>JABSTQ010009954.1:0-1200000 GCA_013358835.2 Ixodes persulcatus | reverse complement strand
GACGTTCAACGGGTTCAGTCCCGTCGTCGTCAGCTGATCCGGTCCAGCTGGTCCGATAGGACGCAGCGAGCTATGGCAGCGAGCGTTTTTAAAAGTAAAGTCCAGGCAAATCTTCCTTCGTTTCGTTTCAAAAAGATTCCCGACGCATACCGTGGGTAAAAAGCTGCGGGGCGTTTTCCACAAATTTACGTCGTTAATTGACTCCGGATTGTTGTCCTAAATCTGCCGTTTTTATGCTTCGTGTTGTTATACGGCGGTTGCACAGCGAACGTGTTTGCACAACGACGCACACCGCTCGAGTAGATGATTCGGTCCTCCAAACGACCGGTTATACAGAATTTCAGGGAAACTTAAGGGATCACCGATATTTTCCTGTAAATCTCGTGCGAGTTTGTAGCGCTCATCATGCGGTGTGAATAAATTTGGGCAAGATTTCCTACCTGCCCACAGATGCATGAACTGAGACGATTTGTTACGTAGTGAAGATAGTGCTTTTTCTTTATTTTGGGAAGGGGCGTTGGTGCATTTATTATGGTACAACCACTTGAGTTCAGAAATTGGGGAGAGCGACCAAGCTTTCCGAACTTTATCTCTTTCCTCTCTGGCACTGCCCCAAGTTGCAGTTTCCGTAGGCATACCTACTAGCAGGTACAAACTGCTCTAAAGCAGGTAAAATACTGGGAAGTCAAGTCGGTGCGGACTCTGTGTTTCGCAAGATGACTGGGGAAGTTCTTTTGAGAGGTATGCGGAATATGCAAACGATTTTCTTATGCCCGTCGTTTGCGTCTCTCCAGCAAAACGAATAAGATGATCTACAAAGGCATAATCACAAACCAAGATTTACGATAACAGTACACATTCCATTCAAACAACTTTACGTAAAATAATTCGGAAGCCGAGAAAAAGAAAATCTGTCGTCTAAAGCAGAATTCGGACGTCCGAAGGCTTCTGCAGACAGCTGTTACGTAATAACCTGGCTGTGCCAGGTGTTTTACGTATCAGCTGTGTCTCAGTCGCGGACGATCGGGGCACCCGGTGCGAATCTCGAAGGCCTCCGGAGCGAAATGACGAGAACATACCTAGACTCATTTGTCGCTACGCAAACGCTCGATTGCCTGCAGCCAAATAGCATTCAGCTTGTGATGTTTCGGGGCGACATGGCTGCGGGAAGACTCGCTGTCGGGATCACTCATCTCGCAGCACTTTACAGAGCAACGGCGCTGCTTACAGGAGCTGACATCTAAAAAAGTCGGCATTTGCACGCGCAAGCAAGGGAAAAAGAAAACACGCTAAGAAAGCAAAGAGGAAAACGAAAGAAACAAACCGCGCTATGAAAGCCAAAACCCCGCGTCGCTTCCTATCACTAACACTGGCGAGAGCTGCTAGACACACACTACTTCTCTTCAGGATGTCTCACTCAAGCACCTGGGTCAACACGAAACACTGATCACTTTGGCGAAACGACTAGTCGAGGTAGGCGAGACAGGCGGGAGCAGAGACATCGGCGCCCATGAAAGAATGGCAAAGTTTTTGTTGGTTATGGTATGAATCCAAACGGAAGTTCCCGTCTTGTAAGCCTTTTGTAAAAAACGATGACTCTCATTACACGGGTTATTCTTCAAACGTAAAAATATGCCGCTCAAAAGGAAAATAGAACATATAACAAAGGTTTAACAACCAAGATCTAAGCTGTCAATAAAACTCTTAGCCAATGAGAAGTATAGCAGCCGATTGGGATTAAAGGGGCTATGCAACAATTTTTTTACTTTGCGCAAATACCGCTTAGAACGGATCCCTGACGTTAATGACCTATGAAACACGCCTTAGTTTTTCACCCGACGCATTAGAAGTCCCAGAAAAAAATTAAAAAACAACGAGCAGCGTTCACGCCCTCAACTCGCAGCCAGAACAAGCGGCCACGTGATCTGGAGCCGATTATATGCCGCCAATGTTGATCATAGCCACGCGCTGGGGTTGGCAAAGCACAGGACACGCGCTGAGTTCCAGACATTGTTATGGCTCGGCTATTGTCGTCGTTGCAGCGATTGGACACGGGCCACTACTCGAATGCTTCTCGAGCTATCAATTATCACGAGCCTAAATCGAGTGCCCACGCAATGCTCGGGTCCAATCTATGAACCGCATTCAAATATCGTCATACGGGTGTACTGCGATCCCCGCGTTACGTCATCGAATTTTGCAAGGGAGAGATTGAATGAAAATGATCGCTTTTGTCCTTGAAATTACACCGCAACAAAGGAGTTTCTTGGCCAGTGGCATTGCATGCGAGTATCCTTGAGTCCCACTAGTGCCAGTAAGCTCGTGTAAAGTGAAAAACATTCCAATTGAATATCGTTGCACAGCTCCTTTAAACATCACGGAATCCCAACTTCGTGGTGCGCGATTCAAAATGGACGAAATAGCCGCAAACTAAAATCAGTCTCACGCAATAAGTATTGCTGTAAAAAAAAAAAATTTTCTCGCGGAAAAATTGTTTTTGGACATGCGTGTCCCAATTAGGCTGTTTAAAAAAAAAAACTTTTTTTTCTTTGCAGCTACCCTTTAAGGATCACATAATAGACCGTGTGAATTTTTTTTCTTTTTTACAGCACAGCTGTTATTTGTTTTTCCCACCACTGAAAGTGACATCCGTTGTTGATGTTTTAGTTGCTGATGTGGTAGTTGAAGTTGTCGTTGTTGATATTGCAGCTGGCGTAGTAGGGCGTAGGGGTGTCCGTCGTCGATATTGCCAAATCCTTGAAAAAGATGGCCCGCCGCCCGTGGGATTCGAACCAGGGTCCGCTGCGTGCAAAGCGGAGGCGTTACCACAAAGTTACGCCACTTTTTTTTTTTTACAAGAAAAATCAGATATTTATTTACAGAATATTTACATATATACTTGAACTGGCGGTAAAATACCAACGAATATCATGAAGCAGGAGGAACTGGAACATCCCATGTATTGCACACTCGTTTAGGCAATACATTAAAAAAAAAAAAACACGGTCAATGTTTGGGACCATGACTTTTTCACCACAGGAGGCTGTCACGGACAGACTCAGCACGCATGGCGCAAGGCACCCCCAAGAAACACCATGCAGACTCCTCTAAACAAAAAAAAAACCCAAGCCTTTCCTCGCGCATCGCTAACTTCCAGGCATTGTTTTGTAGTACCCAAAAGCTCAATTACGTATCAAATACCACAGAAAATAAACACTGAGGTTTTGCAGTAGGGCCAAGGAAACCCCGATTATATTGATTTCTTTGTAGTCAGTAACATGTAGACTAACAATTTTAATAAGTTGTATCAAGCCTCTCGTGAAAGTTAGTACCGTCAGATCGATGTCACTGCGCTGTACGTCCAACTGAAGTTTTGGAATGTATTATATGGGACAAAGGGCGTAAGACTACGCCTTATGTTCTGAGAGTGCATATTTGATTCCGACGTAGCTGAAATGGAGGAAATGTCAGCTTTTTTTTATATTTGCCGATGAGAAGAGTTAAGAAATGAAAGCATATCTTCCTAAAAATGTGAAGACTTGGCAATTCTGTGCCGGCTACGACATGAAAGTTAATTAAATATATAAGAATATAAGAACTACTCAAGCTTCAGCCTACTGCAATGGCTAAACTTTCCCCTTGCTATCACTTAATTATCGTTCTGTATACATTTTTTTTGCCGTGCAACCAAAGACGTTGTTGTATGAGCTAAGCTTTAATATATATATATATATATATATATATATATATATATATATATATATATATATATATATATATATATAGAGATATATATATATATATATATAAAACCTGCTCTATCTAAAAACAAACAAAACGAAACATTCATAATATCATGTTTTAGTTAAGCGAACGCTCGAATCATAGTTTTGCCGGTAGGACTTTCTCAGCATCTGACGATTTTTCGGTGAGTTTTTCTCCGGTGCATTTTTCTCCGGTGAGCTTATCTTTGGTGAGCATTTTCTCCGCCACCCACTTTTAAGTATAAGTATAGGTTACGTGTTTTCGGGCACTATTATTCTTCAAATTCGGAGGCGTTTTTTCGGAGTTCATTATTTCTTCGGAATCGGTGTTTTTCGGTGTTTATTTTCAGCGCCAGGCAAGAAATCTGAGTCTATTGGGGCTAATGTTATAAAACTAATGCATATCTATAAATTTTCGTCCCCAAACAATTCTCTACCCCCCCCCCCCCCCCCCACACACACACACACAGACACACGGTGCACTTTTTTTATCCAGGGTCCATGGAACTTACGCCCGTGACCCGAATACTTGAGAAACGTCACCCCCTTACGTGCCAAGAACAGAAGGATACAGGGCAAGGGACGTGGTTCCCAAACAAAAAACAAACCTCAAGGACCGCTAGTACGGACTGTAGACAGGATGAGCAAAAAAAAAAATACAGCAGGTAAAAATTATTTTTCAAACCCCGGATTTCCTCTATTCAAGGGTAGCTCTAATGCAAAGGTTTTCTCATTCCCAAAATTTCTAGACAACTTCTTCGGGGGTAATTTATCGGGGTTTATCGGTATTTACCGAAAACACGGACCCCTTTGAGTAGCCTACATCACGGTGACCTACATGGCCTTACGCGCCTTAGAGCGTTTCGATTCGAAAGCCACCGTCAGTGCCCCTGGCGGAAGATCCGAGAACTCCGAGTGAAAATTTACCACCGAGACTGACCTCGTTTAGATATACATCTCTCTCCTGTGAAATATTGGAGAACGACGTCCCTTCTACAAAGAATTGAGCCTGCCTTAATTAAATGACTAAGCGGAATATGTGGATAAAATACGCAGCTCCTGCGACTGCGCGAAGGTAGCCACCGTGCCACGAATTCCTATGGACGAGAGATCATTCTTGAAGCCGACTACTCAAGAGCACAGCGTCAAAGCAGCGCCAATGACAGTAAGCCACAAAAAAAAAGCTTTGTCACGATGAATAAAAAAAGATGAACCGGTCTTTTAAACACTGCCCACATATCCTCCGCTATGTGGTGCCCTAGGTATCATCGGTCGTTGGTCGTTGTTCGTATTTCTTTTGACCATGACTTTACTACAAAGCACGAACAAGACAGAGACAAAAAAAAAACACAAACAACACGAACGGGCGCCTGTCCGTGTTGTTTCTGCCTTCTTCGCTCCTGTCTTTTTTTGCGCTATTTGAATTCATTTGAAATCTTTGTACGCTTTGCCCCTTAAAGGTACGAAGGACTTTTGCCCTGAATGTTAGGTTTCGCAAATAAGCGATTGCCGGTTTTTCCTGTTTTTTCTCATGCTATCTGGGGGCTGTCATCAAAACTCCTATGGTGTTGGAAAGTGTTCACTTTGTGCACTAACCTAAGCGCTAATATTTAGAGCCTGGCAATACCCTTTATTTATTTTTAATTTTTTAAGAACTGCCAATGCTTTGTTTGCGTTAACAGTGTCGCGCAGTGAACAAGATAAGGAGGCGAGAGTGTACTTCAATGTAACTGTTTCCCTAGCCTCAGAGCCGAACGGGACGACGGTGAAGGCCACGTTCCACGGGCCCCTCGATGGGGGACGGATGGCCTCAGACACCCTCCAACCGGTGCGCGACGGCAGTGGCGACGCCAAGACGACGGCGTCCTCGACGCCTTTCCCTGTGCACGTCACCACCTCCAAGGCGAAATCTGGCAACGTGTCGGGTAGCTCAACCGGCACATCATCCGTCATGTCAGCCAACCTCACAAGCCACGAGATATCTAAAGGCACGTATAAGTGAACACACCGACACATTCCTTTATACACCGACTCGTGTTTCTCGCGTCACGCCACGACGGAGGCATGCACAACATGTGTCGCCTTCGACAGAAGGGCTCCGTTAAATAATCCCTGCGGTTCACTGCCACGTCACGGAAAATTCACACAGACCGACTGTTCTCGCTGACGCATTAAAGACAACTAAAGCGATTCTGTATTTTAGGAAAACACTTAAATCGTCTTCGTTCAGCCACCAAAATCACGAATATCAATTTTTTTTTTTTTTTTCAATTTGCTGCACGGAGGTTGCAGAAAATCATTTGCAAAGTACCGCTGAAGCCCCTCCTTCCCGGAGCGTGACGTCATATCCTGAGTTTTCGAAATCTCCGCTTTTGCGGAGATTCTGTGGGTAACGAATCAATTAAGACTTATCTTCATGCGTTAAGAAACGCATGAAGGTGAGTTGTTGATAAAATAAGGAAGAGCAGGGGACCTAAAACAGAGCCTTGAGGGACACCTGACGTCACGGGAGCTAGATTTGAAGAAGTATTATTCACGGACACAAATTGAAGTCGGTTATTAAGGAAAACACGAATTCATAAAAGTACATCCTGATCAATGTTAAAGGCCGACGTACAACCTTGGTTTTCTGCAGGGAAGATAATCCACTTATTGCTCCCCTCTCCTAAGCTGCGAGGGGGAGCCGAGTTGGAGCAAGGTAAAAAGTGTAGAGGATATAGGAAAGGAGGAGGTGGGCAGAAGTGGAAAGCGAGAAGTGTACGTCGGCCTTTAGGTTCGCTGCAGCTTATAGAGTAGTAGATTATCTGACACTTTATCGAAAGCTGTAGCGATATCAAGGAAAGTACAAACCACTTGAGAAAAAATGGTGTTGCATACATTTCTCCAGCGTTTATCATACAGCCGAAGATGCAGTCACTGGCCTGTCCGAGCTTCTACGCGTGGCCAGAGCGCGTTTCGCAGCTCAGCAGACAAAGATAGCCGCGCGCGGAAGACGATTTATGGGACGGTCTATGGTGCTCATAGCTGCTACTGGCAAACGCGTCCGCCTCAATTCTTAACCTGTCACTGACACAGTTACTAGGAGAAGTGAAAAAGGGCAAGGTGTGTCTAGGCTGGTCCAAACCAAACCGAGTTGCGAAATTGCGGGTCCCGAAAACCGCAGTCTGTGCGGTTTCCGCTACCCATTCGGGAAGATTGCGCAAGTTTGTACACTTTGGATAGCCATACGAGCTAGCCGCATCGACCGCATTGGGGAGTTGATTTCCGTGGGCTTTGCTTCCCTCGTCCGCGATGCGGCGTGATGGGAGAGCGAATCTTTCAGACACTCGTGGATTAACCAACCATATACTTTACTAGGGAATAGGCTATTGTTCGACATACTGAAAGCCCGAGACGGAACAACAGAAAGGGGGTGAAACACAACTCTGTATTTGAGACGTGTTTGAGTCGAGACACGTTATGTTCGTCCCCCTTTCTGTTGGCTCCGTCTCGGGTTTTAGAACATCAAACTGTTTCGAAGCACAGGGGGATGCACTACACACAAACACCTACTGTTAAAAGACAGCAAAATGGACGGAAACTCTGAAGTGCCCAGAAATGATGTCATTAACGGCCAAACGGCAGCGTTTGTTAGTAACTCCGTTCCTCTAACACAGCAAAGCTCAGCACTAAACGTCCTGCGCAACAAAAACCACGAAGTGGTCGCTCTCAAATGCCGGCTGGCAGGGCACTCTGTAACATTTGTCTGAGTATATTGGAGTCTGGACCAACACGGTGGCCAGAACGTGGACACTGAACTGGAACAGCTGCCGAACTGATGCCACGTGCAAGGCAGCTGTTGTTACTAGCAGCAAGCTCAATGCCTGGCATCCGTTGTGTGGTGGAACCAGAGACAGTCGATCGTAGGAGCACCAGCACTCTCTACGCCATGCAAGCGCAAAGATGGAGCTCTTCAATGACCCGGATATTCCTACCCGTGTTGTGGCGCAAGTTCGCAAATGGACAAGACACCGGACTCGACATGGGCCGTCTTAAGCCTTCGAGAGGAATGCTGAGCGAACTCCGACACAATAGGAACTGACCACTACCCATCTGGATCTGGATAATTGAAGACGTTGAGAGTTCCTGCCAAACGTTTGTCGTTATCTATGAAAATACAATACGTTCTTCCAAACCTGCGAGATTCCCGATATAAAGATAAAAATAGAAACTTTCGGTTGTGCAAACTATCTTGAGTGAACCATTCAATGGAATGGCATTTGATGAAACAGCTGTCAATAAAATGTCCTATTCCCCCTCCTCCCCCCCAGCAACATTCAAGGTCTGGCATCCCCCAAGAAAATGAAACTGGAAACTATGTCGCTGGGTAGGGTCACCGTGATTGCAGACTGATGCCACGACTAATTTAAACGAGTTGAAGGCAACTGAAACAGTGCTGTCGCACCTCATTGCTGACAGAGCAACCGTAAGGGGTGTGAATGGCTATATAAATCCTGAGTATAGTGTCGAAACTCACGCTAGAAGTTAGGTACACCCTTCCAGTATCCAAGCCTGCGCTTGTAGCAAGAATGGTCGAGGGTGTGTGGATGGCAGTAAGAATCCTGCCTACATTCAAAACAGGGCACTGACAATGAGATCTCGTTGTCCACGGTGTTGCTGCACAGTGTGTGTCTGTCGCGTGAATGACTCTCGGTATCATTCACGCGACAGAGTGTTTGTGCTTCGAGACAGCAGTACCAAGTGAAATGTCATGCTTTGTCGCATTGGAGACATTTTTTATCTGAACATATTTTCGACCTCATCATTCGGTGCTCTGCTCTTATGGCGGCATTCACACTGGAAGCGGATCAGCGTTCGCGAAGGGGTTGCGGATGCGGTTCGCGAGTGACCCCGTTCAGACACACCGAGAGGCGGTTTCTCGGCGATCACGCGTGACCTTTTGAAACTTGCGTTTGGCAACCCTGTTTTACAATCCAAAATCCACTTTAATCCACGATCCAAAGCCAAAAGTTTGCTATTTTGGCACCCTGAAGATTTTTCTTCGGAACTGTTCGCCGTGCAGTACCCCATTTCAGGTGGTGCACGTTGAAATCACCTGTCAGGGACCGTTGAAACCCAAAGACAAAGTCTTTTCTTTTCTTTTTTTCTTTTCTTTTTTATTCTGCAAGACAATACTCTCGTCTTATAACAAAACTTCGCACCACTTAGAGTGAACATCTACAGCTACGAGGAACACTACTCCCTCTTTGGCATGGCCCCTGTCAACATGTCTTCTTACTCGAATATGAAAGCTTTTCATTTGCCCTCAGTTTGATTTAATGCATAAATGTTTAGACAGAGGGAAGCTAAGATGGCATCTGATGTCTCTGCTGTATAGATGGGCAATTTAAGCAGTGCAGGGCGAATGGAAACTTTTTTGGGGTGAGTCAAACTCTATACGGGTAATTTGTGGCGCAGTGAAATACAAACAGACTTTAAATACCCCGAAAAGCCTTGAATAATGCTTTGAAGTAACGAGGCACAAAACCACGCCAACAAAATTAGACACGGGAGGTGAGGCATGTACAAGGACAAGTATCCGATTTTACAGCAAACGCTTGGTATTTAAAAGGACCGTTTTCTATTTTGGGGTTGACCCTCCTTGGCATTTGCATCATGGATTGTCGAGGGCTCCACAACAGACAGATAACTCCCGGAAGAAGTGTCGTCTTCATTCAGTGCGATGATGATTGGATATTTTGGGCACTTGTGGCACCGCCTCGTTTGAAATGTTTCTCCACTTCAACAAAGTGCCTCACAGCGTTGCACCAATTCTCAGCCGTGACCTTTTCAGCTTCTTCGTTGAGGAGCCTCTCTACGTCGCCGATCTTGAATGTTGTGTTCCGGGCTGCAAAACCGTTCTTCATTTGTGCCGAAATGAGTTCGATCGGATTGAATTCACAGTGATAGGGTGGAAGTCTGACCACTGTGCAACCAGCCCTCTCTGCAGCATTGTCCACCAGGTACTTTACATGATGTGGCTTGACCGACGCCACAATGTTGAGAAGCTGCTTCTTCAGCATCTCGGGGTCCCCCGCAATTCCCTTCGACGTGAGCCACTCCTGGGTGACTTCCTTGCGGTAATTCGTCGTTGGCACTGGATCTGACCGCTGGGAAAGGTACGAAGCATTGTCCATTACGACTACACCCCCCCACCTCAGAAGTATCTGAAGAACACCGTCAAACCGCTTTTCGAACCGGGTGCCATTCATTTCCTATAGTCGCCGGTTTTCTTGCCGCGGGAAGCGTCCAGGCACCCCGCGACAAAGCCGCCCTCGCTGCCGATGCACGTGATGATGAGGCGTTTGCCTTTCCTTGATGGCTGCTTCAGGCCCGTTGTGAGACCTTGCATGAAGGCGTTGTGGGACAAGGTAACGGTGCTGTCCACCCACGCGAACGGGACAGTGTCCCCTGTCGTCACCCACGTCTCGTCCAGGAAGAAAATCTTGCGACCCTCTTGCCTGTGACGTCCAATGTCCCGCAAGTACGTCTGCTGCCATGCGACAATGTCGTCTCGTTCGATCATGTCAGAGTTTCAACCCCTCTTTTCAAGCCTGAAGCCGATGTCACGGAGAAGACGACGCACAGTCCACTTCTGCGAAGGGAGTTCAGAGCTTGCGCTCAACTCGCAAGTTATCTTTTCGACTGTGGGCAACTCGTTCCGGCGAAAGAAACGATCTACGCAAGATCTCAACGCACATAGCACGAAGCCACCGTACATGACGGTACGCAGCTTCTTGCCTGCACTAGCTGGGCGTTTCCGGGCAGGTGTCGCAACTTTGCCATCATTTGCCTTTGCCTACTTCCTGGTGCCGAGGACGCTCGATACGCTGACAGCAAGCAGTCTGTCGACAGCCTTGGAGACCTCACTCACGTTGAGGTCGGGCTCCGTGTGTAGCATCCAAACATAAGCTTTCAGGATCAGCTGCCGTCGACCGCTGTCCAAGATACGACCGCTCTTATTCTTCTTGTACCAACGCTTTGGTGTAGCCGATGTGGCCGCACCAGGCTCTCTCGGCCAAGACGAATCCGAAGAATCGCCTTCCGCAGCTTCCTCGTCGGGATCCATGGCGGAAGACAACGACGGAGACGGACATCGACCACTTTGTGAGTCACCAATTCGTCAAAACCCGAAAAGCAAAGGGTTTTTCTGTTCACCAAACCAAATAAATATACAGAATTCGTGGACAAAGACTATCACACGAAGAAGAAGCACAAATGTTTTATTAATTACAAAAACTAAAATAGTCTTGTTTTTTTTCAGAACAAAAGCTAATTTTTTTTATTATTTTTTTATTCTCTGTAAGCGTTGGAAGACAGGACTCCTAGACAGCATTTTGGACAGGAAATCTGGTGGAAGACGGGTTATTAGACATGACTTTTTTTCCATTAATAATGAACGCTTCCGTTGAACATAAAGAATTCTAAAGGCCCGTTCACACACTTACGACCTCTTGAAACCGGGTGCCTTGGAACCTCTTAATATCTCTTACAACGCACACTGGCGCCGTCTATTGGGTAGCAGTGTAAACTTGGCGGTCCAGCATATTTTCTATTTCTCTCGCGCATTATCCTTTCTTTCTTGGCTCGAAAAACTGTTGTGCAACGTTATAAACGAGCCTTTCTTATAGGTATTATGCACATTTGAACTCTGAAATCCCGCAAAACCTTCGCTCTTGTGAAATGCAGTTCCAGGGTCACCGGATAGATGGCACCAGAGTGCCAGTGTGTTCTCTCGTCCTAGGAAATTTTAAGAGGCTTCAACGGGTCTCGCCTTCTGGGTCGCACTCGGTTGCAAGAGTGTGAACGGGCCTTAACTCCTTTAGGTGTACCTGAATGAATCAAAGGAATAATGTAGTAGCCTAAAAGACGTTTTCTGGGGAGGGAAAAAGCGGCGTTGCTAGGGCGCTATGTTCTCGACGGCGGAGGCACTTCAACGGTCGCATTACGCTTGTGGGTGGAGCCGCAACATTTTTCTTAACCTGTCCCTGACTATAGTAGCCAATGGCTCCTCCCACCTCTTCCCACTTCAGCCAAGCGGACGCTGGAGAGGAGGCGGCCTTCTCTCCAGTGTTCGCTCTACTAAAGCGGGAAGAGGTGAGAGGAGCTCCGCGCATTCGCCGCACCGACAGCAGCGCCACCGCAGCGCCGGTGACGCTCCAAATCACACGCACGACTGGTATACGCAGGCACAAAGCGAACCCTCGCGGAGTCGACGACACCGGGCACTACGGAACCCCCGGTCCCAACCACGACACCCGAAGACGACTGGGATGACAGCAAGGCGGAACCCTGGGGCGACTTCTCGAACGCGACCAGGCGGCGCAACGAAAGTGCGGACTTCGCCTATCTTCATTTCTAACGTCAACGGGCTTTCGTAGCACGGCATTAAATACGATCGGTTGATGCTCCTGGACCGAGAGCTGGGTTCACTGTATCATTGAGGCTGTGTTAAAGGGTCCACGAAATTATATGCGTACAAAAAGTCGGGTAGAGGAAGAGACGAGTGCGCGAGGGGAACGTCAGAACACCGAGCTCTGGTTGGAACGATTAGGGGGTAGGCACGAAGCTAGGTGCCCCTGTCTCTATACTCACTGTTCGAAAGCCGGCGTTAGGCGTTCGCTTTCGAGCAGCGAATAGAGACGAATGCAGCTAGCTTCGTGCCTATCCATTAATCGTTCCAATCAGAGCTCGGTGTTCTGACGTACCAGCGCGCTCTCTTCTTCCGTTTCCGTATTGGGACGGACTGCATGTAACTTGACTAGAGGGCGAGCATCTAGCACACTGCGCGGATCTAAAGCCACTCAATAAGTACGCTTTAGAGTAACAGGTGGCATACTTGAGCAATTCATGTTGCTGCTCCTTGAGCACGATCACCAGAATGACTCGTTATTTTAAGATTTTTTTTTTTTTACTTTTTATATCTATTCATTTATTGTTTATCGTACCTAAATTAGACTTCTCCGAGCATGTTAGTGATTTAACCGGACATACACGAACGAACTTGAAAATATGTCGAAGTTTGTTCGGCTGCTCTACGTTAATGCCTGCCCTATAGTCCCACTAGAGCGACAAACAGAAACGATCGACACCGACAATTTTAAGCATAGAGTAATTATAATGTACGCTGGAGGTTCAACTGGCGCTAGTGTGCTGTCGCAAATTGATGCAGACAGCAACCAGTCCAAAAGTGACTTTCGGTAATGCCTTTCTATGGAAAAAGTGAATGCATTTTCTCCCTGCGCTCGATTATAAGAGCAAATATCCCGAATAACTCGGACGTACAGGTAGCTTGGACCATTTCCCAGTCAGGCAAATGAAATAATTGGTCTATTACGGCATTTTTCTTTCGAAATCATTGCGTTAAATATGCTGCGAAAACGGCTTCGTACATGTATTTATGGGCAATGTCGGACACTGTTAGCGCGAAAACTGCGTCGGAGCTTTTCAGCATGGGGGATATGCGTACCAAACGAACGAAGGACATCTGGAAAACCAAGAGAGACGGCAAGAACTAAGCAGTAACACTGGATCAGTAACTCCCTGTGCATGTACGATCAAAATACATTGAAGGCCACGTAATACAGCGCGATTTTCAATAAGTAAGTACTGCTTTATTCTTTCTGCTCTGCGGGAAGATGCGTGCTCTACGTTCAAAACATCACGCGCACGCTCGAAATCTTTGAAAACAAGTGCCTTATAAAAACTCCCTGGCATAGAAAATAATAAAAAGAGACACCTTTCATAGCACACATACTTTATTTTTTGCGCTTCGAATGTTTTTAACCGCTCGTAAAGAAGGAGTACAATGACAGGACTGGCATATTAGCAATATATAAGCGTCACCGGCATACTGGTGAACCTTGAACACACTATATTTTTTTTCGATTGTTATTTTGCTTATAGTCGTCGCTTGTTTTTGCACACCTGCTGTGGAACACAGGTGTAGGCCTGAAATATAGCAAAGTTAAACATCGTTCACTAAACAAAAAATGCGCTTAACTAAAGCAATTACACTTTTACAATGTTAATAAAGATACATACTATTCGGTACGACCCCAATAACAAAATTGTTCTATGTTATTTTTGTATGCACGCACATTTTCCCATAGGAATGCACAGGAGCACCGCAAAATTGAATTCGTTGCTGTCTGCTTCAATTGGCGTCCCGAAAGTCGCATAGACACTAGCGCCAGTTGAACCTCTGGCGTACGTTATAATAACTCTGTTTTCAGGTACGTGCAGCATGCACGCGAATGTATTTTTCGTACTAGACGTAAAGGCTTCGTGAGCACAGAGAGACTGCAAGCCTGCCAAAAGTACTTTCGCGTGCGTGCAGCACGTGCTTGAACTTGGTCGGTGTTGGCTCTTTGTTGGCCGCTCTATATTTGGGGACAACTTTTCTTGACAATGAAGCCAAAACTACAGGGGTTATTCAATGGAAGCCATATTGGAGGGCGATGTTTAGAGCGCATGCTCAGAAGGATCTTACATTAATAGGGTGCTAAGACCGGCAATCTTGATGGTACAGAATGCACGTGGCAAAAGAGCTCCGGAAGCTCGCAGCCAGCACGTGCTCAGCAGTCCTGCACGCAGTTATGGCCGCCATTGAACGCTGAGTATTCACTGAATACTGAGTATCCACAGTTCTTTTGCAACGTGCATTCCGTATCATCGAGATTGTCGGTCTTAGCAGCCTACTCATGATAGCTCGTTCTGGGCATGCGCTCTAAACATGGCCCTCAAATATGGCGTCCAGGGAATATCCCCTATAGAAAGTATTCACTGGCGGCCATAGCTGAGTCCGTAACTGCTGAGCGCGAGCTGAGGGCAAGCTTCCGCGGCACTTTTGCAATGGGGATTCCACACCATCAAGGTTGCCGGTCTTGGACGGCACGCGGCGCTGCTCTGTTTACCAATACGGCTGGGAGGACGCGCATGCGCAGAAGCTATGTGGGAAAAAGCAGCCGGCTCTACGTGTTTTCGCCACTGCATTGCGCTTCTAGCTCTATTTCTGCGTAGTATTTCTGGTCAACGTATGTCGTATGTTATGCCCGACTATTTGAGCTCACCAGCCTAACCCTGAACGGCAGCGGTATCGAGACAAACTGTGCGTGGACGGCGTTGCCTTATAGACAATCCGTACGTCGTAAACAAGGACTGCTGGAGTTTCGATATGAAGCTGCTGCCACCGACGTTGATGGCTCACGTCGTCGTTTATTTAGTTTTTTCGCCAAGCCAGTTCACGGCCGACACGGTCCAGGCGTACAGGTCACTCGAGGCCTACAATTACTTCGAGCCACTTTCCGCGCTGCCGGCGGGATCAGCACAGTGGATCAGCAGACTGTGGGTCTGCGGAAGTCTATTTATTAATTGATTAAATAAATACAGCGTCCTTCGAGTCAACGTATGATATTTTTCTTACCCTCGTAATCACAAGGCACGACAAGCGGTAACGCTTTTTCCGTTCTGCCCCCGGTCTCCTTCAGCTTGGTAGCACGGGCGTACCGAACAGTGTTGTAGGCGTTACCGAAAAAAAGTAACGAAATGCATTACTCGTTACTTGCAAACAAAAGGAACGCGTCACCGACCTACGCTACCTGAAAATAAAATGAAAGCGTTACCGCTAAAAAGTAACGCACGTTAAATTTGCATTACTTTTTATTTATAAATTAACAATAACAGTTTTTTTTTTTTTTTGGCGACATCGTTTTTTTATGCTGGGACAAAGGGCGTAGGCGTTGGGGTTTTCCCGAAGTGGGACTTTTTTGCAAAAGGAAAAGACAAGTAACACTTTAAAGGTAAATGGGATGCAGTGCAATAATGAATGACTTGGTGCCTCTACTTGGTTTCAGATAAAGTCCAGACGCAGCCGAAGCTACGAGCTAATGAAACCAATCAACCAGCGTCAAAAGAGCGAGTCACTGGGTCTTTCTTGTTTATGATTGGTTCAGCGATGGTAGAGCACGTACAGAAACATGACGGACACCACGATGGTGTGTTTTTGACGCTGTCAATTGGTCCCATCAGCTCGTAGCGTCGACTGCGTCTGGGCTGAAGGTAAGACAAAGTATGAAAGCACGAAAACAAAATTACTTTTTCACGTCTTGGGAAGAATATGTAACAAGTAACGCAACTACTTTACGCGTTATTCGAAATAAGAAGCGTAAGTACGTACCCCGTTACTGTCTTTAAAAGTGACGAGTACGTTATTACGTCACAAAAAAAGTAACGCGTTACCGGCAACACCGTTACTTGTAACGCGTTGCCGCCAACACTGGTAGCGAGCCACCGACAAGCGCTTGGCCGGTGCCTTGTGCGCGAACACCGTAGGAACAAAACCCGGGTGGTCTCGATCAGACGACGGTTTCCCTGTACATAAGCAAGCCTCGGGACGGAGTTTGAAATGGAAGCCAAACTTGCCTTCAAGAAAGTGTTTCCCGCACAAACGGTCACCCGCGCGAGGCGAACATTATTTTCGATCTACGGATATTATCCACCTTCTCCGCCTTTCAGAGTCAGCCGGGAACTTGTGAAAACTCAATCCGCTACTTTCTCTGTACCTTTCGGTGCAATTAACGGCAACACAGCTTTGCGGCATGCTTAAATGCTATGACGCCCATGCAAAACGCGCGCCCTTCTACCCACACCACCCGGCTCCGGCGCGATCGCAACGCCGCCGCAGCTCCGTGACGTCAAGCCCGCGTGTCGATCTATAGGTGTGAGCTCGTTTTGAGCGTGCGCAGTGATCAGTGCATTCAAACATGGCGTCCATGAATACCCCCTATCCACGTTTCCACTGTTTACAAAAATCACAGTACGTACATGCTAAATCACAGTTCAGCCAGCGCTCGCTCGCAATTGCGGCCAGCCAGAAATTGCGCGAGCATAACACAAACACAGCTAAGAACGCGCCCTCATGCGGCTTTACGGGCAGGTGTATACTGATCAAGACTCGGGCATTACAAGCGAATTAATTTCAGTCGTGACCCGTTGTTAAGAGTTGTAAAGCTTTGCAACCTCTCTGAAAGGAGGCAGACATGATTTTTCGTTTTTACACAAGTGTCTCGACGACTTTATTGATTGCCGCATTTGTGCCGTGAAAAATGTATTTCTATCTCAGTAGTGAAATGCATTTCTTATGTATCGACTGTAATGCTATACTCTGCCAGGCTTATGCATCTCGTTACATTTGTTTTAGAAAATTAATTTCTGGGTTTTTATGATTTACTGAAAATCAACTTTCTGGTTAACCCGCCGCATAACCCCCCCTTAGTTAATCAATTACTTGGAAAAATAGCAGAGTAAGCTCCTCTCAGAAGGCCCTTGGCTCTTTCCCCTTTAGCATATCCAACGCTGGAAAATAGACAAATATAAAGGAGGAAGAGAAAACAATTGATCACGGAAAGCTAGCAGAGAACTTGTAAGAGCGTCTTTGCCTTTGATATTACAGCAGGTTTTGTGCAGCCTAGGGTGCCTTAGTACAGACGGGTTATTATCAAATCTCCTCGCCCTGGATAACTCAGAAGCACTTAGATGACAGTTTGAGACGCGCACGCAAGCAAAACAAGGTTCACTTCGGGCAGACGCCTTTTGTCAAGGATGACAGGGAGTCGATGACCTCCAGTATTTATGTGGGTCACTGCGGAGCGATAAGCTATAGCTTAGCGTCGTTCGTGATTGTAGCTGTGAATACACGAAGAGTTCTAGGTAAGGGGAAGCGCATAAACTGACACGAAGAGAGATACACAACTACTACCGTTTGCAGACGCCACGAATTGTACCCTCCGCACCTACCACCATTTGGAGGAAAAATGTATTTCTGTGTCAGTATCTGTGTTCCGCGATAATTTTTTACCGTGTTTTGTTGAAGCATCTCAGGGACGTACTGTTAGATAAATAAATGTATATCAGTACCTGTATTCTCGCCTTAAAATATTTACATGTCAGTATTTGTATTCCCGAATATGTTTTGGGGGTGTCTCTGCCCAGCCCTGCCCCAAATTAACCTCGTCTGTCTTTATTGATGCACCAAGCAGAAGATTTCGCTCTCATAGTGTATTCGGTCGCTCTAAGTCAAAATGCATACAATCCCTCGAATGTATCCCGAATACTTTTAAGAAGTTGAACGTAGCAAACGCGCCAGAGGTGCTTTACGCCAGCAAGTTTTACTATACAATACTGCTCGTGGTTTTTCCTTTATTTTTTTTAGTGGACATGAATATTCGCGTTTGTGGCCAATATAAATAATTGATTTCTTGCGTGAACCTATTTACGCGATGTCACGAATTATATTTTTACTTACGTTACACATTTATATCTGTCGATAGTTTTATTTATTTCGCTGTCACGCACAAATAAGCTTGGGTTTCGTTCGGAAAACGCCAAGAAGGTATACGGTGGCTATTGAAATTCGATGCTCTTAGCAGGCGCGATGCGACAAGCGTGATTTTGTGATTCCTCGTCTACACAGCGTATATGAAGTCCACAACCCTTCGTAGAGGCTGCACGCACTGCACAAATCGCACGGTGCCCGCTCATCTCGCTTCTCCGCAGTTACCCAGTGATAGTTGGGAAGCGCACTTAACGAAGCAACCCAACTCGCACAGAGAGACGACAAACGTTGCTACAAAATAAATAAAATAAAATAAGATTTATTTTTAATAAATAAGTTTGATTTCTTTGATTTAAATCGAGTTAATTTTATGTAAATCGCTGTAGCTAGAAAATATTGATTATTTGCCACTAGATGCGTATTTTTCAACGTGGAAGATTAATTTATCAATTCGTCCGATCATTGATACCAATGCAGGACAAACAATTACCATAAATATAACATACAGTTTAAGCCCGACCTACTAAAAACGACACCTTGATTATTTAATTACTAAAATTAAAATGTATTTGTTTTTGTTTTTTTAGGTTTGATAAAGGACATAACTTTCATAGTTTTCGCCCAGTTATTTTGCGTTCCGCTTTTGTCGCAATAGGACAAGGGTCGGTGGCCCTCGACTCAAGGCAGCTTGCCGTCCGGCCCCCTCCGTGTCGGCTTCGTAACGACTCGGCCCGTGGCTGCAATAGGTTGCAGACCCCTGCAATGCGGAGAGCAAGTCGTCTGCTTCTTGTGCAGGAGTTGCTGTGACGTCAGAGCGACGCCGAGCTCTGATTGGCTCCGATTGAAAGGATAGTGAGTAGACCTCAATGCTAGATGCCTTGAGGTCTACCCACTATTATATTTTTTTTTTAATCAGCCAATAAGAGCTTGGCGTTCTGACATCATCGTAACCCCTGTGCAAGAAGCAGACGAAATTGCGCTCCGCATAGGATGTTACGTAGCTGGCGCTCTGATGTGTTCCGAAGAGCAATTCTTTTTGCTCAGGTTCAGCAAATGGGTTCAGCCTTGCAGAAATCTTTCTTGCTTTATAATATTGGTTTTCTTTTTTTTATTTAACTACAAAACAAATGCACATAAAAAAACATCAGATGATAAAAAAGCGGTCATCACAAAATATATTCTTGGGATATTTTTTGTTGGAAAGGTTTGATTTAAATTATCATGGTGAAACTGGTCTAATTTAAATCCTATTGGTTCTTATTCTAACTCCCCCCCCCCCCCCCCCCCATGTACAGACGGTCATTGTTCCATACAAGGGAAGAATCGACCGTGATTATTCGAGAGCTTATATTTAAGAGAGGGAGCAACTCAAGCTTGGAGAGAGTTTAATGGCGGACACCTGCGCAGCTTGGCTGCTCGTGCGCATGGCCAGGCATGGCGCACGCGTGTTCCCGCGTTGCGAGGAGGGTAGGGGCCGGAAAGGCTGAATGGATGGATGCTAACGATCCGGCGGCTAAAAACCGAAAGTATGACTCCTCCCTGGGCCCCTCTCAGCCAATTTGCTTCCCCTCTGGAATTGTGTAACTATCACCAGGAGCTGTAGGATATCACCAGGATAACATTTACAGGCTGAGCAAAGCTGGAAACGTTTGCAGACGATTAACGCTTTCACGTCATTCCTTCTCGCACTAGTGGCTTAGCCAGGGGAAAGAGGGCGCACAACCACCCCCCCCCCCTAGAAATCTAGCCGATCCTTTCATATATTTAATATTAAGTTTATTTCCATCTTTAATGGTGGAGCAAAGGGTAAAAGCTTCAATAAATACCTGACTAGCCCTTAGCAAAAAAAAATTGTTATACATATATAAATACGTGCACTGTTGTTTCAAATAAAAATTCAGAAAAACACGGGAAGAATAAACATTATCAGACAGCACCAACCACAAAGCATACACAAAAAGTTAGAATGAGTTGCAGATGTCTCTATAGTGCAGAAAAAAAAACGAACGCAGGGCCTTGTAGGAGACAGTGTCTAAGTACAGTTGTTTTCCTCTAAGGAAGTTTAACAGTTTAGCTATAGTATATTGTAGCAGTTGAGTATCATATTCAGTACGACAAGATGCAACCATCCAATATTCCATGTGTCTAGTAAAGTACACGGGTTGATTTGGTGCCAATACCACAAGGTTTCAAAGTGACTTTATAGTGTTTTCTTATTTCTAGTTTAAAACTCGGGCATATTCTGTATTCGTAGAGGTTACGTATTTTTAGCACTTTAAATTCCTGAAACCGTCTGTATGAAAATTAGAAGGCACATTAGATATACACATGCATTTCAAATCATGAGGCACATAATATACACATGCATTTTGCACCCCCCCCCCCCTTTCTCCTTCTTTCTCACCGGAAGTCATGACTATCTCAGCCACACTGTGATCTCAGCCACCTCAGCCCCCCACCCGGAAAACATTCCTGGTTACTCCACTACCTCGTCGCACCTTCTATTGCAAACACGGCCAATAATTAAACCGTTTGACCCCGACAGACAACCCTGCAGACAAATCTAGGTATACTAATAGAGCCTGTAAAAAACAATTATCGAAAGTTTCGGATAATCGAACGTGCCTGCCGTAACAACTCGGCAGTGGAGCGGGGCCTGAGCCGTTCAATTATTTTCAATATTAAAAATTAAAAACATGAATTATGGTTCAAAACTTCTACATTTTGTTGATATGTTGCAATATGGCGCAGGTTTATCGCACCTTGGCGCGAGTCCATATCACATGAACGAATGACGTTTTAACGAAAAGGGCCATTTGAGCGAACCGACGTTTTAGCGAATAACTAAAGCGCGTGTCAACCCCCCCCCCCCCTTCCCGCTGCGTTCACGCCGCTTCGCGGCGGCTCATTACAAAAATGTAAACCCACTTGGCCCTCCCGTAAACGAGGCTTCGCGGCGGCCGACCATTCGTTGAAGCGTCATTCGATGAAAAGTCGGCGTTCGCTAAAACGTCGTTCGACCAACTGAGTGCCACTCCCTTGGCGCAAGGATGGCGCAGCAATCGCATCGAGCAAATTAACATCGAATGCTCTGACAGCGCGAGAGGTGTGCTTTCCTTCGAGGCATGGCGACAATTTACCTCGTGCAGTGCGACTGCTTACCTTACCATCATTGCTAAAATCAGAGGCGAGCAATCTGAACGGAAAAATATTCAAAAGGCAACCTGGTGGAATTTATCTTATTCTCAATTAGCTTTCCCTCGTTTGACCATCCTTGCAAATACTGATCATCCAAGGAGTTGATAATTTTGTGAGCTGGGAAGTTTCGATTTAAACCAAAATTATTTTGCACAAAAGTGAAAATATCAAGATATTCAAACAGTTTTCTAAACAAATCAATTTTTCTTTAGAGAGAAAGAAGGCTTCACAAAGTGGAAATACTGACGTGTATGTCATAGCTAGAGGCTATGACTTCCGCTTTCGCGAGGTTAACAGCTGACGCTCTGATTTGCTCAGAAGAACAATTCTTTTTGCTCAGGCTCAGCCTTGCAGAAATCTTTCTTGCTTTATGTTGTTGTTGTTTTTTTTATTTAAATACAAAACAAACGCACATAAGAAGCATAAAATTAAAAACAAACGGTTAAGAAAGAAGATATCTGCGGGATATTGTTTTTTTTGCGGAAAGGGTTGACTTATATCATTATGGTGAAACTGGTCTGATTTAAATCACGATTTACATCATATTGGTTTTTATTCTCCCCCTGCTAGACGGTCATTGTCCCATACAAATGATCAAACAATGAAAAATTGCTCTTTCACAGCAATTTTTCTTTGTTTGATGTGTTTTTTTATTGATTTTCTATATAGAACTTTTTCACAAGGGCGCCCCCATGTTGAATTGTCGTTACTTCCAGTATGGGCGAAAACACGGATTTGCCGTCGCCAGGCCAATAGGAAGTATTTCGAATATAAGCCTAACCGTCACACATTCTCGTTTTGCCTCCCCTCTATTTATTTTTTTTTTTTTTTTTTTACTATTTGCAGGTTGAAACTTTTAAAACATTTTTTTTGTCGCCCATACCGATTAAGCCTATTTGGTGGCTGGGGACGAGAGTATTTGAAAAAAAGGTCTATAGTTTAGAACAGAATGCGAACTGGAACCGAACCGAACCGAAATCTTCGCCGCCGTCTTGGAACTGAACCGGAACTGAACCGGAAAAAAATATAACGGTAACCGGTGTTAAACGATTCACGGTCATTTTTTATTATTTTATGTTAGTATCACTAAAGAAATATTTGAGAATAAAAATTGGCAGCTGTATTTCTATGTATTCATCAAATCGTGATATACGGAATAGTAATGTGTAATAAATTATAGGTTTTCGTGGCGGTTTTGTATTGGCAGTATGATCAATCGTGTGTCACGTGGTCACGTGATGTCATGGTGTCAAGACATGCTGTCAAGTAATGTCACGTCACGTGACTCACTGCGCCAAGTCGATTTAAATTGTGAACGTCAATAGATTTATTAGCGTTGTTAACACCGTGACGTCACATGACATCACGACTTCGCACCGCGAGTAACGTGAAACCGTGATGTACGAACATGTTTTCGTTTTTGCTGAACTGCATCAGAACGTTGTTCCCGAGAATAGAAGCATTGAAAGGACTAAATGTGACTACAAGTATGTACGGGAGGGATACCTGAAAAGAAAGATTCACTCACAGGGACAGCCGCTCTAACTCCGTACTTTGTTCAAACATCACAGTTTTTGGGTGAAAAGTAAAAGCAATGGAGGACTACTGTTAACAAGTGGCACAAATATAATCGTCGAATTAACACCCCAAATGGAGGAGGGAGTCCCTCAGGAATGAAACGTATTCTCTGGAGGGGCAACAAAGAAAAAAAATAAAAGAGGAAGTTGCTTTAAAAACATACTAGCGTAAAGGTTCCTCTGCCCCGCATCTTGGGCACATACCAGAAAGCCTGGCCCCGTAAACTACTTTGTTTGCAAAATCACTCCTGCCAGAAAGCGTGTTTTCGTGGTGTCAGACGCTCGCGCCATTCTTCACGACGCTGCACCACGCAAAAATAATTTGTCTCTCGAATACATGACTTGCACTGAGCGCAAGCCTTTTGCAGCGTGCATTTTGCACCACCAGATTTTATGTTTTCAGCAAGAACAAATCGCAATGACCACGAGCGTATAGTGCGATGACGTCACGTGCAACTTACATTAAACAGATCAGTGTCCTGGTGAAATGCGATGTTCGCAACACTAGCAAAAGTAGACGTCCAAATTGTAAAACTGCAGTGTCGCGATGATATATGGCAGCCTAATAAAAAGGTTCGAGCACATGACTTACAAAGCACAGAGTTTTAAAGTGAGGGTCCAAAACAAGTGCACGTAAAACCGAATGTAACACTAGCCTCCCGAGGCAGTATTTCGCGAAGTTTCGAGCTCGTGCAAGCCGATGCCCAAATATGATTTATATTAGGATTATAATAATACTCGTCTGTCCTTCGCGCTATTAAGTGTAATTAAGAATATCATTGCACGCATCTCTATGTATTTCTTTTTTGCAGTAAGGCGTTGTGCATGGGATTATAAAGAAGAATATAATTTATTATCTCTATCTTTCTGCACATTCCGTGTATTTGTCTTCAGGTCTAATGTGAGCACAAAGTCCTTTTTGAGATAACCCGCGACCCCGTGTTTGACACTCGCAAGCAGAGAGGAGGATGGGGTGAGAAAGGAAACTGGGGAAAGGCCTCCAGAAATTTGTTGAGAAAAGAAAAAGAGGAAAAACGTGGAAGTGGTAGTGTCGTGTCCCCGCACTCGGCGGAACGTTGCGGGGATCACGTTGCGGTCGGGGAGGTCCCCCGGTGATGCTCGACTAAACGCTGGTCGCTTATTGTTACAGATTAGCAGCCGAATTGGAATGCGATATCTTCTTTTCCCGTGCTTAGGCCGTTCTAGCAGAATTAGAAGCTTCCGTTTCTAGGATTTGTCCCGAGCGGAAGATTTCGAGAAAATGAGTGATTTCGCATTAAAAGCACTAGTACAAGACATTACCTCATTGCTTAGCGAAAAATGGAATATATATTGTTAAATCTAATTTTCAACACGAACAGAAATCGAAACCAAAACTTCGGCTCCGTCCGGCAACATTGGCCTCGGGCTGCCAAGAACATGGCCATCATGTGGTACGAGATGTCACGTGATCCTCTCCTGCCAGGCGCAAGTGTCGTCTGCTCCGCACTCTTCACCGCGTTTCAGTGTCTACGACATTCGACGATGTCTGCACAACTGCAGCGTTTGCGCACATAGTGTGGACGAAACTCGGAGAGACGATGATTACAAACTGTGAGACGACGACGACGGTTGTGACGCGGGAGACGGCGGTAACAGCGGAACCACGGCGAGACAGCCGGATGGCTCCCAAGAAGCACGCTGCGCGGGCGCGTTACGCCAATCAGGGTATTGAACCGAACCCGAACGGTGAACCGAAACCCGGAAAAAAACGTTATTTTCGCACAAACCGGAGCTGAACCGGAACGAAATATATATATATATATATATATATATATATATATATGGGTGATTTCATCTCAACTCAGGCACGGATTTAGGGTCGAATTTTTAATTTTGACGAAAAAAAAATATATGTTTTGGGGCAATTCCTATAATAAAAGAAGGACGGAAACGGCAATCTCGTCGGATTTTTTGTTCTCAAGTTATGGACCGTTGAAGTGGTCAAGGTGGAAACTGACGTTTTTCCAGCTTATCGGAGGTGCCATATTTCACTCCATCCCTTTTCCATAATTTTTACGCTACATCAATATAACTTTTTAGGAACACTGTAGACATAGGCTTTTTCATGCTAATTAAGCGTCTAGGTCATAACATTTTTAATGATTTTTTTTATTTGTCAAACCACCTCTCTGCGACGATATTTGACGAAGTTCAGCAAGCTGTGCTGTGTGACCTAATCAACATATTTTATGATATTTATATCACCGTAAAGCTCCAATTAAGCTCTTTCTTTTGATTATACTTTCAATATTTTGCAATAAGTATATAATGCGCTACATCTGCCTGAAAAACGAAAATTTAGAAAAACTAGCAAGTTTGGAGTCGATTTTCTAAAAAACCCCACTTTTTATTTATTTTATTTTTTATTCACAGTTAGTTGATATAATAGTCTATCAGAAACTACAAACAGAAATTGTAATATATTGTTTTTATGGCCTCTATTAAAACTCGAATCTCGTGCTTTGAGCGTTTTGAACGGGACTTCGCACAGGCGCTCTGCTGCGCAGAAATTTGGCCTATATAAGGTTTTCTATTTATCGTTAGCAGTTACGTCAATATCCAACCATACACATTAATAAAATTTTGAGTAGTGTACTTAAAAAAAATTACTTCAAAGTCCGTATCCACAAGTGCGGGCACAGCGCTTACTTCCTCTCAATACGGAGAAATGCAGATCGTTAGAGAATTTCTCTGGAGCCTTTTGCTTTCGGCTTTGAGTTTGAAATACCGAACTTGACTTGTAATTGTCATATTTTCTAATGTCAAACAGATATGCAGTGCATATACATATGTACGATTTAGTAACTGACGCTTATGAAGTACGGTTTATTTTGTGCGCGTACCGACTCTTTCGTAAAATAACAAGCATTTCGTAGCGTGTAAGGCTTCAAACGTGTTAGTCATGTGTTTAGGTTTCATTTATATTTTCAGTGATTCATGCCGGGTTACTTAGACTTTTTCTTCTTGACTTAAGTTTGTCCGGGAGTCTAGATATTACGTATCTTCGCCGTCAATACATAGGGCGAAGCTCACACACCTTGCAAATCACGCCAGTGCCAAGTAAATAAATATTGTTAGGATGAAATTCAAGGGACGCTAACGTGTTTCAGTTTTGGGCGGAGAGGAGGAAACGCAATTCAGAACTCTACGCATTGGCGCAAGTAGCCCTGGGAGTGCCTGCACCCCGGGTGAGTGTGGAGAGAGCCTTTTATGAACTGAAGTTCATTTTATTGACTCAGAGATGCCGTCTTTCCCCGGTAATGCTTGACGACGTCCTGCTTCTTCGGTCAGCTGACTGACATTGAACTGCGCTTTCACCCACGTCCCGAGGTGCTCCAGCACTAGCTCGTTCGTTCCACACAGTATTGTGAGCCTTTGCGTTTATGTGTAACACGTTTATAAAATATGCATAGTTTATCTTTTGCTGCCGTCAATTGTTTTTGAAACATACGAGTACGAACCGGTTCGAATCGGTTTGAACCTTTATTTTTTCACTCCGGAGTTGAACCGGAGCTGAACCGTTTTCCCTGAACAGGAACGAAAACCGGAACAAAAAACATTTCGGTTCGACACCCTGACGCCAATGACGTGGACACCGCTGAGCGCCGAGAGGAAACGTTGCTGACGTCACCCGTTACGCTTTCCCGGAGAAGTAAAAACAAGCAAAAAGGGGCCATGCATGGGCGTACCAACCGGGGGGGCAAGGGGGGCGCTTGCCCCCCCCCCCCCAGCTCTCAGAGTGTGTGTGTGTGTGTGGGGGGGGGGGGGGGGGGGGGCAAGGCATGTGTTTTGCCCCCCCCCCCCCTGAAACGCCGCTGGGCAGGGCAAACACTGGCCGGCGGCGCCCAAGAAATACCAAGGGCACCGCCCCCGGCCCTGGGGGGTCTGGTTTGCCCCCCCCCCCCACACTTAAAAACAAGTTGGTACGCCACTGGGGCCATGGCGATAACGTTTAGCTCAATGTTGTCTACGCCCGCGCCGTAGCCTTGACTGCGCTCAGCCGATTTCGGCAACTTGGTGAGTCGCAAAGTTTGCCGGACTATTTAAGAACCATTTAGACAGAACGAAGTCGTAATATTTGACGTGTGGTTTTCCTAAGTGATACTGAAGAGGACTGAATAGTTTTTTTTTTAAAAAACTAAAATGAAGCGGAGTTAAGGGGGTCTCAGCGCACCGTGGCGATTCCCCGCAACGTTCCGCCGAGCGCGGGGTACACGAGGAGACGGGCGACATTTCCACGTTTTCCCTCTTTTTGTTTTTCTCAACCAATTGTTGGGGTCCCTCCTCCAGTTTCCTCCTCAAATTCCTCACCCTCTCTCTAATCCTCCTTTCTCTCCTTCTTTCCTCCTCCTCCTCGAGCGTAGTGCGACGCCTCTTAAATTATCTGAAAGATGTTCTGCATATCTTTTCCGGCGTTTTGATTGTATAACTTATTTTAAATAAGTTTGTTCCTGAGACACGTAACTTTTCAAGCATATAGAAGTCTGTTACTGCCTCTTTTATGTGATGAACAGTAACTTTATGCGTCTGTGGGCTGGACAAAAACAAAATACACAGGGGCGCGTAGCGGAACTGTACGATTATGCACGCAGACCGTAAGAAAGTGATTAATGAGGTAGCTGCCATGTCGAAATACTACTTTGTTCTGTTAAACAAAAAATCGTCAATTAGCAAGGGTGATACTTACTTGCAAACTGAACTGACCGGCATCTTGTCAAGAACAAACCCTATGCCAGTGGATCCTGTGTAAGAAAATGTTCACTTGGATATGCCCTATTTTAGGTCAGATTCGATCTGAATACTAAGGTATGTATAGATTAGAGTGAACAATTTGGATCACTCCTTTCTGCATAATTCTTCGCCTGCATCACGGTGCTGAGTGTAAACAATGCTGGTTAGAAAAACAAGCGTTGTGATTGCCGCTGTTTCTAGAAAAGGTAGACGGAAAGGGCTTGTCCTAAAATTTTCGCGACATCTTGAAAATAATATTGCTTTTAGCTGAGTTGCGTTGTCCTCATATATATTGTGAAACGTATTCCGTGAACTATATTCATGATATATATAGCAACGAGGTGCCCATTCATGATTTTATGCCCTGTAATTAATTACTTACTTCAAGAGTACAACTACGATTCATTCTTTAATACTGCAACGTAAAGCTCTAACAATCACGGGCATTTTAGGCCACCTACCTCACCTGGTGACAACCTTTCGATTCAGGTAAAACATCCCGTACGAAAATGTCAGGTACAGGCCGGAATGAAAAATGCCGGTTCCGCCTGGACCCAAAATTGGGGCACCAGTTTCAATCCAGCCTGGAAATGCGCAGTTCCAGACGGTATACAAACTGGTACCCCAATTTTAGATCCAGGCGGAACCGGCTGGTTCCAGTGGCGGTGGCCCAATTTCAGACCCAGGCGGCTGCGCCGCCGGAATTCCCGCTGTGCTCACCACTGGACTCTACAAAAGTATTTCGCGCGATGCCCTTAGCCGTTACAACCGAGAGATCGTCGCAATTTCAGACCCAGGCGGACTGGGTATGAAATCGCGACGATCTCTTGTAACGGCTAAGGACATCGCGCGAAATACTTTTGTAGTCCAAGAGCGCAGCGGTAACTCCGGCGGCGCACACGGTCATCCAGGCGTCGTCACCAAACACGGTGCATGGAACACACACAGCACGCACAAGCACAGTATCCAGTGTTGAGTGCATCGGGAAGTTCCGGCGGGCAAGCGGTATCCGAGTTGTCCAAGTATTGTCACCAAGCACACACCAGCGCCAAGCGCATCCAGATGCCGAGCCAAAGTGCAATGGGTCGGCAGCTTCACACTATAGACCCTTTCTTCAAGGGCGCCGCCATCTTGAATTGTCGTCACTTCCAGTATGGGCGAAAACGTTGTTTTACCGTCGCCACGCCAATAGAATTCATTTAGGAGAAAAGCGTAACCGTCACCCATTCTCGTTTTCTCTCCCCTCTATTTTTTTACTACTTGCAGGTTGAAACGTATCAATATTTTTTCGTCGCCCATACCGGATATGCCTACTTGGCGGTCGGGGGCGAGAGTAAGTGGAAAAGGACTATATGAAGATTAAAAGCCGAGATCAGTGGGTATCCATCCAGGGCAACGATGTGCGCGTCAGTATCCGTGCGCCCGCAGCGCGAACGTCGCCGCCGGGCGAATGCCGACCAACAGTCCGACGAGTGCGAAGAACCTAAACTCTCGGAGCGCTGCCGCCGACTGCAACAGACAAAGCCAGGCGCGCGCGCGGAGAACGCCCGCTCGCAGCGCCTGCGTAGCGGATGCGCCTGTCCCCAACACGTGACCTGCGAGACGCAGCCCAGGCGGACTGCGTCTGAAATCGCGACGATCTCTCGCTTGTAACGGCTAAGGGCATCGGGAGAAATACTTTTCTAGTCCAGTGGTGAGCGCAGCGGTAATTCCGGCGGCGCACACGGTCATCCAGCGTCGTCACCAAACACGGTGCACGGAACACACACACAGCACGCACAAGCACAGTATCCAGTAGTGATGGACCGAATCTGCCGAACTTCTGATTCGGCAAAGTTTTGAAGGAAAGTTCGGCGAAGATTCGGCGAAAATTCGGCAGATGTCTGCGCACGCGCGGGAACGCGACGGGGCCATGGATTGCAAATGGACGCCGTGCAGTCGTGCGGTTACCATCGTGCAGTGTAGTACGACCAGTGGTTACGGCGCGGTGTGGAGTAGGCAACATGGTAACTGTGCGTTGTGAGCGAGTGTGGTTCTCTTCAATATTTTCTGCCTCAAGAATAGAAGATCGACCAGCAATTTACGCAGTCCACTGCGCAAGTGACAAATGATGCGGTGCATTCTGAAACATTGGCTGACAATTACTCTAAAGCACTTCTCGCAATTATAACAATTCTCTTTTCGGCTCACGAGTGTGTTCCAAAACAAAATAATATTGCTTTTTCAATTAGTGTTATTTCGCGATTTTGATGTATCTGCATCAGGGATTTCCCCAGACCCCCCCTAGGGGGGGGGGGGGGGGTATACACCCCCCTAGTTTTCCTGGACACCCCCCCCCCCTGAATCTAAAAAAAAAGGAAAAAATAAAATTCTTTTTTTTCAGATTAAGTAGAAAACACCACCTCTCAGGTGTATATATAGAGAAAGGGAAACATACATTACGGGTATGAGCATTTGGTTAATAGACGTCTGTAATTTAGCTAGTGGATTAAAAAAGAAACAGTTTTATATTTTATCTAGCCTCGCCTCGCATCGCCTCCTCCCCCCCCCCCCCCCCCCCCGAGCCATTGGGACACCCCCCCTTGATTAGAATCCTGGGGAAACCCCTGATCTGCATAAAACTAAACACAGAACTATAATGCTCGACGTTGCACATCCGACATTCCTAACTCTCCCTATCTTCCGAAACGTTCGTCTGTGTCCTAAATAGAGTTGGTCGTGGTCCTAACACCAGAAACTGGCATTTTAAAAGTTAAAAACGAGGCGTTGCGAATATGGGACGCACCCTTTCATGCAAAGCTGACGTCAAGTGACTCAAATAAAAAAACATGCATATGTACAATATTATTATTATCTCTTCTGGTGAAGGCTCAGCAACCGTTGCATTCGTTTTCGCGCACAAAACGGTGACTCCCAGAGAAAGCAAGAACGCAGCGTTATTGCTTCATTTTAACAATGTACACCAAGGAGGTTGGTGTTACACACAGATGCCGGCTTGCGCTGATGACGCCTCAAAACCGAAACTCTCGTAGCGTGATTCGTGACTGCGCAACGCTCGCTTCTAACCTCGTTGTCATGCTACTTCTGCAAGGAGTCACTAAAATTTCCTGTAAACACACAAAAACGACACCGATACAATTATCTTGTAGAATATCACCTTATTTAGTAATAACTATGTCAATATGCATTACATGTTGCATTTAAGTTAAGAAAAAAGAAACATAAAACCATTTTTTCGCCAGAAAAAAACGAAATATCAACGTTAAGTCTGGTAACAATGTATTTTGCCGAATCTTTAGAAAAGTTCGGCACAAGTTCGGCTTTGCCGAATCGAAAGTTCGGCGCCGAATCTTGGGATTCGGCAAAGCCGAACTTGTGCCGAACTTTTCTAAAGTTCGGCACAAGTTCGGCCCATCACTAGTATCCAGTGTTGAGTGCATCGGGAAGTTCCGGCGGGCAAACGGTATCCGAGTTGTCCAAGTATTGTCACCGAGCACACCAGCGCCAAGCACATCCAGATGAGATTAAAAGCCGAGGTCAGTGGGTATCCATCCAGGGCAACGATGGGCGCGTCAGTATCCGTGCGGTTCCAGTGCGTTGCGTCTCACTGGATCCGACTGGTTAGACCCAGAACCGCGCGATACCAGATCGGATTCGCGCGGATCTGAACTGTCCAAAAGTTCAGAACCGCGCGGATCCGAACTGGAAGCGCTCCGATCTGACACTTTCGTACAGGGATATGTGACAGGTAAACAAATGGATATCGAGTCGTATAAACACAGCGTTTTGTATGCTAATGTAGTTTTTGTTTTACTGTTGCGTTCAAATTAAATAATGCAATGTCTTCGTTTTGGTATCTGAAAATAAAAGTGGATTGTACAAAGAATAAAAAACTATAGAGTAACTCGTTTCACGGCGGAAATAGTGCCTATTGCCCAAAACAGTGCGGAAAATATATTATCCATTTACTGTTTCGAACCGGTTTGAACTGCTATTTGCTTTCCGAACTGAACCGGAACTGAACCGAAAGCCGTGAACTTGAACCGAACCGATTAAAATTTCGGTTCGATACTGGTTGAGAATAGCTTAATACAAATATTCGTTAAACTTGTCTCGTAATCTGTCCTCGCTCTACACTGCTGGCTTCACCATAAAGTCACCAGTGGGCTCAGCAATAGTTTGGCAGGAAAACACTTCACCGTACACTGTCCTCTGGTACATCCTTCCAAACACATGGCCCAAGGAGTCACCAAGCACTTCTTGTGATCGGACGTTATGTTATCATTAATATGACGTTATCAATTGACATACCGTTCAGTTTAGACGTATACTCGACGTTTTATGGTCGTTAAGTGGGACATTATGGCAACGTTGATATAACGTTATCACTTGGCTTCCCGTTCAATTCAGACATGCACTGGACGTTTTAAGGTCGTTAAAGGGGCACTGACACATCAAAATCATTTTTTTTTTTATTATCCAAAACGATTGAATACGATGCCGGGACATTACCCTCAAAATTCGAAACTTGGGAATTCAGTATTTGTGAAGTAAAAAAACATTTTCCAAATGCCGAATTCGAAGTTCCCACGCAATCCGCGCCGGTGCGTTGACGTCAAATATTGAGGAGTCCTGAGAGTTCACTTTCTTTCACGACTCCGTGCTGTTGCCATCGCGACCCAAAGCGAGGAGGAAAGGAGCGATCGCTGGCGGACCGAAAAAAAAAAAAAACGGTTTTGAGCGGTGTCGCCCGTTTTCCGAGGGAGGATACAAATCCAGGAGGCGGCACCACAACGGACTCCGATTTTTGGTATATCAAAAAGAAAGGAAGTATGCATTCACAAGTGCGTTAAAAAAGATGTTTTACGATTGCCATTATTAAATGTTATAGAAATGTCGCCTACAAAGCTTCTAAATTTCATGATTTTTGACGTCACAAATCAAAAGCGAGGAGGCGAGGAGCGGCAGAGGAAAACGCCAAAAATAAAAAGGCGCGCGCGCGCGTGGGAAAATATTTTTTTGCGATGCTGTTTTTTTTGCGTGTCTATAACTACAACTTGCATTGTTTTAGACAATAAAAAAATACGACCCTTGGGGTGTCAGTGCCCCTTTAAGTGGGATGTTATGTCGACGTAAAATCCACCATTTTTCCAGACATTAGCCTTTCCATATTACGTCGAAGGGACCTGACGTTCAGACTTTGTCGTTCTTTCGACATGAGGTTCCTGACGTCATCGACGTTCTTTCGACGCATTTTCAACGTGTCTGTGCTGCGTGGGTTGGAACCATACGTCCAGGGCCGGCCTTACATCAACAAGCACCTACTCCTTTTTTATGACAATAGAGTCCTACGATTTGTCTTTCAGCACAATTTTCCAGTCTTGCAGATAGGTTGGCCAGTGCTACTCTATCCAACCGGCAGTAAATTAAACCAGTTTACTTGCTGCCAATTTTCGAAAATAGTGGTCACCAAACTTGAATCAGCAATTGCACACAATTATTGTATGAATGTTGTTGTGCACTAGAGCCAATGACAAAGGACGAACCTTTAAAAAGTACTCCATAAAAGTGGATAGTCTGTGTAAAACATTCTTTATTTTTGCCTCAAAATTATTTTTAAAAAAGCTGCAACTATGAAGCCCGACCAGACTCCAACGAGCAAGAAACAAAATGTTGCAGAAATATAGTATATCTTGCAATCAAGGAACAATACTGTATATGGACCCATATCACATGTTTTGGCTTGAACCTTTTGCACTAACAATATAGTACATCCAGTAATATGAACTTCATACATTTGGTAACTTTAATGTCTAAACCGCTACCTTATAGAAACACCTTATAGAAATAGAAGAGACCATGCAAGAACACTTGGCAACAAACTCGTAAATGAATGAGAGGAATGGCAAATTGATATATACTAGTTCCATAGATTGATCAATACCTTAGCATGTAGACTAGACTTCAAAGAGTGAGGACTCCAACAAGTTCATCTTGGGCACACCACAAAGTCAGATCCCCTTAGTCTCTGGTATGTATGTTAGGTCTAGGCCACCAATCATCTCACGAAGCTCTGAATGAACTTGGACACCACCTCTGGGAACTTTGGATCCTTGTAGATCCGACGGTGTCCAGGGCCCACGCTGCTGTCAACGTCGTAAAAAACGGCAGCCGGAAGATGGGAAGGGCGGTCCCGCTGCAACCTTTCGTACAACTTCCTCCCAAGGTCGTAGGGCACCAGAGGATCATCCTTGGAATGCAGGACCAGCACTGGTGCAGTCAGTGTTCCGGCTTTCTGCTCCGACTCAAAGTTGGTGTCCTCTTCCAGCAGAGGCTCCAGGATCTTCCGTGTGCCGGGTATGTAGCGGAACGGGATGCTCAGAGGCCACCGCAGTGCAGCTTCCACCAGGCTGTTGAACGGCGCTTCGAGGACAATGGCCGCCGGGTTGTCCCCAGTCCTTGCAAAGATCTCACCAAGCTGGATGACGACCCCGGTCCCAAGGGAATGTCCCCAGATGACGATCCTCGAGTTCGGAACCTTACGCTTGACCCACTCATAGACGGCCAATGAGTCCTGGATAACACCATGCCGCGAAGGCATCACGTTCGTGGAATCGCCAAAGCCACGGTAGTCGAAGGCGATGACATGGGCATCAACGATGCTCTGCGAAAGCCGCCTGTACAGCTGAACCCGGTAGTCTGTCGCGCGAGTTTCGGCGTGTCCGTGGTAGTAGATGATGACCGGCCTGCTGTCCTGAAACTCGGCATCAGGATGCACCCCAGTTTGCACAACGGTGCCACTCGCTCTTTGGCATGACGTGCCAGGTGCCCAGGGCGATGTTGTCGGCTGACTCGATGAAGAGGGAGCGTGTGAAGGGGAGTTCGTAAGCGTCTGTGTCGTTGAAGTTGATGAGTGGCGGCCAGTTGATGTAGTGACCAAAGATGAGGAACCTCCTGAACCAGCCCGAGAAGTAGAATGCGGCCGGAAAAGCACCATAGACCAGGAAGAGGATCCCGCCCAACAACTGAATCCAGCGTTTGCCTCCTTTGAACAAGCGGAAGTATGCGGTTCGTGGCGTCGTTCGTGAAACTCGGTCGGTGCTCCTTAGAGCTTCGCTGGCTTGCTGCAGGATGCGTTTTCTCAGCATTCTTCTACTTTGGTTTTTGTGGGGCGTGATGCCTAAATGATAAAAGTGAAGATTATGAATGTATGTCGGAGGCTAAGAACATCAAAGTGCAAGCAACAAGAACTTCACGAGATCATTTTTTTAGAAATATACTTCCCTCGAAAAAGTACTGGCCATCAACAGCTATCAGACAGTACCAAGCAGTGGTAAAAGAGCGAAGCAAGAAAAATAAAATGACATACAGAAGCTGATCTAATGGTGTATCCGCACGGGAGATGTTTCTTTCCGGGGAAAACCGGTTTTTATTTGCTACTTCTGACTCATGCAAGATGGAAAGTCATAAGGGAGAGCATGACACGGGAAGATATCAGTGCAGGAGTTCCAAGGAGTGGTTGGAGAATCCGTAGCATGACAACAGTTTTTTGCGCGCTCTCTGCAAGGCGCGGGGGATAAGCAGACATCTGTGACATGGCGCACGTGACCTCAATACGTGATGACATTCGCTCCCCTCCAAGGAGAAACATCTCCAGTGTGAATACACCATAAACATACCTTGGTGGTGGGCAACTTTCCATATGCTATTATTTCACGACATGTAATGACAAACACAATGTTGACAACATATTTTGGATACAAGCTATTTTCATATGGTCTTTAACCCTTTGAGCGCCGGGTTATTGTTTCCGGCATGCCGAAAGCAAATTTTGGTCTGTATGAAGAATATTTAGTTTAAAAAGACAGACTATTTTATGGGAAAAATGTTCTTCAACCTACGACATATTTCTCGTACTGCACTTTTCGAGACACGGTACTATGCCAGTGGCACCTAGATCTCGCACCCAGAGGCCACTTTTCTGAGCGAACTTACTCGGCCTTCGTTTATTCGGAACTGCAACTTCCTTGGTTTCACAGTTGTCGAATACCGAGTTCATTATTAATTTATAGATCTTAGTGCTCGCAACAAAGTGCATGGTTGAACTACATAGAATACAATGTACTGAAACAAAAGTTGCCTTAACCAAAAAATTACACGCCATAAAAATCTGACACCTACAACGGTAAAACATTGTTTTCATCGCTTGCTCATACATGCCGCTACAGGTGACAGCCCAGTTGAAAGGGGCAGGGGAGCAAACGGAAACTGAAACCACACATATTAAAACCACCTTATTAAAAAAAACTGCTGTGCTCCAATGTGCACAGACTGTAAAAATCACCAAAACACTTTTTCTTTGTTTGCCTCATTTTTATGACGGCAGCTGCCAAACAGCCAACACTGTACCTTCCTTTATGAATGGAACGCAACATTAATTTGGAAGTCACATCTCTGTTGTTATCTAGTAGGAATTTTCTGCCTCGAGGTTTACAACTACGGTATGTTGTTTCACAACCACCTCACATATTGCAACAAAAGGGCTATACTTTGTTTCACTTTATCTGCGAGCGAAGCCAAAGCTAGAAGCGCGAGACCAGCGCTTTTTGCATTTCTCCCCAGCTCGCGCGCTCGAGCAAAGCCTGAACGCACGGAGCTTCCGTGCTCGCGCTTCCAGTTTTGCCTTCGCTCGCACATAAGGTGAAACGAAGTATAGTTCGGCTAGTTGGTTCATGTTCATGTGGATGAAAGCGCCTAAGAAAAACGGGGACAAGGAAAACGGGACAGCACAGCACTCTGTGCTGTCTTGTCTTCCTTGTCCCTGTTTTTCTGAGGCACTTTTATCGGAATGTACATTATATATGTACTTGCTTTTCTTGAAATATGCAGTTGTGAAAGCCACACCTCTTTGCGGCAGCTAAAGATGTAAACATTAACCTGGGAAGAAGGCAGATACCATATCCCTATAAACTCTCATCGCAAGAGCCCATATTATTGGATCTAGAGCGTGGCTTTGCTAGCTGGCTGGCAAGTTCGCGTCTACACAGTATACAGCGCCGATGTACCACCCCATGGGAAAAATGTTGTTCACAAAGGCGTATCCTTTTGTGAACAGAACTGTCTACGGTGTCCTAGAAGAAGCGGCGACTAACACCACCAGAGAGCATTTTGGAAGGAAAAACAAGCTTCCGAACCTGAGGCAAGAGAAAACATAGTTAAGAGACGGCAACAATAACAATGGTATTTCAACGAAAGTGGGAAGTGCACATGAGGCGGGCAATTACCGTCCTTCAGTTCCCTCCAAAAAAAATCGAAGACGCCTGGAACACGTCTTCGACTGATGTGTTATCATTCCCATCCTGCCCGTGCATCAGAAGTGGTCCCAAGGTGCCAACAAATTGCATCACAGGAGTCGGCGTGTCATGCTGTCAAGTGTCGCAATCCCGGTGGTTGGTCATAAAATTGTTGGCAAAAAGGCGAGCAAACACGAGGACGCTGTCATCACAGCGTCCCAACTCGTATCTCCTTTGGTTCCCATCGACAGTATGGGTGCAGAGCGACCTCCAGCAGAACGGAAGTCTGCCACATACACCTCTGCGGTTGTGCCACCACCAGCCAAGAGCATGACACTCTTATGACGTCGCGAGGCAGAAATCGAGAACCCGTATTTGAGGGCACGGTAGACACGGCAGTTGGAGAAGCACTCCAGGCACCATAGACATGGGTTAGCAGATCTTGACCCTTTGGCTACTATTCACAGTGACACTCGTGCCCTCCATTACGAAACAGAAAGCCCAACTACGAGTATTACTCGTGTTTTGATTTCGGAGCTCATCTTCTGTGTTGTTTGTTTAGAATTTTTACCAAAAAACATCTATAATGTCCCACAAAAAGAAAATGATTTTGACATATTTATGCATGGGTTTATAGTGCGGGGAAAAGCGAAATGACGAACATGGCCTCAATGCAGAGGTCCACTCAAGTCGATGACAATATATTTCTAAGTGACGAGCGATCTACCATTTACAGCGACGAGTTGCACTACCTCCGCGATTACTAAGAAATTTTATTTCAAATCGGCAATTTGCATTAAAAGAAAACATTCACTCGGCCTCTTGGTGTTGTTCGTTGCTCTCCATGTACACATTGCGACACTGTTAGCGCGAACACGACATCGGCGCATTTTCGCACTTTACTTCTAAATAGTATTAGCGAGCACGAAATTTTATCACTTACATTATAGAACTAAGTGAGCTCTCTCCGTAGCAATAATAACTTGGATGACATCCCTTGGTTTCAAAGAGAAAAACTGGAAAAACCGGCGATAGCTTGCTCGCGCTAACAGTGTCGCGCTCTGTACCTGAATGGTTTCAACAGTACCATTAGGTGAAGAACTACCGAGTGGAGACATCGGACACCCAGGAATTAAGAGTGAGAGCAACCAACATCAGGAGGTCAAGTGAATGCTTTCTTTGATGGGTGAAGTTTCAACATCTCGTCTGCAGCCTTGCTGTGACTTCCCCACATAGCGCCGGAACAAAGGCTGCACTTGGCTTGACCCACACTGCCTAGAAAACATGGCACATTGATACTTTAGACCCTGTTGCAAAAAAGAATGATATCCAAACTCTGGTCTAAATACATGCTTTTCGTGTAAGGCTTGTCAAATTATGAGGTGCTGGAGAAAACTAGCCTTCTGCATTAACTCCTTATTTCAAACTCTTTTTGTTTGCGTTCCGCACATTGAAAAGCATGTGAGAAGGGCCTCAGCACACACCTCGTATTGCTTCGCCACAGTGTTCTTCTGCAGCATAAAGGCCGTCTGCTTTAGTCCTCACTATGGCAACAAACGCCAATCTTTTAAATGCTGTCTGCTAGCCAAAGTTTAATGGTTTTGTAATGAGCAGCCGCAGACTGTCGCCGTGAAGCGGCATGAATGCAGATGGGGGGGGGGTTAACATGCTCCCCAGTGACACGCCACCCAAAAAGGTAATTTGGCATTCATTCCCATGGTGACGGCAATGAAAGCAGACGGCCTTTTTGCTGCGGAAGAACACTGCGGCGCAGCGATACAAGGTGCATGCTGAGGTGCTTCCCGCATTTTTTCAATGAGCAGAACTTGAACAAAAGGGGTTCAAAATAAGGACTTAATGCAGAGGGCTGGTTTTCTCCAGCGCCTCATAATTTGACAAGCCTTACACGAAAAGCACTTTTTTTTGGCCATCCCACGCCCTGTTTCTTTTTATCTGCAACATAGGTCTAAAGTATCAAACTGCTGAAAACATTTTCAAACCAATTTGAGGATCGAGAGAGGCAGTCACCTTATTAGACCCTTTTCAAAAGTGCACGCCACCTAGCAGCAGCTGCGCCAATTTCCTAAATCCGCCATTGGGCATATTCTTTCAGCACATACGAGACACAAAGGTTGCCATCGTCTGGCGTGAACCCAGCTCAGCTCGTATCGAAAACGAGTGCTGCATCAGCATTCGGCGAGTACATGAAATTCATTGTGCGTATTTGTTGCAGTCATAATTGTAGATTAACCTTTCTCTTTTCTTTTTCAATGCCTCGTAGCACTAGGGCCAGTTAAAACCCCACGTAGCTTTGTCAGCGACTTCCAAATGACGAATGTCAGATATACGCTTCAATGACAATCAGATATTCCGCGACGGCAGTGTGTCTGCAACTAATGTGCCCCATTAAGGTGGCAGTCCAGCGGCCATCTTGAATCTTAAAATTTGACCCCGAGATGGCGACACCAATCCGTGTGGATGAGAAACTGCAGTATCGCTCGTGGCACCAATGCTTCGGCTAGTCCCCTGTGCGCGTTGCATGTTCACCGCGTGCTCTCGCCCACATCGCGAAGTGCCAGCGCTGCCTAGTTTGCTCCGCTATTTGCTCCGCTAGCCCAACCAGCTCATCTATCGAAGGATGTCAAGCTGGGTGGCTTTTATTTTCTGATATGGGCTTTCAATCTGCAGTGCAGTAGTTTCTACAAGCTCTTGTGCAAGACATCACAAAGCGAGAATAGATCTTGCGGCATAACTTGCTAACTTTTCGTGAATAAAAAAAAATTGCTCGGCATAAACGTTTGGCAGGCCCTCTCTTTTAAAACACGGGTTGACAAGAATGTCTGCTAGAAAGGTAGCAATGCTTGGCAATTGACGTATCTGATCAATACGATAACTGAAAAGCGGCTGGATGATACAAAATACTGCTTCAATAAAAAAAGGTTAGGGCTCAAACAAGCTGGGGATGGTTGAACATATTTTAAAACAAAACCTTGAGACTGGAGAAAAATATGAAGGGGGACTTTGACTGTTGTGTCTAGTGTTGTTGTAGGCATTACCAAAAAATGTAACGAAATACGTTACTCGCTACTTGCAAAATAAAGGAACACATTACCGACCTACGTTACCTCAAAATAAAAGAAATGCGTGACCGTTACCGATCAAAAGTAATGCACATTACTTTTGTGTTACTTCTTGAATTGCTAATTAGCACGTTTTAGTTTACAGGTATGCATAAGTGCAAGGTTTCAAGAAACATGTCTATCCAGAAATTGAACATATTTACCATACCCTTTTTACTATTCTACCTAAATACTCATAGAAAAAAACGCAGAGAAACGCAAACAAAACTAAAACAAATCCAACACTTTGGAGCCCACAAACAAAAAAATTTGAAGTGTATTTTTTTAATTCTTAAAAATAATATGTAATAAGCAATGTAACTATGTTACCCGTTACTTTAATCATGTAGCGTAAGTATGTTACACATTACAGTTTTAAAAATGTAACAAGTATGTTAGTATGTTACACGTTACAGATTTGAAAATGTAACAAGTATGTTAGTTTGTTACGAAAAAAGTAACGTGTTCAGGGGCAGATTCAGAGAGGGTTGGTCCGGATTTCCTGACCCCCCTCTTGAATTCTGCATGTTTTCTGAAACTTTCAATGGGAAAATGGGGCCCATTTTCGTCCGATTTCGGTAACCGGCGATGTCGGATATATTAGAGAGCTCTGTCCGCCGGCATTATTCCCTTAAAAATTAAAAAAGAAATCCCATATAGCTGTCCTATAAAGTAACGGTTAAGTTCAATTCACACAAGGGCGTTTTTCTACGTTACATTACGGCCGCTTACGTCGCAAGTACCCGGGGCATCCGTGCTTCGAATGAGCGTGGTGACCGGTTCAAGGAGTAGATTCGCACACGACATTCGAACCAGGAGTGTCCTGGTGACTCCTCACGCAATGTAAGAAATCGAAAGCAAACGCCCTTGTGTGAACCGACTTTTAGTGCTAAAACTTTGGGATTCGGTTCGGAGCACTAGCGCTACATTTGGGTGAAAATGAGCATTCAGCAATGTAGTTTACATATGCGGGGAGAAAAACCCTGCCAATCTTTTTGGGGAACCCCCCCCCGAAAAGCATGGTGGATGCTTGATGTCACTGGATCCTTAAACCAACAGCGTCAAAAGCTGACAGCCCGACAATGCTCCTATTCACGTCGATGAAACAAAAATTATTCCCAATGTCGGACTGTCAACCTTGGCGCTGTTGGTGCAACAGAACAACAACTTCAAACTTCGACCATGCTTTTTATACACAAAATCAAACCCGTCGTTCTACGCCATATTATTTTCTCGTCGGAACGGTAGGACAATTCCCAACTCTCGGCGGGGTGGCTCACGAGATCAGCAAGTATTCGTGACGTGGCGCATGTGACCTCGAAACGCGACGTCTGCTCTTTTATGTGTAGAAAACCTTCTCTTTGCAAATACACCGTAATCTGTGGTTAAATGTTTAGGCAGTGGAAAGTTTCAAAAAATTGTCAACGTGCAAGCAAGCTGGTGCGTATTAATCACGATGATTAAACCCCGAGACTAGGAAGGCAACTTGAAAATACATTAGAAAAACACAGAAGAAAGGTGACATACAAGCATCCCAAGAGGTGCTGGGTATTTCCGACGGCGAGAAACTTAGCACACTGGTACAATCACGGATCGAAACGGGCGGCGGCACTGTTTGAGTCATGATTCCTTAGTTCTGCTGCGCAAGTTTTCCCTCCACGTTATTCTCCCGACATGTTTAGGTTTGAAGCCAAGTTTGCTAATGGACAAGCGCTTGCTTCGTTCCGCAGTTGGAAGAACCATGGCCAGGCTGGAGTGAACAGGCGCAATCTCTTACGGCCTTTGCACGGGGACTAGTTGATCCCTGCAGCGCCAACTCGAAGGGGTTGCTGTTACCCTACCCTTCCTACAGCGCTTTAATTCCTTCTGAGAAGCACCTCCTTCCTCTGGGGTTGAGTTGGAGAAGTTCTAGAGCAATTAGACCCAGAGGTCATGAAGCCACCTGACTTATGCAGAACACCTCTTTCTCTTCGTCTCCTCAAAAAACAAGTTTCTATGAACAACCACTTAATTATTGTAAGCCGAAACATATTTAGATCGGCTGACTAGAGTTTTTTCAAGCGTGTATAATGACACATATTTTCAATTGCAGTGGTCGGGGAACAGTGGTTCAGGATGGCTCAGGCGGTGTTCAGCATGGTAGTTGGTCGCACCCCCACGCGGCTAAAGAAGTTTGATTGCTCCTAGGCGAGATTGAAGGCCACAGGGAAAGCCACTCTCTAGCCCGGCCATAGAAGAACCTGGCAGGGCAGCACTGAGCATCTCGCCACACTGGCGGGTGTGGCCGGCCTCGGCGGCTCACGTCGATCAGCTAGCTCTGGTCCGCTCAGCAGAGCACCTCTAGGGTCTTTATTTGATCCAAAATAGAATAATTTCTCTCTCTCTGTCCCTCTCTCTCTCTCTCTTGCCTTGATTTTATTTCACAGCATCGATTGCAGGTACTTGCAAAAACGAAAGAGAGGCGAGAGGAAACTTCACGAGTTGTGATCTTGGGCCGGCTTGCTAGAACAGCGTCTCAGCTGAGACTGGGTGAAAGAAAGCAGTGCAAAGGACGGGGCGTGCGAGCGTCTTGAGACGAGGCTCGAGTACCGCTCAGCTCGTGCATGCGCTGGCTTTGGCAGTGCTTTCTATCCCCCAGTCTCAGCTAAGACACTGTTTCTAGCAAGTTGGCCCCGACTGCTTATCATTAGTTGCAAAGGACAAGAGTCATGATTGGTGTAAAGTGCACAGTGGATGCTTGGAGTCGTTGCATTATTAAACCAAAACTGTGAAAGTTGATCGTCTTACATTACTCTTATTTTAATAAACGAAATTTAAATTCATGAAAAAAAAAAGATGACCTAGGGAAAGTTTTGCCTGCGTGCAACGTTTTTGGTAGCACACTTCAGGGGAAAGGAGTTTATTTTACCTTTTTCCCGGGCGTCGAATTTGAGCCAAGAAGGGGGTTGGACATAACACTCCCTGTGAGTTGTCTGCGAGTAGGGAAACTTTGAAAGCTCAAGAATCTCTGCACGATGGCGGACAGAACAGAACGGGTGCGGTTGAAAAGCTCAAACCTTAAAAATGTACTGTTTATCTTGGAGTGAAGGGAAATAAATTCCACTTCGTCGTCGCTATCATAGGTAATTCAATACTTGCACCTTTTGTAGTGTCAAAATATGGCGGGCAGCATTGAATAGCTTATTTATAGGTACTAGGTGTTTTCGAGACTTGCTTGTGACCTTTGTGATGTGCTTCTTGCTTCATTTTTTTCGCAAGACTAATTGTGATTCATTGCAAGAACAAGGAAGAAATGTGAGAACATATTTGAGACAAGAATCCTCTGCACTAGGGACAAAATCCCAGCATCACTTTTCCTGAACTTCTAAGCCTAGACTTTCAGCCACCTTTCAAAAGATGGCGCAAGTGTACGTCGCCTGTGACAACATAGGTCCTTTTTGACATTTAAAACAATTGAACCGCTTTAAAAAAATTACAATCAAAGAAAGTGATTTTAATTAGAACAGAAAAAGCTCTAATTAAAAATTGTTTAAACAGCTGTCCTTTTCTCTAAAACCATTTTTTTGCATACAGAGTCAAGCTCCAAAATGTATCATGATTTAAAATTATTTGAAACAAATATGAATATGAATACAAGGAAACCAGCCTGACAGAGAACCAGCCGAGTTCCTCTAGTAAACAATTAAAAAAAAAAATAGATTAGTTGCTACAATGCTATCTGGGAAAATCAAGAATGCACGAAGGGAATTCTTTGAAAATTTATCATCATAAAGTGGTGTACAAAAAAACTGCTGGCATTGCACTTTGAAATTTTTAGTCCGAGTTCCTATGTTTACCAGGAGCATGCCCTTGAATGTTGTTGCTGCGTTATGATGCGAAACTGAGTTACCACACTTCAAAATCCTGCTAAAAAAAATTCACTTTTTTAAATATAAAATGTGAGTGTGCTAATTAAGAAAAAAAAAACGTATTCACAGAACCAGACGAGTCCATCTATTCAATAATAAAAAAAAAAAAGAACGCGTCTTGGATGCATTAAAAATCTAAAAACTTGGAATGCGTAAGGCATGTTTAAAAATGTAAAACTTGCATTTTTCTTTTCTTTTTTTCGTTCGGTAAGTTTTGACAAATGCACGTCCCATTCCGCACTAAATCACTGATGATGAATGGGTCATTTATTTGCAAAAAGAATGAAATACGTGGCTCGCGCAGCTCCGAGCAGACACGAAATTTGTACCGCAACAGGAGCGTTAGCACAGCTGCCGAACCGCCGCCTTAAAGCTCCAGCAAACAACACACGTAGAGCGATGAGGTTCATTTGAATTCGTGCCAACTGTTAACGGCATCAGCGGAGATACGATCTTGTTTTTCTGCGGTAACCCCGAATCACCGATGAGTGCTGGAGCCGTATTTTTCCAGAGAGACGTACACGAAGTTGGCTTCACCGCCTTGCGCCTTCCGCCGCACAAGGAAATAATGCTGGCGCTCTTCCCAAGGCCGCAAGGTCAACGGTCATGCGACGCTCCATTGACTGCGCAAACGAAGCGAAACAAACCTGGCGGAAATCTAGGGGGGAAAAAAAAATAGAAACATCCGCGCGAGTTCAAAAATTGACAAGCCGACACAAATTAACACACATGAAGGGTGTGCCCGGTTTCGCGCGGTTCTGTCGCTAACGTTAGGGAGATACAACTCTATTCATCGAATTGAGAATTACATACCTGCTACAGCTGTAAATATAGCCGAGGAATTGGAGTTTGAAGCCAGAGTTTGCACGCCGTCAACTCTTGATTTGGCCTCCGCCTACCTTGCGAGGATTTTCTTTCTTCCTTTGTTTGTCGTTGTCAACGCTGTTGCTAGACGCGACAAAAAGTTCGTCGTTCTGGGCTGTTGAAGTGGTTGAACTCGTAGTTGTGCGTGGATAATGCTTCAGGAAAATAACAACATAACCATAATTTTGAACTATATTAGTACCTATCTCAAAATTTTGAACTATATTAGTATCTATCTCAAAGGCTGCATTATTGAAATGGCTATAAGTTTGTTTTTGTCGAGCGCGGCTTATAAGCGAATAATTGGCTTTCGAAAGGCAGATTCCTTGAATTTCTGGTAGTTCTCATTTATTCACACAGAGGAAAACGCGTAGACAGTAACATTAGAGGCTGAGCAGATTGGTTGCAAGCGTTGTGCTGCGAACTCGGGTGAAATATTTTCAGGAAATGTAGGTCACCTTTGTCGTCTGCTACAACTGGTTGAGCCTCGAGTTCTCGGCATTCCCTTCGGTGCCGTAGACGGCGCTGCACGCTTTGCAAATGGTTTATTTGGGTTGTATGTTATAATAACAAATAATGTGAATAGAAAAAACTAATCACGTGTTCCAACGCCTCTAGAGGATTTAGGGCTGTAGTTTTAGATCAGACAATGCTACGTCACTCATAGCCAAACCCATTTCCAAAACAGTTTCCTTTTTATGTTCATGCAGGTGGAGATACAATTCACCGTCTTCCAATTCCCAGTTAGAACTTATCTACAAGGGTGCCGCCATCTTGAATTTTGTCACCTCCAGTCTGGGAGATATAGTCTGCTGCAACTCAAGAAGGTAGGGCGAGGGAAAGGAAGGCCGGGGAGGAGAAAGCAGACAGAGTGCTGGAGAGGAGAGGGGAAACCTCCTCCTTTCTTTAGCATTTTGTCTGCTTCCTCCTCCCCGGCCTTCCTTTCACTTGCCCTTCCCCCTTGAGTGGCAACGGACAATAGCTTCTAGCTTCGTTCGATTTACCTGCACCTCCTGCACCAGTGCAGAAAAGTGTAGGGCGGTGTACTTTTGGTCATATCCCACTACACTTTTCTGCACCGGTGCAGGTAAATCGAACGAAGCTATTGTTTTGCGTCGCCACGCCTATAGAAGATATTTAGGAACTAAGCGTAACCTTCGCACATTCTCGTTTTGCCTCCCGTCTATTTTTTTACTATTTACAGGTCTCGTCCCCAGCCACCTAGGTAGGCATATCCGGTATAGGTGACACATAGACCTAGAAGGGCTAAAACAGTATATGAATTTTAAGGGCTATGAACCTGACTCTATCCACGTTCACTCCGGCGTGCCCCAGGGCTGTTCTGGGGCCCTTGCTTTTCCTTCTGTATAAAACAATATCACTAAAAATATAGATGTCAAGAACAATTGCTTAGAAACGGTTCTTGCTTGGTGTAAAGAATCGCAAATGGGGTTAAATAGCACTAAAACTGTAACAATGTGAATAACCAAAAAAGTGTCTCATGGAATTTTCATATCGCATTGATGGTCAAATAGTTGAAACTGTCGAAGGGTGCAGGTATTTGGGGTTATATTTTAAAACAAAATATTATGGAACAAGCACACTGAATACATTGCGACAAAGGCGACCCAGCGGCTCTGGTCCTTGAAACGCCTCCTGAAGTTCTCTTCACATAACAATTGCTGCCCACAAAACTTTATTATGATCAACCTTAGAATATGCAAATGTGGTGTGGTTCCCATTCTCTAAAACTCTTATAAATAAGCTAGAAAGCATACAAATAAAAGCGATAAGGTTCGCACACAACAAATATGACCCACTAAGTTCTCCCTCAGCAATGTTGCAACAGGCAAATATCCGTACGGGGCCTGAATAGATAGACTAAAGATTTTATTTTTAATGATCATGGCAAATTAAACATAGACACTACAAACTACACACAATTTTCGAGCAGACCAAACACCAGATCATCTCATGAACATTCTATAATAGAGTATCAAGTTCGTCTGGACACATTCAAATATTCTTTTTTCCCCAGATCAATTGTTGAATGGAAGAGGTTGCCTGCTGATTTGGCAGATTCAGATTCTCTCGACTATTTCATTGATAAAACCACTGCTTACTTAGAAAAATACGTTTTCAGATTTGTTATTTTGTCATTTCCTTGGATATCGGGGATTATTATTTGATACATACAATATCTCAGTGCCATTTTTGTCTTCATCGATGTTCAAATCTGTCGAATTTTCCTTGCATTAAAGTGCCTCTCCTACCACAGCCTTGTATGGGCCAGGTAGATAAATAAATAAATAAACCATTTCAACCTGTAAATAGTAAAAAAATAGAGGAGAGGCAAAACGAGAATGTGTGACGGTCATGCTTATATCCTAAATGTCTTCTATTGGAATGGCGACGGCAAAACAATGTTTTCGTTCGCCCATGCTGGAAGTGACGAAACTCAAGATAGCACCATGTACCCTGTGGAAAAGGTCTATAGACCAACATGCGGCTGCGAAGTCACGTTGCTGCAATGGTGCTGTATCACCGCAGCACATGCGCAGAAGCTTCGCTTCTTGCGAATCTGGATTCTGCACATACGCAGTGCCAACATCTGATGTGAGCAAACGCCGACTCGTCTGTAAACAGTGCATCGGTCTAAACAAAGATTCATGGCTGTGGCACGAGCGAGTGGAAACAATTCTTCGAGTGGCGACGCTAGACCCTGTCCGCTCCATTAGAGACCCTGGATTGGAGAGAGGGTCTAACTCAATTAAACCGTGGGGAGCATTTGTAATTTAATGGTGGACGCATCCTACGGAGACTGGTCTCAAGTGCGCATGCGCTGTGTTGTAGCGTGGCGAGGAGGAAAGCAGACGGAAAGGCGGAGGCATTTGCAGACGATGGACGCTTTTGCCACTTCCTAGCAGCTCTTAGTGCAAACGCGGCCCACAAACTACGTGACCACGATCGGGCAGTTGGAAACTCTGCAATACAGGCTCTCAGGCTCCATTGAGCTACGACGACCTAGGTCGAGCTCCCGGAATGCCACTTTCGTACCCATTGGGGCTTATCTTTTGTCTCCAAGTTGGTACAAAGAATTGCCTCTCCCCTATGCCCTTTCTCTCCTCAAGTTTCAAAGAAAGAAATTCTCCAACTACGTCGCCAACTGGGGGCCCTAGTTCTTTCAAAAGACGATCTGGAACACACAATTCTTGCCCCTGGCACCTGCGGGCAGTTTCGATCAGTTCGTCGAACGATTCTCATCGACGGTTTGCTCCATCGGCACATCTTGTGACGTGTCGTTGATCACAATTCTGCTGTTTTTGCAACAAACGTCTCGTCTGGCTTACGGGGGAAAGAAACGAGGGTTAATTGTTCGAGGCTCGAGTAAACGTGCCTCCGTGAATCACGCGCTTGTTTTTAGCGGCTCCCAGATTTTATTCCGCACTTGGTAAAACAAAATACGTTCTTGAAAAAACATTGCAGGAGCGCGTGTCCACGAAACGAGTTTTCACAAAGCGCCAGTGTCGACGAAATGTGCTTCTGTCCATTGAAGGTTGCCCACAAACCGCATATACACGAAACATGCTTTATCGGAGCAATACATACCCTCCTGCGGGCAAGGAAGCTTGTTTATGAACAAAGCCTTGAAGTCTACTTTACATAATCCTTTTTTTTTTTTTTTTCCTTGCGGATTTCTAAAAAATTCAGGGCACCGCCATGCAAGAGTGGACATATCAGTATCGCCACAGTCGGCAGAGTGGTAAAATATCTTTATTACAGGGTGCAAGAGTGGTCGACACAGATCCGACGCATCATGCCAAGGTAGCTGCATTAATTCTGGCGATATCTAGATTTGGTAACCATATCTAAAGGCCAGTTCGACCATACGCCATAGCACTACCTCAGTGGCGTTAGTCGCTCCTCAAAATTGCGTTGAACTTGATGATGACTTCGCACTGTATTAGTGATTCAGTGCTACGTTACATTCAAGTCAACGCCGTTCTATGGTGTTGATTTAGTGCTGCAATGTATGTGTGAATCGGCCTTTATGGTCAGGTTGAGCAAAGCCAGTTGTTAGAGAAGTATTCAACTATAGGCTTTTAAAGCATGTTGAAAACATTTTCAGGAAGTAGCCAATACCAAAGTCAGACAATTCTAAACTGGTGTCATTATCTAAACAGGGAGGTTCAGAATGATGCAATGAGTTTAGAGCAGATTTTAGAGCACAGGCTTTAGATTTAATTTTGTTGGCTATATGTCATCTCTCTTTTTTTTTTTTAATTTAATAAGAACAACTAGGGTACAGCAATGCTCAACTGTATCTATAAAAGATTTTCCCGTTTAGTTCCGGGGCACAACAAATCAACTCAAAGCATCGTTAGGCAAAGTCCGTTGGCTCAATATTCCTAGCGATAGCAGTGCTCTAGTAAATGTGCTAGTATAAACTATGGGCAAAACATTAAATACAACCCGCAATAAAGTCCAATGATCTCCAATTTCTGTACCACTTGAGGCAAACTTGTTAACCTCGAATTGTTTTTCAATAAAAGTGACCGATTTCTGGTTCAGAAGACTCATCGCAAGTATATGTAATCAAAAGAAAACCATTCATTAGCTTCGCATACATTGACACGCGCAAGGCCATTAATGAGGACAAAACCTCGCACAATCTTATATGGTAACAGTAGCACCACGATGCAAGGACATGTGTCACAAATGGAAATGGAAACTAAACCATATACGAATCATGTCCGTCAATTGTACTGGAACTACAGTTCTAAAGTATACTATAATTCTGTGAAACCACGAGAGCTGATTAACTCCGATGCAACATAGAATCCTGCCAGTTTCAACCAAGGTCACAAGCTACTTTGGAATTGTTATAGTTCAATAAAGAAAAACCAAAGGGTTTAAATCATTCACAAACTTATTGCAGGAGACAGGTAATTGTATTTGTCTGGATATATATTCCATTAAGCACATAGGAACCTGTGAATGCTGTCCCAACAACCAAATAAACGTACTAGTCCAAGCAAGACCTTTACACGTAATTCCCGAACGTACAACGTCATAAATACGTCTACCAATTAATTGCTACCGACAAACGTTAAGAATCTGGCTTTTGGTCAAAATGCACGCACAAGGATCATCCTGTCTGTCCTCGCAAGGAATGCGTGACAGACGACATGAGTTACATATGCGACACACACTGAAAACAGTTGGCATGTATATGAATCCCAGAAATGCTGGCATGACCGTTAATGCAAATGTGGTGACCTATAAGCACTAATTCAACAACTTGCAACTAAGCACTCTGATAAGGTCATTCAGACTCCCGTCAGATTGCACACTCAAGACTACATCAAAGCCTGTTAAGATTTAACATTTGTACACTTCTATCATTTGCACATTTTTATTAAATATGTCCAAATGTGGTCTTAACTATTCTTACAGCAGTATGCTCGCAAATCCATCCTTTTTTTTTAGCACGCTTAATTGTCGACTTAAAACAGCATGAAAATTTTGTTCAAACTCGTAGCACAAAACAAGAAAAATGGCGCAATTAAAAAATAGCTATCTTTGAGTAGCTGCCCAGTGATGGCATGGTATGCTACAGCTATTAAAATAAATAAGTAAAATATAAGAAGCTGCATTACTGACACAACCTCATTGTAATTGAAGGTTCTATTGTACCATCCCAAGAAAAAAACATAGGAAATGAGGAGGTAGAAAAATGTCCAGATGATGAAAAAAAATGAATAGTGGAAAGATTGAAGCATTTCATAGTGATATCAGACATAAATGAATTACAATAGCGTAATGAAAAACTCCGACTTGATACGCCGCAATAACTCTGGAAAATAGGGTATTTTTCTTCAGCTTCGACTTGAAAGCTTAAAACTAAACCTAAGTTCTTAATTAAGTTTAAGTTTTGCCCCACAAAGAAAAGACTGCAAATAGAACGAAGAGAAAAGCAAAAATAAAACAGTAGTATGAAAAATAATTCTCACAAAAGAGTTGTAGAGAATTCGAAGCTAGTCTAATAAATGGTTAAAAAGTAAATGGGAAAATATCAACGTAATTAAGTAGATACAGAAAAAAATCCTAGATAAGGAAAAATGACTTCTTCAGCAGGTCGATCAAAATCGTCACGATGGGCATGACACGTGTCTAACAGGTAGGATCAACACGAAGTCTAACACTGGGCCTGACACTAAGCTGGCAGGCTGGGCCTGACGCATGGATGGTCTATCAGAATGCATGGAGAATCTGTCTTCACATATCTACAGAATGATGAACAGGCTGGGGGGATGTGGCGTCTTGTCTCGTCTCGTCTACGACATCTGAAGGGTTCCGGAGCCGACTCCAAAGCCGTAGCCCTTGGGGCCAAAGTGTTTGCCGTAGCAAGCTGCAAACGAGGAGCCGGAAAACAAAACGTTTTAGAGGATCACACATACTGCTTCTGAAGAAAGCAAAGACTTTCAATAATATATACAGCGAAATTTCAAAGGATTAGTACACGTCTGCTATACTCCGTCTCACCTTGTGATGGACCGCAGCGGATGCTACAAGTACAAGCCATCCCAGCCGATCCAGCAGTGTACATGTGCCGCGGGACTGCGCGTTGCGCGTGTCACAATACCCTTCCGGAAGGTCACGTGACACTCATTCGACGTTGGACTGGCTTCAATGGCTCGTAGCATCCTCTGCGGTCTATTGTAAGGTGAAATGGAGTGTAGGATGTCTGGCAGTGTGTTTTCTACTGTGTCTGCTCATTGGCATTCCTGCTATAGTATGCCTGCCAGCATGTCTACAAGTATGTCTGCAATTCCCAACACAGACCATGGGTTCGCTATATCCCTAACCTTTTCCTAAATTAAAGAATGAATTCCGGATTTTGTGACCAGTACATTAATGCAGTGCAGATCTGAACACTACAGAGCTCTGTTGCCTTAACCATTTACGATATGGACATACACTGTACCGGCGTACACTGGCCCATTGTACCTGCACAGTGCAGGTATGCCGACAAAGTTGGGCCGAACTGAACCTATAGACTGTTCCACTAGGAAGAGCGGACAGAAAAAAAATGCCCTCCCCCTCTCACCCCGCGCATCGTCTGCTCCGCCGAGTGGGCTGCACCTAACATCCGGCTGGCGTTCAAACTCGGTTTAAAATCGCGTCATTTTGGACATTTCAAGCGCAGATGCGCGGATTTTGATATGCAAGTTATCGTGTAATGCTATGCTCGATAAAAAGACTAACCGAACCTAATTGCAATTTACCTGCGTGCGAATAAAAAAAAAAGGAAAAACTGTGTTAGAGTCACCAATCGCTCCGGCGAAAAGTAAATCCGCTTGCTGTAGATATTTTACTATAGGAAGTTCGTACTGGTGTAGGCCTTTAGCGACAATGAGTGGAAGTCTGCAATAATAAGTAAAAGGGTGCTCTCCTGGTGCAATAGACACAGGGGTTGAGGTGCCGGCTGACTCCACTGCTATTGAAGTAATGGAACGAAGATACGCTAGTTGATCATTTACTGAAATAAAACAACAGAGCGATAAAGGCTGATTTTGGAGTTGCCATAAATATTCTAAGAACGCGAACCACTTCATAACGGCAGCCACAAGCGAGAGTTCGATGTTCATACAGCCCGCCGGTGCAGCCCAAAGATGGAGAACGGCAACCTCCCGGTTTGTCGTCTGCTAGCAGAGTCGGGCGCGTGCCCTCTTTCTCGTTTTATCCCGCCGAACCCGCTGAACTTCCCGGATGTGTGGAGAGGGTGCTGTGGTCGAACAAAATGGCGCCGCCCTGAGAGCGCTAAATGGAATGGTCTATACGCCGGAGACACACTGGCCAAATTCTCCCCATATGGGCAAGATACACTGGCTGATAGTAAATGAAATATGTACTTAGTTAAAATGATGCCAGGGTTCTTACTGAAACTGGCATCGCACTGCTGATTAGAAGGCTGATAGCTACAACTACAGCTGAAACCACACTGGCCTAAGATTTGTCATGTTTCACGTCTTCGGGTATATTTCGCTGTTGTCTGAGCTGGGGTAGGGAAGGGTCATGAAAAGAGCGGTTGTTCTAACTGAAGCTGGTGGACTAATTTTTCACAAACTGAAAAGACGCATGAAGACTCTTCTCAAATGTGCAGACGGTGAACTCATGTGGCCATGGTTTGCGTGACTCAACCAAACTGTATGCGCCGTTGCACCAAAGCAACATCCGCACAGTCATCAGAACTGACCACCAGTGTTATCGCCACTCTCGTGCTATTTAAGATTTTGAAGTAAATATCCGAAACAACGGGAAGAAAAGCACCCTACCCCGTAAAGTAAGGGCACCAATGGTGTTTAAAACTGCTTTGGCCCAAACATTAAACAAAATTGGGCAGAAAAAAAGAAATATCTGCCCAATTCAACACAGCTGGCCCGGCCTACCTAATTCCCGTTTCTGCCTGCCACTTGTATCCAATGTGGCAACTTCTATAGGCCGCTGGAGTCACGAATTCATTATTTGGAACGCTTATTGGGAGGAGCCAGGGTCTTTGAAACTGTAGAGGCACTGTCCTGGAGACTTTTTTTTTTTTAAATACTTTTCGCAATTAAGATGTTTTGGTGTCTCGCCAAGGTGATAACTATTTGCAGGATTCTTTTATTTCAGAAGTTAGAAAAAATCGGAATATGACAAAATTAACCACCGATAAAAGACAAATTTCTAAGAACATGAAACGGAATTAAAATGAAGTCCAATGAACGCCGAATTTTAGATAAAAAAATTAATCCCCAATAAGACCCTCCAAATGTCATATAAAATTACCCCCGAAAAACTGTCCGCTTCACCACAATACATAGCTACATCACAAGAAGGAGACTAAACCTGCCGTTGAAAAATTATGCATTCTTGCGTGACCTAGTGCCTAAAATGTTTAGGCAGGATTACCTCTTTCTAGTTTAATTTAAAAAAAACAACACGGGAACAATAGTCAGTATCTGCATTGCTCAGTTTTAACATTCTGTTCCCAAAAAGCTAAGCAATCATCTTTCTTAACTTGAACTACAGGCTATAAACTTCTCTTAAGGCACTTAAGACAGCCCACTAAAATCGATTTCTCTAAATGTATCGGGCTGCATTTTACTACAAAGGTGCAAGCAGGGGGTGGAAGTTCACAGCGAAAAAATGACGGAATGAACCTATCTCATACAAAAGAAAAAGAAAAAAAAACTGTCCTGGGCAATTTACGTTGCCACTTCGTGGACGATGCACAAATAGGGAGAAGCGCTGCCGACAGATGGCGTACATCGCGTCGAGAAACAGAGCGCCGGCCGATTCGGATTATATGATAGCAGACAATCCAGCAAAAGAACCCGAATCGGTCGGCGCTCCCTCGGCACGGTGCACGCCTTCTGTCGCCAGCACTTCTTCCTACGCGTGCATCGTCTGCCAAGTGGCGGCGTAGATTGCCCAGCACAGGTTTCTTTTTTTATTAACGACCTAAGCTCATTTTTTTTTTTTTTATTTTGTCACCATAAACTTGCACCCCCTGCTTGCACCTGTATAGTAAATTGCAGCGCGATATGTTCACAAACCGATTTTTACAAGCCGTCTAAAGTGCCTTAGAAGCGTTAGTTTACGTGTTGCGCATTGTTTGTACGGGGAGGCACTCACTTGATCGAATGACATTTTAGCGAACGCCCAGGTTTCACCGAATTACACTTTAGCGAATAGTCGGACGCCGCGAAACGGCGTTTTCGGGTGGGCCAACAGGGTTCACATTTTCGTAATGAGCAGCCGCAGACTGTCGCCGCGAAGCGGCGTAAGCGCAGCGCGGCGGATGGCTTAACGCGCGCCCCCTTTATTTGCTAAAACGTCGATTCGCTCAAATGTCACTGTTCGCTAAAACGTCATTCGCTCATGTGATATGGACCCGTTTGTACGCCACGCAAAGTAGTTTTAAGAAGAACTGGCTGTCGAAGGAAGGAACAATGCTTTTGGCGTTTGAAATGTGTATGTCTTGATAAGATATAACGTATATCTAATCAAAAATGCACCTACATATATCTTAATTCTCTATTAAAGGGTGAAAATTAGTAATGCTCCGCAAGAGGCCGGACTTCTTTAACTACGGTTCTTGAGGTGAAAACAAGTATAGTAGTTCTTTTTCAAGTTCTAGTTTCTTTGTGAAATTTCGGGAAAGAGAACTTGGCATTCATTGTTTAAACTGAAACTCGAGAGAGGAGGGACATGTTTTTGTTTTTTTTTCCCCCTTCAATATATGGTTTCTGGAGTTTTCAAGTCGGTAAGTTCTCGCTAATGTTAAAGAATACCAAGCTAATTACATAATCATGCATAAAGCAAGAAATTCAAATAAAGGCGCCGACTCACTCTTGCAGTAGATGTCTCCTTCCCTCTCACACAAGATGGTGGACTCCAGTCGCTTGTGGCACTCTGTGCAGTTGAAGCACGAAATATGCCATGCCTAGAGGAAACGGCAGATGTCAACTAGTAAGAAACATAAACTAGTGGGTACAGCAGGTGTAAACTAGTTGGAGAGCCGAAAAAAGCTAGTCGCAACAGTATTTGACGTAAGCTAGCAGAAAAGCTACGGTGGGAACTGTGGACGTAAGCTTAATAGCGCCCATGTTAGTGAAATGATAATGCTGCTACACAAACCACTAGCCAATAAACGTGCAGTGGAAAATACACCTTGGACAGGTCAAAACTTTGCCTTTGAGAGGTGTATATTAATGATACTGTAACATACCACACAAAGGTGGCCAAATGACCAATTCTAGAGGATCACCCTGTTAGGTACTCTCGATTTCTAACTATGGAATATGTTCTCTGTTCGACAATTTCGTCCAGCGATACCATCCAGACGAGCTTCTTTGGTAAGCCAGCACGGAAAAGGGATGCATTGAGAGCGAAAGGAATGTAAGAAATTCAACAATTCTGCAAGCTGGCATCTCGTTCCCCAAGTTCAATTAAAACTGACTCCCTTTCTCAAGCTCACTATAATTACCCTGCAATTTCAGACAGAACACATGATCGCACAGATGTTCACAGGACATTCTTGGAGAAAACTGACATTCTAGGTACGTCCGCTGGACCATGTGTTCTGTTAGGGAGCAGATTTATCGCTAAATTGCACTGATGCACTCCTTTTCTCATGAGCAGCTGTAATTTGCATGGAGCCTCGAGCATGTAACCCTCCACAAAGCGATTGCTACAATTACTCCTAAACAAAAAGTATTTGCTCAAATTTACCAATTACTTCCCCAATAGAATGACTATATGCTACTCCAAAAGTAACTGCTACTTTTTTTCCATTAATTTCATCACTAGGTATATTCAGGCACGTGTTTTATATGTATCAAATAAGTGAAACACATGTAGAACTTTACTTTGTGAACCTTTGTTTTTTATCCAACACTTCCAAATTCCTTCTTTTCTTCAATATAAGATTTTCAATTAAATTAATTGGCTGAAGAGAACAAAACTATTCCAGCCTCAATCGCGGTGGAAAGGGCAATTTATGCGACCCCTAAATCAATAGCCACTTTCAACATTATTACAGCCGACTCTCATTAATTTAAACTCCAGGAAGCCACAGGCTTCAGTTTGAAATATTGGAAGTTTGAGTTATCAGAAAATCTTCTATATATAATGTGGGGCAAAGTAGTGATTTGCTCTAGGAATACTGTCGAGACCAGTTATAACGAAGTCAACGGGAATCGGAAATCACTTCGCTATATCCGCTATTTCGTTATAACCGACTTCGGTTATAACGAAGTGCAAAAGGGAATGGGAAATCGGGATCACTTCGCTGTAGCCGCTATATTGTTATAACTGACTTCGTTATAACCTGTCTCGACAGTAGCAGCACATACCGAGCATATTTGTTACACTTTCCGCTACACAGGCCTATATATGCAGGCACACACATAAAACATTGGTAAAGTTCGAAGCAAACTGTGGTTTTGGCCAAATATTTTCTAATTGAATATCAAATAGTTTCTCCGAGACTCTGACAACCGTTGTACCATGCTTAAACGAAAATTCAGATGAACTCGTGAAAGTTGTTCCCAACCTTCCACTTGCCCACTTCTAAAAAATAAAACCTAAAGAGATGTCAGTTATCCTAGTTGAGGGAATTTATAAATTGCTATATGTCAATAGTATTCTTTTTTTTAATCTTAAATATAACCCCTCCCACCCCCCAAAAAAAAAAACTTAAATAAAGCAAGCACGAATTATATAAAAGCAGATCGTCAGGACAGTTCTGCTTGCATAATCACGGTGGGTTAGTTTCCATCGAGTGCACTACTCACAGAGCACCTGCATACTGCGAAAAGCAATGACCGCGAGCTTCGTGGGTATTGCTTTACCGCAGTGCACAAGTGCTTCGTGAGAAGCGCACTTGACGGGACTAACCCGCCGCAATGAACAAATAGTATAACTTAAGCGAAAACGTTGTTTGAATTAAGCAGCTTATAAATGAATTGAAAACATAGCGGGACAACCGAAAATTTTTTAATTTGTTTCAATTAGCGGGAAGTATGAAACATTAGAATTTGAATTATCGCGAGCCCACTGTACCCCAAAAAGTAAATACCATCAGATATTTGACTAGTCCATAAAAACGGTCATAAGACAAGTGCAAAATGATTGGTCACATATCCAATTACCAGAGATGTGATCCCTTGACAACAAGCGATACGCTGTAAATCTAATGAACGTGAACTTTTGTAAAACCCGCATACTTTTTAATTGTACTTCGAATGTATGGCCATATCAGTGACTAGCCAATATCCAGTATTACTGTATTTACTTGCATAATGAATGCACCCGCTTTATAAACGCAGCCCCCATATCGATTCTCAAAAAAACAAAAAATTTATTTCATAATGAATGCACATACTAATATTTATTGCAATGCCATTTCTGCTGCAACCATGCTCCAGGTGTGTTGGAACATGTCAAGCTGCCTACTTGAAGCTTTTTTTCCAGCCCTCTCCTCACACTTGTATAGGGAGTATACACTGGACGCCATATTTGTGGGTGCTGTTTAGAGCGCATGCTCAGAACGAGCTCACATCAATAGGCTGCTAAGACCGGCACTTTTGATGGTGCGGAATGCACGTTGCAAAAGAACTGTGGAAGCTGGCCATCAGCACGCGCTCAGCATTCGCGCACACAGCTATGGCCGCCAGTGACTACTCCCTATTGTGTGTGGCGAAAATAAACTGATTTTTGATTTGATTTCACTTGGTCTTGAGAATAATCGCATTGCTCCGCCATTTAGTTCCTCCAGGAATCTCCGATGTAGTTGTATATTTGCGAGGCCACACGCTCCACTGGTTCATTTAATTTTGTTGAGCGCATGCTATCGAAATGAGTCCTGCTTGATCTGGATTATGGAACTGGTTTTAACCGAATCCAGCTGGATTCAGCTAAAACCAATTCCATAATCCAGCTCCTGCTGGACTGATTTTCACTTGGGCATGCATACTCTCTCATAAAAGTGCAAAAGTAGCATATGTTTAGTGTCTTGCTTTTTTTCCAAGAAAATATTATTACTATCCTGTCTGGTTCACACTTTTGCATTTGTAGGATCAACTGCATTGCAAATGCATGATCACGACGAGGCAACACTGGCACCATCTATCAGCCAGCCCTGGAACACTTCCGACCTGTGCATTACTATCATCAGTATGATTTAGGACCGATGCTCCGCCTCGAGTGCGAGCTTTCTGCCTTTCGTAGCACTTCATATTGCCACGCGCGTCGGCGAGCGACCGCGTGCGTGGCCGAGTGGTTACCGCGCTTGACTGTCGCGCGGAAAGTCTAGGTTCGATTCCAGTCGGTGGAATGTTCTTTTATTTATTCTTTCAACATTGCGTTCTCGTGAGTTCGAGATCATTCTCGTTTGATCGAGTTCCGAATGTTCTACTCGTCGAACGTTCTAGGCCGATTGTTCCAGAAGCCAACGCGCGTACATAAGGGGCTCCGCGTGGCGATCTGCAGTCAGTCTCGCCCCAGCGTTCGACTCTGCTCTTACGCCGACTTCGACGCCCGCGACGCTCTGCTGTTATCTTCTGTTTCCTTTTATTTTTGGGCACAAGTTTGCCCCATTAAACGTTTAGTTTCTTCAGTTATCACCGCCTCATCCATTGTCATTCGTGACAATATGACACGTGCAGCCAAGGCTTGCCGGAGGGCAACAAGCACCTGCTGGAGGTGGAGCATCTACTGTGTCTTCAACCTGTTGCTGACTACAGACTGAACGTTTTGCAGTATTTGTGAGATGAAACTTATGCACTATCTACGAGAGATGGTCACTTATAACTAATGATCTGCACACCCGCAAATTACCAACGGATCATCCGCAGATATCCGCAGTCGACTGGCGGATGCAGACAAAAATTAATCGGATTTGGCGGATTGCGGATTGGATGCAGACATCCGTGGGTCCGGATCTAAGTTTTCGTGGAGGTGGCCCCAGAAATGTGCACGACCGCAAAGTGTAGGGTGAATAAGTGAGTGATACTACGAAGTGCATCATCGAATGTTTTCAGGGAGCAATTTACTTTCTTAGAAAAAAAAGGTGCCAATTGGGGAGCAAATTGTTCTTTATGCCAAGAAAGACCCGATCCGCACCAAAGATCGCATTAGAGCCTTCTATCTCGCCAAAGGTGCTGTCCCTAGGAAAAGTAAGGAATGCAAAGGCACCAATTGTCCAGAGAAAGCGTGTTTGTTATGTTCATCAGGGAAAGAGTGGAAAACGTTCTTTGAGCAAAGAAAACCCAAAATTGTGCAAGCCAGAAGAAAGTAGAAGTCTCTTTCTCCCCTCCCCTCCCCTCCCTCCCTCCCTCCCTCCTCCTCCCTCCCTCCCTCCCTCCCTCCCTCCCCCCCCCCCCTACGGCTAACACTTCTGAAGCACCTAGGGAGAGCATTAAGTAACGACCTTGAGCATTCCTCGGTGCTCAAAGTTACATGCTCGCGGCTCCGAGAAGAACTGGAGCTGCACAGATTGCACAAGGTTGCCGTGTTTCTACACCCCAAACTAAAAAGCTTGCGTCCGCTCGACAACGACTCGGAAAGGTGCTCCGTACACAATGTGACGCCGGGAAGATGATCGCGGCTGCCAAAATTTCGAGTGACAAACGAACAACCAAGTCGAAGATGTCAAGGTTATCTGCCCTTCAGAAGCCCCTTCGAAGAGAGGAAGACATCCGAAAGACAGGGGTACTCGATCTGATTTAAGAACGCCGACGACGAAATAGCAGACACGGCAAGTGATAAAGTCGGTTCGCACACCTTGTAGCGCAGTTCGTGCATGCCATCCCAGCATCAAGTGGGACCCAACGATACTCTAACGCAACGCCACTGATCAAGCAGCGTCTTGGTTGCAGTGGAATTCCAAGCTGTGGGGACAATGCCAACAATGCAATCCCCTGGAGTGCATCATCAAGCTTTGCGATCCCTGCTGCGACAATATTCAAATGCTGCTCAGGCAGTGGACACGAAGAGGCTTTCGATTTTGGCTTGTGACAATCAGTGCTTCGACATGCATTCAGGTAGTGACTAGTGCTCAATTGCTGGGATGACAGGAACAGCCGAACCTTAACAATGCGTGGAACTCAGCGTGCGCTCCGTGCTCAGGAAATCCCAACGCGTAGCTATGTTAAAAACACTGGCGCAAATCATCGACTCCAGATAACGTGGCCGCTTTTTCTGGCTGCGAGTTGAGAGGGTAAACAATGTTTGTTTTTCTCTCATTTTTTTTTTGCGTGTATTTCGGAAGTTATAAATGTAAGGAATAATTCTAAGCTGTTTAAAGTAAAAAAATTGTTGCATCGCCCCTTTACAGAGACACTGACAGGGTATTTATGCTCACTGAGGTTTTTATTTGAACATGATCCCATAAGAGCCCAATTACTCAGAACACAAATTGCAGCTCGAAATTCGTTTTTTTTTGTCTGCCTGAAAACGGTCGGGAGTTGGCCGGTTTCAGTCGTGCTCACTCTCTTTTGTATGGTCGTGTGGCATTCAAACTATGCATACCAAATATACTTAAGGTCGTAGGTTATCTAAGACACAAATTCAATATTAAAACTAGAAAAGCACATGAACCCCATTCTTTGTGGCCCCCAAGAAGCTGCATATATGTTGATATAAAAAAACATGTTGCACAGATCACACGCAGTGCCTGTACACGTCATCCTCAATATGGCGACGTACCGCGGGCAGGACGACGCGATGGCGGCGCACGACGGACCAACGTTGCGACGGACGTGGGGTCGCAACTTTGGAAATCTCGTTCGTGGTGACAGCCAATCGATCTTCAAGCGTGGAACATCGAGCGGAAGGGATATAAGTGCGAAACAGTCGCACGACAAATGGTTCACGCGAGTTACTCATCATCGTCGCCTGCTTCAAAACCCCAAGAAGCGGAGGAAAAAAAAAATGTGGTCGGGTGTAGCCACGTGACTTCTGGCCATAAGCTTCCGTACTCGTGTTTCGGTTTCAAGCGGTGGAGTTTTTTTACTTTATTAAAAATATATGTGACTCTGCAGCAAAATATTGATTGGATAGTCTCCTGACGCAATATTAAATCGCCTGGCAAAGAGTAAAAAAAAAAATTATGGGGGGTGTCAGTGTCCCTTTAAAACTGAAACCAATAGGAGGTGGTCGCCATTATTGAATATTGTGATAACTCCCCAGTGGTGTACCCGCCTTACCACATATATACGAGTACTTTGCTGCGGTGAATGACCGCCTTCCCTCTCCCACTGTTTTATTGTTTGACCTAAATAAAATGACACAATGTCATTAGTCTATCCTTAGTTAATTTTCATGTTCAGAAAATGTGCATCAGCTTGAAGAGGGTGTTACAAAGCAAAAAAAAAATATATATATATGTATTAAAAAAATATTGTTTTATGAGCGCATCTATATGGCAGAATGTCGCAGACTCCCAGGACGATTTCATAACTGCAATCATCTCTCCAGCGAAGCAAAGTGCCTCTGTAAGGATATATGATCATTTATAATATAAATACGATAAAATGACTTTCGCCGTAATCCGACTTGAAGAGTTCTTTGTACAAAGATAAGCAAACAAATATTAAAATATCATCCAGATGCTTTTTTCTTTTTTTTTTCATTCACGCTCCATTTTATAGCGTAAAATAAAGATGTGGATTGTGGACGGATGCGGTTCCGAATTTCGCGGATGCAGTTCAGATGCAGATACAAAGTATGCAGACGCAGGTCGGATGCGGATGCAATAATTTAAGAAGCTCGCGGATCCGGTTCGGGTGCGGACACAAAGTCTGCGGCTGCGGATCGGACGGCGAAACTGTTGTCCGCGCAGTAAACGTCGTCAAAATTATTCCGGGAGCACGGTCAAAGAAATATTTATAAAATACACGCAGGTCGGGTTCCAGGGCATGGCTCCAGCGCGCTCTCTCGTCGTAAGCGGAGCGGTTGCAATGCAGTCGATAATACACAATCTCAAATACGTGAACCGGCTTTGAACTGCGGAGCACGTCCTATGCAAGAGCAGTGCAAGGACGTAGGAAGATCGGCCCACTCACGGCACCGCCTCCCATCTTCTTTTCGGCCATGTACACGGCCTTGCCGCAGCGTGGGCAGATGTCCGTGCCTCCCCAGCGCGGCTGCTTCTCGGTCACCGGCTTCACCGTGCCGTTCTGGGGTGCCACGTGCGCTTGCGCCGTTGCCGGGATGTTGCTGCAAAACAATTTTGTTGCGCGTGTGTAAAGAGATTGCGAAGCAACCTTTCCACTCTGGCTAACTATATATATAGACGTTTGCAAGTACGAAAGCCCCTCTATCATGGGAAAAGTGCCGCCATTCATTGGTGTGGAAATGCTCGAGACATGTGCCGTGCGCCACTTCTGGGAAATCCATGGCGTCTGAAATCTAGCTCGGTGCTGCGCTGTGCCGCCATGACCTTTCCAAGGGCTGCACTTTGCGCGCGTCTCGTGCATCGACGCACCTTGCGCTACTTTTGAAATATGAAGGGGCTTTAGCAAGTACGGCCCCTGAGCGCCACCATCTTGCTGCTGGTGTGGGTAGATCGTCCAAATAGTCAAACATTCCTGAGGCGTACCCACAATTTCCAGACTGGCACCCAAACAAAGCATTTTCCTGGCTCTCGGAGCACGCCCGCTTGCAAATGTCTTTAGCGCGCACCTTACGCCGTAAAATGAAGCGAAAAAATTGATGCTTGCACACAGAAAGCTCGAACTCTAGTCGATGAAATTCTAAGGCATGGCTCTCTTCCTGCGAAAAATGAGACCAACAAGCTTGCCGTGGTCGACAACGGACGGGTTCGCAGACGGCAGAGCTAGCGACGCTTGTAATGCGTGGCGAAGCTCTCTCGATCCATGGGCTTAGCAAACAGACACGTGCTGTCGTCTGCTCGCTGCACCTATTCACGTGCGTGCAGGTATCTATTTTTCTGGCTCGTTTTACGGTGTAAGACACTGTAGCCATTCCATAGTCACTGAGCACTCCATTGTCACTGAGCAGCTGCATAAGCAGTGCGCATATCTTTCAGACGCCCTGCCTCCAGAACGCGCTTGTTGCCTTCTACCGTGCTTTAGCTGCTCGTGCAAGCCTGAGGCTCGCAAGGCACCGAAGCATCATTGAAGGTTGAAGCTCGTGTCGGAGGTGGGACAACTGAAGGAACCTCCTGCCGTTCTCATCTCACGAGACTGCATATTAGTCGGAATAAACGCTTCCTGTTTTCAAGGCATGAAAGAGCTCGAATTGTTTTTTGTTTACGCGCCGGTTTCTGCAAGCATTGGCCCATTTCCCATATTACTGCTGCAAGGGCAAGGCTAACACGAAATGTATTCCGTGTTGCTTCGCAATGAGATTGCATCGATGAACTCGGGAGACATTTCGTGCCTCGACAGTGCAAGCACGGTTGTACGTAACGTCTCTGAAAGAAAGCTCTATCAAAGCTGGCACTCGAGCCAGAGTGGAAGGCAAAGTTTGCTTCTCTTGCAGTAGTTACGCAGTCCTTGTGCGGTCATTACGATGTGTCTTCGGGTCGTTCGGACACTTCTCCTTTCTACGCCATGGTTCACACAAACATCAATTTTGAAACGTCCAAATTTAAAAATTACTCCAATGCCTTTTTAATGCGAAGGAAAAAAGTAGTGTGGATACACTAAAACTGAGATTGAGTTTCCAGAATGAGACTCCTTCTCTTGATTGAGTTCCAAGATTGAGGAACATGGGGTGAAGTAAGATGCAAATGGACATGCCACACAGGCCTTCAAATGGTATGGGTGCACTTGCCTTTCTGTTGTGCCATGGGAGTCCTGAGCCAAAATAAATATATGATTATGACTATATGACTACCATGGTGTCTTGACTCGTTTTGTTTTTTGCTTTAGGGGGAGACACTGATCCCTAAAACGAGTTTCTACAACGTCAGCTGTATTGAGCTTGTTGCACTGGGCGAGCGCCATGCTGCCAAAAACGGAGCATGCGCTCGCTTATCGCAGTTGGTTTTGGTACTGGGAGAGGGTGTCACCTGTGCTTTCTCGCCTTCGGTTGCCCGTTCGCTCGGCACTCAGCCTCAACCTTCATGTTGGGAGGATGCAACGCATTAGCTGTTCTGTGTGTAATTTATCGTGGTTTACGCAAGACCTGGCGTATTTGCTGGCGGCTTGCCACGAGGTTCTTCAGTCGTTGTACCTGGACAATGACTTAGCAAACAGGATAACTGGATGAGTTGGCATGGATTCATAATGCAGCGCGAAATTTTACAAGGACAGCTGAAGGAACTGGACAGGACGAGCGCTGCACCTGTCCCGTTCCTTCCTCTGTCTTTGTAAAATTTCGCGCTGTTCCATGACAATGACTTGACTGCTTTCAAGGTGTGTGCTACATGCCTATGCAGTGTTCGTGCTGGCAAGATTCCGAATCTCGCCCCGTAGTGCTACGGGTATGCATACCCACCCATGCCAGGGTCTGCCTCGACTGGATCTCGTGGGCGAGCAATCAATGTCCGTTCGGTGCCCTAAGCCTTCTGCACAAAGACGGGGCGGTTAAAGCCTACGCCAAAGAAAGTAGAGGCTACTCTATAGTGTATACGTGCTCGTAAGAGAGAACGTTGCCGATATGTAGGCACCGGTGGGTTTACCCTGGGTGTTAGGATGGAACGCATGCAATATAACCTAAATGAAATTTTCATTCATTCGCCACAAAATAGATATCGTACCAGCTGACACTGTCCATTCGCATCACGTCACGCGATCATCCGCACAATTCTTTTATTTGTGCCAATACGCTAGCAAAAATAACCACGCATATATCTGTTCATTCTTCTTTTTTAAATACGCAAATAATTTCAAAATATATCTTCCTGGTGTTGTTTTTTTTTGGAATGGGGTAAGGACGTAAGGTTAGGAAAAAAGCTTACTCCCTGTCCCCGAGCTGTCTGGCTAGATCATTTCTTACAGGTTGTTCAGTACCTTTCCCACAAAACATTTTCTCTTCTGAATACTAACATGGTTTTGTACTACCAAGCCCTCTAAAGATATATTTATATCAATGCTAAGGCTACACCATCAGGTAAAAATGTCTAAGAGCATCAAGTACCATAATTACGAGCCAAAAATGTTTAAAAAAAATTAATTGGCTTCCACCCAATATGAAGCGCTGGTGGCCGCTGAAAAAATTTGCTTCGTCCTTCTCCACCTAAAAGACTTCCCTTAAAAACTCTAATATTGATCGTATAATTAGGGTTTTTGCGTTTTCTGATAAATCCGATAAAATTCGAAAAACACTCGCGGGTAAAAATATTTTAGATTCGAATTTATCTAAAAAAAACTCAGAATTCAGAAACTCAGTTGCAAAAAAAGAAAAGAAACTTCTTCCGGGACCCAAGGACACTTCCTTCATCCACTTTTTATTGTTTTCAAGTTCGTTCAATTCACTTTGCTCTCCAAAGGCTTAAAAAAGTAGGTCCTCTCAACCCTTATCAGAAAAGGCAGGCGCCCACTTTACGACAATGGCTGAACCAAGTTTGAATACGTAGCGAGTTCCAGCGGGGGCCTTCCTCCCGGATACCTTTCTTTCTAAGACATCCACTAGCCGTCCTGTGACCTCCTTTTGTTGCAGACTGAACCTTTTCACACGTTCCCCTGTCCTCCTCGTTGACGACACAAATTCGAGATTCAGTCAGCTGCATTCATGTGGCAGTTTGGGCCAGTTGGTTCATTATCGTAGACAAGTGCCGAAAAAAATAGACAGGGACAAGAAGTTGACGTAAACACTGGCGCACTCGCAACTAACACTTGGTGAAAAACCAATCCCTTTTATAACCGTGAAAAACGTCAGTCATGACTACGACTGGCGTAACCCTCCATCAAGAAATTCATATTTTTTTGCCGATGAGGTTATGAATGTGTAACCTGTACACCCTCGTGCCTATGGCTTTATTCTCAAACGCCTCATGTAGCTAGCTCTCTAGATACTTTATCTGAGTATCTTTTTTTTGCCAGATATCCAGATAAAGTCTCTAAAAACTCTGAATTTCAGGTGTCATAAACGAATGCCCCAATAAACTCTGAATTTCAGAAAAAAAAATATAAGCTCCAAAAAACACCCTCCAACACATAATGTATATTTCTGTATATATTTTTACACATTTCTATATATTTGTATCGTTCCTCCTCTAGGTGCTGCAGGTTAAATTAGATAAATAATGAGGTTAAGATATCATTATAATCCAGAATCAAGTTCAAGATGCAGGTGGGTGCAGTTTCTCTCATATCTCACCTGGTGGGAGGCCCATTCTTGTACCTGTCGCCCGTATCCATGGAGAGTACGCCAGCCCCTCCGCCGTAGCCGTAGCCCTTGGGGCCGAACAGTTTTCCATAGCAAGAGCGGCAGAAGATGTTTCCGTCGTGCTCCGTCAGGTTGCCGCTGTCCAGACGACGGTGGCAGTCCGCATTTGCTGAGGAGTCGGAAAAACAGCGAGCATCAAACACTTTTCAATTGCAAAGACGTCCAACTGTCCAATCGCTACCATGTTCCTCATGATGTATTTGCACGACATGAGTTTTTCTCTGAGGAGAGGATGAAACATCAACAACTTTTGGCGTTGCATATGCGCTGCGCCATGGGTGTGCACTAATCCCACAAGCCCACAGATAGCAGTGGAGCAAACCAGCTCACAGAATATCCATCGTCCCATTGGAGTAACCTGTCCCCTTGTCTTTGTGGAAAGATCACGGCGAGCAACATTGAGCTGTGGGGTGCCTTATCTTTCCCTGCCTTTTCGATGAGTTCCCGAAGGTCGTACACAGGTTCACGAAAAGAAAGACTCCACCGACTCCACTATAGGGTGTCCCAAGCGAACCTGTTGTAAAATGAACCGAAAAGATTGTTGCCTGCACATAGAAAGCTCAAGCTTTCACCGAATGTGCGCTGAGCAGATTACTTTTACCATGTGAAAGTTTAGAGCACAGTTCACTTGCTATAAAAAATTGGAGCAAAAAACTAGTAACGTGGTCAGTTGGGCGAGTTGGTACTGATTAAATGAGGTTAAAGTGGCATACAAAAAAAAAGGACAGGGACAGAGAATAGAGAAACATGTAGAAGACAGACAAGCGCACGCGAGCTTGAGGGTGGCACTCGGATTCAACCATATGCATAGGATTGTAGAAAAGCCATTTCTTCAGTTAAAGACACGGACGACTGACTCAGACTTCGCTCACCCATGCTAAGGATATGTTAAATGCTTCACGTCTTTGAAGCATTTAGCATCCTTAGCACGGGTGAGCGATGTGAGCCAGCCGTCTGTGTCTTTAACAAAGAAGGAACTGGCTTTTTCTACAATCCCATTCATATGGCTGAATCCGAGTGTCCCCCTCAAGCTCGTGTGCGCTTGTCTGTTGTCTACGTGTTTCTCTTCTCTGTCCCTGTAATTTTGTGTGCAACTTTAACCATGTATAGAGCAAAAATCTTACCAAAGTCAAGGTTGAGCACATATGCAGACGATTGAGTTAGCGACGCTATTAACTTGTGGCACCATCGCACGATACGTGCAGCGAGCAGATGATGCGTCTGTTGTCTGCTCGCTGTGCCTATCGGGAAATGGCGCCACAAGTAAATGGCGTCGCTAACTCTGTCTTTTTGCTCTCATTTTTTTAGAGAGAGAAAACTGTGCCTTGAAATTTCGCACAGTAAAATTGACTTTTTCAGTGCACATTCAGTGAAAGTTTGAACTTTCTATGTGCAGGCGCCAATTTTTCTGACTCGTTTTACAGCGGAAGGTTCGCTCGGAACACTCTATTTATGTGACTCCGTCGTGCGAATGCACGCTTGGATCTTCTGCACTGCCTCCTCCTTCTCGCGGCCTTTTCTCCTCGCAGATCTAGGACGTCCTCAGTTTTCTTTAGATGTAAAGATCTGTTGTGCGAATACACCATTAGATACCTGGTCTAGCTGGAATCTTCTGGTCATATATGCCATGAGAAAGCTTTCCCTGGGGACAAAGTGAAGTGCCAGAGGCACGCTGCCGACATTAGGAGTCAACCAATCAGATTTTACGGGGAGCCTAACAGATGGACGTGGGTTTGGAGAAGCCACCTGTGGAGAAAGTCGCCGGACGTGTCTAGTACTCTTTCGCAAACAGGACCTGTCGAAAACATGGGCGACTGGAAACACCATGTATTAACTTAAGACCTAGGGGTCGTATTATTTCGGAATAATTGAAATGCCACGTAAAGGGTGCCATAATCTGTTTTTAAAAAATAATCCAAATTCTTCAATTGTTTTTTTTTTTTTTTTTTCTTTTTCTCTACGAGTTAATCGCTTGTAGTGACAAAATTTACTAGGGCAGAAACTGCCAAATTCTCCAGGCCACTGAACGCTGGCTCACACACTTGCGTCTGCTGACGACCAAGTTCTTGTGATCTTTTACAACGAGAGAACAGACTGGCACGCTGACGCCATCTATGCTGTGGCCCCGAAACTGCATGTCACTAAGAGAAGGTATTGCGGTATTTGCGAGATCAAACGTATGCACTGTCTACGTATGACAAATTGTCGTTTAGAGCATTGTCAAAATGTTTTCGAGCCAAGAAAGAAAGAAAATGATGCGCAGAAGTAACGGGAAAGGTATGGAAATGCCGACTGTTCCACAGGTACCCTGACAAAGGGTGCTAGTGTCCCATCTTCGTAAAAGATTGCAAGCAGTTGCAAGCGTGTGAACCTTATCTAAGGAACGCACTGCCACCGACTTGTATATTCATAAATGGACTTAATGAGCATAATACAAAAACAAACATGCACCACAGCTAGAAAGATCACAAAACGATATTGGGTTTGAATTTTATGAACTGCATATTGCAAAGGCAGGCACAAGAGGGCTATATCACTGACAGCTAATGCCGCAATCTCATTGGGTGCGGAGTAAGATGTCCAGGGCTTGCCATGCTCCGTCTTCAGTCAGTGTTAGAAACTCACGAATATTTGTGCACCTCACAATTTGCCTCGCTTTCACACGGATGCAGTAGCATATGATTGGTACGAGCCACTTCAAAGCTATTTTTGAAGCAGCAGCAGCAAATAAATCTTGCGGGGCACAAGTGCATATTTTACTCATTTTCATTTCAATGTGAATTCTATCCAACTAAAAAACAATGCCTTCTATGCCTTACCATTTCTGTGCCACCACTCATTCTATCCATTGCACAGAATTCGGACAGTTTGTTTCTCTCAAACACCCAACCAACTATTTAATTGTGCTTCAGAGCCAGACACAGCAACAAGCATGTTGGGACAAGAGCTATCCTTTTTGAGGGGAAACAAAAAAGGCAGATTGCTGCAGCTGCCTTTGAAACACACGCGGATTGACTGATCAAGGCATATATGAACATCTATACATTGTTATTTTAGGTATAAAAAAATTTCAGGGGAATACTATTCGGTTCGTCTTTGATTAATCAAGGGCTATACCAAATAGTACTTCATTGAAATTATGTCGGAGTAATTTTCGTACAAAATTAGATTTTTAACAATGTTTCTTAGAACTGAAGAGGTTGCAATAAAACTGTGCCATTCTTGACTCAGCTAAAAAAAAGCTTTCATCACCTGACTTCACTTCAAGTCACGTGATGTTACGGTGTCACGTGTGACTCACCTTGCAGAGTCATGGTGTCACGTCACTCATTTCTTGGTATCATACGATTCACCTCGCAGTCGTGGTGTCACATTACTCATATCACTTCATAGTGTCAACAATGTTGTTGGATCTAGTAATGGGTGTCAAGTCGTGGTGCAATATGACGTCAGGTAACATGCCCAATGTCATATGACATCAAATTGAGTGATGCCACATGATACTGTGACGCATGACGGGACTTCACATAGTGGTCATGTGACGGTCATCACATGGCACAGTGTGACATAAAAAAACAATGTGCCACGACTTGTTATCACGCGACACTGTCACGTAATGCCATGATGTGAGATGAAACCGAGCAGGTTTTGAAACGTCGGGCTGAACCGTTTTTTGGTTTTTGGGTTGGAGCTCTTCCGTCTAAACCTAATCTTTCCCCAACCAGACAGATTTCTGTCAAAAATGTTCTCATTCACGAAACCACAGCTTGATGCCATGACATCAGACACCACTACTTGACACAGTGATGACATTGAATGACCATGTTGCGTGGCATCATAGTGCCATGACCCTGTGCCACATGACATATGGTGTCACTTGACACCCTCCTAACATCATGTGACCATGTTGCATACCATCATGTGATTAATCAGAGTATGCGAATAAAAATAGTGTCAATAAAAACCACCATTTCTCATTCATTGAAATTCTGGATAGGGATCGTCAAATAGAAATACAGCTGCCAATTCTTTTTTACCAATACCCAACACGAGGGTCTGCGGCTTCGAAACATGCTTTTGTTGAATGAGCACTCACGCTAGAAAGGCATATTTGAAAGCAAGATCGAAGTACTGGCTAGATTTCAAATATGACTTTCATCTTCACCGCCTAGTCAGTTTAAAGGTGAACAGAGTATGAATGAGTGCTTTTCCTCTATGCACGGCACTGCGCTGGTCCGCAGTGCCGCTTCTTCGCAGTGCATCAGTGTGCAGTGAGAAGCAAACTCAGCAGAGCAAACTAGTACATCCAGACAAACAATAGAATCATTGCCAAACTTCTAAGACCGTTAGTGTTTGATACAATTATCAAATCTAATGGTACATTACTCGAAGCGATAGTCAAAAGTTTCTGAAAGTTTGCAGAGGCTTACCGTAACCATCTAGCAGTGTAGCAGAGCCTTAGATAAAACACTGAGAAAGTGAAAATTAACTATTGCCGCAATGCTGGCACCGATTCCTCACGTAGTAGCAAAATGTAGAAGAATGTAGCAAGTATAGGCACTTTGGCATGGCTTGGTGCAAATGGTGTATCAGTCGTATCACTGCAGGTACCACTGTCAGTTAGTCAGACTTGAGAAGCCAGCCAGCCTTCATGCAATGGTGGCCAATAAATAAAAGGGAAGTCGGGTAGCAACACACCATCCCACTAGTCGGGAAAAGCAATACTAGTACTCACCACATGAAAAGCACTTGATATGCCAGTGCTTTCCGATGGCGATCTTCTCCTCGTTGAAGAACACCGTCGTGTTGCACCTTGGACAGATCCCGGGCATGATGAAGATGGCTTGGAATGGTGATGCACTCTTCAGACTGAACCTAAACAGCCAAAAGAAAGAAGAAAAAGGAAACGATTATGTAACAGTAACATCAAATTGGTCCTACGAGAACTGAAGAGACCAATTCGAAAAAGACGTAGAAGTAAAATGTATAACAGTGCATGGTTAGACACTAGCCAAGTGTTCGGAGTTACAAAATCACATAAAGTGAGACGCCGGCAATCTAGGTCGGTGTCATGTAAGTTACGAGGATACCGATGAAGTTTCAACATCACAGCTCTTTAGCTACCGGTGACAATCTGCGTATATCCTGCTTTCTCGAAGAGCGACACGAAGAATTAAATTCTGCATGGATACCAGTTCTTAACACTCATTCACTCTTCGTTAAGCCCTGGTAGTGCCACACCTGTTAGGTACCTATGGCATCCTCAAAAGAAAACTGAAACCTAATATCCTAGCTATCCTCATCGCCAATCTTACACTCTCAAGAGAAACTCGGCCCACTTTTCCCACTTCTTAGCCTAGCTTCTTGACATGATCAACCGATACCTTGGTATCTCGTCAGTAATTAAAACGAGAAAAAAAATAAGTATGCGCTGCGTCCCTTACGATCAGAAGGCAGGACCATAGATAAATACGTTATTTTCAGAGGGAGGTCGTCGCCGATATTGTTATCATCAAGAAGCAAATTGCGGTGGTTAGATGCAACGGAGAGCTGTTATCAGTTTTCATTGCATTGTCCCGGTACAAGAAGTTCCGTCATCTCGTACCTCTGCTGCTCTCAACAAGAAAGGCAGCATTCTTCTCTTGGCAAAGACACTATCTCGACCAGCTTGCAGTTAACAGGAGCTTTCATCGACGTGTTTGTTCTAACAGACATCAAAAGTAATCGGAAGATTTTCTAAAAAGTGCTGTCTTTGCTTTTTAGACGGCTGACATGCCACCCGGTGTTTTCCAGAATTTTAAGACGAACATACGACTTTACGAAAGAAAATGTGAAAAGACAAGCGGCAACCACCGTAACCGAAACGCCTGCTGAAAAGCAGATATGACAATCCGATTAAATTTGGTGATTGAAACGTCACTTATTCACAGTTCTCACATCACACATTCTCTCTCACAACGGACACCTACAGGAAGAGATGGTCATGCATGTGGTGCCACCCCCACCAAGACGAGCAAGGCCTGGGCGCTGTGTACCGAGTGTGACGTCATTAGAACATCTCACGTCACGACTCGGAATGTCACAAATGTTTGTCAAACCTGAAGTTCGACAATGAGCCTCAAGGTTCACCTGGTCTGGCAAACCTTCAAACTTTTAATAAAATTCGACGAAGTTGAATATTGAAACAGTAATGCCTAATTTCAACAAACTTTTTTAAAATATTTAGAACATTTTTTTTTTATTTATACTTGTTTTTACCTCAAGAACCGTAGTAAAAACAATGTCCGGCTCCACGCGGAGCATTACTAATTTCCCCCTTTATGTTGATAATTAAGACATATGTAGGCAAATTTTAGATAAGGTATATTGCCACACGCGTCGCCGAGCGTGCGCGTGCGTGGCTGAATGGTTACCGCGCTTGACTGCCGCACGGAAGGTCTGGGTTCGATTCCAGTCAGCAGAATGTCCTATTATTTATTCTTTCAACTTGGCGTTCTCGTAAGTTTGAGAACATTCTCGTCTGATCGAGTTCCGAATGTTCTATGCGTCGAAAGTTCTAGGTTGAAACCCACGAGGGTACATATGGGACTCCGCATGGCGAGCGGAGTCAGTTTTGCCCCAGCATCCGATCCTGCTGTTACGCCGACTCCGACGCCCGCGAAGCTCTGTTGTTATTTTTTGTTCTCTTTTTGTATTGGGCACAAACATTTCATTAAACATTTCAGTTTCCTCAGGTATTATTTGTTTCATCACCACTCCATTCGTGACAATATTTTCTCTGACAATTAAACCTCGTAAGAAGCTACTTCATGTCACGTATAAACAAAGTGCAAAAGTTTTTTTTTTTTTTTTTCATGAGGCGAGTGTTTTATCAAATAATTACCAAAGTTTACACAATTATATAAAAGTCCCAAATATCTGGGGGAGGGGGCTCCAGCCCCACCTCCCCTCCCCCCAGATATTTGGGAATGTTAAAAAAAACAATACGGGGAAAGAGGGCGTGGTCGAGCTTATTTTAATCTGAAATTATTTATGCATATGTATAGCTACTGTCGCTTTTCACTGCATAAAAGATCGCGTAGGTGGTCAAATTGTCGGAAACTCGTTGTCGGAAGGCACGTATACTCGTCACATGCTTAGTGGTTCGGAAGTTCAAAGCTATGTCTTTTTGACCTAAATAACTGTGCCATTGGTAAAAAAAAAAAAAAAATTAAACGTAACAATGAATACGGGAATAAAAAGCAGGAGAAAAAAAAACAAAAAAAAAAACTAAGAACCCGCCGGAAGTGTTGTATTCTTGCATATTCAGAGGCTCAGAACTTCGAAACAAGTTTCTCCTACCAAAGTGTGTACAGGCTAAAAGAAACTCATCCCAAGAACGTAAAGCAACAAAAAACAATTTTTAAATGGCTTTTTTTTTTTTTTTTTTAATGATGTATTGAACTTGAACAATATTAGAAATCTTCTTCCATTAATTAATTTATTCCTCAATGTGAAAAAACAATAAATACATCATTTTGTATTCTGCAGATGGCAATGATATGTACTGTCGGTGGTGTTAATTTAAATGCAATACCTCGAACAATTTAGACGAAAAAAACTTACCAAGTTTAGGGCATAATTGCCCGTAGATACATGTTGTTTGGACATTTCTTCAAAAACTCATCTTGAATAACAATAATCAAAACTTAAGACGACACTTACTCAGGATATACATAGATCATTCTTAAAGTGTTTAACACCTCTACCATAAATAGCTTTGGCTATAGCGCACTTCAAATATGGCACAAACGACAATCGCCAAAAACCCGTCGTCCTTCCTCGCTCCTTCAGGAATTTATTTCTTTAAAACTAAACATGCCAGAACATTGAAATAAACGGCGCTGTCTTTCGCAAGGAATGCAACACCACATGTAAAAATTCGAAAAAAAAACACAAAAAAACTAATGTACCCGACTGCTTGAATCCAAATGAAACCACCCGCCGGTCTTCGAACTTTTACCCTAAAAGTTCAAAGTTCGTTAAACTTCTGACTTTTCAGAATTTGAAAGTTCAAAAATTTTCGAGTTATCTAGATAAATAAGTTTGAAAGTTCGAAAATTATCGAATTTCTTAGCGTAGGAAATTTGAAAGTTCGAAAAGCTTCAAACTTTTAGTGCAGAAAGTTAGATAATCATCGAATTTTTTAGCCTATCAAGTTCGAAAGTTCGACAAGCATCGAATATCGCAGCGTAATAAATTCAAAAGTTCGAAAATGATCAAATTTTTTAGCGTAATAAGTTCAAAAGTTCGAAAAACATTGCATTTCTGAACTTGCAAAGTTCGAAATTTCGAAAAAGCGTCGAACTTCTTAGTTTAACAAGTTCGAAAATTCCACTTCCGTCGAATTTTTTTATATAGAAAGTTCGCAAATTCAAAATCTTTCGAACCGCTTGATTCGACCATCGAAACTTTGGTTCGAAAAAAGTTTGCGGCATCCCTAGTTTTGGGTAAGTGGGCTATCCTATGTCATGTACAAATAAAAACCTTGGCAAGCATAAATATTAAAAGGGTACTCCAGCAAACTATTGATGGTCATTGATTTTTATAAAATTTTCGCTGTGTACTAAATGGCTGGTGTATATCAATGCTTTTATTTTTAAAAAGTTGACCTTTTTAAAAAGGCCGGGGAGGGGGGGGGGGAGGGGTCATCCCCGCCCCCCCTTTTTAAATCTTCCCCCCGATATGTAGGCGGATCGCGAAGGCAGCGCCCACGAGAGCTCTCCTCAAAAGCGACGCCGCCTCATCGAATGCGAACAATGAATTGACTGAAATCTCGTGCTGAAAATCTTAAAACATTTGCTGGTCACCGCTCGTAATCCATTATTTCACATGGACGATCACGACGGCTTTCTGACTGCTTCAGACGCTGAGCGAAATAGGCTCAAGCTGCCCATCAAGGAGGATAGAAGGGTAGGAGAGGGCATGACGTCAGCCGCGTAACCTCCACGAGCCATGCTCGCTTGACGCCTCGCCTCCTTTCTCATTTTCCTCCTTACTCTCCTCACTTATCAGCCCAACATGACCACATCACGTGACTGTAGCTACCCTTCGTCTAGCCTTCGATCTGATAAAACCTACTGGACGGTGCGCGCGCAAGCCTGCAAGGAATCCTTCTACAATCAACCATCCATCATGCACGTGACATGTCACGCGCACCAATCGCCAGAGAGATCTGCGGTCACGTTGGGCGCAATATCGTTTAAACTTTTTATGACTAGGCTTCACCAATATTGCAACGTGCCAACTCCTAGTACTTATAGCCTCCTTGCTGCCCACGATTGTTTACAGAACCTCTGACGTCACAACAAGATGGTGGACCAGTAAAGTCGCAGGTTAGTTTCGGTTTCGGCTATTCTGTATTTCTCACTGATCTCTATTGACATCAGAGGTATTTCTACAATCAAAAATTATTGAATTTCTTTTTTTTTTAATTTATTGGTTGTCTTAAGCTCAGTATCTTGTGCACTTTCAGAAAATATGTTTAGTTAAAAACGGTCAAATTGACGCCTGAACGATTTTTTAGGGTTGCTGATACACCGATGGACATGGCAGTAAGATTCCCCCAAGTATTGTATGAAAAGGAAAAAAAAAACAATTTGCGAAGTTATTGCATTTTTTTAATTTCGTTCTCATCGTGTTTCTCAAGCCGAGAGCCCCTACTGGCAACACCGAAGTGTGACGACAGAAACTGTACAAAATGGGCAGTAAACCACGTTCCCAACTGATTATAACACGTTTGATGGTAAAAAAAGAATGCTTGGAAGCTCATTCACCGAGAAGCAGGAAAAAAGACGCTCGACATATTCTGTTTAAAGGGGCGATGCAACAATATTTGTACTTTGCGCAAATACCGCTTAGAACGGATCTCTGACGTTAATGACCTATGAAACACGCGTTCGTTTTTCACCCCGTGCAATAGAAGTCCCAGTAAAAAATTAAAGAAAAACGAACAGCGTTCACCCCCTCAACTCACAGCCAGAACAAGCGGCCACGTGATCTGGAGCCGATTATATGCCGCCAATGTTGATCATAGCCACGCGCTGGGGTTGGCAAAACACAGGACACGCGCTGAGTTCCAGACATTGTTATGGCTCGGCTATTGTCGTCGTTGCAGCGATTGGACACGGGCCACTACCCGAATGCTTCTCGAGCTATCAATTATCACGAGCCCAAATCGAGTGCTCACGCAATGCTCGGGTGCAATCTATGAGCCGCATTCAAATATCGTCCCTGGAGGATGCTGCTACCACCAGGGTACGTCACCAAAATTTGCGAAGGAGAGATTGAAAGAAAACGCTCGCTTTCTCCTTGAAATTACACCGCAACAAAGAGGTTTCTTGGTCAGTGGCGTTGCGTGCGAGTGTACTTGGGTCCCACTAGTGCCAGTAAGCTCATACAAAGTGAAAAACGCTCAAAACGAATATCGTTGCACCGCCCCTTTAAGAATACCTGCGCGGCCTGAAAGTCTGCACCATTTGCGACGTCACACCAACGGAGAGCGCGCGGAAATTTGAGTGTTGCTTTCTGCACGATCTTGATTTACGGTTTTCTCAATAGCTTTTTCGAATTTTGAGACAATAAATAGCATACCGAGAAGACTATAAAGTCCGGGCATTCAGAAAACAATTTGGGTAGCTTAAAAAACGGCTGGAGTTAAATGCCACGAAAAATTGCGCGAGCTAACTGTAACAATCCGGCAGTCTTAACTAGAGTCAATCTTAACTATCTGTTTCTGTGTTGACATTGTGAAATGAGCTTTTGGCGCAATGTTGGCGCAAACTGCTCACATATCGGTGAAATGTATCAGGACGTGGTAAGGTAAGCACATCGGTACAGTCTGTCACAAATGGTGCCGCAATCGCATCACTGGCAGCATCGCATCCTGTGCAAAGCGTGAGACTGGATCCGAGTTTAAGCCGAGTGTTGACGCAGCGTTCGTGTCGAATAGAGTTGAACCCGAGTAGGCGCCAAACGCTGACCTCGAGCCCAATGAATGCTCAAGGACGTGCCCAAAATATGGCGGCCTCGGAGCAGCTATCGGAGAGCACGAACTTGTGAAAAGTGTGCGCCCTACAACACATATTTTTCTTAGAGGAACGTTTCAAATGAACCATTTTCTAAAGGCTTTACCATTTTCTAAAAACCCTTGATAAAGGTTTTTTTTTTTTTTTTTTTTTTTTTTTTTTTACAAGTACCGTTAACCAGTGATGTTGAAACGCGCAAGACACGTGCCACGAGCGGGTGTTCCGCCACCATTTAATGGCTTCCAAGGGCCGCTCCAGACAGGGGCCTCGTGCACTGGCCCATTTGGCGCCACTTGCCAGAAAAACGCCAACACATCGAGGGGCTTTACAAATTCTAGAGTTGCGCGTTCAGCCATGTATGCGGGAAAGCCACTCCTCACGCGTGTAGGAGCCATGCTCCGTCGATCGCGGCCGCTCACGTGACTGAATGTGGCGAATAGCGGCGCCGTGCGCGCCACCGCGCATGCACAACGGGAAAGGAGGAGAAGGAGACAAAAGCAGGGGAACATAGGCCGGGGCGCTCGCAATGTCGGGGAAGCGACTTTCCTGCACGGCGCTAGGATTCTTTGCTCCTCACGTGATCGATCTCGGCGAATAGTTGCGCGGCGGCACGCGAAAAACCGACGCGCACCTCTGCCATTCTCACGTAACGATCGCCGTCTGGGGGGCTGTCTACGAACCATAAGTGAAAGGTAGCCCAAAGTTGCGCGTCGGTCACATTGGAATCGCCCAGTTGTAGCGATTTTTTAAAAAAAATAATTGTCGAAAAAGATGATTAAGCTCGCTCAGAGATAGGTGTTGGTCGTGCGAGACGGTACCCTCCGAAAATGGCGAGAGCGGGAAGCAAGGGTTAGGGGACCGGTGGTGCGCATGCGCAAAGGTGGGAAAATGTCCATTATTTCATTTTTAATTTTAGTAAATCTTCCGGAATTACTAAAAAGTTACAGTTTTAGCAAATATAAGCACCTTTTTTCCGCCGAGTAATCCTCGATTCCAGTCTTGTCTTTTGAATGAAAGGAAGCCGAAAGGAATCGTGTTGTTCGTGCGGGAGTTATTACGCAACTCTAAAATTTCCCCGAGAATGCATTTTAGCCTCCAAGGATAAGCAACGCAACAGCGCCACAACAACAAAAAGCGACGTAAATTTAATTCGGCCTCGCGTTTACGGCAAACTCGGCAAACTCAATTTCAAGGTCGCACACATCAGAGGTGCCCGCATATGCAGAGGTCTTTGTGTCCCCGGCGAACAATACACCGACTCTTGAAAATAGCGTGAAATGGCCCCAGTGGGACAAGTTCACGCTTGGCTCGGTCTGACGCCAAGGTTTCCCAGCAAGAACATAACAAGCCGCCAACACTCGCGAACGGACAAACGTCGCCGGCGAGACCGCATGCTCGAAGAAGCGTTATTCGTCGAAAGAAAAACAGAAAAAAAAAAAGAAAGAAAACAAAAACTGCGAGCGAAGCAGCAGCTACAAGAGCGAGATCCAGGCTTTCAGTTCCTCTGTAGATGTGGTTTCTGCCGGACACTGTATTAATATGGATATGAAGGGAAAGAGAAGTGCCAGAGGAAGCAGCGTTCAGCAGAACATGCTGAAACACTTTTTTTTTTCTAAAAAAAAAAAAAGTGAAAGCCGTTTACAACTCCCTGTAACGCCGAATTAGAGAGCTTAAATAGGAGGAGGGAAGGGTACTGGGGGGTTGGTCATGTGACCTCGGGGGGGGGGGGGGGGATGTCACGTGACGATGCCGATGACGTCATCATGCGGATGCCGATGACGTCATCAGTGACGTCACGCGTCCCATAATGCACCGCGCGGTTACGCCAACGGCGACGCCGCTCAAGCCGGAAACGGGCCACTAAGAGCTGCGCTCTAAAACGAGATAGAGGTTGATTTTAGCGTAGTTTTATCCTGTGAATTTGAATATCACGATTCACGATCGTTTTCCCCAGAAATGTAACTAAATGCGAGAGAGTGCACGAAACATCTCCGACCAGTCGTTACGTTACAGTGTTCTAGAGGGTGTAGTGGCAAGAGCGGCGCCCGCTTACAATTGACTCCGTAAGTGTGACGTCATGGGTCCAAACAAACCGTTGCTAGGGTCGTTGTTATGGACGAATACATGTGGCTTGGTTTCGCTACGAAAACCCGACCGTTCAAAAATCAGGAGTAGGATTTAAACTTATAAAAATCACAAATGTAGAAAGCTTGAATGTCATATATGTTTCGACAGAAGTGTGCCGGTAATCGCTCGTTTCTGAAATATTTACGACTGCAACTTCCGGTCCTCAAGATGCCTGCAGCAGACGACGAATCAAGAAGTATGCCGTCTGCCGCACGCCGGCCGGCCAAACCGGGGCAGTCGTTTGAATCGTGTGAATAAAGACGAGATTCTGACATCGCATTTGTTTGATATATAATGAGTTTCAGACACATATAAGAATTCATAGTGGGGTGCGATGCAAAATATGGTTTATCGAAAGTCCGGGCGTCGATCGAGATGATCGTCTGCTAAAAGATCGCATTGCACCCGTGAGAAAAGCACTTCAGGCGATCGGTAGAGATCCCAAATTTTGTTTGCGGACTCGCGCTATGCGAGGGTGGAATCGTATACCTGGTTGTAACCATTGCGTGGTGAAAGACCCTTGCAGTTTTTTCAGATTTCCGCAAGACCCCAAAGCGCGAAAGAACTGGATAAAAAACATAAGGTGAGTTCATTACAGATTGTACTCGCATCGCGGGTTCGATGGAGATCTTCCCCAAAAGAGCACATCCACGGAATTTGATGTATACCAAGGGGGAAAAAAAAAAAGCAAAATACTGCGAAATACCTGACAACCACAATAATAATAATAACAAACAACTTACCTCGACGGCGTACGATTTGTTTCTCATGCTGGCCTGCACTACGCCGGTAATGCACTTCAGGTCGTCGTCGTAACTGATCTGCATGCCGTGGTTTGATTTTACTGCATTTTCACCCCTCGTAACTAAGCTAGGTTCTTCACAGAAAAAAAAAAAAAAAACGCACATTGCGGAGGCCTCTACGGCCATGGCGATGCACTTGCTTTTGTCGCTCGTTTACCAACACAATTCATTGAAGACGCCCGCTGCAACAGAGGCCAGCAAATCTATCGTGTCGTCTGCTACCAAAGCAAAGCGCAGTGTAAGTCTTCAGAAATGGCTTTCATCGTTGCGATATGACACTGAGACGACAAGAACATCTTCATAATTCGATATCAAGAAGTTAGGTTGCTTACAAAAAATTATTTACTTACTTGTAAGCAAAAATCTAGCCTCATGTGGAGTCTCCATGCATTAGTCCATAGCAACGTCCCTAGCAACGGTTTGTTTGGACCCAGACGCCTTGTTGTGACGTCATCACTTATGGGGTCAATGGGCCGCGTGAAGACGGTCAACGTAGATGCCGCGAGTGGCGCTGGAGTTCTGTGACCTATAGAGTTCCTGTATAGGCTCCCTACCCGCTCATTCACACTGGAAGCGGATCCGCGTTCGCAAAGCGGTTGCGAACGCGGTTGTATAAAGATCCAGTACAATTGCACGCGCACTCGATGACATCAAGTGCGCGTGCAATTGTACTGGATCTTTATACAACCGCGTTCGCAACCGCTTTGCGAACGCGGATCCGCTTCCAGTGTGAATGAGCGGTACGGGAGCCAGAGTTGCGCGTTTGATTCCACATGCCGCGTGCCGCCCTCGCCGCTATTCGCCGAGATCCGATCACGTGAGGAGCCGTATCAAGTGTCGTGCAGCAAAGTAGACGTTGCACGCGCCCCGGCGTACGTTCCCAAGCTTTTGAGCCCGCCGCGCGCCTCGAACGCGCGGCGCTGCTATTCGCCGAATTCAGTCACGTGAGGAGCTGGATCCACATGCCATGCGTGAACGCGCAACTCTGGCTCCCGTAGGGTGCCTATACAAGAACTCTAGGAGAATTTGTGGCAGATGGAAGATGTGCGATGAGCAAAGAAGACGACGAAGCTGAGGCGGTACGCTTCTCCCGAACGTAGCACCGTAGCACTTTTCTTTGTGGTGTAGTGGTAGGGAGTCTTCCCCGTTCCGTTGCCGTCTCGCTCATAAATGCAAGGAAAAAGACGGACGCACGCACTGCTTCGGCGTCTTTAGCAGACAATCTTTTCGACTCAAAAGCAGCGCGCGTTCCGCAGGCGGCGACAGTCGCAGAAACAATTACAGGCGCGGTAACAACAAGCAACTGCAGTTCCTTGTCTGCTAAATACGCCGGCTCTCGGCGTCGTCTGCCCGTTCGTTGGCAGCAGTTGGCGTCGTGACCGCTTGCGCCCTCTCTTGTCTCCCGTGCGAAACGGCGCCGTGTTGTTTGCAGACCGGTGGCGTCGCTGCGTTTCCATAGGAGCTAAGCCTTTTTCTTTCTTTACTTTTTCCTCAGGTTAGTTTGCTCTTTGCAAATTTTACAAAAAAAATGCACCATCTGTGGGCAGCGCTGCACAAAGTCGTAGCGCGATAGGTTAAGAAACCGAATTTTGCGGTCGATTTAAAGAGCCTGCCGTCTCCTTGAGCCACCCGGTATGTTGCTGGATATCTGGCATGTGCTTGCTGTGTATGTCGATGAAGTGCATTACCACTTTTGAGAAGTCATAAAGCAGTGAGTTGAGAATAATTTTTTTTTTTTTTTTTCATATTAGGGGTTGTAGACGTGTGTGCTTATTGTGTATTTTAATGATTCGTATACTCCCAATCGAGGTATTTTTTCTTCATAGACTGCCTTCCACAAAAAAAACATTTTGTTATATGTTCGCCAGTTGCAGTGGCACCTTGGCCGTTCCCAAACGCGCCCCGCCTTGCACCTTACAAACACTGGTCCCCACATCAGCAACACGATGACGAAAAACAATACGCCAGTTTATTGTTCCTCTCACCATTAAAAAAAGTGAGAGATTTATTGAGATTTATTTGTCTATTTTTCTTCTTATATCAGTATCGCGTGGTTTCTTTCGTAACTATTAAGCGTGCAGCCCAAGTGACAGCATTGCTGAACGTCCTGTCAGTACTGAGAAGGGGGGGGGGGGGGGGGGGGGGGGGTCGATATTAATCAAAGGATCTCCTTCCAAAACAGGCGAATAATAAAAGTAGAGGATAGCACACACTCTAGAGGCCTTAGTGAAAAGGAAAACCTACAATGTTTCACATTAGCACTTGTTCTGCGTCGCGAAAAGCTCCAGTCGAGCCACAGTAGTACACGCCGAGCAGCGCCGACGACGAGGCTGACGGGGGCACGTTCCTGTAGAAGTATCTAGGAAGGACGAGACGAGGCCATGTCCGCTGGGCTCTAGACATGAAGCGCGTGTGTCGCCGGCGCTTCGTTCTTTATTCAAGCCTCTTGCCACAGTTCCTAGGGCACAGAACAGCAACGCTACGGTGTCGTCTACGCGCAAACTCTTCACGCGGTGGCCGCCGCTCTTGCCACTACAACTCTCTAGAACACTGTATGTTACGTCATAGAGGATCTTTCGGCCGCCAAGCGCGTGTCACTCGAGGGGATCACGTGACGTCTTTACGAGTGCGCGTACATTGCTTTGATAGGCGCTAGAGTGCCTTCATACACACGCGCGCTTTGTTGAGTGGTGACATCTCAGCCATTTTTCCGCCTAATTGTTTTTTATGCATTTTGAAGTGCGCGCAATCCGGCGTCACTCAGCTCGAGCGCGTAGCTTTGGCTAATGCATAGACGCCATTTTACCGCCCAAGTCACGCACCGAGTGCGCGAGATCGTCACGCGCGGACACAGTCAGGGCAACAATAGATGTCTTCACCCTGAGACAGACAGACATGTAGGCACCCTAATAGGCGCTGAAGACGCGCGACAGCGGAGATTCCGAAAACTCCTACGCTCTGGGAAGGAGGGCGCTCAGCGGTACCTTGAAAGTGATTGTCTGCAGCATCCATGAACCAAATTAAGAAAATAATTTCGATATTCGAGATTTTGAAGGTCAAATGAAGGCGATTTAAGTGTGTTTCCACAAATACAGAACTGCATGAGCTTCCCTTTTAAAGGGGCTATGCAACAATTATTGTACTTTGCGCAAATACCGCTTAGAACGGATCCCTGATGTTAATGACCGATGAAACACGCGTTCGTTTTTCACCCCACGCAATAGAAGCCCCAGTAAAAAATTAAAGAAAATAGAGCAGCGTTCACCCCCTCAACTCGCAGCCAGAACAAGCGGCCACGCGATCTGGAGCCGATTATATGCCGCCAATGTTGATCATAGCCACGCGCTGGGGTTGGCAAAGCACAGGACACGCGCTGAGTTCCAGACATTGTTATGGCTCGGCTATTGTCGTCGTTGCAGCGATTGGACACGGGCCACTACCCGAATGCTTCTCGAGCTGGTAATTATCACGAGCCCAAATCGAGTGCCCACGCAATGCTCGGGTCCAATCTATGAACAGCATTCAAATATCGTCATATGGGTGTACTGCGATCTCCACGTTACGTCATCAAATTTTGCAAAGGAGAGATTGAATGAAAATGATCGCTTTTGTCCTTGAAATTCCACCGCAACAAAGGAGTTTCTTGGCCAGTGGCGTTGCGTGCGACGATCCTTGAGTCCCACTAGAGCCAGTAAGCTCGTGTAAAGTGAAAAACATTCCAATTGAATATCGTTGCACCGCTCCTTTAAGGGCATATAAAAAGGGAAAATGATTTTTTTTAACAGTTTGGCCGGGAAAAGGATGCCATACAATGAATTTACAACGAAAAAGATTTAGAGTTCTATTTAAAGGGGGGGGGGGGGGGGTGCAACGATATTCAATTGAAATGTTTTTTTTTTTTTTTTTACTTCACACGAGCTTACAGGCACTAGTGGGACTCAAGGATACTCGCACGCAACGCCACTGGCCAAGAAATTCCTTTGTTGCGGTATCATTTCAAGGACAAAAGCGAGCGCTTTCATTCAATCTCTCCTTCGCCAAACTTGATGACGTTGCTGGGCGGTGGCGGTACCGCCCAGTGACGATATCTGAATGCGGCTCATAGACTGAACCCGAGCATTGCGCGGGTATTCGATTTGGGCTCGTGATAATAGACAGCTTAGAAGCATTCGAGTAGTGGCCCGCAGGGGTTTCCCCAGGAATTGAAATTAGGGGGGGGGGCATCGAGAATAGAGGAGTCGTTGCGAATTAAGGGGATATGCCTTCAGAAAAACAAGGGGGGGGGTGTACACCCCCCCCTTTTTATAACTTGCCCCCCCCCCCCTTGTTAATAACCTCTGAGAGAAATCACTGGTGGCCCGTGTCCAATCGCTGCAATGACGACAATAGCCGATCCATAACAATGTCTGGAACTCAGCGCGTGTCGTGTGCCTTGCCAACATAGTCGGCGCCAGATCACGTGGCCGCTTGTTCGGGCTGCGAGTTGAGGGGGTAACGCTGCTCGTTTTTCATGAATTTTTTTTCTGCGACTTCGATTGCGTGTGGTAAAAAACGAACGGGTGTTTCACAGGTCGTTAACGTCAGGGATCCGTTCTAAGCGGTATTTGCGCAAACTACTACTAAGGCGCGAAACTAATTTGTAGTTGGCGCGCGCGGGAACCGCCACAGGTCACGTGGTAGGCCTGTGCGCCGCCGCCGCCGCCAGTGACGTCGGAGCCGTTCAGCGCCGCCGCTGAAGTCCTCAGATTCAGAACCCCCACAGCGCCGCCGCACGCTGAGCGTGGTGCGCCGCAGTACACTGTAGCGCCGCACGTTGAACGCGCTCCACGCCCCAGACTCCCCGGCTCAGAACCCCTCCACCGGCAGCGGTGTGGGGGTTCTGAATCTGAGGACTTCGGCGGCGGCGCTGAACGGCTCCGGCGTCACTGGCGGCGGCAGCGGCGGCGGCGCAAAGGTCTACCACGTGATATATATATGCATATATATACAATCTGTGGTTTATGGTTGAGGAATTCCGAAGCTTGCCATCAGAGATGTCTTTCTGCAATTACTGGCTATCAAAGGTATTGTGATACTAACATGATGCAAAGCCACTGGATGAATTAACGTGAAATTAATATGCATCTTATTATTCATCTCATGGACTATGCGTCTGGCATTGTATGGCATGGAGTGTGGGGAGGGAGCACGACCATATCAACACGAAGCTTCAAAACAAAAGCGCTCAAATCTTTGTGTTTGCTGTTCCTCACCACTGCCTCGGGTTACACTGTCTGTCCTCAGTCTGCTTGCTCGCATACTCGCTTTGGCTTGGTGTGTCTGTAGTTGTTCGCAAAAAATTCACGATTTAACCACCTCCATGTCTACATACTTTCACTCAAATGTGAGGCTTTAGGTCCACACTAAAGACCCAAAATCAATGAAAAGCAAACCGAATGACGGATATAAAAGAGGCATTAAAACGCAGCAAGTGCCATCATTATCTGAGAGCATCCAACTTTTCTTCATTCCACCCGAGGTGAAAGAATAAAAAAAAAAAAGATGGAGATCACGCTTGAGTTCAGCCTTTCTGTAAGGTGTGTTATATCCACAAGAAATGCAACTTGATTGTTGGGGCAGTGCCAGTGAGGGAACAAGAATGCTAAGGTTGGAAATAACAAAATAAATGCGGCATACTTATTTCCGCTAAAATCATAAAGAACCGTACAGCACCTCTAAAATTCCGCTAAGAATTTCATCACAACCCAGTTGCAAGACGACAAAAATAAGAAAAAAATGAAGATCAATAGCAGTGAGGGCCCTTTATTCAAAAACAACGGTCACTGCGACACAAATAAAAAAAAAATACTGGCCAAATGCGGCGTCTTAATATTTCGAGGAAATAATCTACATACCCAAGCGTTAACACGGTGAAATTAACATAACGTACGGCAGCATAAAATGGGCAGGAGTCCTTACACCGTGCTTTCTATTCCCATTAGGCGTCGGAGATCTTCCATATTTCGAATCGAATGAAAACGGAGCGGTTTACTTTAAATAGGTCACCGCAGTCGAGGAGCCGTCAGCTGAGGACGATGGGAATGAACGGCTCAAACCTCACCAACCAAGGCGCACTAGATGTGTTTCGACGAGGGTTTCTGTCTCCCAGTGCCACACCACACAGCGTAAACGTCCCGGCTCTTCGTCGTAAGATCGCATCGCAGTTGTCGCAGTTGTAGAGAGCACAGTGAAACACAACTCCGCGAATTGCCAAAAACGCACTGCTACCGACGTATCCAGAACGAATCTTGACTTGTGATTGCCCTTTTGGGTGGATCCACTCACTCGCTTCACCGTTAGAGCGCATGCGATGGTTGCAAAAATGCTTTTCCGTCTTCCGGCGACATCACGGATACACTTTCAGCCACATTTGCGATCCACATGAACTACACCAAAACACCGGCGCAAAATTTAAAATGCTCCGTGGCCAGTGTTGTCAGGCGCTCACTTGGGCGAAACAAAACCAACACAACAAAAACAAACGCTCGCAGCGCAGTGGAAGGCAATCGGCGCCATGACGAAATAGCGACGTTCAGTTGCGAACGAGATACGGTGCATGTCAAAAGCACTGGTGGAAGCTCGGAGTCATGACGTTTCAAACCTACACCGTCGAAGTTGACCGTCTCTGCCCGCTCTTGTTTCCGTCGATGAAAGCAGAATTAATAATCCCCGAGAGTGGAAAGTCGACCACGACGACCCTTTTGGTCGTGCACGTCGCCAATCTTCGACGTCGAATCAGTAAGCACTATCGCCACTCCGTTTCCCGATCTTGTGGCGGGCACCGCCATTTCGGGCGATTGAAAATGCGACTCGTTAGGCTTTAGAGGACGGAAAACTGCTTCGTGATTTAGGATGAAGCCTGCGACACATGGCAACAATGATTTTAAGCTGGCTCCGGACATTTCATCGAATACCGTTTCATCGAAGTCATTTCATCGAACGCCATATCATCGCGAACACCGCCTCGTTGAGCAGTAGACACTTTTTATCTATGAAATGGTTGTTTATTTTAACACAAAACAGGATAGCAGCGGTAAAATATCATTCTAATGCACACTTTCTTTTCCTGCGGCGTGGGTAACTAATAAGGAATATTATTTTCCTAGCCACTTCTTTCATTTCTATTTGTTTGTTTTTTCGTAATTGGTACTTTGATGTTGCTAATATGACCCATAAAAACAAAAACCCCACCTTGACTTTTTTCTTTAAGCATGTGATTATCATGCACGTGCATTCAAGGGTGTATCCTTGTAATTGAAGGTATACGTATTTTAAAGCAATGACCTGTCTCGATGTCGCATGAAACAGAAAAAAGACGTGTTTCACCTCTTTGTTAATTTATCGCATTCGGCAGAACCGTGGACCTGCCGGCTTTTTAACCGGCATGCCTTCTTAGGAAAGAAGATCCTAGGATAGAATGAATGAAAACGCAAGTAAACAGATAGCTTCAAAATGACAAAGGCACAGCGAAGAACTCTTTTCGGGAAGTATCTCTCATGCGTGAACGAATAGGGGAACGAAGAGGTGGAGAACATTAGCTTACCCTAAAACAGCAAGTCGCATACACACTCGAGCGTCGTTTTGTTGAAAAAGTGGTCAGGGTAGTAGTTCTGTTTCTAGTAATTCGGATGCAAGAAATCATCTAAAAAGCACTATAATACTCCAAAATTCGATGAAACGGCGTTCGATGAAATGTCTTATACCCATACAACCCTCCTTTCCAATCCACGGCCAAAGCACGCACGCGTTCGTCGCTCGGGAAAGATCACCCCGCACCGCGTGCACAAACTCCGAAGATGGCGCCTGCCAGAAGCTGTTTACCGCGCTCCCTTTTGCGTCCCACGTACGCACTTTCCAGCACAGCGTTCGGACAGACAGTGAGCGAATCACTGCAATGACGCTCGGCGGCACGGGAATCGCCAAACGGCTAACGTGGCTTCCGCAGAAAAAAAAAGAAAAGAAAAAGAGCGATTTCCGGGAGCCCATGCGCGAGTACAAGACGAAGCCACGTGCGGTACGGGGCCTACATCACCGCGGAAACTAAGCGGTAGCCTTGACAGCATAGCGCGAAAAAAACTGGTGTCGACGCCAAAAATAAACTCTGCCGTGTGACGCTGACGTGCACGTGTTCACGCCCTGCGCGTCATATCGCAAATTTCATCCTTTTTTTTTTTTTAATTGGTTAAACATTAACAACGCGAAATGGACGCTTTGTTAGAGTCTGTTGGCGACGTGCGCGAATAAAAACGTCGCTGTGGTCGCGATTCGCGAATTGGCCAAAAGCTATGGATTCATTTTCCAGCCATGGAAGCGGCATTTGACCTTTTGTAGCAGGATCTGTAGCAGGCAAAATATTGGTTTCGAGCATGCCACTGACTCTTGTGGAGCAGATGCCAACATCTGTTAGCAGATCACTCGAGAATAAAAAAAGTGATTGCATCTCTCTAAAAGTTCATTTATGATAGTGATCAAGGGTTGCTTTTTGATACTCGAGCATATTACTTATTACCATTTGTGATAAGAATACATAGGCATGCCTGCCAAGTTCGGAGAAACCAAATCCGGGAGAATTTCTAAGCGGGAGAGGGGGGAGCGTTTTTTTTTTTTTTTTTAGAAAGGAATATTGAAAACAAATATACACGAAGACAACTTCATTACATTTATATTGCACTGCTCATGCTAGGGAGAAACCGCTGGTCCTCGCTATCATTGCAGCCATCTGTTGCGACGTCAAAAACTCCTTGTTTAAGTGCGGGGGGAGGGGTGGGGGGAGGTAATTTGCGTTTTCTGGAGATTTTTCTAAAGGAACGCAGTCTCCCTGAATAAGGCTCTAGTCAGAGTAGCTTTCATTTACAGTAGATATTAAAAAAAAATGGTTGAAAAGTGAAGCATAGCGCAACACTTCACTGGAATAAATCCTCTCTCCCCTCCCCATTTTACACACGGTAGTTTGTTTAGCCTGTAAATATAATCTCCGTAAAATGCCAACAAGAACCAGCACATCCGCTAACACATTTTCCAATAAAAATGCGTCCCGTAGTTTTAACACACGAACCTACCAAACTCAAGACTCGAATACGATAAACTGCAAAAACAACCACCCCAAAATATTTTGCTTTAAAGGTGACACTGCTCTTTAGCAGCGTAGGAACCAGAGTTACGTCGAAGTTCGTGTTCTTTCGATCGTCAGCCACACGGGAACTACCGTGACTACCGTATTCATTCAAATATATAAAGACCCTCGTTCGTTCGTTTTTAATTAGAGATTAACTTACGACGAGGACAAAGGAGTTCGAACTGTTTCGCGTGCCTATCGCGCTAAGCCTCCTCCAGGCCAGTTGCTGCTCCTAGCACTCTGGTGCAGAGCGGTGAAGCTCGACGCGCGCACGCTGCTGAGAGGCGCTGAAAGTCGACGCGAGCGGCGCGACTGCCACTGCCGCGACGGAACGAAGGCGTGTGGCAGACACGATGGGCGATCTTATCGGGAGTACAACACGCTGGTTCAGTTTTATCACGGTTGCCGCGATCGGCAATCCTACTATTTTGCTGAGTTTTCTCAGGACGCTTAGTTCCTGACATCGACGACATCGTCTAGAAATGTAGACGATGTAGGCCAACAACCAGCCAGCGCGTCAACCGGCCGGAGTGGTTGACGCCCAGCATCAACGGCTCTGGCCGGTTGATTCGCAGCATCAAAGTGGGACATCGTGGCATTCGTCATCTCCTCGTACGTGTTTTTTCATCGGCTAGACCAATCAAGTGCAGCGAATGTCCCCCGACTTGCGCTTTTAGTTAGCGTATTTGTGGTTGTATGTGTTCGAGCCTTCGACTGTGATATGACCTCGGACGAAATCAACTATACGGCGAGTAGAGATGCTGGGAAATTCATATTTGTAAAATGTTTATACCGTTCTACTTCTCTGAATATTAAAATCTACCAATAATATATATATATATATATTAGTCTTTAAGCTTATATTGGCGCAGGCGTTGCGTATTTTTGAGCAGAAATGGCATTTTGGCGCAAGATGTCCATTCAAGAATTCCATTACTCCGAGCTTCCGTCGTTATTTTTACACGTGTCATCGAAATTACAGTTTCCCAACCGATAAGTAGTCTAAGATTGCAACTCATGACGTCACGGCGAGAAAAAAATTCGGTCGTGACGTCACGAACGGAAACCTAGAGAGGGCGCCACCGAAACATCTCGGCGCTCCCGGGCATCTCATGATCGTTCCTCGGCCAATAGAATTGCGATATTAGCCGAAGCAAGATCCGCGAACATGATAGGCCACGACTCGGGTTTCTTAAACTGTCGGTGACTCTAAAGAAACCAAGGAGCGTCTCCTTTCCCGCAAAGCTCTCGGAGGAACCAATTGCCGCCATTTACGGAGTCATTTACGGAGCCATTTACGGGTTTCCAACCTCGGTCCACGGCGAGGTTGGAAATACGAGGATCATAACATTCCGTTATTATTATTATTATTCAAAGACAACACCAGTGATGGAAGCAGCATTTGAACCTTGTGTAGCAGGCTCTGTAGCATTCAAAATATTGGTATGGAGCAGCCGCTGACGCTTTTGGAGCAGATGCAAATGAAAAAAAAAAAAAAAAAAGTGACTGCATATCTAAATGAGTTCGTCTGTGATAATGATTGTCAGTTCCCCTTTGATAGAGCATAATACTTTTCACATTTTGTGCTAAAAATAAAAAAAAATTAAAAAATAGCCTTTTTTAAATAAGGCTTTAGTCAGAGCAGTGTTCATTTAAAATGGGTACTAAAAATGGTTGAAAAATAAATCATAGCCCAACCCTTCAGTTGCGATCCCCGTCCCCGTTCTACACTCGGTAGTTTAATTGGCCTGTAAATATAATTTCCTGCAAAATGCCAGCAAAAACCAGCATATCCGCTACACCAATAAAAACGCGTCCCCCATGTTTTATGAACTTGCCAAACTCTAATATTATAAACTACAAAAACAACCACTGACAAATATTATGAAAGCCTACACTTGTGCTTTCAATGTGACACTGCTCTTCAGCGGCGTTGGAACTAGAGTTAAATCAAAGTTCGCTGCTCGTTCATTCGACAGCTGCACAAGAACTACCATAATAGAAACTTGTGGTGTTTTTGGTTTTTTTTTTTATTATTATCTTTTTTTCGGCTGTTTCTTTTTTTTAATTATTATTAGAGATTAATCTGCAATGAGGACAAAGAAGGTCAATCTGTAATAATCCTGAGAATGAATTCCGGGCCTATTGCGCTAACCCTCCAACAGGTCAGCCGGTGCCCCTAGCACTCCGGTGCAAAGCGGTGAAGCCCGATGCATGCACGCTCATGTGTGGTGAGATGTAGTGAAGGTTGACGGGAGCGGCGCAAGTGCCACGGTACTCCGCAGTCACGACACGAAGGCATGGGGCAGACACGATAATCGAGTGATTTCACCAGGAGCACAAGATCCTGGTTCTGTCTTATCACAGTATACGACCATCCCACTATTTTGCAAAGTTTTCTGGGGACTTTCTATTTCCTGACCTCGCTGACATTGTCTGGTAATTTAGACAATGTCGACGATCAACTCGCCAGCGCACCAACCGGCCAGAGCGATTGACGAACAATCCCTATACTTTGTTTCACCTGAAGTCGACGCTACAGCCGACTCTACGAGCCAATGGGACCAAATAAACAGCATAGAAGCGCGACATCATGGCATTCATTGCCTGTACGTGTTTTTTCATCGGCTAAACCAATCGGGTGCAGGGAATGCCCCGTGATTCGCGCTTTCACTACGTGTGTTCGAGGTTGTATGCATTCGAGCTTTCGATTGTGCTCAGACATAAGATGAAACGAATTATATGGCCAGTAGAGACGCTGCCAAATATATTCGTACCATTTTTTTCCTTCTACTTTTCTAAATATTAGGGCCGACCTATATTAAATTGTTTTTATATTTTGCTTTAAGCCCATTCTGGCGCAGTTATATCGCAATTTTGAGTGAAAATGACGCTTTGGCACGAGATGTCGCAGACTTTTGTTCATGGCGCAATTTGGCTCAAATGGCGCAGCACTTCCATCACTGCAACACGAACAGGGGAAAAAAGGAATGCTCGTAACAGAAAGTGTACCTGAACTGAACCGAACAAGCAGTCTTTTAAATCTATTTATTTAGTTCGGATGTTCTCGGCCCGAGGTCATTGCAGGGAGGAATAAAGGACTATCATGACATACACGCTCATACCTTCCATGTTTCTACAGATGCATTTTGTGGGGAAAAGATGAACTTTAAATACAAAGATGAACTTTAAATACAAAGATGAACTTTAAATACAACTTATATATACGATTCAGCGTAACCAAGAACTCGTTTCACAAAACAAGCGCCCTTTTTTTTCTTTTTTTTTTGTACTAATCGTTTGCTCCAGTTTTTGTGGCTGCATGCGTACAATAATATCGCATGAACGCACATCCGGCTTAAGTGCGCGAAAAGCGCATAACAATTCCCACAGCAAAATCTCGCTCCATACCCCAGATTGTGCTTGATTACAACAGAGGTATGGGAGGCGTCGACCGTGGGGATCAGCAGCTGGCTTCGTTTCCCATTATGCGGAGATATGCCAAAGGGTACAAAAAGATCTACGTCATAAATATAGCTGTTAACAACAGCTATACACTTTGTGGAAAGACCACAGGCAAGAAGTCTAGCTACACGGACTGGAAAGTCGACCTCGCCGAGCAGATCGTGGAGGAGACGGTGTTGCCCGGTTACAAGCGACGGGGAAAGCCAACAGTGAGTGCCTCGCCGATGCGCCTAGAGGGATGCGAATGGGCGCATTTCCCTCGCCAGATCCCAGCCAACGCTACGAAACCAAACCCATCTAGGCGCTGCCACGTCTGCAAGGTCCAGGGAAAAAGAAGTGAGAGCTGCTGGGAGTGCGAAAAATGTAAAGTCGCTCTTCACATGCCCGTCTGCTTTTAAGTTATTTCGCACTCGAAAGTCTTTTTAAATGCATTCCATTTGCATGGGATTCAGAATTGAAATAAAACAAAAGTTATCCTCCTGTGGCTTTTTCTGCGGAAGTTATTAAACTTTCCCCTCGGCGTCGCAGAAGGCACGGGTACAGTGAAAACGGGGCGCGGAATACCACGCGGGAAGGGGCCGCGTCATGGCGGAAGCGAAGGGGTTAAGCTTATATTGGCGCAGGTGTTGCGTAATTTTGAGCAGAAATGGCATTTTGGCGCAAGATGTCCATTCAAGAATTCCATTACTCCGAGCTTCCGTCGTTATTTTTACACGTGTCATCGAAATTACAGTTTCCCAACCGATAAGTAGTCTAAGATTGCAACTCATAACGTCACGGCGAGAAAAAAATTCGGTCGTGACGTCACGAACGGAAACCAAGAGAGGGCGCCACCGAAACATCTCGGCGCTCCCGGGCATCTCATGATCGTTCCTCGGCCAATAGAATTGCGATATTAGCCGAAGCAAGATCCGCGAACATGATAGGCCACGACTCGGGTTTCTTAAACTGTCGGTGACTCTAAAGAAACCCCGGAGCGTCTCCTTTCCCGCAAAGCTCTCGGAGGAACCAATTGCCGCCATTTACGGAGTCATTTACGGAGCCATTTACGGGTTTCCAACCTCGGTCCACGACGAGGTTGGAAATACGAGGATCATAACATTCCGTTATTATTATTATTATTCAAAGACAACACCAGTGATGGAAGCAGCATTTGAACCTTGTGTAGCAGGCTCTGTAGCATTCAAAATATTGGTATGGAGCAGCCGCTGACGCTTTTGGAGCAGATGCAAATGAAAAAAAAAAAAAAAAAGTGACTGCATATCTAAATGAGTTCGTCTGTGATAATGATTGCCAGTTCCCCTTTGATGGAGCATATTACTTTTCACATTTTGTGCTAAAAATAAATAAAATTAAAAAATAGCCTTTTTTAAAATAAGGCTTTAGTCAGAGCAGGGTTCATTTAAAATGGGTACTAAAAATGGTTAAAAAATAAATCATAGCCCAACCCTTCAGGTGCGATTAAAGCCTCCCTCCCATCCCCGTTCTATACTCGGTAGTTTAATTGGCCCGTAAATATAATTTCCTGCAAAATGCCACCAAAAACCAGCATATCCGCTACACCAATAAAAACGCGTCCCCCATGTTTTATGAACTTTCCAAACTCTAATATTATAAACTACAAAAAACAACCACTGACAAATATTATGAAAGCCTACACTTGTGCTTTCAATGTGACACTGCTCTTCAGCGGCGTTGGAACTAGAGTTAAATCAAAGTTCGCTGCTCGTTCATTCGACAGCTGCACAAGAACATACCATATTTATTCAAAAATAGAGACTTGTGGTGTTTTTTTTTTTTCTTATCTTTTTTTTTCGGCTGTTTCCTTTTTTTTAATTATTATTAGAGATTAATCTGCAATGAGGACAAAGAAGGTCAATCTGTAATAATCCTGAGAATGAATTCCGGGCCTATTGCGCTAACCCTCCAACAGGTCAGCCGCTGCCCCTAGCACTCCGGTGCAAAGCGGTGAAGCCCGATGCATGCACGCTCATGTGTGGTGAGATGTAGTGAAGGTTGACGGGAGCGGCGCAAGTGCCACGGTACTCCGCAGTCACGACACGAAGGCATGGGGCAGACACGATAATCGAGTGATTTCACCAGGAGCACAAGATCCTGGTTCTGTCTTATCACAGTATACGACCATCCCACTATTTTGCAAAGTTTTCTGGGGACTTTTATTTCCTGACCTCGCTGACATTGTCTGGTAATTTAGACAATGTCGACGATCAACTCGCCAGCCACACCAACCGGCCAGAGCGATTGACGAACAATCCCTATACTTTGTTTCACCTGAAGTCGACGCTACAGCCAACTCTACGAGCCAATGGGACCAAATAAACAGCATAGAAGCGCGACATCATGGCATTCATTGCCTGTACGTGTTTTTTCATCGGCTAAACCAATCGGGTGCAGGGAATGCCCCGTGACTCGCGCTTTCACTACGTGTGTTCGAGGTTGTATGCATTCGAGCTTTCGATTGTGCTCAGACATAAGATGAAACGAATTATACGGCAAGTAGAGACGCCGCAAAATATATTCGTACCATTTTTTTTTCCTTCTACTTTTCTGAATATTAGGGCCGACCAATATTAAATTGTTTTCATATTTTGTTTTAAGCCCATTCTGGCGCAGTTATGGCGCAATTTTGAGTGAAAATGACGCTTTTGTTCATGGCGCAATTTGGCTCAAATGGCGCAGCACTTCCATCACTGCAACACGAGCAGGGGAAAAAAAGAAATGCTCGCAACAGAGAGTGTGCCTGAACTGAACCGAACAAGCAGTCTTTTAAATCTATTTATTTAGTTCGGATGTTCTCGGCCCGAGGTCATTGCAGGGAGGAATAAAGGACTATCATGACATACACGCTCATACCTGCCATGTTTCCACAGATGCATTTTCTGGGAAAAAGATGAACTTTAAATACAAAGATGAACTTTATATACAAAATACGGTTCAGCGTAACCAAGAACTCGTTTCACAAAACAAGCGCCCTTTTTTTATTTTTTTTTTTTACTAATTGTTTGCTCCAGTTTTTGTGCCTGCATGCGTACAATAATATCGCATGAACGCACATCCGGCTTAAGTGCGCGAAAAGCGCATAACAATTCCCACAGCAAAATCTCGCTCCATACCCCAGATCTTCTCGGAGTACCTTCAAAACATGGATGCGCAAAAGCCCAAACTACCCCCCATTCATATGCAAGCTGTCGGCAAAAAAAAAAAAAAAAAAAAAAAACATAATTAGGTTTTTGCACACACACACACACAAACAAGATGTGAGTGTGTGTTTTTTTTTTTTTACGTGATTACGACGAAAGAAATTTTTCCAGAAATATGCGAGATACGCGCGCGAAGATAACTAGATCGTGTGAATATCGAGAAGATATGCGTATACATACAAGTATATACTATATGAAGCCGGGGGAGCGATTTGAAATACCCAGGGAATACCGTGTGCGTAGATATACGCGTACCGTGACAAGACTGACACATAATTCGAAAAAAGATATAGTGTTCTCTCGCAAGACTTAAGACAATGCGCATCTCCAATTACGAGCCATGCTTCGCACGCAATCATATCCCCCCGAAAGCACCCCCCCTAATAACGCGCCAATTAAATTCGCACGCGGAGGACGGCTGCCCCGAAGAACAAAATTCTTAGCCTCATTTTCGGCATCCGTGCACACGCGGGCACACATAACCAGCTTTGTTCTCCTCTATGGCTGTACACTCGGTTTCGACTCACGCCGGACCGCCCCAGCTAATCCAGCGCTGCAAGCGTACCACGTGATCACGCGCTTCCCGCGCCGCTGCGCCCGTCCCGTAAGATCACGCTGACCACTCACTCGGCACCTGATTGGCTCGAGATGGCTCGTAACGTCATCGGCTGTCCGTCGCGTAAGAACAAACGGAGTATAGCCGCGTGACCTCGCGAGGCCTAATAACGAAATTAAAAGAAAGAAAGAAAAAAAAATTGGTTGGTCTCGTTGTTCTCAAGGCCTACGACATCAATATAACGGTAAGACGGTCGTGCATGCTTGGAGGCATATATACTCTATAACTAAAACGAGCAAAAGGAAATTGGATTAGGAAAAAATAAGAAAAAAAAAAAGAGAGAGAAGGCGGAACGCAACGCAGGGGACAATGCTTCCTCCTCGCCTTCGGCGCTCCGTATAGAACAATGCGCCGGCAGGAAACAATATCATCATCACCATCACAATTGCGCGCGATCGCACGCGTGGAGGTGGGGGAGGCCGCCAGCGCATCGCTAGGCTACTCCCTGAAACAACCACCCGTATTCCTAAGCCTGGCATCTCAAAAAAAAAAAAAAAATTATTATTATTATTTTTTTATTTTCGTATTTTGTTCTTAGCTGTTTCTTATACTTCGTTTCCCCTAAAGTCCGGACGCAGCCAACGCTACGAGCGAATGGGACGAGTCGTACGAGATGGCGTCGAAGGCGCGCACCACGTGCACATGTCCGTCGATGTTTCTCACCGTGTTCTATCATCGCTGAACCGATCGTGTACAAGGGCAGGCCCAGTGACTTGCGCCTTTGCAACTGTTCGATTCGTCCCGTCGGTTCGTAGCGTCGGCTGCGCCAGGGCAACTGGTTCCACTCCGATGCTTACACCTCTGTAGCTCGTGCTTTCCCGCGAAGCACCTGGACGGACCCCGATTGGTTGCGTCCGTGTTCCGCAGAAATGTGAATACTTACAGACGGCCGTAACGAATAGCACATTTGGCGCGCCTCGCGAAATTCAAAGTCCAAACGTACACCCCTGAAATTGGGCACGCGGACGTATTTTCGCAAAAAAGTTTTCTAATCGTTTTTTTGTTCCAGAGCTCGAGTCTAAGGAAGTAAATTATGAAAAATAGAACAAAAAAGGCGGCCCTGCATCTGGATGTTTAACGTCTGCACACTGGTGTGTAAGCTTGCTCCCAGGTGGTCACTGTTCACATATTTTGCGCATCGCCAGCCTCTGCTCTTAGTTTTTAACGTTTTTTTTTGCATTCAGGAAGCCACGCGGGTGCGAGCTTATAAACCGGTGTGCAGACGACAAAGATGGTAAATACAATAGGCATCCGATTTTGCTTTATTTTTTTTAATATTTCACAACCTCAGAATCGAGCTCTAAAACAATAGACATAAAACTTGTGCGCGAAAGTATGCCTTCCCGTGTCCAATTTTAGGTATGGCGTTTGGAAGTTAGTCCTTACGGTCGCACCCTGTACTTGCAGTGACCCATTGCAAGCCAAACGGACCAAGCGAACGCTACGAGATGTAAATAACTGCACGGTCTGCACCAATCTTCTATACAACGCACCGTAATCTTTATATATAATTCCCTCTTGTGGTCTCTTGCATCCCTGGTCAGTATCTTCATGCTTGTTTTTATTTTTGTATAAAAAAAGCATCCAGTAAAATTATAAAAAAAAGCGCGGCACTTTGGTCGTATACCTCACGAAATCGTAGCACGTGTATATACGCACCACGGTGACGTAGTTTGTACCACCATCTATGGCATCATCACATGCCCACGTGACGTCACGGGGTCTTACGTCACACTAAGCGGGTGCGCTCAAAATTTTTCATCACACTTTAATAAAAAAAAGTTGCAAAAAAAAAACAACCTGTTTAGCGTTATTGACTACAAAATCTATAATTGCAACGAACACGAGTGTGTTAGAGTTAGTGCCATGCGTTCAATAAAGACACTAGGCTAACACATATGGCGAGTTTAGGATATGCCGTATGTTTTGTTTACATCTGAACAAAATCAGAAACAAGAAAAAAAAAAAACTGCCATGGGGCGTTTATACGGGTGTATGCATAAAACTAAAAAGCTAACCCGCTGCTAGCATTTCATGCACTATATTCGCTCCTTATAATATTAGACAATTTCAGAATTAAAAAAAAAATATTAAAAAGTTAGAAATATTAAGAAGAAAAGTGACCGCATAAAATAATTGAAACAGCGCACAAAGCTGTATAAAATCTCTAAAAAGCAGATCCCGGAGGGTGCAAGACAAGATTTTAACGGTATTTCGCGCGTCAAAAATATCGACAAGTTCTTCGTTGACTACGCACAAAATACGCCTTAAACGGCAAAAAAGAGAAAACGCGTCTACAAAGGATTCGCTAAAAGTGGGCTGCGTGTGCGGCTTTGGCGTCATCGGGGCGTTGAGCCAGTGCTGACTCAGCTTTTATTTGCATGCGGATGTACATTTCTGCGCACGCAGAATGCCGATCAGAGTTGCAGCAAACCCGGTGGCCTCCAGCAAGCGTTCGTTGTCCTTTGCCGGGCTTGGGCTGAGCGCGCGAACAAGTGGTATACACCAAAGGCAGAAAACTCGCGTTCGAGGCGGCAATAACTTAGCGAACTGGGGAGGTTACGGCCCCCGCGGGCCTTGACGCGACCATACGTCGCGGGAGCGTGCATGTGTCACTGCGCCGAGGCCGGCAGGGACGTCGTCTGCTGGCCAAGTGTCGTCTGCTGCGAAAGCAATAACTTCCGATGAACGTTCACCACCGCAACGTTGCCGTCCGCTAGCTCTATATCGAGCTCTTTGGGAACTGTTCGTGAGCCAATCATAAGCTCAATTTACCCGCGAATCTGTGGCGGGAACTAATGCCAGGGCGATGCTTTGAGCGGAAGCGGTCGATTACACGGCTCCGACCGCCAACGGCCACAGCGCTACAAGGAGCAAAAAACCGGGAGCGAATACAAGCCTTGCACGTGACGTCGCGCTAGGAAAGGACATAGAGTTATTATAATGTACGCTAGAGGTTCAACTGGAGCTAGTGTGCTGTTGCAACTTGAAGCAGACAGCAAGCAGTCGGAAACTGACTTCCGGTAATGCATTGCTATGGAAAAAAGCGAGTGCACTTCCTCTCTGCACTCGATTATAAGAGCAAATATCACGAATAATTCGTACGTACTACGCACTTTGGAACATTTCCCAGTCACGCAGACGAAATAATTGGTCAGTAACGGCGTTTTTATTTTAAAATATTGACATGAAAAACGGTGCTAAAACCGCTTCGTACATGCATTTATGTGCACTGTCGGACACTGTTAGCGCGAACACGGCGTCGAAGCTTTCCAGCATGGGTGATATACGTGCCAAACGAACGAAGGACATGTGGAAAACCAAGAGAGACGACAGGAACTACGAAGTAACACTGGTTAAGTAACTCCTTGTGCTTGCAGACGATTAAAATAAATTGAAAGTCACGTAATATAGTCCGATTTGCAATAAATAAGTACTGCTTTATTCTTTCTGCTCATGAATATGTGCGAAGATGCTTAATTGTTCTGGGTTCAAATCATCACCCGCACGCTCCAAATCTTTGCAAATAGGGAGAAGCCAGGGAACAGGTGCCCGATAAAAACTGCCCGACAAAGGAAATAATAAGAAAACACACCTTTAGTAGTTCACGTACTTTATCCTTTACGTTTCGAACGTTTTTTTAACCACTCGTAAAGATGCACGACGGGGTCATTTTCATATAGTGACAGAACGGGCATATTAGCAATGTATAAGCACCAGCGGAATGCTGGCGAACTTTGAACACACTCTACATTCCTTTCGATCGTTATTTTGCTTAGAATCGTCGCTCGTTTCTACATACCTGCCATGGAACAGAGGTTTGGGCCTGAAATATAGCGAAGTTTAACATCGTTCAGTGGTAAAGAAAAAATGCTGTAACTCAAGCAATTACACTTCCACAATATTAATAAAGGTACATACTATCCGGTACAACCGAAATAACAAAAGTTATTCATGTTATTTTCCGGCGAAGAGACAAAATTCACGCGCTTTTTCCCATAGGAATACACGGGAAGACTGGAAAAGTAGGCTGCATGCTGTCTGCTTCAATTTGCAACCGGAAGTTCCGTAGACACTAGCGCCAGCTGAGCCTCTAGCGTGTATTGTAATAACTCTATGGGAAAGGACGGGGCCCCACACCATACTGGCGGTTGTGCGCTTACCAAGGGATGCCACTAAATGCCCGACCATGCGCTGACATGCACCATATATTTTCAACAAAGGTGCCCAGTTTTTTCTTGCGTGTAAACTTGATAGGAAAAAAAAAACAAAAACGTATCGAGTTTGTTTTCGGAGTTGGTGCGATTGCGCTACGAGCAGGCAGAAACTTTCGACAGGCCGTCGACGAAGTTTTGACGCGAAGGGCTGTCGTGTCGGCAAAAAAAATCGGCCCAAAATATGACGAGCGGCTCCAGGAGCCGCTCGCAGTAAAATTGTTACGATTTTGCGAAGTACTGGTAAACAACGCAATGTTACCGTCGTAATCTAACCCCTGAGACAAGGAGAAATAAAACAACGGACAAGACGACCCTTCTGGTGTCAGGGTTTAGATTATGATGTTTCATATACAGTACGCAAGCCCGCCTGCATACGTTCGCTCCTTGCAAAGGGTACACCGTGTCGCGGACGGCACAAGCCGATGGCCCGGCGTCTCGGCGAGCCTGCACACGGGGACCGCCGCCGGCGCCGACCGATCGCCGACCGGGCGGCCGGGCTCGCGGCGCGACACTCTCGCCCGTAGTCGGCAGGGAGCCCCGAAAATGCGCTCGAGGCGTGGAAACGGCGTGATGGAAAGTAAGGGTATCTACATCACGAACGGGCAAAGCCGATGCAAAAGCGTGCACGAGCCGAGGGTTGTCTTAGTAGCCAAACAATAGCACGCGCAAACTGCGCAAAAACGTCGGGTAATATTTTCAATACGCGCAAAAAAAAAAAAAAGACAACAACAACATTGTTTTTGTTTTACTTGCTGCAAAAACAATGGGGAAAAAAAGAATATTACAACAAGTTTACCTAAAATAAGAATGAAGTTCTAGCTCCGAACGTTCACGCAGGCATTTTATGGGCACTTTATTTTGTTTCAGTCGAGTAGCAGGCGCGACGGCATGATTCACCCGGTGCTGATCGCTAGGTGTGACGATTACGCCGCTTTCTTGTTTCCGCGTGCATTATGAGATTTGCTGAAGTGGCTGCAGATATATAACACGCTCTCGCTTTTCTGCACTGGCGGCACCGACCGCGATCCGCGGTTCTCAAATAACTATAGCTGTTTAGATTTTTCAAAACACTCATAAAGGTTCATGCAAAAATTTCGTGACGTCACAGATTCAGGTTGCGGTGGGGGGGGGGGGGGGGGGGTCTTTATTGCAATAAAACATAACCTTAAAAAGTAGCCAGAAAGTAGCCAAGTAGCCAACCTCAACTTTCCGCCATGGATATCAAAAAGTAGCCAAACCTGGCAACCCTGGTGGCGCAGTTTACCGTGGCTCTCGCTGCGAATGGCCGTCGATTCAACCACCAGCATGGCGGTTACCGGTGTTCGACGTCATCATGTGACGTAGGTTTAAGGTATATGTATAGGGGTGTGGCTTCATCTCTTTCGCTTTAAATAATCGAAACTCGTAATTTTTGCGAATATTTATTCTTTCTATATTCTCGATAAAGATAGAATTGCGCGTGTTCAATTGCCGTTAAGATAAGTCTAGAACTACTTTTTGTCGCGGGCGGTGCTGTTGCTGTGGCGGTAACGAGGCTTCCATGGCCTCGACCATGGCGTGTTTATCACGTGCTCCGACGCTTCTACCGGGTCACGGGGGTTGCAGCCTCCACAGGTCGTCAAGTTATCGTGGAACGGAGAGGAAAATGTTTTTAATGCGAAAGCATTAACTGTCCCATGGAGCGAAGCCGGCGTTGTCTGTAGCAGCGAAAAACGGCTCCTAAATTCCGTCTGCAGCAGCGGAAAACGGCACCCAAAGTCCCATTGGCCAAAATCACAGCAACGCAGATGCTTCGTCACAGAAGCCGGCGGGCTGCTCAAGGTCAAAGCGGACGCGCTTCACGAATAAAACACAAAAAGCACAGTAACACAGATGCTTCGTCACGGAAGCCGCGTCGTGAAGCCGGCGAGGTTCGCCGCGCATGCGCAGTGGGGATTCGTGATGCCACCGCTTGAGCGCCGCGTGCAAAAGGAGGACGTGGCACGCTGCTTGTAGGAATGCGCTGCGTGTACGAATGTTACAAATTATCAGTCCCCGACGATATAAAAAAAAAAAAAAGCCCGGCGTGTACAGGGCCTGCCGCGCTATCTACCAGAAGAAAGCTAAACCATTATCGAGGCTTCAGCGGTCGCCACTGCCCGCTCGACCGGCTGTTGCTGAGGTGATGCTGCTTTCGTCGAATGCCGAGGTGTTCTGCGACAAAAGGCAAAATCAAGCGTGGCTGAATCCACCGCGGGTCGGCAGGTTGAGCGATCATTTTTCGGGCGCACGATAATAAGTTCGCGGGATAAACGATGATGAGCGATTTTTATTTTATTTCACCGAGCACATGCTATCGGTGTTGACTCCGCTATCGTTTACCGTCCGAACCGGGAGTAACGACAAAAGTCGCCGAACTCGGCTTTCTTCCGTATAGACCTTTCCAAAAAAAGAGTGTGTGGCCGGTGCCATTTCGGGTGTTCGTGCGTATGGCGCGTGCTGGGCTGTAAAGATCACACGCTGGACTGTGATTTTCTAAACATTGGAAAGGTCTATTAGCGATGTGCGCGACCAAAGGCGTCGCTGCGGTCAGCTTTACACGATTGGCCAGACCATGGGCATATGAGCATTGTTAGATTGTCAACTTTGACGGTGTTAGTTCCGGTTGCGATGGTTCCTAGCTTCCACTGTGCTTTTTAAACACACCATCGAGCTCGTCATGGTAAGTAGCCAGGGTAACAACTGGTGACGTCACGGCGAGGCAAATCCCAGTTGTGACGTCACGGATGGAAACCATTAGAGGGCGCCACCGAAATATCTCGGCGCTAATAGATAGCACATGGGGGTCTTCGGAGTCACGCGCTTGACTGGGCTCTATCATATCGTCCAAGACTGTACACTCCAAGAAAAAGAAGTCCGTGGGTTTACTTTCCCGCAGAACACACAAAGACAGCCAATCACTGCAAAGAACACAAGAATCCTATCGAATGACGAAGCTCAGAACACCATTATATGTGGAAAATGCCAAGTGTGCATGAACAACGAGTCTGACATTTGACTCGCTCATGTCCTTACGCATATTGTTTTTTTTGTTTTTGTTTTTTTTGTATTCCTTTTAGGTCTAATTGCATTTAGAGCCGCGTCGGCTGTCATAATCCTTCCGTTGTTCGCGGTGACTGGCTACCAGCGTTTTATGCGGGAAACTGAACGGTATACTTTTTGAGAGTATTCCCGTAGATCACGGCGACTCCGTGGCTCGTCACAAACAGCAAAGAAACAAAACAAAAAACACGGTATTGATTCTTTGGGGAGTGTATGGACTTTCATTGCGTGACATCGAGACATCAAACACCCAGGTCTTGTGCTCGTGCACAGTCTGTGGCAACGTAAGAACTGCAGGAGAGGTTTCGTCTCCGAAATCCCGGAAAAAAACGATGCCAAAGTTTCATAACTGTAGCGGTTATCTCATTCAGAAGTTATAAGGGATTATCTGAAACTTTCAATGGGAAAATGAGGCCCATTCTCGGTATTTTATGCCCTTCAGCCCCATGTATTCGTGGGCGTTGTCTGCCACAATTTTACCATTGAGCTATTTTTTTTTTTTTTAACAAGAGAATTGTCGTTTATTCAAAGCTTATGAGTGGTTTTCCAAAAATATTCAACGGTAAAATTGTGGCAGACAACGCGCACAAATACATGGGGCTCAAGGGCGAAAACTACCGAAAATGAACCCCATTTTCTTGTTGAAAGTTTCAGAAAATCACTGATAGCTCTTGAATAAGACATAGGTTAGTTCTGAAACTTTGACATCGTAGTCTATTTTTGCGATTAAAAATACACTGTACCTTGCTTTCGGGGACACGCTGCACACATCGGCGTAGGCTCCTCCGCCAAAATGTAGAATGTTTGTTTGTGCGTGTGTGTGGGGGGACGGGGGGGGGGGGGGGGGGGGGGGGGGCTCGGAGCTTACATTATAAGGGCCAAGCTATGTGCTAGATTTTATACCCCTGTCAGACGGGCAGTTTTAAAGGCCTTTAGAACAAGCTCCTTTATGAAATCGGCGAACCAGCGCACGCCGTAGGGCACGTGCGCACTTAACATCGCGAGCTAACCGGCTGATTTCGTTGTCTCATCGTCAACTAACGCGTCATGTGCCAATTACGTGTTACATCTATTACGTTTATTGCGTAGCGTGACGACACCCAGCTGTGAGATCCTGTTCCAGGAAGTGCCGCTTGCGCTAGATCACAGATGACGCCGGTCGCGCGTGGCGCGCCTCTTTTCGGCGTAGCAGACGATCCAGCACTAGCAGACGACTTGAACAGACGGCAGACGCCGCCATCTTTTTTTCCTCCCCGTTCGCGCGCGCACTCCGCCGGATCGCGGGCGACGGAGACACGTGCGAAGGCTGTAATTGACAAGGATGCATCCAGCGCCCAGGCGCGGGACAACCAAAGAGGCAGCTGTTGTCTTTCGGAAGAGCGTAATTTTTTTCTTCCGCTGGAACGACCAACATACACCGAGAAATGGTGCCTTCTAGCTGGAGCGGCGATTCTGTAGCACTTTCTCCGCGTTGTTGTGACCCGTCGTAGACAGGAAACATCTCCCCTCGCAGGCCAGATGGAGGAGGAGGGCAGAGCGGGTCGTCGTCTTTCTGCCCGACCAGAAGCTTTCCAAATTTGGCAACTTGCATGGGGGGGCCAGGGCACTTTGAGTGAGGCAGATTGTTTTCGCCATCCGCGTCCTCCGCGCGCGTCTGCTTTCTCTGGTTTCGTTTGCTTTTTTTTGTTTCTTTCATCGTTCTCTTATCATTTCTCTCGTCGCGTTTCTTTGTTTTCTTTGACAGGTTTTTGATTTCCATTTCCGCGAAAAGACCAGGTGGCCTCTCTTTCCAACATCCGAGTTAGAGGGCCTCGATTTGTGAGAGCGAGCAACTCAAACCAGGGAGAACATTTGCAGTGTAATGGCGGACACCTGCTGCCCAGACTGGTCAGCAGTGCGCGTGCGTTGTGATGTCGCGTGGCGAGGAGGAAAGCCGGCGGAAAGCCAACGCTTGCAGACGATGAACGCTTTCGTCCGCATGAACCACGTGAGCCCGATCGACCAGTTGGAAACACTCTAAAATCTAGGCACAGTGCACACCAATCCCAGTCTACAACAGCTTCTATCCTACATCGTGTTATCGTGTTTTTTTGTTTGTTTTTTTTTTTCCTCGCGTCGAGCAGACACAACTTCTAAACAACACAGAAACCAGCTCATAAAAACAATTAAAAGAAAGCAGGCTAACGAATGGATTCCCGCAGGGTACAGCGTGACCTTACTAAACGAGTTCCCTCGTGAACCGCTATCACACTTGCGCAAGACAGCCAGAGTACGGACCGAGCGACCATCGATCAATACCACGTCAATCCATCGAGCTACGAAGCAGGCGTGCACGACATCGTCGCTGGTATGCCGAATCCACAGAAATATGCGATAGTCAGCTTTTCACGGCTGCTTTCCGTTCTTTATCAATCGGATAATTGATCATTGATCACATCAACAGCCTCTAACTGACAAGACATTTAAGTGAGCATTGTTCTTTTCGAAAGTACGACACATAAGGCCCAAGGATTTAAAAAAAAAAATAATAATAAAGTCAGGACAGACTGAGAACGATAGGGTGTATCTTGAATGGGCTTTCGACAAATTGTTGTAGAGCTCTCAGAGGCACCCCTATCACTAATACAACTAATGGAAGTACCGAAGCGTAGTTTTCATGACCACCAAAAACAGCGATTAACGAACTTTGAATGCGCCTACAGTTAAGGAAAGGAGAGAGAAAAACATAATAATAAAGTGACTTTAGGGGTCTTGGAGGTTCGACGGAGCCTCAGTTTTTATAGTGCGACTTTGTTTTTCCCATGCACATACAGAATTCCGCATCAAAAACGTAAATAAGCTGCATAACTACCTTCGCGCGCGAAAACAACCAAAAAGAAGTGGAGGTTGTTCGAACGATAGCCAAAATACGGACCGTTTTACAGGACAAGAGCCCAGGGGGGCTATGTTGCACGTTTTGGACTCCCAGGCTAAGGAGAAGGAAGTGACGTCAACAACGCTCTTTGGATGTTGATTGGTGGAGTCGCAGATGAGCGATGCGTAGTGTTGCTAAGATACGTTCATTCACACCTACGTCACTTTCTTCTCCCTAGTCTCCTGGGAGTCCAAAACGTGCAACATAGCCCCCCAGTTGGAGCCCCAGACGTGAAGAGGCGGAGCCATCTAAAGACGCCTTCATACAAAAGACAGTGCACTGTCTGACGAGTCTTCCTCGAGTCAGGGTCCTACTGGTCATACAAGAAATGAGCAGTCCTGCGGTAAGTACACAGTCACAGCGAAGTCGTTGGGCGTCGTGTTCACGCACCACCGCGGGGTGAGGGAACAAAAACGTTCGCAACAAAATGGACATCTGACCATTTTGTTCCACATACTTTTGTTTCTTTTGTTCCGGAGCGCGTGAAACCGCGTCTCTCGACACGACTTTTTGGTATTTCGTTAGCGACTATTTGTATTTTTTTCAGAGAGCGCATGCAGTCGGCATCGGGTACTGCAAAGAATGACATCACCCTATACAGAAGGACATTGAGGCAACCTGTATAGTCAAAGCTGCGGCTCATGGGAACGCATGACCCGCTTCCCACGCAGCGGACCCAGGGTCGAATCCCGCGGTCGGCGGGAGATCTTTTTCGAAGATTTGGCAACATCGGTGACGGACAGCCTACCAGGACAACATCAACGAGGGACATCCTTTCCAGTGGTGGGAAGAGCCATAGCCTGCTCTATTGGCGACGTGAGCGATCAAAAGCGTCGCTGTAATCGGCCCACCGCAATTGGCCGAATGCTGTCTATGACGTCAGCAAAGGATGTCTCATCGACGGAAATAAGAGGAATGTAAGAACTTCAATTTTGACAGTGTTGGCAGTGCTGCTTTGAGAGCGCTATGATTTCAGGCTTCCATCATGCCCATTACAAACACCATCGAACTTGTTGTTCACAAGGTAATGACGTCACGAAAGGTAACCGAACGAGGGCGCCACCGAAGCATCTCGCCGCTAATACTGACAAAGCCTGGCAGATCGCCACGAGAAGCGGCCGCCGAAATTGAAAAGGTAGAGCGGCAGACAACGGATGAGAGGGGAGCCAGGTGACGGGCGCCCCGCTGCGGCGGGACGCCGAAACACACTTCTCCCGAGCGATGGAACGTCCGCTCGTGCTGCTCACGTTCCTCTCGTACCGCTTCTTTTCTCGTCGGGTTTGAAAACCATGTTTCGGGTCCCCGCCGCTGCAAAACCTGTGCGCTGACGTCCAGGCTCCCCCTGGGTTCCCCGAGACTCTTTGATATGCTCTGCGCTACCAGATCTTCGCTCTCCAAATCTGCGTCTGCGTGTGCGCGATGGATGGATAGAGAACCCTTTTATAATCGGGCGGCGGCTCGCGTCACCTATAGCCAAAGCTTCTAATGCGTAGTTCCACTATCAGCGCCACCTGGCGTGACGCGGAGACACGTGACTCCCTCTTTACATGGCGCAACTGTGACACCTTGTAAAACAACAACTGCCACGCCCACAACGACCACCACACCCGGCTCTGACGTCACGGCGCTAGAGGAAACGCTTCAGGAGGCCTCTGCGATGCACTGCCTCCAGTTTGAGCAAACGGGGACTTGTTTTGTAAGCAACGTCTCTAGCATATAAGGGCTGGCCCACACAATCACGTTTGAGGGTTCCCCGATTGCGTTGCAAGCGGTGGTGACTGCTTACGACACTGGCGCAATCAATCGGGCACCCCCGAAACGCTTCCGATCCGAGTTTAACTAGACTGAAGGTTTTGCACTATTTGCAAGATCAAATCTACGCGCTACCTACGAGAAATTGTCGCTTACAGCATTGGCAAAATTACTTCAAGCCCATATGGTGAAAGAGTTACGCGAAAACATTTATGAAATAAACGCAGCGCGGAAGCTCAGGGCTACCCGGTAGATGGCGGCAGCCACAAGCGGCTACAACGCAGTCGGTCCAACGATAGGCTATATGGTCCAACCTCTTCGAGTCGGTCAGACTCAAATGCAAATATGTGAACTAGTTCTAATTAACGTACACAACGCACCAACAGATGCAGACAATTTCTGACCACCATTTTTTTCCCCTACACAATTTTGTTTTTCTCTCACCAGGTCACGAGGTCACAAAAGCTAATGGGGTGTCGACCGGCGACTATAGCGAAAGCTTCAAACCACATAAAAACCCAAAGCAGATAGAGCACTTGGCAGAAACGCTATCCTCAACTGCCCCGCTAAGCGTGACACCGTGCCACGGACGCGTAGAGTGCCCAGCGTGTTCCATTGTGGGCGTCGAGACGCACTTGGCTGCAGCCATGGATAGACCGTATCACCTCTTGCGATCGTACGATCTCGGCACCTTCGAGCTCGCGAGGCAAGATCTGTGTGGCGTAGGATGTATGGAGCCTGATACGTATCGCTTTTGTGAAGTCGCGCCAACAACACTTGGCACAATGGACTCGTCTGTTACGCCAGATCCAGCAAAAACGACCGCTTGCTCTGCTCATCTCCCTTAGTCAGCGCAGGTGTGAACGTCGCTCTTGTGCGTGTTAACACTTCGCTTTGTTGTATGTGCACCGCACACTGTCTCGCCGTAAGTTGACAAACGGCGAAGGCTACGGTCCTTGTGAGTCAATCGGCGTGTCGGAGAAAGACGCGTGACTGTACTTTGCACGGAGTGCTGTCGAAGCCACGGGAGAGAGAGAGAGGATTGTACGAATTTCGAGTGACAGGCTAAACTCCGAGGGGGACAAAAGCGACGTCTGACGTACGTGTGTGCCTAAGTGCACGCAGAATGTAAGCGCGTCTGTGTGTTTGTGCTCACTGGACGCGTCTGTGTTCTACGACTTGTCGCGGACGTTTGCCGAACCTGAGGTTCGCCTGGTGTGGCGAACCTTCAAATTTCGGCAAAGTTCGACAACGTGTCGACTTTTTAAAGCGGTCCTTTTTTGCGGTTTCCACGTCTCTTGTGGTTCGGGCAACCCAGCGGGCACGGAGAGAGTAACTAAATATCAGTGCGTCATATTTTAACCGGACGACGCGGAAACCTCCTCCTCCGACGGGGCGCCCCGTGGTGTCGAACGCGCGCGGCATGTGACGAAATCGTGACGTCGTTGGTCCTGGCGTTAGCCGAGGAGAGAGCTCCCCCGTTCCCGGGCAGCTCTCTCCTCTGCCTCACCTCCTTTCCCCATCTTCCCCTCTTTCCCCACATTCCTCAGACACCGCGGTCCTCCGGCGCGGGAAAAGGGGGGACAGCGGACCAAGGACGTCATGAGGGAGGTTTTTTTTTTTTTTTTTTTGCTTGTTTTTGTAATTTTAATAGGCCTATAACTTTTAAAATAAAGCGAATTTCGAGAAAAGAAAAAGTTCACTAAGTTACTACGTTCAGTGCGCTCAGGTTCGGTGCAAATAAAAAAAACAGTAAAGAAGTCGTTGCAGCGCCCCTTTAAGAGTTTTGTCCGACTTCTAGACACACAATCATGGCAATAATTTTGTGGGAGAATATTTTATACAGTAACTTGTTTTACACAGTATAATGCGCATCACAAAAAAAATTGGGGGATTACGCGGCGGGATGCGTTTGGACAGCGGCAGCTGCGCTGCTGATTCAACGATATGACGATGACGATCGTCATATTGTCGCCAAATTTAGCGGGGAAACTGAATTGGTGCATAGGCCACGTGACGTCAATTTTTCCTCTAAATAAAGCCGGAGAACTAAAGTGGTGCATAAGTCACGTGGCGTCAATTTTTCCGCTAAATTTAGCGGAGAAACTGATTTCGTCTTTAGGTCCCGTGATGTCAGTTCACGTGACATCAATTTTCCCGCTAAATCTAGCGGGGAAAGTGAATTGGTACGCAGCTTTTTCCACCAAATTTAGCGGGGGAACTTTTCGTTTACGCTCACACCGTCGGGAGTCTGTTCAGCCTCCCATTCCGCCCACGCGTCCAAAGCGGTCCCGAAGAGGCAGCAAATGACGTCACAAACGCCGGAGTGTCGCGCTGTTGGATGTCGCGATCCTGGCGGCTGGTCGTAGAAACGCCGGCGAAAAGACACGAGAAAACGCGAGATGTCGCTGTCGTCGCGCTGCTTCACAACTCCTGGCTGCCGCAGCTTCCGTGGTCTGTCAAGCCAGGAGAGCGACCTGCAGCAGACGTGCTGCGGGCGGGACAATGGACCTTTTTCCAGTAAGCGTCTGCGCACGCGCACACCCTTTCCCCCTTGACCTTGACCCGCCTTTCGCCATTTTTGGGGGGCACTCTTCTGTTGCGACATTAATCTGTTCCTACGGGGGAAGGCGAGTCCGGCTGCCCTCCATTTGTAGTAGGCGGCGAAACCGTCAGGAGGCACTCCTTACTGGAAAAAGGTCCATTGCGGAGCTCAAGTTCGTCTGCTTCTTGCGCAGGGGTTGCAGTGACGTCAGAACGACGCCGAGCTCTGATTGGCTCCGATTGGAAGGATAGTAGGTAGACCTCAAGGCCAGCTGCCTTGACGTTCACCCACTATCCTTCCAATCGGAGCCAATGAGAGGTCGGCGTCGTTCTGACGCCACCGCAACCCCTGCGCAAGAAGCAGACGAACTTGCGCTCCGCATACACCCGACAAATATTACGGCGTTTCTCGGCTAGGTGGCGTCACCGATCAGTCCGATTTCAATTTCCGCGCATAACTCAAGTAGAACGTTCGTCAACGTATGCGTAAAAAGTTCGAAAACGCCGCACCCGATCGACCTTGATCCTCGGCAGGCTCGCGACGTCCCCATTTGTACTGCAACACGCGCGAGTGTGTTCATTGCACTTTCCCGTTTCGGCTAATTATTTGTCCGCGTCGGTGCCCTCGTAAGTAATGCACGCGTGCGTTTGCATCCGCGTCGCGTGCACACGAGCGGTTATCACGTTTACGTTTCTCCGTGCGGTGTTTGTATCGGTGTTGATCCCCTTCGTCCGCGTGTCGATGGAAATTGTACGCACGTAGATACCCGCGAGTCAATTGCATCTGTGGGTCCTCTTTAAATGTATAGTTCTGCGCATATCTTGAACCCCCTCCTACAAAATGGCTGCAGCGTTCGTTCTTTGCCAAGTTACGCTGAACATGTTGTTTTTTTCTTTGGCGGAATAAAAAAAAATCGAGTGATGTAGAGAAAATATTACGGGGTGTTGTCGCATGATACACGAGCTGTTTCGAAGACTTCGAGCCCCAGCGCAGTCGGCCCCTGTGCCTATGTGCGCGTTAATTCTTTAAATGCTGGTGTCACCGCGTGGTTGTATCACCTCTTTATTTTGTTGCTGTTGCTAGTATCGTCAATAAACTCACTCACGTGCGCGTGCATGCGCACGCATCTGTACTTGTAAGCATGTGCGAGTTGTTGTGATTCTGTCTATTGTATATCTCGGCGAGCTTAGGCCTCCGTTAATAATTTCTCCACGCCTTCGATCATGCGCGTCTTATTTGCATACACCTTTTAATGAGATGAATCAATCGTACATCGAACAACATGCCATGGAACGGTGATTTCCGTGTGTGCATTTCCATACCACTTTAATCTAAAACAACCTTGCAACCCGCCTCCTCCCCGCAAAAAAAACAAAAAAACTCCTTATATATATATATATATATATATATATATATATATATATATATATATATATATATATATATATACAAAAGCATCATGGTGTTTAAACCTCGATGCTGCAGGAATGAAACTCGAAGACAAAGTAGAAGGGACAGAAGAAAGTGGACAGACGGCGTTAGGGACGCTGTCATGTCCATTTTCTTCTGACCCTTCTACTTAGAGTATCAGAATCTCCGATTGTCTGGTGCCGGGCGCCGCCAAGTTTGTCATTAATGCAGAGCGGGCGCCCATTTATTAGAGAGTTTTAGTAGATCGTTCCGGCACCTCCGACAGCCCCGATAATGACACAATGCGCGCGCAAAGGTGACGGCGTGGTAGCGGGCATCGTTATCGGAGTCGTTGGAACAGCCTACTAAAACTCTCTATTGTCGATCGATTTGAGAATGACACTTGCTGAGCAAGCCCAGGCGGCGTCGCCATCGCTCTGCCCCGAACTGTTTTACCATTTCTAGACGACGAAAAAGAGTTTCCTGAGATTTCAGATAAGTCTTGAGGTACTAACTCGCAACCGTGGTTTTAAGCACCAGGCCAGGCACGTAGCCAGGGGGGGGGGGGGGGGGGGGGGGGGGCCCGGCCCTTCCCCCCGAAATCTTCCATTTTGCTGGGACCTCCTCTCCCCCTCCCCCTCATACAGCATTTTGTCATGGGCGCCCCCCCCCCCCCCCCAAAACAAAATCCTGGCTACGTGCCTGCACCAGGCTATAGGTGGCGCGCGCTGCCCCCCGTTATAAAGGCCATTAGCGTCCATCCCTTCATCAGATGGCTCAAGGAGTAAAATATCCCTATTTTGAAGCCTAGCTTATTTTGTGGCTCTAAAGTAAACAATGATGTGTTCGTAATCTAAAAAAAAGAAAAAAAAAAACACTTCGCGTTTGCAAGAAAAGGAAAACTATACGCGAGGGCCATTAGGCATCCAATTTTACTTTACTGCAGACGCCGTTAATCCCCGCCACAACAGAAAGCGAAACTGTTATAATCACTCTATCGCTTCGTCATCACAAATTACGTGCAACGCAAAAAACAAAAAGAAAACACACGCGACTGATTCAATGGAGGCAGCTAGGTCTCATAGATAACGACGCATTGTTGGTACATACCGCGATCGACCGAAAAACAATAACAGAACGCACATTCCACCGAGGATCGACGACGCACAAACAATGCGGCAATATATGTAGCGTTGCGCACGAAACAAGAAACACGCGAAAAGAAAACATCCGGTGTGACGTCACGGGACCGACGAACCAATCACCGTCTCAGTTCCTCGACGGTTTCGCGGCGACCGCGCGTCAGACCTCGCGGCTTGCTGACAATAGGATGTGGACTTTTTTAAAACAAACAACCGCAGAAAAAAAAAGAAGCAGGTGTGATCGGGACATGTACGGCGGCGACACTATATATGTTTCGCAAAGCAAAAAGGCAGAGCAGCCAGGAAACAAACTATACAGAAACAATGGAAGCATGCGAATACGTGTCAAGGGCACGAAAATAAACGCTCGGCTAAAATGGCACCGCGGGGGCACCGAAAAGTTTGGTTGGCTCCGATCACGAAAAAAAAAAAAACAATTACGCTCCGACTGCGCGCGAAATATCGAAAAATAGTAAAAAAAAAAAAAAGAAAAAAAAAAAAAACGTTGCACGTTTTCTTGTTATACGTTTCCAATCTTCGTTTTGCTTTCTTTTTGTCGTAATAGATTTTCGAGAGTACTAAAAAAGAAAAAAAGACGAAAAAAAAAACGGCAATTTATAGCGCAATGAGCCATATTGGGCTACCCCTACCGAAGTAATAATGATAATAATAATAAATAATCAATACGCGGAATGCCAGTTGGTAATTGCTTGTCGCGCTAAGAGGCACCCTATCTTTTTTTTTTTTTTTTTTTTTTTGCGAAATGGAAATGACACCAAGCGTTTCGCATTGAAACCGCGTCACGTGTCAGCGTACCGGTTCTTAGCTCGCCTTACCTTTAGCTGCTACGCACCTTTCTATTTTTTTATTTTTTTGTTGAGGGTATTTTTGCCGCCTGCACTCCTACGCACCATTCTGCGTACAGGTAGAAAGACGGAGAAGAATGGAAAGAAATTTCGCAACAAAAAAAGAAGCAGTGCTCTTCAAATTTTGTTGCGTCTATCGCTTGACGCTATAAATACCGTATTAAAAAAAATATATTTAGAAAGAGTAAACAAAAACTGCTATCGTTTTTTTTTTTGTTTTTTTTTTCGTCTCCAGAAGTATTTATTCCAAGCGGCTTCCTCGAGTATATGTAATATATCTTCATATTTTCTGGTTTTGTACATTTCTTTCGCGACTTCGGGTAGAGGAAGGTATTAAAAAATATACTAAGAAAAAAAAAACGTGCTTGAGGAAAAACAAATAATATAAAACTGTCTGAGGAAACGTTAGAAAAAAAGAACGTGCGGAATTTTTCGCGGAAAGGGCCGAAAACTACGTCAGAAGTATACCGCAAGGGAAGGAAGGAAGGTCAAATGAAATCGACGATACTTCCAGAGAGAAGTAAGGTAACGAAGAAACTTAAAACATTTCTAGAGGTAACAAAAAAGATAACTTTATTCGTGATAGAGGCGTGCGCGGCTTGACGGCTGTGTAGAGTTCCTGTATAGGCTAGAGGGTTTCAGACGACATCCATAAATAGAGCAGACGGCACCGTTTGAACTTCGGACAATCAGATACCGTACGAAGAAAAGTCGCAAACAGAATCAACAAATTTCCCATAAAAAAAAATTCTTGAAATAAACGTAAAAAATGGAGTACTCACATAAACAACCCGTCATTCAAAATAAAAAGCCACGTCTACAAAGAGTGAAGTACAAATTAAATTCTTCGCGGGTACGCACACTATCTTCGGTCGATTTCCTCGCACCTCCTGCACCGGTGCAGAAAAGTGCAAGGCAGTGTACTTCCGCTCGTATGATGATGATGATGATGATAATAATAATAATAATAATAATAATAATAATAATAATAATAATAATAATAATAATAATAATAATTTTTATTTGCATACCGGAAGTACACTGCACTACACTTTTCTGCAGTGGTGCAGGGAACGTTGCAGGTAAATCGAACGAATGAACTGTCAAGCCTTTATTAACTGCTCGTATAATATTACAACGTGATACTTTTATTCTAGCACTTGACTGTATTAATTGCTCACTTTAAACAATTTTTTTTTCATATATTTTTTTTTTATGTGGTAAGTACCGAATCCACAACGGTGCCCACATTGTGGCAGTTTGATCGTTTCGTATTCCATGTGTATGGTCACTGCGCATCTATTGTCATGCCGCAGCCAACGAGAATGCGGCATTAGTCGATAAAATCCCCAAAGGACCAATCGCAGAGCAGGAACATGACCCCGGAAACAAGGTAAAGGTTGTACCTTTGACATATTTTCTCGATTAAACGAAACACATAGAAAGATCAAAGTCGGCGCGCGATGCCCCACTGACTTTTCTGTGTCACCTAACATTGCGACAGAATGAAAACAAAACAAAAAAAAAACACGCAATATATACAAGGAAATAAAAATATTACATAGAGAGAAAAAGAATGTCCCCTCAGAGCAGCCCCGTAAGATAGACCGATAAGACGTACAGGTAAATAAAGAATTACAAAAAAAATACTTCGCCTACCCCCGTGAGAAGGCGAAGTATTTCTTTCCTCATGCCGGTCATGATTCGCGGTGGGCGTAAATTCTATAACGTCTGCTATTCGAATTCGAGTGCAGTTCGGCTTCTAGCAGGTGTGGTGGTAAGTGTTGTAAGACTTTCAGCAGGACGAAATGTTTTCGCGCTGAATCGCCGCAACGCCGTCCGTCCCCCATTGGCGCACCTTGCAGTTCGTCTGCGATCGTTAGCTCCGATTGGGCAGCGACGCGCGCGAGTGATCCAATAAACGGGCGGCAGAACAAGAGTCGTTAACGGTTATTGGCGCGACGATAAAATTCCTCGGTCTTGCTGGACCCTTATCTCCAATCGTAAACTCAAGGTTACGACGCTTGCGCACACCTAGCATCGACGCTACATCCCTGAAAACCGTCTCGCAGAAATTGCGTGGGAGTGCTCACGACCAGCAGAGCAAGTGCGCAAATAAAGGTCTTTATAAAAACAAGAGCCGAGTCTCAAAGCCGGAGGCCAGATACGAAGGTTTCTTCCATTCGTGGCTATCATAACTAATCAGGTGGCCTTCAACTCTGAGATACGCAAGGGCAAAATGTAATACGGCGGAGCAATGTGCGACAATGCGCGCGAAACATTCGCCGAGCAAGGTAACAAAAACCAAACGGCGTTATATTGATCGCCTTCTGGCGATTTAGAGTAGAACGAAAATGACGCAGTTTGGACGACGTTGCGCGAGACGTACTTTTTGCAATGCGTAACCTATCGAAATTAATCGACTACAGTTCTCTCGTATGTTGCGATTTAAAATCTGGGGGATGTCTCGCGGCGACAACGAACATTGACTGCACCGTGTTCTTGTGTTTGGAGAAGCAAGCGGTCGTGAAGTCGGTTGGCGATGAAGAGCAAACAGAGAAGACGTCTGTACTCACCCGCTTCGTGTGGGGCTCTGTCAGACAGCGAAGCGCAGGAGATGTTGCTCGTCTCGACAGCTCTAGCGCACTTCCCACACATTTGCCGCCGCGCGTACACAGACGAGAGGCGAGCGACCGTTTCTCTCGCGGCGTTCTTTTTCTTGTTTTGTTTTCGTTTGATAAATGGATTGGATTGGATTGAGTCGTTCTATAAAAATAACTTCGGCTCAGAAAGACGGATGGAAAAACGTTAATGACTAAACCCTTTGTGACGGGCGGTAGCTTGCGCCATCTAACCTAAGTATTTGGTTTTTGCACAGCGTGGCCAGCATACATCCACGTTTTGGCCAATTTTAGCGAAATAATTGAAACAATCACATTTTGCGTAGGTATTGGTCGTAGGGTTGGTCGTAGGGAGGCTCAAGTGAGGGTGGGTGCAACTGCTAGATCGGGGATCACTGGACACCAACGTTGCTGGACACGGACGACATTTAATTGCTAACTTTTGCTGGGAGTCTATGGGGCAAAGGGTCGTTTTATTTCCTAACTCAGGTCATAAGAGCCCATTAATGTGCTTGAATAATTTATGCAAGGTATAATTGATTACCTTTCCATAGCCACCAGTTTTGTTGCGATAGATTAAGTATTGTTTTACGCGAAAAATGGTGAATTCCGCCATCTTGAACGTTGCTGCTTGTCTGGCAACCCTGCTTTCTCCTCTACAGAGAAGGAAGCGAGAGAGGCTGCGCCAAGGCGTTCGTTGCTTGCAATGGGAGGCGAGAGGGGGAAAGGCGCATGGAGTAACGGAGTTGCAACAGAGCGGGCGTCTGCTCTCGTGCAGGCAACATTGGCGCATATCCTTTCCCGAATCCTCTCCCTCAGGCGCCGCCATTAAGTTGCAAACGATCTCCAGGTTTTGAGTTGCACCCACCCTCATAGAGCCTCCCTAATAGACTACTTCCATAAAGCCCTGCATGCAACACGGTGCGCGTTGCACTCTGGGAACTAGTTGGCCATAGAGTCACTAAATAAAGCTACGCTTTCAGAGTATCGAAACTCTCAAACTACGCGTCTGAAGCACGTCAGGCGCCGCCATCTTGGGTCCGCGCACAAATGGAGGAGTGACTGTAGCTGAGCCAAGCCGAGCTCTAGCCGTCGCCTGCGCCAGCTGCCGCGGCGGCAGCTGTGGCAGCGAATCAAAGTCGTGTTGTTCGTATCTCGACGTAACACGAAAAACGCGCGTGCTGAGCGACAGACTTCAGCGTGCGCGCGCAGTAAACAGCAAACAACAGCAGGCAGAGGATCGCTGGACCCAAGATGGTGACGCTGAAAAAACGTGATGATGATGATAGCGACTCACGTGACTGCTGCTGTCCAATGATGCCGCAGCGAACCAGAATATTGTTGAATAGAGCGACTGTATTGTCGGCAAAATGCCAAAGAAAAGGAATGCGGTACTCTGAAAGCGTAGCTTTATTCAGAGCCGTATATTAGCTCTGGCTTTATTTAGTGACTCTAGTTGGCCAGGGAGGAGAGTGGCGTGGTTTCGGTTTCGATCGACACGTCGACAAGAGATTATACACAGAGCGTGGACTATTAACGGCCGTTATCTCATGTTTTCTGGTCCCGAGAGCGTCATTTGTGTTCTCGAATCTAACCTAAATGGCCAGACCTCGAAGCTTTAGCACAAGCCCGAGACGTATAGCTTGTCTTAACACATGTTTGTTGTATTTTTGTACTTGAGCCTTTCTGTTAGCGTTCCGATCGAGGTATGTGGACGAGCCAGTGCTGGGAATCTCGACGCTGCGAAGCTCGGGGATCTTGCTTGTGTACGAATCAACAAGCTGTAGCAACCAATAAGTATGCATACATCGAGCTCGCGCCTTTACATTAGTGTTGCTGATCAGAAAGTTTGTTTGTTTCGTGCGTCCATAGACGAAATATTACTTATGCAATTACTATTTTTCTTATACGCCTGAGTACGCGAGGTAAAACTCGGAGGCGCAATTGAAAAGCTCAATTTTAACACACTTCATATCTCTTATCTGTATTGACCCGCAGCACTGCACGAAGTGAAGTCCTGCAATCATATAGGCACATTTGCACATACAAACCGTTTTAGGAAAGCACAAGTCGAGCACTTGTGGGAAGAATGTCGCACCATTCGCCGGAAGTGCGCCGGCCGGGTTTGAACCCCTATGCGGTGCGCCAAACAACGAAATTATTCAAAGCGCGTTTGACGGTTGCTAATGGCCATAATATTTGTTATCTGTTTGCTTTCTTCCTGCCTGAGTATGCCGAGATAATTTCAGGCACACCGTTCAGGCACAGATCTTGGCCGTCAGTATAAAAGCTCGTGGGGACACTTGTTAGGGCCTCCGTCGTAGCTAGCCGATCTCAGCGTTTGCGAAAACTTAATCTTCTATCAGCATAAACTTTGAGTGGGAGATATATGATAACACGAGGAAGACATCATAGTAACTTTTGTGCAGTAGTGAGGTCGAATTTATTGCGTTTCGTTAAAAGTTCATGCGTCAACGCTGGGCTCAACTTTGATACCCCTGTGAGGATGCGGCTTGCTTTTCGCCCAATGAGGTAACAAGAAGCGGACGTTTGGCAAACAAAATTACGTGTAAGGCTCCAGGTGACCAAATTTCAGATGTAGTTCACTGGTACTAGACGGGATTATTGAAATTGAACTCAAAGATGCACTCGTGGGGTGAGGTGACTAATACCCGTGCCACACGGGCAACTCGAATGCCATTTACAACAAATGACATTTGAGCGGACGGCCAATCAGCGCGCGACACTCCAGGCATAGCGCATTGCACGCGCGACAGATTGCGAGCTGATTCGCCGATCACACAAATGCCATTTGTTGTAAATGGCATTCGAGTTGCCCGTGTGGCACGGGTATAAGCCACGTTTTACTACGTTTGCATACGCACTCATAATATCCGGTGTTTTGGGAACCAAGGAAAGTGCCCCGGTCTTCGTTTTGTATCGCTCGAGAATGAGTGTATTGCACGTTCGTGAAGAGTCAGATAATCGAAAACGCAAGCAGCGCGCTCGGTCGCGGCGTGATCGCATGAGATGAAGCTGCTCAGTCGAAACCGAAACTGAGTGGCCAACTAGTTCCCAGAGTGCACTGCGTGGTATTTCGTCGCGATGGGGCGCGTCAGTTTTGGAAGAAGTCCATTGGTCGTATTGCATGTCGCGATCCTGGCGGTTGGTCATAGAAACGCAGAAGGTGTCTGCCATCAAATTTGAAACGCATGGTTTGAAATGGATTCTCTCTTCAATCTAGGCCCTATTTATCCCACAAAGCAGACTCGCAGAGTGGCGCGCATGGCGGTCGTGAGACACGGCCGCTCTGTCGTGAGAGAGATTTTATGCTAACAAGGATGAGGCGATAGTGTTGGTCATTGTCTACAGCCCTGCAGTCGAGTCTTGCTCCTAGGGCGCCTCGAACCATGGAGAGCACGTGCTTGCAATTTAATGGTGGACAACTTCTGTATAATGCACGCACGTGTGCATTGTCGCATTGCAAGACGGAATAGCAAGGAGAGAAGCTGTTCAACGCTTGCAAACATTCAATGCTCTCCTCACATCTTGTATTGCAAACGCAGTTCATCTCGTATGTACTGTCGAGACCGGTTATAACGAAATAGCGGCTACAGCGAAGTGGTCATGATTTCCCATTCCCTTTTGCACTTCGTGAACCGAAGTTGGCTATAACGAAATAGCGGATATAGCGAAGTGATTTCCGATTCTCGTTGACTTCGCTATAACCGGTCTCGACAGTAGTGCGTGTTGTTTACCTAGCACTCTTCGAGGTAAACAACGTTTTCTTTTGTTTTCCATGGGCCAGTTTTATTAAACCAAGCCCCTCAGCCTCATCAAAATGTTAACTCGAGACACACATTAGTGGGGGGTGTTGCACATACTTTTGGCAAATTTTCAAGCTTTTAGCAAAGTTCGACGAAGCTCGACTTGAGGGCAGTGTTGCCAGACTTCTACGCAAAAATTTTGAATTATTTGTAAATATATAATTTATAAAGTAGATAATTTTATATTTTAAAAAATAACCAATCTTCAGAGAGCATAAAAGTAAATATGTGTTTTTAATGCTCTAATGAGTTTGTTCACATCTACGGATGTTGCACTTACCCCTCAACTAAGGGGTGTAGCCCGGAACAACCCATTCCCGTTTGAACCTGTCCCATTTCAACCCATTCCCGTTCGAACCCGTCCCGTTTCGACCCATTCCCGTTTGAACCCGTCCCGTTTGAACCCGTCCCGTTTCGACCCATTCCCGTTTGAACCCGTCCCGTTTTGACCCATTCCCGTTTGAACCCATCCCGTTTCGACCCATTGGCCGTTTGAACCTGTCCTGTTTCGACCCATTCCCGTTTGAACCCGTTTTTTCAACCCATTCCCGTTTGAACCCGTCCCATTTCAACCCATTCCCGTTTGAACCCGTCCCGTTTCGACCCATTCTCGAAACGACCTTCCCGTTTGAACCCGTCCCGTTTCGACCCATTGGCCGTTTGAACCTGTCCTGTTTCGACCCATTCCCGTTTGAACCCGTTTTTTCAACCCATTCCCGTTTGAACCCGTCCCATTTCAACCCATTCCCGTTTGAACCCGTCCCGTTTCGACCCATTCTCGAAACGACCTTCCCGTTTGAACCCGTCCCGTTTCGTCCCATTCCCGAAACGCCCCTCTCATTTGAACCCGTCCTGTTTCAACTGACACCCGAAAAACCCTTTGCATTTGAACCCGTCCATTTTCAACCCATTTGTATAAGACCCTGTGCATCCCAACAGGGGGGTAAAGGTGGGTGAGGAGGAGTGGCAAATCCCGTGCGCCGACACCCGGGGTCCCGAGTGAAAGATCGCAAAAGATAACGACAGAACGCGAGAGAAAGAAACCAATGTTGCCAGCTGAAGGACGACAGTCGCAATGGTAATTGCGAAGACTGAAAACTCTCAGCAATGTAAACAGTGATAATTTAACGTTGTAAGCTAAATTCTGAGCTATTCTAGCGCTTATAAAAAGCAGTATACTCATTACGCTGCATTAACTTCCCTTCTGTCGAAATCTCAGAAATCTGGCTGTTGCGCGGTTTCGTATTCCTGGGCGCGGTGGCGCGGCAAACCGCGAAGCCGGTTATCTGGTTTAGTTTAGTGTTGACGAGAGGCCGTACGTCAGCGCGCTATGCTAAAAGAAAGCTTCGAAAGGAACGCGAATGTCTTTCCACCGGTAAGTTCGTGGATTGTTGAAGTTCATGAAACTGCTCTGATGATATTGTGGCGGACTCCGCGATGAATTTTATCTCGGACGTCGAGGCACCCTAGCGCGCTCCATCTGGTTCTCCGGCGCGCGTTTGAGAAAACAGCGCGGCGCGCCGGCCGGGCCCCAGGGTCAGGTTTCTTCCCTCCGCGCGGTCGGCGCAGTCGCCTTCAGATGAATAATAAAACCACAGAACCGTTTTGTACAAACACGGAGTCGGACGTTTTTTTCCTTCGCGTCCTCAAAATCTCGGAACGAAGGCAGTTGGTAACCATGTGTGGGACCCCGAAGGTCTGCCTGCATGCTCCGCCGCTTGCGGCAGCCAGAATGCATGGGAAAATGGCGGACCTTTTCCTCTAGAGTTAGTATGTATGATCTCTATGCATCCCAACCTCTTCGCGAAAAGTCTAATGGTTCAAACTCTGGTCAGCGCAACTTTTCGACTTAAGAATATATGTTCCGAAATATTTTTGGAAGCCGATGTATTCTAAAAATATGCACCTTTCAGGCAAGCTTCGAAGTAATATATTATTCTTACTTCAACCGCTTAAAGTGTTTTTGTTTTGTTTTTTTTATTTCAAGATGATCCCCATAACATGCAACCGCGAAATGGTCTATGTGCCCTCTGCGACACCGTTACTGCAAAAACGACCTTGTCGCTTTTTTTTTTTTTTAATTTTACTTCAAAATGGTATTAGCAGGCACCACATTTTAGGGCTTAACGTAGTGGCTCAGATGAGCACTTCCAAAGACAGTAATAGTTTTTATGGCAGCTTTTTAATTCAATGAGATAAACAGCAACACCGCCGATCGCTTGTTCGCGCCAAGTGTCACGCTACGTACAATAATGAAGTCTTACGTACACAATCACATTGGGTAAGCTAAAATTAGCGTCGCCATCGCGACGCTATTTTCAGGGTACCCAAAGCGCTTGCGTACGTTATCCTAAAACCTCAAATTAGTGATCTTGACATTTTGGAGAACGAGAAATCAGACAGGGTGACAGGCATATAATTTCAACTTTATTTCCTTTTACAATTTCAAACACTGAACACTCGCGCACACAGAAAAGCATCACAAACCAAAAAATGCCTTCGCCTTGTTGAGAAAGTCAAAAAGGGAAATCGTGCCATCAGAAAGGCGACACTCCAGTTCTGATAGTTTGCAGTCCTTGCTGACCGACTTGTGCCCCCTGGTCCGCACGGCACCACCATTTGCAAGCTGCTGCAAAGATATCCTAGTCAAAGCCTCATCCCGTTTAATTAAATCGATAAAGCTGTAAACGTTTAGGTGAGCCCTCCCTGAAAACGCGTTTATTTTACGGTGCCAGGACTCCATGTGGTTGTTTGTCCGAGGTCCTCGGTTTCCGTGGTGGTTCCACTGCTGAATGGAAAAATGACCATTCATCCAGGTGCCATCAAAATAGTCAAGCACAGTGATGATGCCTGAAACACCGAGGGATGTGCCTTCTTGTCGCAAAAACTGCCATGCACGCTGGACGTCAGAAACTGGAACGAACGACAGCGCCACCATCTTTCTAATAAGGCACCCAATAGTATCATCCTGCCCGCGCGGCCCACACTCTTTTTGTGAAATGGAAATGGCACCCACGATGGATTGCGGTTGGGAATAAAGTCAGCATGCCTGTGATGAGTGCCTGCTCGAAGTCTGTTAGAAAAATGTCAGGGTTCGAAAACACGATGCCTGCACCAGTGAATACATTCCTCGAGTTTTGAAATGCTCGAACATATGTCTCACGAGATCTACCGGACAACAGAAAGTACACTGCGGGTGAGTGTTTGCCGTCCGGCATGACATGAATTGTCAGGAGTCGATCAAAAATCTGAGGCACAACAAAAAATGCATCTTCGCAGATGACAATGCGCAGCAAACCCTCCCGTGATGCAAAGGCTAAGATCCGAGAACCACTAACACTAGTGTCATCGATTACAAGGAAGGGATGGTCGTCTTCTGTCTGTTGGTACAACAGGCTCAGTTGAATGTCGTCCGCAGTTGCAGGAAGTTCCGGCTGATGACGGCGTTGCTCCATGTACATGGCATTCTTCAGGCTTACGAAAGTTGGGATTTCAGCTACAACAACGGCCGCGCTCTAAAAATAAATACAGTTCCGACTTCAGTAAACAAACCTGATTAGACATGAGAACGCAGTGCTCTTTTCTTTTTAGCTGCACCAAATTTTCAAAGGAACGGATGGTGAGATGGGGTAATTTGAGCCCTTGGGCCAAGTTGGTGGTGATTGTGGCCACTAGAAATAAGCGCGCAATGGTGGAATTAGTTACCTAATTAACTAAAAAGCTGTAGTTAACTTTAGCATCTTAGGGCTAGGAGATTGAAGCTCGACCTCAATATGGCTTAGCCGTGCCGTAAAAAGTTTGATTAAAAGTTATTAGTGGGCACTACGGGGCAAGAAATTAAGTTTACCCTTGAACAAGGCTGACATATCTTGCACCATAGTTCCCACTATGAATTTTAATACAAAATATTACTTCACATCTAGACCATATCCGAGGACGAGCTTCAATTATCCAAATAGTATATTACGCGCCCTCGAGTGCAAAATAATTAAAACGTCTTAGTTAATTAGCTAACTAATGACCTAATTTCGCATTTTTCTAGTGGCCACCAAGGCCATTATCACTGCCCGGGTCCATATCACATGGCCGAACGACGTTTTAGCCAACAGCGACATTTGAGCGAATCGACGTTTTAGCGAATAACAAGGGCGCGCCGAGAGCGTCGTGCTCGAAGTGCACGTCGCACACTTTACTCTGTGCGGTGAGCTTGAGGTCTCTTCTGCGCAGGGTACGGTCTTTAAAGATGCACAAAGCACTTTTTTAAAGGCCCCATATACGGCTCTGGGTGGCCCGAAAAAGTGGCGTCTTGGGCACGTAGCTGATTAGTAGCTGAGGCATCGCTGGGGTAGCCGCTCCTGCACCTGGTGCGAAACAGCTGGGCTGGGCATGGCACGCCCAGAGCCTTTAAAGGCTCTGGGCACGCCCAAGCAGAGAGCTCAAACTAGGCTACACAGGGCACACCATTTGGAAAACTCGCAAGACGAACTGAAGCGCCAACACCTGCCAACACAGAGCACAAAATGAGCAAGCGAAGAACTAGAGGCGCTATGCTAGAGGGGCAGAGGAGCAAAGCAGACGTCCCCAGTGCTCTACGTTATGGTGTACCAGTTGTGAACAACGCCGTCGGAAACGGAAAAAGAAGGGGCGTAAATATTTAAAGGCTAGATAGCGCAAGCTACCGCCCCATACAGGGATTATAACCAATACCATATATCCACCCTTTTGTTTGGTATTTGTTTTACCATAATTTTGTCAATCTTGAAACCTTCTTGAAAAAATTTAATGTGTTTCGAGTAATCTGTTTACAAAACCAGGTTACAAAACCCAAAAATTAAAACGTATTAAAAAAAGTCGGAACATTATTGTGGTGACGCTGGTGACGCACTGCGGCCGCTTGGTGCATTAGTTTTCTCATCATGGACGGCGAAGTGGATCCGTCCTGTGCACCGGTGTATTACACAGCGACCGCCGGACAGGTAGTCCCTTCCATTTGCATTTCACGCGCTTTAAAACGCGACGCAACATTCGTTCTTGTGTCTCTTAAACTTTGCAACACACCCCCATTGTGTCAAGACGCGTAAAACTACCATCGATTTTGCGTATACCTCGACAAACATCACGTCGAGGAAACCTTTAAAAATCAAGCGAGGAAAAAAAAAAAAAAATAAATAAAAACAAACAAACGACAAACAAGCTTTCTAATCAATTGCTACCTTCGATCACGTTCGGTACAACCAGGGGCGTTTCATCTCGTTCTGACCGCCCACCGAAAACTGCGTCTCGTACGTTTTGCATTCATAATTATTGAAGGTGGCTTGCATATTTGATTACTCACACACACACCTTAGTCCCTGTCGAAGCCGTATTTGTCGCGTTTTTTTTTTTTGTTTGTTTGCCTTGTTTGTAATTAAGGAGTCAGGATGTTTGGCGCCACTTCGTTTTCACCTTCTGGAGGAGTGCCCGAGTAATTTATAGTAATTAATAGCACTCGCATTGCATCCTCGTCCCCCCCCAATAAATGAGCCCGGGATATTTAAGTTCATAAACGAAAACATTACAAATAAAAATGAGCAATGGAATCATTATAGTTTCTATCTTTAGTCTTTCAATCTTAAAGGTAACCGCACACAACATTTCTTTTTAGACGAAATTAAAACAGGATATCTGGAGAAACGTCTGAAAGTCAAGGTTTTTGTCTGTGAGGAAGAAAAAAAAAAAGGGGAGGGGGAGGCATTGTAGGAATCTTGTTTCAAAAATGGGCTAGTAGACAGAGTGATTGTTTTGTGTTAGGTTAGTTTTGGTTAGGTTAGGTTAGGTTGTTCAGTTCATTGCTGTCAAGCTTCATCTTGGGAAAGGTTTACATCTTACACTTGGAAAAAAGATGCTATGATATGTGTCTATCTTCACTATTAGAAGAAAATTATCCAATGTCTCAATGAACCCAAGAATGAAGTTCCTCTTGCAGTTTGTACTTGAAGCTCGACATGGCCAAAACAAGAACTTCTGCACATCTTATTTTGTGGGCGGCTCAACCGAAATTGACGCCACGTAGCAGCAACGTTGTGAACCCCCAAGAGAAGGTTGTTTTGCCTCGGTCGTCTGCTTTTGCTACTTGATTCTCGTAGGCAGCATAGCTTTACGCGCTTGTTTATTAAGATAAACTAAATAATCACGATTCATCGGCGCTGCAACAAAATAAGGAATGAACAAGGACGTAAAAACGTGATGCGTTTTCATTTTCTCTTTTTTTCCCTCTTTTTCGTTCTTGTCCTTGTTTTCGCAGGAAAACACGAGGATGCAAAGATTGCCACAAAAGTCGCCTTGGCAAAAGAAAAAAAACTGAAATGAATGCTTAGAAACCATCTAGCTGTTTATGTTTTTTTTATTTGTTAATCAAAAATAATGTTAGGATCCTCCTTACTTAAAACATCTGCAGCCAATTCAAATGTCTTAGCACACATTATCAAATTTGATGATGGCATGTTGATGGGTGCACTCCTGCCAGATACTAATTTACACAAAGGCTTAGTACTAGTTTCCGCTAATCACCCACCACTCGAAAACATTTGGTCGTGCTAACAATTGTCAGGCAAAATGGGATTATTGTGCGAACAATATTGCAGTTTCGTTTGTCATCAGTTTATATTCGCACTAACGCGGAACCATAGGATTTCCGCGTAGGTTCTCTATCAACAATATCTTCAACAATAAATTGTAAGTCATAATTGACGCCTTCCTGAACTGTATTCCACGCCTTCGTCGAGATTTCTTGCTGAAGTGTAGTGGGGTCGTATTTCGTCTTCACGTTCTTGAGACTCCTTGACATACCTGCTGCTTTCACTTCACCTGTCGTAGGGTGCAAAGTAACATTCCCTGTGAACTCGTAATCGTGTGGATCTGGTACGCGGCGGCATGATCGCATCCAGCCGCAATGCCCGGATTCTCTGTCTCGGAGGAGGTGTTGAGCTGAAGGTTACAAGAAGTTTGTATCCTACAATCAATTTTACCTGGCTTCAAAATTTTACTAACCTATTGAGGTCAATAATTGTTTTCTTCAAACGTGAATTCGAGGACGACGTTTGAAACACATAGAATAAGAGCCAACGTGAACCCTTATCCGCACTTTGACGACCTTCCGGAGGACGATGCTTAGTTGTTTTACAATAGCTCGTCCCCCTTCAAAGAGGTTTTGGAATTTCCAACATCTTACACCTGGCAAAGTCTGGCTCTGGCGAAATGTGCAAATCAAGCTGGTGAGAAAAAAAACATTATTTTCAGCAATTATTTTTATGCTTCCACCGTGTCACTCTTACACAATATTTAGACCGAGGTTTTTACCGTCCGAAAAGCACCTTGCTTTCATATGTAATACTGATCCTAAGCTGAGACGCAAGTGTTTCACTTGCTGAACGATGAAAACGACCTTCTTTTGTCCGCCCTCTTGCCTAACCGGCGCACCGCGTATTGTTTGCTGCCGTCCCCAATCGAGCTAACAAATGAGAACAACTTTTTGATTGTGGATTTCGTCAAAAATAAAAGTGGAAAGCCATGGCACTTTTGCATTGGATAGAGAAATAGGTACAGTCGAACCGAGCAGTGGCTCGCACTACCCACGCTTCGTTTCACTTTATTTTGGCAGACTCTGGAAGCTGTGTCTGTAACAGCACTCCGCTTGAGTGCATGTATGATAGCAGCAGTTGTTGGGCTAGCCGTCGTCTCGTAGTTGGGAGTCTTTTGCGAAATCAACAAACTTCAGAAGAACCTCTACCCTGATTAAAGTACTCTGCTTGTATAGACGATTGCAAGCATGGCACCTGACTGGTGCCCCTTGCATGCAAGCACGTGCAGCTTACGCGTGAACGTAGCTTTGGCAAGCTCGCACTTGCACGGGCTTGTCCGCACGAGAAGAAACATGGCGGCGGCCAGTTGCCTTGCTTGCAATCGTCTATAGTGACATTCAATGGTTTTAAAGAATGCTCCATGCATCTGTGATACCATAGGGCTTGTTTAATCTAAACCATAGGTTCTGACTATCCCGCTTCAATTGCTCAAAGGTGATTCTGCTTTCGGAGTTTGGCTGAACGGAACCAAAATCCTTCAATATGCTACTGGTCAGGAAACTTCGGCCAAAGTTTGGTACAGGGTCAAGAACAGCCGCTAGGTGTGCCACTGTCCCGGAGAAAACATTTTCGTTTGGCCACCCCACTCTCTTTGAGCCACCCCAAATCCATGATTACATGTAGTTTTTAAAAAAAAAAACTTTCTTGTACACTGCCATCTTTTAAAGCGAAAGCCTTACTTGTCCCATTGAGCGAAAAAGCATTGAAAAGGCCGATAAACATATGATTGAGTGGCATGCGCCGCTCAATGGGCGACCCTATTTGTCCTATTACCTTGGTGTCGTCCTTGCGGTCATCCTAGAATTCATCCTAGACCTCTAGGATGACCTCACTTGTCACATTACGTGAAAAACAAGCGTCATTGTCATTGTGCCCAAAAGATGACCATAAAAATATGTCATCAAACATCATAAGTGTGATGTCATCAGGCATCATCATACTTCATCAGCGTTGTCACCACGGGAGCGCCGTGTGCAAAAGGTGTGCTTCGGACTTCATCTGTGCTCATTGTGTGCTTCGTGTGATGGACTGTAAGACGACCGTGTCTACACCTACGGCCTTGGCATCAGCAGCAGCGTCTACATCTACGGTGACTTCCGCAGGCAAGCGTGGCCGCCCACGCAAATACCCCACAGCCTCTTTAAATGTCGTCCTCTAGGCGTCAGTTCTCGACATCGTCCTAGAGGTCGTCCTAGAAGTTGTCCTAGACATTGTTTTTGACGTCGTCCTAGAAGTCATCCTAGACGTCGTCCTAGACGCCGTCCTTGTCGTCGGCGACATTGCCCTCGACGTCGTCCTAGAATTTCGTCCTAGACGCCGTACTTGGCGTCGATCTCTAGGGCGTCGTACTATACGTCGTCCCAAACTTTAATATGTGTAGAAACATTACTCGAAAACATTTCTCGCACTTGACTATAATGCTCTCGCCTTCCTACACGTAAACAGTCTTAAGTGTACTCCTGTAATTTTTAACGTCTGCAATTGATCACTGTATGTAAGCACCAAGAATTTTTTATTGATCTCTAATAACAAAACCTAGAAGTAAGCTTATTTGGTTTGTTTTGAAAGAAAATGGTGTTTTTAGGACCGAAAAAGAGCCAAACCATTGATCGTACGGATTCGCAGTGCCTCTACTTGATGGCGCTCCTTGCGGCGCTGAAGTTTGACGGCGATAGCAGCTGGAGAATGGGGCAGAAAAGGAGGTTTGATCAGTTGACTGAGTATACAGAGCTGAAGACGCATACATTAACGAGAAACGCTGTCAGTACGATGATGTGTCACCGCATTCTATTGGTGGCTCGTTCAGAGTGGGTTTGAAATTTTGAAAGTCCGATACCACTTCCTGGTTGCCAGACTCCCAGGAGTGCCAGCTGTTTGGCGGTTCCTAGCCCTCTTGTCAACGCCAGCGCCGCACGGGGTTGCGTACCAATCTCTCCCATGCATTATGGAGAAGTTTTGTGACAAGTAGCTTGTTGAAAGACTAACAGAACTGAAGCACATATCAACAAAACATGCCTCCCTTTTCTCAGTATTGTATGTATTGAATGTCATTTGTGAACGTTTGTGCTAATTGGGAAAGACCATAAAGCAAGAATGAGTTATGACATTGCGATGCGGTGGAACAGCCGGGGCAGCGAATGCACGTGTGACATCATTACTTAAAAGTTAATCTGAATTTAGAGGTATCTCTGGTAAAAGTAAGAAAAAGGTTGATTATAAGGGTTCTGTTGCTTTCTAAAGCTAAACATCGAATGTACAAACTAGTTTTGGTCTTAGAACACTTTTTGCTGCAATGGTGGTGATGTCCACTCGTTTTTTACATTTGCCCAGCTATGCCAAATCCCACTGCAATGGATGGATGAATACGGCTGAACCCTCAAATCGGGCGGCGGCTTGCGCCACCTAGTGACTGTGGCGCAAGCCGCCATGCTCGTTGGGTGTTCCCTATGCTTTGATGTCGACCGGTGGCAAACACGCAAGGTGAAGAAGGTTGCGCCAATTCATGTGTGGAACGAAAACTGGGGCACCCTTGTGGCCAAAGCAGGAAACTGGGAGATGTGCATCAGCAAAATGCTTCGTTGAAATCACAAATATCTTTTTTTATTTTTTATTTGTTAATTTTGGATTTAAATTTTCATCAGGCATTATCGTAGGGGGCAAGCAAACATGAAAAAATGCTCACAATTTCGCTCACATATTTTGTGGATGTGGTGTTTGCATTGTGAAATACAATTGGGAGGTATGAAGTGTGACAAACTATTGATACCAGTTGCTTTGTAATATAAAAACTTTAATCATAAAATTGTTCGTCGGAGTGCCAATGAATTCTTTCTTAATGGTTTAGTCTCTTCGCTCCTCGTAAAAATCAAAGTCCCAGAAAGCACTGCGACAAACAGCTATGAATATTGAAGCAGTGGAGAGTTTTAATTTGATAGGTGGATAGAGAATGCAAGTTGGTTTTGTGTCAGACAACCAATTTAAGCTGTCCCCATGTTTTGCAACTGCAGGGCTCTTGCGGCGGCGGCTCGTCCGGCGGTGGGGATGCAAACGCGGGCCCACGTCGTGCCCCGAGCTCGACCTCGCAACATGCCGGCCCGGTCTCTCAGCCCGGGGAGGACTACTCTTCCTACGACATCATCAAGGCTACGCAGTGAGTGGATGCCCACGGGCCGTCTTGTTTTCGTCGTCCTCAGTCAAAACCCAACCTTCTGCATCCTCGGAGAAGTTACAGTAAAAGAATGAGCATGCGTCTGCATCTCCGAACACATCGGAGATGCAGGTCGGGAGTGCGTGTACGCCGTATTATACTCAGAGTCTATATAACCCAACTAACTTCATTAGCACTTACGTACAAAATACCGCCAATATTATCATTTAGCCAAACCCCTCGACTCAATGCTTAGTGGCAAGACTGTCATTGTATTCTTTCACGATAAACATGATGTTTCTCGGGTGGCTGTGGAACACTGGGGATTTCCATATATTCCCTATTTTTTTCACGCATTATTATTTATTTGTAGACCCTTTTCGAAATTTAGTTTGGCAACTTTGATCACTATTATCTTTTTGGTGCATGGCATCTGTGCCAAACTAATGCCGACCTTCTTGAGGCTGATGGAGGAAGTTGAAGGTACTGCCAAGAGGAGGATAAACGAGACCAGCGCGTTCGAGGCATTGGTACAACCGCTGTAACACGACACATAAATTAGATACGACGGCTGCATAAGCGTTTGTTTCCGAGTGTGGTCCAATCAATCTCTTGGCGCAAGTTTGACTTCAAAGCCTCTATGATGGTGGAAATTTAATCGAGGAGCTTATGGGTCACCGCTTTGAACTAATTACCGTAAAATCCCGTAAGGGCACCCATCCAAAATGAAGATATAGGTGGGAAAAAACTTAAGGGGGGCTATCTCTGGGGATGGGACAGCAAAACTTCATCAGTAATGGTCAACACAGGGCTACCCGCTACAAACCACGTGACACGGGATCTGATACTGCAGACCGCGGACACGCCAAGTTCGTGTTTCACAGCGCAATAAACACGCGGGAATTCGCTACAAACTCCTGTGTCACGAGAAAAGATACCTCAGACTGTGGATGCACCAGATATGTGTTTTGTTATGCGGACAAAAACGCGGGTACCCGCTGCGAACTCGCTTGTCACACATATCGGTACCGCAGATAGTGGGGTTAATGTGATTCCCGCCGAACATGGCGTGATATCCGACGGATATCAAGGGGCGGGTCCCCTCAATGGCCACGAGCTTATTTATTGATTAACTTAATTTTACGAACCTACGCTACATTTTTTTGTTGCCGTTGTTTTTCCTCAGATATGGAGTTTTTGAACGCTGCCGCTACCTGGTGGAGGTGGAAGGCTACGACGTGAACAAGCCTGACGCGGAAGACGTCACGCTGCTTCACTGGGCTGCCATCAACAACCGCCGGGAGATCGTCAACTTCTACATCTCCAAGGGGGCCGTGGTGGACGCCATTGGCGGAGAACTGCGCTCCACCCCACTCCACTGGGCCACTAGGTGATGGTGCTGTCTGTCGTTTTAAATGTGCAAAATGTATGCCGACCAATGTGATATTGGGGTTAGCCTGCGATCACAAAGATAGAAGCCATACAAAATCAAAGTGCTGGATTCGTTTTAAATGACTATCATCGGAGTCTCCAAATGTTTAAAAAATGAAACAAACTAAATTGGCCATTACTAGCTATCCAACAAAAAACCTCAGGCTAAAATGTTTCTATACCCTTTTCGACGACCGGACGATAATCGAGAAGAAACCCGATGACACCAGTACTTTCTCATCCAGAGACTAGATCAACAGAGTTAAAACTCTGTCACACTGTCACTCACCAGTTTTTGTTTGTACTGCGAGAGACTGGAGCTTGTTGCCATCGTTGAGGTATAGATGGCACTGGCAATAACCTTATTAACATAATTAACAGAGAGCGCCACTCTCACATTGTCGTCGTTGTCTACGGTGGAATACATAGAGTGTTCGTTCTCCCGGCAAAACTTGATGCGTGAACTTCATGTGCTCCTTCACATCGGGGGTCTCTACATGGTATCGGAAGTGGACAACTAGACGTCTGCCGCGGGGGGAGACCGCCGTGTCGGAGGAAACAAAAGCAACGGTGCCGGCGGTCGGTGCACTTAACCTGTGTGCACTGCCCCAGTTCAACTTTGCCAACCCGGGCAAATGGCTGGCAATGGCACCGTCAGTTCCAAGACTATGTCCACGTGTAGTCTTGAAACTGCGCATCGACAAGGTTTGCACATCTGGGGTCTCTACAGCCATCTTCATTATTTACTGTATCATATTGACCATGTTCATTCTTCGACTCTCTATGTACCCCTCCCTGCTACGATGCCCTAAGGGGCATGGCGGGACCAAGGGGAAATAAATAAATGCGCACCATTTTCCCCGGGCCATCCTCGTCAGTTTAATTAATAGTAATAATAATAATAATAATTTGTTTATTTAATGTGCCCAAAAACAACCACACGGGTCTTCACATTGGCGCACACAAGACAGAAAGAAGAAACACAGCACACGAACAGCTTAAAATGTACAAATTAGCATGACTACAAATAGGTCGCACACTTCACACAAAACGTAATAGAGTTTCAACTTTCAACTCTACTTACCAAGTTCCGGCAAAAAACTGGGAGATCTGCGAAGATGTCCCAGTTGGCAGCGACTCATTAACAATGTACAGGGTGTTCCCAAGCGCTATTCGGGCATAAAAAATGAATTTGTACGAATAAGCCATTGAGGAGAGTGCAACGAAACCACAAAGGCGTCTTTAAGAGTCAATTTCGGTTCATTTTACATATTAAGAAAGCAATGAATTTTTCTTTAGTATTGCCTAAAAAGACCACGCACCAAATATTTCGATCTAATTCTGCATAAAAGGTGATGAAACTGGTAAACGAAGTTTGAGTTGCTCGAAATTACCAAAATATGCTAATCCTAGCGGGCGAGGTACGGTGAAGGCAACAGCGAAGGTCAATACCACAGTGTCGGCGCAGCCCGACCCGCGCTGCCTACGTCACGCTCGGGGCTCTCGGGGAGATTTGTTTGCTTGTTTTGTACTTTTTCGAGCAGAGCCTACAGGCGGCGCTAGCAGCGCGTCCATCGTTGGCCACGTGACTCGCGGAACACGCATGCGCCTGTGTGCTCCTATGCGAGCATGCGTCGTCGCCGGCAGCGTCCGTCGCGTGCGAGAGAGCCAGTTTGCGACGCATATTTCTACAGTCGAACCCGTTTATAGCGAACCCGAATACAGCGAATTATTGTCTATATCGAACACCCAAATATTTAGAACAAAACTGCTTGTAAAAAAGTACCTTTATAACAAACAACTCATTGGCTTTATCATGCTAAGAAAAATGCGGACTTCAAAAACGTGCGAGCACCCATCCCGTATAAAAAGAAAATTGAAAATACACGAGTACCCCCGTCTCACTTGAAAGAGAAAAGAAAATGGAATGCATAAAGTTAAAGCCTCGCTAAAAACAAACAAAAAGAGTGACCGCAAAAATTGACCGCATCTCCACGTGGTGAATGATGTTGCTTGGGGAAAAGCTCTGGTGGTGCTTGTCTGCGTAGACGCTGTGCCGCAGCATGCCGAGCCTTTTCATTCATGTCAGTAGGAGAATGTGTGGTTTTCTTCTTTTTCTTTTTTTAAGCAGACAGATGGGATAGTATCTCAGAACCCCCTACTCTTTTTTTTTTCTTCTTTTTCTTTGAGCCTTTTCATTCATGTCAGTAGGAGAATGTGTGGTTTTCTTTTTCTTTTTTTTCTTCTTTTTCTTTTTTCATATTTTTTTCATCTTTTTTTTTTCCAATTTTTTTTTTGCCCTACACGAGCACGTGAGCATGTGCTCACGTGCTCGTGAGCACGTGATCTCACGAGCAGAAGCACGAGCACCTGACGCCGGGCCTACGGCGGACGGCGGACGGACATGGCTAGCCCCAAAGGAGCTTCGCCCTTAAAAGCGCAAAGGAACACACACGCACAAAGAAAAATGAGCAAAATGAAAAGTTTAGGTCGGGACACGCTGTTGGGAGCAGTCTCCACTCAAAGTTCGTTTTTCTCCTCGATTGCGAAATTTCAGAGACCGCGTCGACTGCTTCTTCCTAACCATCGCTTGCTATGTTTTGTTTGTTAGCTCTCTTCTTCGTTTGACTTTCGCGTGCTAATCCGGTTTGCGCGGGAAATGGCAACCGTCTTTTGTTGTTTTTTGACAAGCTAGAAATGATTCCTTGCCACGAAGTACAGATTTGAGCGATCATCCAACTTCTTCCTGCGATCATGGGGCATTTGCAGTTGGAATAGGCAGCGGCATTTACCTGCAACCAGCAATCCTCGCTCCGGCACGGCTGCTCTGCGCAGCTCTCTTTTTCGTCTCTGTAAGGTTCCGCTGGTTTTAGTTTCAACCCTGGCTTCGCGGGAGCAAAATCACATTTCTTTCAAGGACCCAATTGCCATACTGCACATCGCGAATCTAAGCCCAGACGAAAAGGCTTTGGGGTTGGCTGAAATCGTAAAAGATTTTTCTTTCCGCGCACGCCAAAGTTCTCCGATTCTGTAAACGTCCTCGCAGAATGAAGAGTTTGAAAGGTACTTTTTGTTCAGTTGCTAGCCCGCCTAGAGCATTATACATGGGTTGCACTGACGTCACATCACATACTTTTGACCACCATGTGAGGGGTAGAGAGGGAAGCTTCTTTTGTAAGAATTTTGAGTGACGGGTTAATCTTTTATAATCTTCTGGGAGGAGAATAGCGAGGCAAGTGCAAATCCGGGAGGCACAAAAGAGGGTCCTGATAAGAGGGGAGCTCCTTCTTGCCCTCGCCTCTGGTGGTCATCGCAGCGCTCTTTGAATGACGTCATGTGCAACCTATGTATCGGTTACGTTTTCATGAATCATAAAAGTTTTCTGCACTCCGCTGAAGAATGCATTAATCGCGAAGCAAATGCAATGCGAGCTGCCCTGGCTGCCCGCTTCATACAGCCTAGCCAGAACACGCTTTAGTGGCGCCCTCTCGAGCCGTCGACACGGAGTGCGGCTGCCGTGACTGCTCGCTGAGCTCACTACCCTTCCTCTAGTTCACGGCCACTCAAGCAACCAAGGACGTCATGAAGGAGGTTATTTTTTGCTTGTTTTTGTAATTATAATTTGCCTATAATTTTTGAAATAAAGCGAAATTTGAGAAAAGAAAAGTTTCATTAAGTTACTACGTTCAGTGAACTCAGGTTCGGTGCAAATTAAAAACCAGTAAAATGTCCTTCCAGGGCCTTTTTAACAGACGACACTTGTGCCCTTGCTCTGAGCTGCGCCCGGCCGCCTGCTACACGATGTCACAATTTTTTCCATGTGACTAGGCCATGCAGGTGATGACACAGGAGCTATGTTGCCCGCTGCAGGCAAGGTTTCAGTTTGTGGTGAGCTTTAAATAAAGATTGCATGAAAAATATTTCACCTTTTGGAAAGAAATGACCTAGAACTTTTAATTACTACCTCGGGATATATATATTTTTTTGGACTTTTCCAAAGCATTCGATAAAGTTTCACACAAGCTGCTGCTATTAAAACTTAACAGTCTTAACATTGACGCAAATGTTCTGTCCTGGATAACTTGTTTTCTCACTAATCGTTCCCAGTTTGTAACCGCTAACGATGAAACATCACCACTCGCCTCCGTCAATTCTGGAGTACCACAAGGTTCTGTATTAGGTCCGCCATTGTTCCTTATCTATATTAACGATTTGCCGAATTCGATCTCTTCTTCAATTAGTTTATTCGCTGATGATTGTGTTATTTACAGAGAAGTCACTAACGCCTCGGATGTTCTGAATTTACAAGCTGACATTAACCATGATTCAATATGGTGTGATTTATGGGGAATGGAACTTAACCCGACTAAATGCAAGGCCATGAGAGTATCGCGTAAATGTAATGTTCCTTCTTCTTATTTTCTCGAAAATGTCCCCTTACTTTCTGTCTCTTCTTATAAATACTTAGGTATGTATATAACCTCAGATATTTCCTGGCAAATGCATGTTGAGTATGTTATTAATAACGTTAATCGAATGCTGGGTTATCTCAAACGAAACTTTTTACTTGCCCCTTCATCTTTGAAACTAACCCTGTACGAAATGCTTGTACGCTCTAAATTACAATATGCTTCTTCTATCTGGGACCCCGGTCATTCCAAACTAACTAACGCCCTGAAATCAGTTCAGAATCGCTCTGCTCGTTTTATTCTTAATAACTTTCATCGCACCGCAAGCGCGAGCTCCATGAAAACTAGCCCATCGTTGCCTAACCTCAATTTACGTCGCAAATTAGCTCGCTTATGTCTCTTTCATAAGATATACCATACTAACTCATTACTTCACAACCGACTGCTGAATCATCCGTCTTATATTTCGCCACGCATTGATCATATGTATAAAGCAGACATTCTAAAATGTAACACTAATGCACTCCGAGAGTCATTCATTCGGAAAACTTCAGTGGATTGGAACCACCTTCCCGCATCTATCGCAACAATTGTTCCTGACCATTTATTTAGAACTGCCATAAATAATCTATATTGCTCAGATTGAGCTGCGAGGTGTTCTACTGCCACTAACTACCCACTCCCCTCTGTAATGCCGATGGCCTTGAGGGTATTCTAAATAAATAAATAAATAATGAACCATTAAGTGAAATTTCTTTGAATAAACTGGAGTTGCCCATTAAGTGGCTCTCTTAGTCGAATGTTATGAGTGTAAGTTCCAGAGAAAAATTTGAACCAAAAAGATTCTAAACAGCGAGGGAAACACAAAAAAATCTTTTCTGGTTTGCTGCTGCCACCCAGAGGTGGCCCAACATGGAACAAAATCTTGAAAGCTTTTTTGAGATGAGCACCCGAAAACAGATCTGGCAAATCCGAGCGTGTGCGGTGCCATCTGTCAGTAGCAGCGTCAGCCAAACAGTTTTTTTTGTTGTTTTCGTTCTTGTGCATTGGAATAACAGGAATTTTTGGGTTCTAATTTTTCTTTCCCCGGAAACCTAAGTACACTCGGGGAATTTGAGTATGATAAATGCATCATCTAAAGAAATCTTTGCGAAACGTTTTAGTGCACTCTGTTCATTGGCTTATTTATAAAACGTTTTTTGATGCTTGAATAGCGTGCAGGAACACACTGTACATACAGATGGCGTTATGACCCTGGTGTGATCTGGTACTCGTTCGGCGGTAGTTCTGAATGCTCTCGTCCGAGAGCGCGCTCATATAAGTACTATATTCAAATGGGATGTCAGCTTTCATGCACAGAGACTATCTGGAGGCTCGATCGAGTCTTTGAAACGGATGACCTACAAGCTTTTTCTGGTTTCCTCTCGCAGGCAAGGCCACCTCAGCATGGTCGTGCTTCTGATGCGGCATGGTGCCGACCCTTCTTTAGTAGACGGCGAAGGTAAGCCCACGCCTCTTTCTTGTTTGTAAATGTGGCAGAACCTTCCAGGCATCTCTGAAACCGAGATTCTCCAGATTAATAGTGGCTCGATCGTCGAGACCTTAGCTGGGGCAAAGCTCGCTCGCGGCTTTTGTGAGTTTGACGAGCTCCCGAGTTTGATGACTTCATGAATTCAAGAGTCTGATGACTTCGCGAGTTCAGTGAGCTCACGAGTTCTGGGTTTGTGAAGGACGAATTGCAGGTGAGGGCGACCGTGAAAGTGAGGGCAAGTGAGTTTTGAGTTTGTTTTGAGGGGATGGCTACTTCAATTTTGAACTGGTTGTTAGTTTGAGTGAGTCGAGCATAAAGTACAATACGGTATACTATACAATCCAATCCTTCTTAGAATACAGTTGAAATGTAAGTCCCACATAAGCCAATACTGGCTTGTGCATGCCGACCGTCGGCAGTGTATTGAAGCACGCGAAGACAGACTGTACACCGAATGCAATTAGGTTGTAAAGAATGTGACTTGCTTCAAGTTGCTTGCATCCATTTGATGACAGAACCTGACTGTCAGAATTGCCATCATCTTAAGGCGAGATCCGGGAAAATCCTTTTTTTTCATTGGGTTGCGATTTAGTTGAAATCGTGGGACATGGACAAATGATTCTCGCAGTTAAATGGCTAAAGTCCAGAAATTATTGCACCACTGCTTTAAATCACGCACAATAACGTTCTTAAGATTAAAAAACGGCACCATTTACGGCAAGTTTGCCACGTCTGCTATATCAGCTCCTGCATCACGGAAGTTTGCAGCCGGCGCTGACGTGTTATAAAATGGCGCTGTCTCACCTTGAAAGATGGGCCGCCCGATACTGTTTCACATTTATCTCTTTACCGGGGATGGGCGTACCTTGGGGATTTTACAGTACGCATTCAAAGTTCCTTTAAATCGATGCTTTTAAATTTTTTTTTTTTTTTCATAAAAGTGATGTTTTTTGAGTTGCAGAGGTCTCGCACGACGCATTGCTTCGTGAATATTCGGAGCTTTACATTCTCATTGCACGTGTCTGAAGAAAAGAGTGCCTTATTTTCTTGCGACAAAAAACTCGCAAATATTTTTTTTTTATTGTTGGGCTTTGTTTTTTTAAAAAATCTAAACACGCAGAAGAGCCCTGTTGAAGTTCCTTTGACCCCTGGCTACTAATGACGAGTGTCACTCGCGCCCTCTGTTAGGGACCAGAAAGCCCGACCACGAGTCTGGTTTGTGTTTCACTTACGGAGCTAGCTTAATGATGTGCTTTCCCGCAGATGGCAGCACTACCGCTATTGCTCCACCCCTTTAGATTACTTTCTTTTTTTCAAATTCTCACCCACAGACAGCTTTCTTCTTGTCCCAGAAAAATAAACAATTTGATGTCTGAAAGTGCGGGGAAAGACAGCGGGACCACGTGCCTCTGCGCAGTGGTGCGCTTTGCTTAAGAAAAAAATAGAGAAATATTTATTTGAAAGTGACGAGTGCTGTACTATTTCGTACGACGAGTCATACCACTTCTCTGGTGACTCGGAAACTTCATCTAGAATCGGCGATTTGCCCGAAAATTAAAGGAAATATTCACTCATCTTCCAGATGTTGTGTGTTGCTCTCATCTTCCCTAATGTTTCCAACAGTATCGCAAAGTGTGGAAGTAGTGAATGGACACATCAAATTGCTGAGAACTAATAGTGAGAGTAATGAACAACATTTGGAGGCCAAGTGAATGTTTCATTTAATTTTTGTGGAAACTACAAAATTTAAATAAAATTTTCAGGTATGTTTTATGAAAAAAAAAAAAAAAAACTATCTAGAATACAATGGGTTAATTTTGGCCACCTAATATGTCATTTCAGTTGCTCTTTGCTGTGTGGTACTGTTGGAAGCATTCAGGAAGGTGGAGAGCAAGAAACAATGTTTGAGACTGAGTAGACATTTTTGTTCATTTTCGCGCAAATTGCAGATTTTAAATGAAGTTTCCCCGAGTCATTGGAGAGGTGGTACGACTCATCATCAAGAATGTTAGAGCACTCGTCGGTTTAAAGTAAAATTGCTTCCATATATTTAACTTGAATAAAGCGGACTACCGCATCGAGGCCATGTCACCTCTCTCCGTGCCTCAAGACGTCAAATGTTTTAACCTTTTTTTTTTTTTTTCTAGGATAATAGAGCCTTTTTTTGGCGAAAATTTGGAACAAACAAATGAACCTTGGGGGGGGGGCAAAACAACAGTGGTAGTGCTGCCATCTGCCGGAGAGCGGAAAGCCTCGAAACTGAAAGACGGGCCAGACTCGTTGTCGGGCTTTCTGGTCTGTAAGGGACGATAGGAGCGACGCTCGTGCTTTACGTTTGCTGACAAGGCGAGAACGGCGGGGAGGAGCTTCAGTTGTCCCGCCTCCGGCGCAAACTTCCCGCCTTCAACGACGCTTGGGCGCCTCGCACGCCTCGAGCCTGCGCACGTGGCCAAGGCAGAGTGCATGCTGAACGCCGGGTGTTAGAAACGCCTGCCCCGCCGCTCTCGTTCTGCGGCGACTACGGAAGGGGTTAATACCGTAAAATACCGAAGGAGCGTCCACTCCACTTTCACTGGAAACTGGATCCGTCTAGACATGGGCTATTGTCCGGTCGAATTGGGTGCTCAACTTGTACTTTGCCAGAATTCCCAAGTTTGAAACACGTTAATAAGGGTTGGTCGAACGAAATGAGCACTTCCGCGGTATTTAACGTTATGTCCGACGTTTAGGCAGCGCGACACGATGGCTCCCGGAATGTGTCTCTTACCGGTGCGCTTGCACCTTGTCCTAAAAAGCGGTCCCCAAATTTCTGCCCGACGGCGTAGTGGAAGTGTCGCATCGTCACCGGCTGCGACCCCGGTTACCCTCGCACTTTTATCCGGAGCTCCTACACCCAACCGCCTGGATCGCGACGTCCGACAGCAGGACGATCCAGCTTCGACGACGTCGTTCGTTGCCACTTCGGTGCCAGTTTCGACAGGCCGGCGCAGCCGTAGCCTTGGCTATTGTAGCGTGCTCCGGGCGCCCGAGCGAGAGAAGAGGCGAGAAAAGAGCGAGCGATGAGCGAAAAAAAAGAGAAAAGTAGGGTGACGTCACGGCGACGTCAAATATGTTGATCACCCCCTCCGGCAACTAGGACGGGTACAGCCGTTAACATCCATGTTCCCTCGGGGCGCTCTTTCTGCGCTCAAGCGTAGGGTTCCTGTTTCCGCCGCTTCAAAACATGGCGTTACAATCGCCGGCTCTACTGCTGCCGGGCCGCCCCTACTTGCCCCTAGATGGCGCAAGTTGTCCTATCGCGTCCTAGGCGGTCCCTTCGCCGCCGCTGCCGCTGCCGCTGCCCCCCCCCCCCCCCCCCCCCCCCCGCCTGATTTCATTTCTCCTCGATTTCATTCTCGTCTTCTGAGGCTTTTATTTTAAATCTTTTTTCATAAACCACTGTAGCGCAACTTCAGAGAAGCTGCTGCTCAAGTGGGTAGAAGGCGAGGAGCACACATTTACTTTTCATACATTCTTTATTATTAACACAGATCTCATACATAAAATGGAAGATATATGCAGATAATAAAATTTACGGAACAATAGAACAGATGGCACGAGAAGCACGTATGAGCACAAGGAAAGAAATATACATTTATAAAAGATATCGCACCACCACAGTTTTGATCAGCAGAAACTTCAGTGTTTTGTAGACAAAAAATATGATTTGTTTCGGTACTCAGCTGATAGGTGACTTGTTTTACGGTTTCTGTGCTTTCCTATCAGCTGCAGACCTTTTCAAATGAGGGTTTTGCAGATCTCTTCCTTTTAAAAGGCGTAAATTCACCAGGGTTTATAGCAGAACATCTGGAGGAACTTCTAGCCGATTGCTGGACAGAGAAGGTCTCCGACTGTTCTGTCATGAAAGCACTAAGATTCTTCATCACATCATCCTTGTATACCAGGTTGAAAATGCACGCCAGAAAGCACTCAAGCTTGCCCACAAAATGAAGACGAGGGTCTGTGGGCAAAAAGAGAGCACCAAAAATGCCTGTGTCGTCCTGTGCGCTTAGCACGGGGTACGGTTCGATCTGCCTGCAAATTTCAGGTGCAACGTCGCTCGTACGTAAGAAAAAAAACGAAAACAAACGTGTGTTAAGTGCTGCGTTCACGGGGTTTCCTCCGCACAAGACTGAAAATCGCAACCAGGATCGCACAACATGAAATGGACTTGAAACGAAAGCGACGAAAAACGAAACTTTACCTCTCGCTTCGGAACTCCTTTGGGAATAGAAAGAACGACAAGTCTTTCGACTTGCTGGAATTCCCGCACAATTTCGCAGCGCAGTAGGGCCAAGGTATCCTCTTCCGAGAGCACCAGAACTTTCGAAGTCAAATTAGCGCGGACCGAGTGAACACCACATTTTCCGCAGAACACTGGGAGCAGACGATCACGCTCATCGGATGTCGGCGACCGTTGCACCGGTGGCACCGGTTGCGCCGTTGCCATGGTCACCGGCCCGGCGGCAATGTCGATCGTAACGCCATATTTTGAGGCGGTGGAAACAAGAACCCTACGCTTGAGCGCAGAAAGAGCGCCCCGAGGAAACATGGATGTTAACCGCTGTACCCGTCCTAGTTGCCGGAGAGGGTGATCAACATATTTGACGTCATTGTGACGTCACCCTGACTCTTGGCGGCCTCTACCGAGCTTTCATCGAACGCCGCTAGCTGCGTTAGCCTGGTTTCGACGCGTAAGCGGAATGCGGTGTCAAGGGCGCCAATCGGGGACACGTTGCGGGCGCCGCAGCGACACTCACCTGGGATGCTACGCCTTTCTGAGCGTAGTGGGTTCGTGCAGGCTGCAGCTGCATTCACCTGGCGGCCCAGTGCGGCCAAACGGCCATCGTGGCCTACCTGGTGGCCAAGGGCCAGCCGGTCAACCAGCCGGACAGCAACGGCATGACCGCCCTCATGTGGGCCGCCTACCGCGTCATGACGTGAGCTCCAGCTTCTCTTTTTCTTTTCCTCTTACAAAGCGGACCGAGTCTACTTTTGAAAGATGCACCCAGGATGCTTCCGAACCCGTCTTTTAAGGCGTGATGCGTTACGTGGCTGGTTCCTAGACATTTTTACGATGCTCCTAGTCGCAAACTCAGTACCTAAGAACCCAGGGGCTCCCCAGAGTATCCTCGAGGGTTCCTTGAAGACCCAAACTTTTTCTGTTGTCTCTGTCCCAACGTAAAGCATTTTTTGTTTTGTCTAAGCGTTATTTCAGAAGGTCTCAGCCTGCCCACTGATGCGTAACTATGAGCCAGTCACTCCCTGGTATGGAAATTATTGCTTAGGGCTCGTAGGCTTCAGCACTGCTTCATTGTATCAATGCCAAGACCCAGAAGGGCTCCTCGGCCATCACCCACTGTCTAGATTACAGTGGTTCTCCAATGGGGGTCTGCAGACCCTGTGGGGTTTCCGAAGGCCTTCCGGGGTCCCCAGAGCCCTCGACGGCCAGTGAAGCCGAGCAATAAAACTTTTCTTTTTATCGATGCTGGATGTTTCACATGGCTAAATACGGCCCAAACCATATGCGCCCAGCGAGCAGGCTTGATTATTTTCCATTTCAGAGCTTTGAAGTTGGTTTTTGCAGTGCATTTAGTTGCCATCACTTGCCATTTTGTGATTGTAATCGTCCGACACCCTCCCCTTTCCTGGTGGAAGGGGTTTTTGACGATCCAAAAGGGATCCCCTAAGGGTTAGTTATTGAGAACCTCTAGTCTAGAGCATCACGAAAGGTTTTGATGAAAGACGTAATAATGTGGCTCGGTGTCTTTGCAAAAAAATACTTTGTCCCTTAGCAGGAATGGAACCAACAAACTCTCGCTCGGTAATTTGATGCTCCACTTCTTGCGCTACCAAAGCGGCTTGGAAAAGGGTTATTTCAGCCGCCGTGCATGATATATGTAATTGTGTCGTCGCAAATCATGGTGACTGAGAAGAAGGCGGCTTGTGAACGTCTTGAAGCTTGCCGCGAGCGTAGGAAGAATGAGAAAAAGAAAATTGCGAGTTACCTTGGACAATTTCGCATCCAGCCAACTGATAAAGAATGCATTGTGCTTCTGTGTCTCATCCAAAAGCCTAAAGGGAAAGACAGACAGAACAGAACCAAGCAGGTCAAAACAGGTTGACGAACGCATTACACATTCTGAGTGTGTTGGCTTTATGTGAAGTACCGTATTTACTCGCATAATGAACGCACTCTTTTTTTCCGAAAAATCGATGCAAAGTTGGGGGGGGGGCGTTCATTACGCGAGGTAAAATTTTTGCGTCCGTATTTACTCGGATAATGAACGGACCTTTTATCGGAAAGATCGACGTAACTTCTTACCTCTTTGAGCGCGGCGCGCGACTCCAAAACCAAACTGCGATGCCCAAAAAAAAATATTCCTCTCCTTTTTTTTTCTTGCTTCCGTGTTTTCTTTTTTGTTGTTTTTTCCGCCTTTCGTAAGTTGTTTTGTTTGCCCATGCATTCGTGACCTCGCTGCATAGGATAGAAAAGTGGGTTCATTTCGAGGGCTTCTCGCTTTTCTTTCCAAAGTGCCAGGAGGAGGCGAGGGCAGGATGGCTTCATTATGTGCGCTTTGCTTAGGCGAGGGCTTCTCCACTTTTCTTTCTAATCTCCTTGCGCGCGACGCACGACCCCGGAGCCAAACTGCGCTGTGCAAAAAAAAAAAGCTTTTCTTTGTTTTTTTTTCTCTTGGTTCCTTGGATTGTTTTTCTTTTTTTTTCCCCTTTCGCAAGCTGAGGGCTTCTCTTTCTTATCTCCTTGCGCGCGGCGCGCGACCCAAAATCCAGACCGCGCTGTGCAAAAAAAAAAGAAAAAAAAAACCTTTGTTTTTTTTTCTTGCTTCCTTGGATTCTTTTTTTTCCCGCCTTTCGCAAGCTGTTTCGTTTCGCTTTGCTTAGGCAAGGGCTTCTCGGCTTCTCTTTCTTATCTCCTTGCGCGCGGCGCGCGACCCAAAGTCCAGACTGCGCTGTGCAAGAAAAAGAAACTCCTCTTTGTTTTTTTTTTTCTTTTCTCTTGGTTCCGTGGATTGCAAAAAAAAAGCTCCTCTCCATCTTTTTTTTCTTGGTTCCGTTGGATCTTTTATTTTTTAACGCCTTTTACAAGGCGTTTTGTTCGCCCACGCATTCGCGACCTCTGTACCAGGATAGAAAAGTGCGTTCATTTCGCGCGCGTGGGGGGAGGGGGTCAAATTTTTGACGTCCGAGTTGGGGGTGCGTTTATTACGCGAGGGAAAAAAAAAGTCCAAATTTTGAGAGCCGACTTGGGGGGTGCGTTCATTACGCGAGTGCGTTCATTGTGCGAGTAAATACGGTATCAGGTTAAGTAAAAAAAATTGTATGTCTCGGTTTTGAGCTCATTGGTCGAACTTCACTGCTGCCATATCAGTTTGCAAAAATGCAACTTGCTATATTTTTTGGTGTATAAGTCGCAGTTTTTTCTCTACATTTCTTTCGGTGCGTCTTATACACTGATCTGACATACTATCGTAAAATTCCATAAGGACACCCACCCAAAATGAAAGATAAATCGTGAGAAACATGAGGTGGGCTAGGTGTCTATGGAGATAAGGCAGCAAAATTTTGTAAACAATTATAGTAAACACGGGGGCACCCGTTACAAACCCCGTGACACAAGAACTGATACCCCGACACGGGAACTGTATAGAGACTTATGTTCCTACACATGTAAAGTATATAGCAAAGCATAATCCATGGATTACTCGTGAAATCATTCACCACAAGCGTAAGATAAGGCGAATGAGGAAAGCAAGAAATGAAAAGTGTGAGGTCATCCGAGAGATTACCAGGAGAAGGAAACGATTACTGAAAGAAGCGAAAGAAATATTCTTTGGGGTCGCTCTACACAACTTGCTGAGGAGTTCACCGAGAAATTCTGGAAGTATGTAAGCAATAAAAAAGAGCAAATGGAACAGATCACTGTAGGTGATACGGTAGTTGCAGAATGTAAAGATATTGCAAAAAAGTTTAATGTATTTTTTCAGTCGGTTTTTACAAAGGAAGATGAACAAAGCAAGATCCCAATTTCTACCAGCGTGATGCCACTTCAGATGATGGAGCTGGTAATAACGCAGGATGGAATTTTTGATAGATTGTTGAATCTTGATTCGAAAAAGGCTCAGGGACCAGATAACATCGCCGGAGAATTTCTCAGAAGATACACTGAATGGTTGTCATTCTACCTTGAAACAATCTTCAAGAAGTCTTTAAAAACAAGTAGTAGTATCTTCCTTCTGATTGGTTAAGGGCTAAAGTGGTACTGAGATTTAAAAGTGGCAATCGTCTACAAATAAATAATTACCGTCCAGTGTCTTTAACTAGCACCTGCTGCAAAGTGATGGAGCCTATAGTTGCAAAACGTATAATAAAATTCCTGGACAGCAACACTTTTTATTCAAGACAACATGGCTTCAGGACAGGTTTGTCAACAACGACCCAACTTGTAGAAACTTCTCACGATCTTGCCTCTGCCATGAATTCGAAGCAATAAATTGATGTCGTAAGCATAGATTTTTCAAAAGCATCTGATCGCATTCTACACAAAAAAAAATTAGTAACAAAATTAAGATATTTGCAGTAAACGAAAATATCTTAAGTTGGATTGAGGAAGTTTGAGGAGCCCTTTCAGACTCATTATTGGTAACTTCAAGGGTACCACAAGGATCAGTATTGGGACCATATTGTTGTTTCTTTTATATATTAAGGATATCTCAATGGTAATTAAACTGCCAGTACAAATAAACTTGTTTGCAGATGATTGTTTAATTTATTTACCAATGAAGACATCCGAAGACCAGGCAGCATGAGAGTTTGGACTATATTAAACAATGGTGCTTCCAATGGCAAATGGAAATTAACTTTAAATGTATCTCTGTTTCAGTATCACATTGGGAATGTAGAACTGACAAGAACAGAAACTTTCAAATACCTAGGGATAACAATAAGCAAAAACTTAAAATGGCAGTCCCATATTGTAAATATCTGCGCAGCTGCCTATAGGAAATTATGCATGCTTAGACATAACCTTAAAAATAGCAATAAGGAAATAAGACTTACAGCATATAAAACTCCAATGCGACCTAGGTACTGTAGAATACACTTTGGTCGTTTGGGACCCCGCAACCAAGACCAACATAAACAGGCTCGAGAGCATACAGAAGAAGGCGGCACATTTTATAACTTCCAATTACCGATCAACGTCCTCTGCGACAGAAATATTGAATGTTTGTCGACTTGAATCCTTCACGCTTCCCTTCAGCACCACCCAGGCTCAAAGCCTTTGCGCTGAATTTTCTGGGTCACCAAGAGAGGGGAAGCGTGCTTTCCTGCCCTTTCCACTCTTCCTCATTCCGAGCACTCTTTCCACACCACTTGTTTCTGCTCCTCGCTTTATCGCTCTTTTCACCCCTCTCCACTTCGCACACTTTCTCACGCCACCTGCTTCTGCTCCTCCTGTTCCTGTGTGCCGGGTCCGTAGCTGAGTCAGCAGCGCACTCGGCTTCCACACTGGTGACCGGGGTTCGATCCCTGGCACTAAAGGCCCTCAATGTGTTTGAGTTTGTCTTGCAAGTAGCATGAAATGCGCCAGTGCGCGGTAAAGTACTCGCTCGTGGCAAGTGTCTTGCGTGTTTCCACAACAAGGGTTGGCAGTACAGTGCAATCCACTTATAATGATACCACATATGACGATGTACCGCTTATAACGATCAGCTTCTAGAGTTTCTAGACTATAGTCGGTTACAAGTTAAGAAGGTAGGAGAAGCTCCTCCCACAAGCGTGGTGCGCCGGTTTCAAATCCCTCCGCAATCGAAAGAAGAGTTCACTGGAAACGCTCCTTGTTCCGCTTCAATGGATAGATAATGGCCACAGAGTAGTGGCAACTTGTCTCCGACCCCCACGTTTTAAGAAAGCGACCTTTGTATTCATCGGAGAGGGAACCGAGCCCCTGAAAGCAGCCTTTGTATCAATCGGAGGGGGACGCTAATCCCCGAAAGTCGTCTTTGTTTGCATCGGAAGGGGAAGACTCTAATCTCCCTCTCGTGGCTTCCACAATGCTAAGTCAAAGTCGAAAGATAAAGCAAATATGTACAGAAAGGCAAGACCCTCCTCGCGCGTTGGCCGCGACGTCACGGAAACGATGGGACGCTATTGGATGCGGAGGTGGCGGAGGGATATATGATTCCCTTTGAGGGGCATTTGCCGCTACCTTCTTGACTTGTAACCTACTATAGAAACGACCAGTTTGTAGTCCAGATACAACGACGATTACTTATAACAATTGAATTTTTGGGTTTTTTCATTATCATTATAAGTGGATTGCACTGTAGGTGTAAGCGTGAATTTAATCTAGGGACTTTACCAGGCACCGGTAGCCGTTTTTTTTACGATCGGTAGCGGTTACAGACTGACCGACCTGCACATTTCGGGCTTACGCGTCTCCTGATGTTGGTTGATTCAAAAAAGCGACCACTCCAGGGTACTCCCCACGGTGGGTGGCAGTGGCTTTGCCGCCCACCGCTTCAACTAACCGCCCACCACTCGATTTTGTTTTATGTCGCGGGATGGCGATGCGATTTAGCCTGCGCACATGGCTGCAGACCGTCGCCGTCGTACTCAGCAGGTCCGCGCACCGCCACGATATCGTTCGCTATCGCATCGCTGACTGCCGCGAATGTCACACTGCTTCAAACAAAAAGTGGGGGCGCTCGGCATGTTTCTTTTTCTTTTTCTTTTTTCTTTCTGAATCAAGACGGGGCTACGCCGGCAGTGCCGGGGGGGGGGGGATAAACAGATGCCACGCCCTTCCCTCCAGTAATGTCCACCTCTCAGAAATTCCTGGGGAGAACCCTGCACTCTAATATGCTTCATAAAACATGCTACAGTTTTTTTACATGTTTGTGCTCGACATGCAAGGTTTGTGTTCGACATGCGAGAAAAAAAAAAAAACAGCTCTCAAAGGGTAAAACTCACACCCTGTTCTGCATTCCAGAAACGACCCTGCACGCCTCCTAGTCACCCTGGGTGCCAGCCTAACGATGGCCGACACCTTCCACCGCAACACCCCACTCCACTGGGCGGTGTACGTCCGCAACAGCACCGCCGTGTCGCTGCTCGTCAAGGCTGGCTCCGACATCTTCTCCAAGAACTCCCAGGTGAGGCTCAACATTTTTTTCCTGGTGCTGCCTTTTCTTGCACCCAAAGTTGTTGGTGCTCTTGCCATGTTTTTTTTTACGTCTCTGCAGATTTTATGTTAGATTTATGCCTCTTTAACTGCTGTATTGAAGGGCTCAGTTAACGTGTAACTTTTATTGTCTTCAGTATGTCGGTGGAAATCATCAATGTGGCAGCAAAAACTGCTGGTGCTTTTGCCATCTTTTTCTCGTCTGTAGTAGTTGTTTTTATTCTGCATAGGTTGGTATTTCTTTAACTACTATGTCGAAATGCATAGTTAAGCTGTATTTGTATCCGTGGGAATCTACCGTGTCCGCAGAACAAAGGCTACGAATGTGTGCTTGTCGCTTTGGAAAGTGTAGCGAAGCAGATTACAGTTTCCTAAGGACAATCCTTTCCCTGTTCGTTTCATTTAAAAAGGGTGGGATGGGGTTATTTGGTGGGGGTTGATTGATTGATTGAAAATATATTTTTATATGGTTGGAGTATGCTTTTATTTAGAGGGAAAACAGGTTAGTTGTGGGGGAAAGGAAATGAGAGACTCGAGCATTAAATTTTTCTTTTCCCCAAAAACTAGCACGTGTAACAAAAACTGATTCTTTATAAATATAAAAAACTCTTTTCTGAGAACTGGTTAGCAAAGTGAAAAAAAATGCACCCTTTTAGGCCCACAGCGTGCGAAGAAGTAAGAGCGATTGCTGTAGCATGTTCGTGCATACAGGCAAAATGGTGTCGTCGTGTGCTATGGTGTACAAATGAAATGCGAGCAGCAGAGTGCTTTGCCTACGACACATGCTGCGCTACCTAGAGCCAACTAGGAACTGATAAAACTACCCCAGGCGAAAATCAGTCCACTTCCAGCTGGATTATGGAACTGGAAATGAGGTGATCCAGCTGGAATCCAGCTGGGTCCAGCTGGATTCCAGTTGACTGATATTCGCCTGGGACGGAATGGAAAGGGGGCTTCGAGGGTGCACGCCTAGTCCGATGTGCATAACCTTGTAGCCCACTCTGCAGTTTTATCAGTTTCTAGTTGCCTCTAGGTTGCACAGAGTCTATTGAAGGCCACGCGCTCCGCTGTTCACATTTTATTTGTACCCGATGGTACCTGAGGACAGAGGTGCTAAGCAGGTTAATGCACATCGCCGTCATGGATGGCACCGACGACTGCCACGAGTGTTCAGGGATCGGTAGGGGTGTGCGAATATTCGAGAGTTCAAATACAAATCAAACATTTTAGGGGCGAAGCTCCTTAGGGGCTAGCCATGTCCGTCCACCGTCCGCCGTCCGCCGTAGGCCCGGCGTCGGGTGCTCGTGCTTCTGCTCGTGAGATCACGTGCTCACGAGCACGTGAGCACATGCTCACGTGCTCGTGTAGGGCAGAAAAAAATTGGAAAAAAAAAGATGAAAAAAATTATGAAAAAAGAAAAAGAAGAAAAAAAAGAGTAGGGGGTTCCGAGATGCCATCCCATCTGTCTGCTTAAAAAAAGAAAAAGAAGAAAACCACACATTCTCCTACTGACATGAATGAAAAGGCTCGGCATGCTGCGGCTCGGCGTCTACGCAGACAAGCACCACCAGAGCTTCGCCCCAAGCAACATCATTCACCACGTGGAGAAGCGGTCAATTTTTCATATTTGATTCATATTTGATTCGAGAATCCCATATTTGAAAATTTCCAAATAGTATTCGGTTGCTGAATATTCGGGCGATTTACGAATATTCGGGCAAATAGCAAATAATCCGCGTGCGGGATATGCCCTGAACATTGAGAACTTTCTTAAAAACCGTGGTTAGTCACCTAAAATTGCAGGTATTGTCGCCATTTTTCTCTAGACCCCCGCCGTTTACGTTATACATAGAACTAGGTATTAGCTCAAGACAAAGGAGCAGTTTTGGCTTCAGTTTTGCCAGGCCTACATTGTGAGTTACTTTTGTAGCAAACTTCAGTAGTATTCTCAGTGAAACAAGAAATTTAGCCTTTCCACTCCGGTGAAGAAGGAAGACCAGCAGAGGTGTACTATGGTGGGACGACTTCAAGGACGTCTTTTTGGACGACCTCAAGGACGACGCCTAGGACGACCTCAGGGACGACGTCTAGGACGACCTCAAGGACGACGTCTAGGACAACCTCAAGGATGACTTCTAGGACGACCTCAAGACAACGTCTAGGACGACCTGAAGGACGTCTTTTAGGACGACCTCAGGTACGACGTCTAGGATGATCTCAAGGATGACTTCTGGGACGACCCCAAGGGCAACCTTTCGGACGACCTTAAGGATGACCTCAAGGACGACGTCTAAGACGACCTCAAGGATGACCTCAAGGACGACTTCTTAAACAACCTCGAGGACCACGCCTAGAGAAATTCAGCCTTTCCACTCTGGTGAAAACCAGAGTGGAAAGGCTGGAAAAGTTGCCGCCATCTATGAGTGACGGCGGCAACCAGACAACCGGCAAGCCGATTGTCTTGTGGCTGCCATCGCTTATAGATGGCGGTAGCTGTCCAGAGTTTTTGTGTCGAGGTTTATTTGTCCACGGACACGAAACAGGGGAAACTAGCCCTTAGCAGCTCTGCTGTAAAAACTTGTAGAGCCCTTCCACTTGGTCTCCAACTGGTGTGTTTAGCGTCCGGTTCCGCCCATGCATCGAAAGTGGTCTCGAACTGGCACCAAATGACGTCACAAAAGCCGGCCGGGGTGTCATGTTATCGGATGTCGCTATTCTGGCTGTTGGTGCTAGAAGTTCCGGCAGAAAGTATAAGCTAACGCGAGTGTCGCCGTCGTCATGGCCTCCCAACCCCTGACTGCCGAAGCTTGCGTGAACTGTCAAGCTGAAGAGAAACCTGCAGCAGAGCAGGCGTCTCACTTTGGCCACCGTCTCTGCGACGCCATCAAGATTGCGGTTGGCGACAGCATGATGCTTCTTTGACGTCATCAGGTGGAAATCAAGGGAGTACTTTTTTGGACGATGGTCCACAAAACCCTCAGTAGCCACGAATTGGGACGCCGGTACAACAAGGACACTTTTATTGGCCCATCTCTTTTGCCGTAACTTCTGCAATTGCAGATTGTGGCATCGGATGGCACGACACGCCACTTCCTGTGACGAGATTTGTTGCCTCTTTGGGACCACTCGTAATTCGTGGCCAGTATAGGATGCTAAATACGCTGGTCGAACACGCGATCCAGGCAACATACTCGAATGCAGACATCGTGAGCCGTCCGATGATGTGCCGCGTTCCGCAGGGCGACACTCCGCGGATGATGGCCGAGAAGCTCAAGTCGGTCTGGATCACGGATCAGCTTCTGGAGGCGGAGAAGAAGCGGGAGGTGCGGCAGCGTAACTTCCTCGTGCGGATCATCAGAGACAAGGTGAGGCGTCCCTTTCATGCGACGGCGAAACCTTCCCGATTTGGGAGGAGTTGGGCCGGTGGACCCGGAGCGATGGAGAAGTGCTCCACGTTTGTGCCTTTAGACTGCTAAAGATATTGACCAAAGAGAGTTCCAAAACCACTTCAGATCAACCAGCGGAAGTCTCCGTCGGACGCTCAGCGGTATTCAACCTCGGAAGCGTTGCGCCAGCATACAGCCAGGAAGGCTGCTGTGTCTCCGACAACCTTCCTCAAAAAACAGAAAATGCAGTCTAATTGTGTCGATACGAGTCATTTTGCCAGTGTTAGAGATGTAGGAGTAGCCTACCATATTGATTTATTGCCTATTTGTTTTTACTGCAGATGCCTGTCACTTACAGGTCTGCTGCATATGTCCAATGCCCTTACGCCACCTGTGTGGCAGCTTCCCCATCGTCCGCTGGAACCACCTTTCGGGAGTACCTCACACCCCCGCCTGGACAGCTGCTTCCAACTTATTGATCACCACAGAACGGCATCCTCACGGGAGGATGCCGTTCTGCGGTGAAAAAGATGCTCAAAAACGGCCCTACGCTGGCCAATCGTGGCCTCACGTGAATGCACATGATGCAGTGATTAACCGGTGCCTGATCGGGTTTGGCCGCCTTTGTGACACGTCATATGGCCAGTCGGGCATTTGGACGCGCATGGGTATGGCCAGGCCGGGCACCCTGTGGTTATCATCTGTTGGGTGCAATGAAAAAACCCCTGCATGTGCGCCTTTTCGCGGTCACTGCTAAGCTGAAAGCAGCCGTCCAGGCGTGGGAGTGAGGCACTTCCAAGAAGTGGTTCCAGCGGGCCGTGGAAAGTCTGCCACACAGGTGGTGCAAGGGCATTCCACCACAGGGGGAGGCTGTAGAGAAGGTGTACAGACCTCTAAGTGACCGGTATCTGCAGAAAAATAATAAATTGTAAATCAATATGGTACGCCCCTCATAGATGCACAAAAAATATACCACCAATATGTTGAAAAAAAAAAGTTGTTTTTTGTTAGTTTTGTTTGGATAAAGTTTCTAAATTTTGAGGCACATTTGTTTGTCTCATTATCTCTCTGAAGTGGGTTTAGGTTTTTGTTTCGAGAAAGCTGATATCTCGATTAATGAAATAGCAGGAAACTATCGCCATTACAGGTTTTAAAAGGCATTTATTAGTCATATGCGAATAGTGGATTTTGACTTCGAAGCGAATAGTGGTTTCGGCTGAATATTTTACGATAGAATATTGAATAGTTTCTCCAAATCTTTCACTACTGTTGCACCATGCTTAAAGAAAAACACAGCTAAACTCGTGAAGGTTGTTCCCAAGCTTTCATTTGTCCATTTATAAGCTAATTTTAATCTAACTATACTTTCGGACTGTGACCTCAGAAAGTTTGATGCCTTGGAATGGCAAGTAAACAATGTATTGCATATAAAATTAAACCTATGGAGATATCCAGCTATACCTGAGCAGATCTACAAATCTTGCTATATACAAATACTTTTTCTTCAATCGCAAATTTGAAAAAAAAAAAAGAAAGAATCACGAATGATGAACACAGGTTGCCAGGGCATCTCTGCCTAACATACATGCTTGCATAGCAGCCATAGTTTAATTTTGAAAATTTTACTACAAGGTAGATATCAACATTCCCGAAGTTTCTGTTTCTTTTTAAATACACCAGGCGTGTACCATCCTGCTTTGAAAGCATGCTTTGCTCCCAAGCATGCAGTTTAAAAAGTGTTGATCGCAGCAGGTTACCCCGCGGAGTGCACTTCTTACCAAGCTCCGGTGCACGGCGGAGAAGTAACACCCGTGGAGCTCCCTTTCACGGGTGTTGCTTCTCCGCAGTGCATCCGTGCACGGTAAGAAGCGCACTCAACAGGGCTAACCCACCGCGATCAACGCTTGAAAAACATGAATATCGCAGTTCATCTCGAAACGAATATCGAATAGTGTATTATTCGGATATTTCTAGTATTCACACAATACTAGCGTTCACCGTGATATTCCGAGAGATGCCCAAACCCCCAAGGTAACCCACCGCTCTTTTTGGCTTGATTTACTTTTTTTTCTTAAACACCGAAAGATAGCCCATTTCTAGTAATCGTAGTGTTCGGATAAAACCCCAGACGACCATCTTGCACCCCAGAACGACATTAACAAACTTGCTGAATGGTGCCGCACATGGCAGATGTGTCTAAACATTAACAAATGCATGCACCTCTGCTTCATACGTTCTTCGTCCCAGCCCTTAAACTCATTAACACTCAACGGCACTACCATTCAGACTGCTACACAGTACAAGTATCTTGGTGTTCATTTAACCACTAATATGTCCTGGAATGTTCATGTCGACAAGACAATATCATCTGCAAACTGCTCACTTGGCTATATTCGTCGCAATTTCAAGTCTGCCCCTTCTAACCCTTAAACGTCTCGTTTACGTCACGCTTGTTCGCCCTAAACTAGAGTATGCTTCAGCTCTCTGGCACCCACCTCAGTCTTTTTTAACCAATGCAATCGAATCTGTTCAAAATCGTGCCGCTCAATTTATTCTTTCTAATTATACTCTCACTTTTCTAGTGTCACTGCAACGAAATGTCAATTAACTCTTCCTGACCTTTCCATTTGTCGCAGAATTTCTCGTCTTCGCCCTTTTCATAAAATTTATCATTCGGAACCATTACGACAGTCTCTCCTCAGCCAGCCCAGCTATATATCCGCAAGACTTGATCATTTCTGCAAGAATGCCCGCCCCAACATCAACATTCCCTTCTACCAAAAGCTATTGTGGACTGGAATGGCCTTCCCAATGACACCGTCACCATCACAGATAACGCTAAATTTAGAATTATACTTACCAACCACTCCCCTCTGTAAGGCCCACAGGGACCTGAGGGTAGTTGCAAATAAATAAATAAATAAATAAATAATGGTCTCAGTAGAAATGTGGCTAGTTAGCAGCTCTGGTGGGATATAAGCGAACATTGCTGACTGGGAAGTAGTCATCTTCGCTTCATTTCCCCTCGCCGCGATAAGAAGTTTGGCAGGGACAGATAACCTAAAGATATAATTTTTTCAGCCTTTCTTGATTGCAAATTGAAAGTTAGCCTACTCCTAATTTTCACTTGATTTGCTCTTGATTTTAGATGGGCTATCTCTCAAGATATTACCGTATATATTTTTAGCACATTGAAGCTGTAGTATGGCTTGTCTGCAGTCAAACATTTGCATCGTGCGAAGCGACAACTACCAGCGAAAAGGGAAATACTCAGTATCGTACGACTTTCCTAATTCTAACGAGCTGTCTCGTAAAAAGTACCACAAGACATCAAGGAGGTGTGTGCTAAGGAACACAAAACTCCTTGATAAGAGTACCTTGAGGAAATGCGTTCGATGCAGTGCTGGGTAAGGAATGTCTAAAAAGTACTTGATGTAAAGTACAAAGTAAATGAGAGCTTATGTACTTCAAGTGAAGTAGTAAGTATGTACACTGGGTTCTATGTACTTGAATTAAAGTAATATAAATACAGTGTACTTTCAAAGTAAAGTACAAGTAGTTTTTAGCACAACCTTTCAATGTGCCCTTTGTTTCCCATATACTACAGTGTCTTTTTTTTAAAAACTGGTATGCATTGCGCCAGGGGTTAAGCGCATGTGCATTAGTTATTTTTGGAAATGGTGGCTAATATTGTATAAAGCCAAGTGGCCGCAGAGCAGTTGTTTTAATTTTTGCTGACAAACTATTTAACGCAATTAACTTAAAAGGCACTTATTATGATCGCTGTTATAGCCGCCATTACTGCACTCGGAGAAATGACCTGATGAGCAATGCATCGCTGCTCGCGTTTCAGGTGAGAGTGGAATATCCCTCCCAGTATTTCTTCAGAGCTAACAAAGCATCATTTTGTGATACAGATTTAACAAGAACAAATTTAGGGAATGTACGTTGAAATCGGAAGTTGTACTTTCCTCGGAAAGTACAAGAGAAAATACTTTAAGTAATGTACAAGTACATATTCAGAGAATGTACTTTAAGTTAAGTGCAAGTTTTCTAAACCTATTTGATGTAGTACTTTAAGTGCAGTGTACTTGATGTACTTCCCAACACTATTTCAATGTCACTGACCTTCCGATTTTCCTGCCAAAAATGAACATTTTTAGCTGTCGTTAAGTTTTTTTTTACAAAATTTACATCTCAAGCTAGCATATCTCCACTTCTCTTTTTTAATTTTTCTTGTTACCACAAAACGCTGTTCACTAAAGGGAATTCCACCATTTGCTGAAACATCATTCGATAAACCCCTTCCGAAATTCAGTCTGACCACTTTGAGCACTGTTATCATCCGAGTGTATGGCATCTGTCGCAGGCTAATGGCGGCCTTCTGGTGGCTGAGGAAGGAAGAAGTTGAAGACATGCATTGAAACTGTTAACACGAAGCCTGTGCATTCTAGATGTTAGCGCAATTCAACACACAAATTGGATACAAACACTGCATCAGCATTCATTTTGAACGTGCACCCAAGCAATTAATTGGCAAGCACTCGACTCACAAACACCCAGTTGTGGCTAAGTTTGTTGAGGGCTTTACTCACGTAAGTGCTTTGTATGCACCGGTAGCTTCGTTGTCACTGTCCAAAATGAAGACTCGAGAAGGAACTGTATGGCGAAAAACATTGCCGTCTGCTGTTGATGCTCAAAGGCAATGGTGCCCGATGAGAACTTCATTCTTACTGCCGTTAGGACGCCGAAAACTAGACTGATATTTGAGTTGCTGAATGGCACTGAATTTCGGTAAGGGTCTATTAACACGAAACGTGTCAAAAAGCCAGGATCCCCCAGGAAAGTGTGATGGAACAGCACGGAAACTGTTTTGCAGTGTTGCAAACTACTTTAAGCATGTTGTACTTAAAGTACTACCACAGCCAAACCCATTTATAACAAACAGCAGGAAACGCTACGATCAGTTCGATACAGCAAGTAGTTCGGTATAGCAAAAATTGACTGCATCTTCATGTGGTGAATGATGTTGATTGGGGCGAAGCTCTGGTGGTGCTTGTCTGCGTAGACGCTGAGCCGCAGCATGCCGAGCATTTCGTTCATTTTCATCCATTTCAGAAAGAGAATGTGTGGTATGGAACGTGGTTATATACGCATTTGGATGGATGGATGGATGGATGGATGGATGGATGGGGCTGAACCCTTTGAATCGGGCGGCGGCTTGCGCCACCTAGCCAGTATTTTTTATTTTTTTTAAGCTATTTAATTTACGAGTTACAAATCTAGATATTTAGTCTTAAAAGCTACGGTCCGTACGACGGAGGCTCCTCTATGCAACCGGGTGCACACACCTTCCGCAGAAAGGGGGAATAGGAAAATATTCACCCTTCCCTTGACCTATGCCACCAGTCAGATAATCTCTTCTTGGTTATCTCCACCTTCCCCATGTCTATTTTCCCCTCACTATCCCTAAATCCCAGTGCGGTTGTTATATTAATAGGCTCTTCAGCCACTACAGGGTGAAGCCCCTTACAGTAAAGTACCAAATGTTCAGCCGTCTCCTCCTCCTCTCCGCAAGCTCCACACACGGTGTCTACCTCCTGATATCTAGCTCTATATGTCTTAGTCCGCAACACTCCTGTTCTGGCTTCAGATAGCAGGGAACTCCCCCTTGAATTATCATAGAGACTCTCTTTATCAATATCTGTTTTACACAACCTGTCCATCTCCAATGCTGATTTTGTTTGCATACCGGCTTCCCATATGCTTCTCTCTGTTTCCTTAACCTTCTTTTTAACTGTCATTTCCTGACCCACCTCCCCACTGTTGCCCACATATTTAGATCTGAGTTTTCTTGTTCGCTTTCTCCATTTTGTGTCAATACCCTTCATGTACAGATAGCTAAACACTCTTCGTGCCCACCGTCCCTCATCCATTTGTCTCAGTCTATCCTCAAATTCTATTTTGCTGCTTGCTTCCCTTCCTTCGAAAGACGACCACCCCATGTCGCCCTGGACCCCCTGATTTGGTGTCTTCCCATGCGCTCCGAGAGCCAGCCTACCCACCCCTCGTTGTTTTATTTCTAGCCTTGCCTGAATGTCAGGTTTCATACATAGAACTGCATTCGCAAAAGTTAGGCCTGGCACCATAACTCCCTATGCAAATCTCCCTGACCACTTCATACCTGTTATAGTTCCACAATGCCCTGTTTTTCATTACCGCTGCATTTCTATTGCCCTTGCCAGTTGTGTCTCTTTCATGTTCACTGAGGTAATCCGTATCTTCCTTGATCCACGCGCCTAGATACCTATACTTGTCGACCCTCCCAACATTGCATTCTTGTATTTTAAGGACTTCACCCTCGTCATCGTTAAATATCATAATCGCCGACTTGTCACTACTGAACTCCAATGCCAATTCATTTCCCTCTGCACCACAGATACTCATTCGTTTTTGTAAATTCATCCTGTTGTTTGCCATTAGTACTATGTCGTCTGCATACATTAATCCCGGTATTGACTGTTCAATCTTCTCGCCATGTCTGTAGTATGAGAGGTCAAAGCCAGCTCCAATCTTTTCTAGTCTCTCCTCTAATCCTTGGAGGTACATCATAAACAGTAATGGTGACAAAGGGCACCCTTGCCTAAGGCCTCGTTTTATTTCTACTGGTGCTTTCACTCTTCCTTCCCATGTTATAAAAACCTTGTTGTCCCTATAAATGTCCTTTAAGATTTTAATTATTCCATTTTCCACCTTCAAGCGCTTCATTATTTTCCACAGCTTTCCTCGGACCACATTGTCATAAGCTCCCTTAATATCCAAAAAAGCTATCCATAGAGGTCTGTTATCTTTAACTGCAATTTCGATACACTGTGTTAATGTAAACAAATTGTCCTCTAACCTTCTTTCTTTCCGAAAGCCATTTTGTAACTCGCCAAGCAACCCCTCGTTCTCTACCCATGTCTGCAATCTGTTCTTTATAACTTGCATTACAACCCTGTAGACTACCGATGTCACTGTTATGGGACGATAGTTGGCTATGTCACCCCTATCCCCTTTATCCTTATATATTAAACTCACCCTACTTGACCTCCATTCTTCCGGGACACTTCCGCCTTCAATGACATTGCTGACCACTTCTCTTAATTTCGTCCTGGATTTAGGGCCTAACGTTTTTAATAATCCAATAGGAATGCCATCTGGGCCTGATGACGTGCCACTAGGAACTTTCTGTACTGCCCTTTCCCATTCCCTTTCTCCGATAGCCTCATTTTCACCAACTAAATTACTTTCTTCTAGTTCCTCATTTTCTGTGTACCTTTGCTCCTTAAATTTCTCTGCCATGATTGCTCCTACATGTTTCGCTGCCTCATCCCCTTCTAGTTGCTCACCCTGGGACGGGGTGATGCAATGCTGTTCTTAACCTTGTTTTACGGCTCAAAGAGTTCAGGTGCTTCCAAAATTTTTTGGCTGCCTTTCTGTCTTTTTTATTTACTTTAGACAACCATTGTGCCCCCTTTCTCTTAATTTTGTCATTAATCAAACAGGATGCCTCCTTTCTACATGTTATAAATGTATCCCACTTCCTATTTACTTCGCTTTCTGGTTCCCCATTACTCTTAGCATACCTGCGTTCTCTAGATGCTTCCTGGCGTTTCTCTACTGCCTCCTTTACATCACCATCCCACCAGCTCTTTGGTTTGCGTCTTCGCTTCCCCCTTCCTTTTTTTCGCACCTTTGCCAGCGCTAGGTCAAATTGCTTAGTTAGGCTCGTATAAGTCCATTGTGCTTGGTCGTCTCCAGAAATAACTTCTTCTATTTGCTTAGCAGCCGTCTCCAACTGCTTTTCGGTATAAAAGTCTTGGTCCCATTCGTCGTTCTGCCCCGTTTTTGTGCTCAATTCTTTAGTAAAGCTCAGTTTTATACGTTTGTGGTCACTACCTAGGCTTTTGACACCCTCCTCATCTATTTTCTTTTTTTCCAGCTTATTATACATTCTATGGGACATCAGCGCATATTCTATTGTGGACTGTGACCTGCCCGCTTCCCATGTTATTAGTCCTTCACATTTCTCACTAGTGTTACATAGAACCAAGTCGTGCCTCTCGCACATGTCTAACAACATGTTTCCTGTTGAATCTGTATATCCATCCAAGTCCTCTACATGCGCGTTCATGTCTCCCGTCTACTATTATCTCGTGGCCTTCTCCTAGCTCGGTAATGTCTCTCGATATACATTCTGTCATTCTTCTATTTTCTTCCTTGGCATTTGATCCCGTCCACAGGTACACAAAACCCAGAAGTGTTTGCTCCCCTGCTACCGTCCCCTTTAGCCATAAGTGTTCTGCACATTCATTTCTTGTTCTCCGCCAATTTGTGCTTTTTCTGATGAACGCTCCAATTCCACCTCCCTTTTTACTACCTTCCCTTCTGTTGCATTCTTCCCAAACATATTCACTATTGCAAGGTGGATGCTCCATATCTCTAAGATGCGTTTCCACTAGCCCATATACCATTAAGTCTTCCTGTGTTAGTTGCTCCTCTATCTCTTCCCATTTTAGCCTATTCCTACCCCCCTGCATGTTAATGTATCCTATGTCTGACTTCAATGGGCGCCTACCTCTATTCCTTCTACGGTTTCTACGTTGTCTACCACCATACCCATTTGACCGCGGCGCCCTCTCGTCTATAAAACGCACGCAAATTTTAACGCGATTATATACGCATTTTTGACCGGAGCGCCCTCTCCTGCATAGACGTTGAGCGGCTACATGCAACGTTTCATCCATGACATCCCCAGCTCTTGAGTTACTACAACATCTCAGAGCCCCCTACTCGTCCCGCAGTCGTGGCCGAGTGGTTAAGGCGATGGACGAGAAATCCATTGGGGTCTCCCCGCACAGGTTTGAATCCTGTCAACCGCGCAAATTTTTTTTTTTTTATTATTATTATTGTGTTTATCTTTTTTTCATGTTTTTTTGTTTTTCTCTACACGAGCACGTGAGCACGTGAGCTCAGGTGCAGACACCAGACACCAGACAGATGGACGGACAGATGGATGGACGGACATGGCTAGCCCCTAAGGAGCTTCGCCCCTAAAACCATTTACAACGAACTTCCACGATGTGTTCGTTCTAAGGCGAAAGCTTCTCTTTTTTTCTCATCTCTTCACCTCCGCCTTGTAACACCGCGTTGTAAAGTTTTTTTTGTTTTTTTTTTCATGGGTGCAGTTTTTTTTTTTTTTGAGCTTATCTCCCCTTTTGTATCACTTCTCTTCGTGAGCAAACACTTTGGGATGAAAAGTTTTTTTCTGTGCGTGCGTGCAGAGTATTTTTTAGCTTCCTCCATTTGCTTAATCACTTCTCTTCGCTCAATTTTGTTCGCAACTTGAGCTTTTGGAATTTTCTTCCTTTCCTACTTCTTTTTTGGGGGAAGGGACAGGCTAGAAGAGGATTGTTTGCTCGTTTTTGGAGGCCTTCCTGGGGGGGAAAGTTCAATATAGCCAATGTGTTGTTCGTTATAAAAAGTACTTTTTACATGTATTTTTATTTAAATTTTACGTGAGTTCGATATCGACAATAATTCGCTGTATGTGGGTTCATTCTAAACGGGTTTCACTGTACTTCATGTAGGTTTAGAAAACTTGTACTTTACTTGAAGAACATTGTCTGAGTAGTATGCATACTTGTACTTTAGTTGAAGTATTTGTTTTTCTGGTACTGTCCAAGGGAAGCACACAACTCCCGACTAAGTGCATTACTGAAATTTTATCTTGTTAAATTTGTATCGCAAAATGATGCTTTGTCAGCAAATAAACGCCTTATATGTTGATTGTGTTAGATAGTTTATTAACGAGAGTAAAACAACTACTCTGTGACCACTTGACTTTATCCAATATTCGCCGCCATTTCCGAAAATAACTGATGCAACCCCGATTACCCGTGGGGCAATGCATGGCAGTTAAAGAAAGCACTCTATAGGGGAATGAAAGGGCGTCATGAAAGAATTTGTTAGAAGGTACTTCTACTTTACCTTGAAAGTACATTGAATTTATAGTACTTTTCTTCAAGTACATTGTGCCTGCTGTACTTCTTGCTTTAGTCAAAGTACATAACCTCTCATTTACTTTGTACTTTACTCCAAGTACTTTTTAGATGTACCGGGAGTTCCCGAGAAAAGAGAGCAGTGTTTTCTTTCCGGGTAAATAAACTGTGCATCGCAGAAAGCCCAAACTCCGTGAGAATGTGACGTTAGCAGTTGGGACAGAACACGAAAGTTTGAGAACATGACGGCACCTGGATCAAAAGACAATTAAAAAAAAAAAAAAAAAACGAAATTTTTTTATGAGCCAGGTCCACCTAAGCCTAATATTGTCAAAAGAATTGACACTGTGAGCACCTATTTCAGTGAAAAAAAAAAACTTGTCAGCAAGAGGATATTGTTTTCTTTCTTGCTGACAATTTTTGTTTTCACCGAAACATACGCCACAGGCACCCATAGTGTCATTTCTTGTTTTGACAATATTAAGCTTAGCTGGACGTCGGCTCATAAAGAAATGTAGTCTTTCTCGATTAACTTTTGATCCAGGTAACGTTATGTTCTCAAACTTTTGGGTTCTGTCCCAACCTGCTGGTGTCACATTCTCACAGAGATGGAGCTTTCCGCGATGCACAGTTTATTTACCCGGGCCGAAACACACAATTCTCTTTTCTTGAGAACACCCTGTATACTTTACCCAATGCTGCCATTACGAAATCTGTAACACTTACTTGAGAGGACAATGTGTATAAAAGAGTGGTAAATTGGGAACAAAGAATGGAATTCTGAACACGCCCCATGGGGAATCGACCCAATGACCCCCCCCGATTGTGAGCTCGACAGGATACCACTGCACCAGATAGCGAGTCGACGAAAAGCTAGCTGTCTTTGTCTCTACCACAATAGTCTTTACGAACTGTTCGAACGCCGGTTGTTGGACGCGGGCAGTTCAGCATTTGCGGTCAGTGTTCGGCTTTGGCCGTTCACATTCAAACAGATTAAAGGTGCACTAAAGACGTTTCTGAGGTCGTCTATTCTTGGTGATAACTCATTCTACAAGATATTAGCATCCCAGATATCAAAACATTATGCTCATGCGACGTCTATTTCTCTACTAAAAATGTGGTCTAATTTTCGTGCCCTGCCCCTTTCTGAGTGGAAAAATCTGGAGTACAGAATTCAGCGGTGGCGCTGGCAGCGTGACGACGGGCGCGTGTCATCCCATTGCAAGCGGAGGTGCCTCCATGTCTTTAGTGCACCTTTAAGGGAAAAAACGAGGAATCCGAGACGTGCCCACCATCACATAAGAAAGGACAGAGTTTGGAATAAAAGAACATGTTATAATCGAAGAAAAAGAACTCCAGTATCCATCAGAAACCCCGAAGAATGCCGCAGAAACACATTCTGCGTATGCCAACCTTATCAGAAGGATCACGATTAATGGTGTATTTCTACTTTTTCGTTACCTCTCGTGGCCTGGAGCTTGGCTCGTGGTGATTGTTTGTTTTTGTCTCGCAGACGCTCAAGTACTGGGCCATGTTCTCCTCGCCGTTTGTGGTCTTCTATGTGATTGGTCTGGTGCTCGACAGCCAGGAAACCCATCTAGTCAAGTTTGGCCTCCTCTTTATAATGGGCTGCGCCACCGCCTTCCTGTCCAGGTACTTTTTCTATATCCTTGAAGCTCCAGCGGTTCTCTACCTACCAAAACTAAACACTTTTTCGGAATGTATTTAGTCTTTACTTTTTCCGGCATGCTATTTATTTTGTTTAAATTCAAATGTGCTATCGAGAAAACAGCAAATGAAGGTGATTCCAAGACCAGCATTTCAATTTTCCCGCACTCTCCATTAAAGTGACGCCACACGTTATGTAACTTGCAAATCGAGCAAGCGGTCTAGAAAACACGGTATATTTTGTGCATGTTTTATTGTTTTGCTGGCGTGAAAGCTTAACCAGCATTCATTCTACATCATCATACTTCTTGTAACCGATCGGGAACAAGCTGTACTGCACTCATATTTCCCCATATTACAACATTTGACGTCACGTTCTCAGAGGGGCCAATAGAGAGTCCAGCGCCCCAGACCGAACTGGAAAGTTCAATAACTTTGTGAAGAAACATTATTGTGATTTGTAATATGGGTTGCCAGTTCAGGTGTGTCTATCACTGTGTTGAACCAATATTGCAGCAAATCAGGGACAATCAAAATTTCTCCTCTTCTTCATTCCAGTGTTTTCATGATAGAGGGTGATTTCACATTGAGAGGTACTGGCAAATGACTACATTATACAGTTGAACCTCGATCTAACGAACCCCGATCTAACGAAAATCGCAATTTAACGAATTTTTTTATGTCTCCCTATTTTGCATTCATTGAAGACAGTGCATTTTATCTCTCGATTTAGCGAAGTACTTTTGCGCCGAAGTTTCGATTTAACGAAGTCCTTGGAAATCGCATTTGCACACATCGGCGGCTTCCGCGAGAAAAAGAATTATCAGAAACAAACTTTATTGTCGAAAACTAACATACAAATGTGCAGGCATTACCTTTTTTCACAAAATAAAAAAAAGTACACACCGGTGGTGGTGGTGATGATGATGACGAGTAGCCTCTGCCTCTCGTGGGAAATAAGTTCGCCATTACGTGCACCTACGCCTAACGAACAACAAATATCGTTCCGTGCATCGAGTGTGGTCTTCCCGGAACAATGAGTGGCCTACCGCACAAAAGAAAAGTTCTAACTCTCGACATCAAGGCGAAAATAATCGCCAAGTGACGAATGGAGAAAAAAAAAAAAAAGACTGTTGCCGAGAGGTACGGCATTTCGCAGAGTTCACTTTCGACAATCTTGAAATTAAAAGATAGCATCATAGCCACCGTAAGTGCCAGTGGTTCAAGTACAGCAAAAAAGAACCTGAAGACTGCTGCGTACGTCGACGTCGAAAAGGCCCTGTTGGTTCACCGACATGCGCACAGTAGTCATAACATACCAGTGTACGAGAGCTGACGAACGGTTCGCTTTAATGACTTTCTGAATGAGTCGCGTCTCACTTTTGGTGACGTAACGTTAGCTGCCACTCGCACCGCGCAAACATAAATGAACGAGACCGATGATGGTGGCACCATCTGTCGGCAGGGTCGGCAGTTACAGGCGCTAGAAAGTTGAAAACGATGATGATGATAGTGACAAGTTTTGTTTTCCCACGTGGCGCCATCTGTCGGCAGTTACGAATGGTCCGCTCCGCGGTGGATGTATTGGTTTCGTTTTGCTTTCCCGTCTGCACGCTCTCCTACGGTGCTAGGCACTGCTCCCATAACCGTACAAAATGCGGGTCGATGAACTGCATTCTTCTATTACCGCCACATTTTGTACTGGAATCTTATTTGTAAACGCTCACTTGCTAGATGTGAGGCAATTGGGGAGTTTTGGGAGCCTAGCAAACCACTTGTAATGCTAAAAAACCAAAACCTCGGTCTAACGAAACTCGCGATTTAACGAAATTTTCGGCTCAAAAGACGACTTCGTTAGATCGAGGTTCAACTGTATATGTTTGCTGAAAAGTTGGATATTTTTCGTGCACACTTGCTTTAGACAATGATCACAAAACTGATACTTTGGCTCCGTGCTGCGAAATGGTGCAATCACGTGGCAGATGAGGAGATGAGCCTTACATTTTGACCTGTTGCTACATGCTTTCAAAGCTGTAGCAACAGGTCATGCTTTCAAGGTGCAGATGATGACGGCAGCTAGCGTTGGTGGGCTACCCTATCTGCTCCATATGAACAAGTTCTGACATCAGCACTAGTTTGAACGTAAGCCACATGTCAAGCGCTCCTTAGAAAAAAAAGCTCCTGCTCGCGTGGAGCTATTTAGTGCCTGCATGACTGTTTGACACACATACATTGGCGTACCAACCGGGGGGGGGGGGGGGGGCAAGGCATGTGTTTTGCCCCCCCCCCCCCCCCCCCTGAAACAGCCGAACTGGGCAGGGCAAACACTGGCCGGCGGCGCCCAAAGGATACCAAGGGCACCGCCCCCCGGCCCTGGGGGGGAGGGTCTGGTTTGCCCCCCCACTCAAAAACAAGTTGGTACGCCACTGCACACATATTCAATGTACGACGATATTGTCAAGTATGACCAAAGTTTTTTGATGAGCAGTTCTTCGGCCCCTGAATTGGCTCGACACACTTCATGCAATGCAATTATTTCTTATTACTCTTGGGCAGGCAGTTCTTGGGCCTGTACGTTGATCCTGTACTGGGGAGTTCTCCAGTACAGGGTCAACCTATATTTGCGTAAGCATAGGGTAGTATTTATAGAATAAAATTTCGCTCACAATGTGCGAAGAAACGGAAGCGATAGCCGTGGCACGGTCGCGCGATGCGGGTGGATTGGTACCGTCACATACCCGAGGACGGAGGTGCGACTTGGTTCATTTTCATAGCCGTCATGGTTGGTGTCATCGATGCCACTAACGACTGCCACCAGTGACCCGTGAAGTAAGTGGGTAAGCGCGGTGGAAGTTTCTAAAACCATCCAACATTACGCATAACAACTGGATACTGCCAAAGTGGGATTTCGCATAATGCTAGGAATGTTTGAAAACAAGTCTTTCAAGTAGACGACGCGAAGATTCTCCTTTCGTCGCGCCATTATTGGCGGGACGCCAAGGCTGCCCTCTTCACTCTCTTCGCGCGGCACGGCCGACGGGAAGTCCCGACTTCCTTCTCCTCGTGGCAAGAGGAGAGAAAAAAAATAATTTTTCCGTTCTTCGCAAAATTTTCGCAAAGTGTCGCCCGTAAAGCTTTCGCTTTAAAACTAAGCTGCCGTCGTGTTTCATCTGCTGCGCAGGTTTCTCTTTGACGAGCGGGTGATGAACGTGCTCCCTATGTCCGTGTACATGGCCACCAAGTTCTGGATGTACGTCACCTGGATCACCGACTTGTGGTCCTGTATCCTTTTTTCCAAGTTTCCAAGTTAAATTTTTTGCCATTTTCTTCCAGAATTGAAGGTGTGCAAACTCGCTCGCTGTGTCGAAAGCATGGCAGGCTTCTTTTTTTTTTTTCTTGGAAAGGGAAGTATTTTGAATTAGCCTTGGTCAAAGGCTGGAAAAGTAGCGCACACACACGAGACGAAAGGTCACAAGAGGGTCGGTCAGGGTTGCATTGATTAAGTTAAGCTGGCAACAGGTGTGTTGCATAATTTTATCTACATATATATATCAAACAGTAAAGAAAAAAAGAATTGGCTGCATGTTTGGTGACTTTGCCAAACCTGTTTAAACGCAGTAGCTTTATAGCATGGGTGGTGCTCTTAGTTCAGGTGGTGCCTAGACCAGGATTTTTTATGGAAACAGATTACGTCGCGCCATTGTCTCTGACGCTGCATGTGCTTCCCTTCAGCACCACCCGGATACAAAGTCTTTGCGCTGAATTTTCTGGGTCACCAAGAGAGGGGAAGCGTGCTTTTTTGCCCTTTCCACTCCTCGTTCTGCACGCTCTTTCTACTCCACCTGCTTCTGCTCCTCCTGTTCCTGTGTGCTGGGTCCGTAGCTCAGTCAGCAGCGCACTCGGCTTCCACACCGATGACTGGGGCTCGATACCTGGCACCGGTTGCCGTTTTAACAGTGAACATTTTATATGGCTGGCAGCTAACCATACTCACTTAAGCGTCAGCAACGGAAGTCGACAGTCCGACTGTCAGTGCCGACGCAGTGCTCGCTTCCGCACTAGTGCCAGCCAAACCTCTTCCTGAAGTGCTTCCGTGTTACTCCCTGCAGAGGTGAAGCATGGCGTGTTCAGACATACAGCGTGGCTCTGCTCCGTGAAACTAGCATGCTCCAGGCTTTCCCAGAGAAAAAGAGTGCAAAAAAAAGAGAAAAATGAAAGCAGACTTTTTTGTTGCAAGGGGTTGAGGTAATGCCGGCACTGCCGGGTGTTTGGGACTTTTGCCGCGAGGAGTTGAGGTAGTGCTGAGTGTTCGGCTCTTTCGCCGCGAGCTGGTGCCAAGGCTCTGCTCGGCGCTGCCACTTTTAAGTTCTGTTTTTCGCACGCTCCGTCTACTTCGTCTCAAACTGCAACAGCCTATGAGAAAGTCGCATTTACACTACAACCGCTGAAGATGGCACCCACGAAGCACTCGTGCGCTTATCTTGCACAACCCAGGGCCGCTTCGTGCCATCCAGTCTCCGCATGTGTACGCAGTTTCTCCACGCTAACACATCACACTCTGTGTTACCACTGCCTTGGCCACGCTAGTACTGGCAAAGGGGTGACTTTTTTTTCCAAAATCGTTTAGGGGTTACGTACCTGACCGACCAACACATTTTGTGCTTATGCGGCTCCTGAGGTTGCTTGAACCCATAAAGCTACCGCTTTAAAAAACAACAAGCTAGAATAGGTAAAGCCGTATTTCGGTTGGTTACAGTAGTGATGGTGAAAGTGATAACAAAAGTAACAAACAAAATGAGAACACACGCACACAAAAAAGAACTATCAAACTGGTGCTACAGTGATGCAGTGAAATACAAGTCAGGGTCAGCACTTATGTAATTGCTCGCGCCGACCTTTAAATAGAATGGCATAGCAGTGAACGTGAGCTTGCATGATATCCTTGCCCCCCTACCCGTCCCATGAAAAAGTGCCACCCTCGGGGCAGCGTTTGTGGGGAAGAAGCGCTCTGAATGTGTGAGCCTTGACGACAGGTTTCTAAGACGTGGGCGGCTTCTGGGCAAATGCGGGCTTTGCGGTCTCCTCGGCGCCACTTTTCTATTCCTTCTACAAATCCTGGAGGTCTGATCCGGGCATTATTAGTGCCAACACTCAGCAGAAGTACCGGGTGAGCTGCCATTTATTCATTAAACTGACTCATGCGGCATGACACTGTTAGAGCATGACATCGGCACTCTTAAGTACGGTGGCATTTGTTTTGGCAGCCCCTCTAGGGGCGAATCGCTGGTGAATGCGAGTAGAGTCAAACCCGTTTATAACGAACAGCAGGAAATGCTACAATCAGTTCGATATAGCAAGTAGTTCGAAATAGCAAAAACCATTTACAACGAACTTCCACGATGCGTTCGTTGTAAGGCGAGAGCTTCTCTCTTTCTCATCTCTTCACTTCCGCCTTGTAACTCCGCGCTAAAACATTTTTTCTTTTCCTTTTTTTTTTGCATGCGTGCAAAGTTTGTTTTTTTAGCTTATCTCCCCTTCTGAATCGCTTCTCTTCGCTCAATTTTGTTCGCAACTTGAGCTTTTGGAATTTTCTTTCTTTCCTAGTTCTTTTTGGGGGGAAGGGACAGGCTAGAAGACGATTGTTTGCTCGTTTTTGGAAGCCTTCCCGGGGGGGAAAAGTTTGATATAGCCAATATGTTGTTCTTTATAAAAAGTACTTTTTACGTGCCTTTTTATTTAAATTTTTCGTGAGTTCGATATCGAAAATAATTCGCTGTACGGGGGTTCGTTCTAAACGGGTTTCACTGTACCGTAAAATCTCGCATCGACGTTTGTACCGTAAAATCTGTGACGTAAAAATTTCGAAACATCGCCCACTCCCAGATCTCCGGCAGATACGGATCGCGCGATGTCCGACGGGAATCGCATCAGCCACGCGATCTTTGGCACCAGTGTTTGTGACAAGCGTGTTCCCAGCAAGTTCCCTCATGTTTATCGCAGCGTGACACCTGAATCTGCTGCACCCGCGATCCGCAATATCTGTTCCCGTGACATGCGAGCTCTCAGCTGTTTCCCGCATATTGTTTTGTCAGAGATCTGCGCATGTGATATCGATTGCAGTGATACGCAAGTTTGTAGCAGTTTCCTGCTTGTTCATCGCGCCGCAAAGAGTGAATCTGCTGTGTCCACATTCTACGGTATCCGTTCCCACGACAAGGGAGTTCGTAGCGAATTCTCGCGTGTTCTTCACACTGCAGAATCCGAATTTGCGGCGTCCGCAATCTGCAGTATACGTTCCAGGGGCCCCTGTGTTTATCGCTGATTCTTTATAAATTCTTGCTCTGGCATCTCCAAACATGGCCCATCCCAAATTTGTAACCATTCCTCTCTTCATTTTGGGCGCACGCTCTTACTGGATTTTACGAGATCTCTCCCGGCGGCTGGAATCCCCGCAAGAGGGATTTTCGGGTCACATGACCGGCTTCGTGGGGACAAGGTACCTATAAAAAACTCCTTGTCAGCTATTTTCTGCTGCATTGTCGAGGCTAGCGTAGCTTCCATAGGGCTGTAGCTCAGCACTGTTGCGAGAACATGTGAGTCTTGTGTCCTGTTCGCACGCGTTCTCGTTCGACAAAGATGCCAAACGGAGCGACGCGCTTCCACAAGTAGCTTTGACAGCTTAGAGCACTGTAGACGCCTGCGCCAGCCTCGACTATGCAGCACAAAATAGTTTACTCCGAGACAGACAAACGGCTGCCGTAATTCTGCCCTCGCTTCGATGATTAAAGGGCAACTCCGCTCAATTCCGAAAAATTTAGGCTTGCATGCGATTTCATTTCACAAAGCACTACTAAACAGCTCTACGTCTTCGGATTCGCAAAATGTGGAATATTATTTGTGTAATCTTAATTTAAACATCAGCAGATACTGTAGCCGAAACTTCGGTTGCATCAGGCAACATTGGTCTCTTGTCGTCAGAGTCATGGCCACGTCACATCGAACCACGTGGTCTTGTGACGTTCGTGGGGGCGAGGTACAGGACACACGACGCGGGCAGGTCGCTTCGCATGGCGTGGACGGTGATGGCCCGGGGGAGAGGGGGAAGGGGAGGAGCCGAAAGAGGAGAGGGGGAGCGGAGAAACAGACCGATAAGCGCACAGGGCAGCGCAAACTAGCGCATCCGCGTTACGGTGATCACGTGGACACCGTTCAGCTAACACTGGGAGGAGAAACTCATGACGTCATCATTCAATTTCGCTCTGAGAAGTAAAAACAAACAAAACGTGAGGATGACGTAGACATGCCTCTGACGTAGTGGCTCAACGTTGGCCGCTCCAGCTCCGTCGCATTGACTGCGCTGACGATTGCGCCTCGCGTCGCACGCTAGAGTTGGCAGATTTCAGCGACTTGGCTCATTTGAAAGTTTGCTGGCCAGTTTATTAAATATATTGACGGAATTAGATCGTAATATTTGACATCGGGTCTTCCTATATGATACTGAAGAGGGCTGCATAGTTTTCTAAATATCAAAAATGAAGCAGAGTCGCCCTTTAAGATCTGATTCCACACACAGAAAAAGTGTGAAGAGGCTCGAAATGTAAGTTAAATTAACCGCATTTGTGTACGTTAGGAGCGGCATGTAAAGTAATTTCTGGGGAAGATCGTGAAAATAAAAGAAACAATTCATGAGCCATTTCACTCTGTGAAGGTGGATGACCAGCGAAGCTGTTTAGCACACGACACAGACCCGCCCCGAGGAGCCAGAGGAAACTAGACACGCGCGACGGGACCGCCACCCCGGCGGAGCGGAAGGAAAGGAAACTAGGCACGCAAGCGCTTGGAACGATGACAAAAAGAGGGTGGTGCGAGTGTAGACAAGCCGACGCTGGTCGCACAGCGGCAAATCTTTGAGAAACCTTTATTATCTACCTGGGAGTCTACTGATCTTGCAAACGGTGCCTATTAATAACTGATCTACTGAAAATACATTTCCAAGTGATGAGATATATAAGCTTTTGGATAGAATGAAGCGATTTTGCATCAAATTTGGGATCTGAGTTTTTGTTGATGCACACGAAAAATCCACTGAATTCCTAGCCATAAACAGCTTCACTGTAAAACAACAAGCGAGGCTTGCATCTTGCGAGTGGAACCAGCTGGAATGCTAAATGCTCTCTGCCCTCCGAGTGGGTCGTGTTACCAGAAAGTGCTTCTCGTGGCTATCTTAGATACCAGGAGAGATAGCCGCATTAATGAGAAAACTGCTTCCTGCAAGCGTACAAATTCCATCATAGACCCTCTTTCGAAAGCGTGCCTTCCGTCAGAAGCTGTGGATTATCTACATATTGGCGTACACAAGCGCAAACTCCTAGCGTTCGATTTGATTTCGGCTGCGCAAGCCCTCGTGCTGCGGTAGCGCAAGTCGAAGCTACCCACTTGCATATTCCGCAGTGTCGGTTGGGGAAAGAAATGTTGTCGCGTTTAGTAACCGTCACCTCGCAAGTCTTCTCTTTGGCACAGCTGATGAGTGTTGGACTTTCAGTTTTGAGTTTGTGCACTCAATTCTCCTTGGGGGATGTTTGGAATTTCGTCGTCTTTCTGTCGTCTTCTCAGTTTGTCCACTTACCACTCTCCCGCACATGCGTGTTTGTTTCATGTCACAGATATGAATTTTCTCGTGGGGGGCTGCCAAATGTGCTACGCATTTAAAAGTGCCATCACACAAGTCGCAGTGGCTTTAGCCAATACCACCCAGAAGATGTGGCCTGCTCATTACGTCATCGTTAGCGGCAGAGACAAGGGTGGACTGGACCGCAGGAATACGTGGGTATGCTTGTTTCCGACGGGTTTTGGTGGGGGGAAGCACTTTTAGAAATCGCCTAGGGCGACAAAACGTTAGGTCTGCCGTCGGGCAGACGCATGCACCTCGGTGTCACCGCGTGCTAGCTTCACATTTGTTGCGGGACGCTGCAAGACGCGCTCGCAGCAATGGGCGTGTGAGCTTGGTGGCGCTGCAGGGATCCACCAGCGATGACATTAGAGGAGGAAAGGTGCGCAGGCTTCGCCTGCTTGGTGGTACTGCTCCGGCTCGGTGCTGACGCACGATGCCTCTGTTGCCACGCCCACCGCAGACGATAGTGGAGCTGGCGGAGCGCGACGGCTTCGATCCGGCGCTGTTCTGCAGCACCTGCCTGGTGAGGCGCCCCATGCGGTCCAAGCACTGCTCCGTCTGCAACCACTGCGTGGCGCGCTTCGACCACCACTGCCCCTGGGTCAACAACTGCGTCGGTGAGCACGCTTCTACTCAATTAACAATTATCAAAATAATAATATTTTATTGTTCTGTGTTTTCATTACAAAAAGTCGAGTCCGTCAAAGCCTGTAAGGCTCGTATGAGGTAGGTTGGCAGCTGCAAGAAATATAACTTCTATCAAAATCTGCACTTAAACAAAAGAAATAAAAAATAAAAAAAGGCACTGTCAGCGACACACGACAAGCAACAAAAGCACTAACAAGGGCACGCGATGACGGCACAAGCACCTTGTGTCGTCGTCGTCTTTACTCTGCTCTGTCTTTTGTTGCTTTTAGTGTGTAGTGAACCAACTAGCCCAGCTCACCATCTTGTTGCACTACTACCGACCTTTCGCCGAATTACCCAAGTATTACAGAGCGTGTCAAGGCTGTAGGTACAAGCACTGCACGTGCTGGCGTCTGTAGGAACTATTCTAAAGCAAAATCTAAAACAAAAACTTTCAATCTTTCCACTCTCGTAAAGAAGGAAGACCAGCAAAGCTATACTATGGTGGGACGGCCTCTAGGACGACCTGAAGGACGACGTCTAGGACGACCTCAAGGACGACTTCTAGGACGACCTCGAGGATGACGGCTAGGGTGACCTCAGGGACGATGCCTAGGACGACTTTTAGGGCGACCTCGAGGACAATGTCTAGGACGACCTCAAGGATGACTTCTAGGACGACCTCAAGGACAACATCTAGGATGTCCTCACGGATGACTTCTAGGACAACCTCGAGGACGACCTCAAGGACGATGTCTAGGACGACTTCTAGGACGACCTCGAGGACGACTTCTAGGACAACCTCGAGGACTACTTCTAGGACGACCTCAAGTATGACTTCTAGGACGACCTACCTCGAGGATGACATCTAGGACGACCTCGAGGACGACTTCTAGGACGACCTCGAGGACGATTTCTAGGACACCGCCTAGAGATATTCAGCCTTTCCACTCTGGTGAAAACCAGAGTGGAAAGGCTGGAAAGGTTGCTGCCATCTACGAGCGACAGCGGTCCAGAGTTTTGTGTCGAGATTTATTTGGTGACGGACACGAAACTGGGGAAACTAGCCCTTAACAGCTTCGCTGTAAAAGGCATTTTGCACGTTCATTACTGAATGCTTCATTTTGGTCATTTACTTTTAATCTTCTACAGGGAAGGCGAGCGCATGTACCTACATTCCCAGGATCCTTTTTGATTCCTGGGTAGCGTGCAATGTCCGTTATATGTAGTAACCTAACTGCCGTAATATCCCGATTCATCGCCCACCCGCCTGCCGCCTGAAATTCATAAAAACAGTGGGGTGGGCCATGTCTCGGTGGGTGAGCACAAAAACAGGGTGTCTACCGACCGGGAAAACCGGGAATTGTCAGGGAATTTTAAGACACCTGGAAAAGTCAGGGAATTGTCAGGGAAATTTCCAAGAAGACTGCCGAGTCAGGGAATTCATCCCATGCTCGCCCGCTTACGCTAGAAGCGACAGGCACGGGCTGGCAAGGGTGCCTTCATGTGCGCTTTGCTTGGGGTGATGCCATCTGGCCATTTTGTTCCGAACGCTTATTTTTATTTTTTGTTTTGAAGCGCGTGAAAGGGCGTGTCCCTGCACGCGCTCGTGGCGCTGACTGTGCTACGGCGACATTTTGTTTCTTGCGATTTCTTTGTATTTTCCCTGTGAGCGCGTGCTGTCGGCATCGGGTACTACAAACGATGGCATCACCCTAAACTAGGGTGCCTCAATGTCCTTCTGTTTAGGGTGATGCCACCCTTTGTAGTACCCGATGCCGACAGCACGCGCTCACGGGTAAAATACAAAGAAATCGACGAAAACGAAATGTCGCCATAGCACAGTCAGCGCAACAAACGCGTGCAGGGACACGCTTTCACGCGCTTCTGAACAAAAAAGGAAAATAAAAGTGTGGGACAAAATGGCCGGATGACTCCACCCTAAGCAAAGCGCACATGAAGGCACCCTACCCTAAACAGAAGGACATTGAGGCACTCTAGGGCTGGCATAGCCAGGCTCACGCAGCCGTAGCCTTGGCCATTGAAACGCGCTCGAGAAGAAAGGAAGAGAGGGGGAGAAAGAGGGGAGGAGTAAAAAAGAGAGGGTGCGCCACGGTAGAAGTTGGACGGTAAGAGAGGGTTTTCTAGGGGTTAACTCACCACGCCTGCCGCTAGGGGCGCGAGGAGTCGCATGAATGCCAGTGGATGGGTGGATAGACTACAACGGCTGGCTCCTTTGGATCGGGCGTTCACTTGCGCCACCTGGCCAGTGTTCTACGGTGAACGGGCGGCCCTGGTGGGTTCTGCCCGTCCGCCCCCCCCCCACCGTTTCTTTTTTTTTTTCTTGTATCCCTTTTTATATATTTTTCTCGTGCATAAAGACACAGAAGCAGGTGTTTTTTTTTTCACGTGATAATTCATTTCTTTTATTTTTTTTTCGTGAACATGGAAACAGAAATGATTGCACTGAATTATTTACATACCAGAATAGGAAATGAACACCAATATACAAATTATTACACTGATTTATACAGCATAAAATTAATTACACACCACACGACACAGCAATACAGAAACAAAAAAACTAGACATGTGGTCCATATAAATCCAAACCCTTGGGAATAAGTCTTAAAAAACACAATATTAAAACGCCCAACATCATTAAAAGTTTCATGCAAGGACAACACTTTCTGCTGGCCAAAAGGGAGCTTTCTTTTTTCTCCTGCTGTTGCCCATCTGTCGTACCTTAAATAGATATTAAAGGGGCACTGACACGTGAAAATCGTATTTTTTTTTATTATCCGAAACGATTGAAAACGATGCCGGGACATTACCCTCAAAATTTGAAACTTTAAAATTCAGTATTTGTGAATTAAAAAAACAATTTCCAAATGCCGAATTTGAAGTTCCCGCGCGATCCGCGCCAGTTCAGTGAGTCAAATTTTGCGGTCTCCTGCGACTCGAGTTTCTTTTGGACCTCCGCCGTTGTCACGGCGACCACAACCGAGGAGGAGGTGAGGGATAGAAAGGCGCCGGCGGGAAAAAACCGGTTTTTCTCCGACTCGCCAACGGGCGCTGCCAAGTTTTCCGAGGGAGGGTACAAATCTAGGAAGCAACATCACACCAAACTCTGAATTTTGGTATTTCAAAAAGAGGAGCCGTAGTGCGTTCGCAATTGCGTTAAAAAACATGTTTTACGATTGCCGTTATTAAATGTTATAGAAATGTCATCTACAAAGCTTCTAAATTTCCTGATTTTTGACGTCACCGATCAAAAGAAGCGAGGAGGTGAACGCGGGAAATACAAATGCCAAAACTAAAAAGGCGTGCGCGCGTGCGGGAAAATTTTTTTCCGCGGTGTGGTTTTTTTTGCGTGTCTATGGCTACAAGTTGCATCGTTTTAGACAATAAAAAGAAATACGACCTTTGGGTTGTCAGTGCCCCTTTAATAACATATACTATAAGAACTTGCGTTCACCAGACTTGGCAGTAGCGAGCTAAAGAACTTCGGATCCGAACCGAAACCATACCTGTCATCTGTTGGGAAGAGCATCAGAGATACATCTGGCGTCTTATTTGAATTGTCGCACCATTTCGCGGAGCAGTACCTGCCAGGCATTAATTACACTTGGTCTGTGGCCAGACACGCCACCGCGACTCTCCTCACCAAAACGAAAACAAGCGTACCGACACAGCCGACCACCGACCCGTCACCGCACCATCGGCACCATCGCACAGCTCCGGCGACTCCGACAACTCCCGCGCATCCGAAACCGACCAGACAATGACCGTTGCTCCCGCAGAAAGTACAGAAAGGCAACAAAAATGAACAAAACGCCACCGCGCCGACCGCGCCACGTTTTGCGGCGTTTGTAGGGGTGTTCTTCAAATGCGCGACAGTGCTGGCCTCTACGGTATTTCTCCGAACGCCGGGAGCTGCGTTCGCCTGGCATAGCCACGAGCACAGTCAAGTGCGGCGTCGTGACCCCCTAGGCGCGATGCGACCCGCCCGATTTTCCACGCGCTGCGCTTCACACGAGAGCATGTGCGAATCTGGCGGCTCGTCATTCTTTTAGTACACTCTAAAGCCACTAAATAAGCTACACTTTAGAGTACCAATGCTAAAGTATGGCGGCTAAAGAGTTACTCACAGTTACTAGTGAAGCAAAGTAGCAGTCGCCATTTTGTTCAGTTCGTGACTCTTGTCAGGTGGTGTTGCTCTAGTACGAGGAGAAACAGTTACCCTAGCCGATACTAGGTGGCGCGAGTCACCACTCACTCGGAAGAGAACAGCCATCGTTCATTCATCTACCCTCTGAGAGACGCGCACCTAGCGATCCATTCGTTTGTCAGATATGGTGTTTTCGCGCTTCCCCGTAAACGCAACCTGGGGGGCTATGTTCGACAAATGTTTCGTTTCTTCTAAAAAGAAACGGAAGTGACGGAAGTGCCGATATTGCGTCTGATTGGTTAGAGGTTCAAACGACGAAAGAGGGAGCTTTCGTCATTTGGGCTTCTAACCAATCAGACGCGATATCGTCACTTCCGTCACTTCCGTTTCTTTATAGAAGAAACAAAACATTTGTCGAACATAGACCCCCTGGATGCCTGCACTCTACGAGCTCTGCCACGCGCGTTTGTGGCTTTGGGTTGGGCTTTATATTGTGTTATTTTCCGGAAGTGGAGATATGTGAAAGTGACTATGTCGCTGTTGAGGAAGTGCTCCTTCAACCTCAACTGGGCAAACCCGGACATATCCACGAATGCAAGTTGGATTCGGCCCGTTCCAAATTATCCAAATAGTGCTCACTGCACAATGTGCTGCAAGAAGTTCTCCCTGAACAACATGGGGAATAGGACAATTACTACTCATGTTGAGGGTAAGAAACATCAAGCTGCTATGAAATATCTGCAAAGCATTTCCCAGAGCCCAATCATATTTTTCAAAACTGCGACAAATGCGTACTTGTCTTCCGCGACAGCAATGGGTGTTTTGTCCGGTGGTAGCAATAGCGCTTGTAAAGCTCCGGCAATGCCTCTAACCACCGCCACGGAAGCTCTTAGCCCCCCTGTGAAGACGTGGATGGTGGCTTTTGATTGAAGAAGGAAGTCACAAAAGCCGGGATCATGTGGTGCTTGAACACTGTAACTACTCATGGGTCTTTCCGTTCAGCGGCAGCGTCTGCCTCGCTGTTTCCGTTGATCTTCCCCATGTGTGAGACTGCCAGAAAAATGCAGCTTGGAGAAGACAAAGTGGGATATATCATATGTGATGGTAACGACCCATACTTTCAAGAGAAGTTGCTAGCAAGCCCCTCTAGCGTGCCATATCTGGTGGTTGCTTTTGATGAGTCACTGAACAAAGTAACTCAGGGAGAACAAATGGATGTACTGATCAGCTACTGGGGCCAAACTCTCTGAAACAGTAAACCCTGGTCAATGCTGTATTCTAATTTAAACATCTTCCAAAGTGAAGGTAGTTGCTTTATCTAACTTAAATAAAATATTTACGTTGTGAATAGTGTCTATCTATAATATATTGTGTTTTGGTGTTGGTAGTTGTGGGTCAGGGAATTCAATTAAAATAGTCAGGGAAAACCTGGAAAAGTCAGGGAATTTAAAAAAAAGAATGTGGTAGACACCCTGAAAAAGTTGAAAAAAGCGGAAAAAACCGCCCATCCTTCCCTGCGTATCTAGCGCTGCTGCACAAGAGATGCATTAAACTCAAAACTCGATTTAGTTTTATTGTTTTATAGAAAAAATGCTCATGAAAGAATGTTTTACTATGGCAAAGTCCGTTGCTTGCGCACTAGGAACACCTCTGATCTGCATACAGCGCGAACGTTTGTTCCGTGAAAGCACGTCACCACTATGTTCTCCTAGTAACTAGTTGGTAAAAAAAAAAAAAAAGTCTACAAGAAAATAGAAAAACCAACCAGGCCCAACGAGCGAGCGAGTGGACCAAAGAAGCGACGAAGGGCGATGCTGGGAAAGCAGAAAAGCCGGCGATCACGTTGGCAAATACTTTTGCGTCGGGCCAAGTCGGGCGCCTTGTCAATCGCAAGCTCTTGCTCAACTTTCTTGTTTGGTGCGTACATGCGTGCTATCAATGGGGGTTTGGGACGCTCTACAAACATCTGTGTAGGGCGTTCCAGCAAAGCTTTATTTACCGGTCGGCTTTGTCTAAAACATTGCACAATTGCGGTCGCGACGTGCGGGGAGAAGGAGTGGGTTCGCGGCGACCTTACTTCGGCGGAGACAGACGTTGACGTTACACTTCGCGGTTACGTTCCAGGATATGGGGCGTTTGCTTACCTCACGATCCCTGACTGGGTTACTGCTTGTGTTATTTTTCCGATTTCTTTTCTTTGTTGGGTCAACTTTTTTGTAAGCAAAACAAACTTTTATTTTGTTATCTCCATCGCTTTCTTTTCGCACAGTGGCACTACGACTTCGGGGTCGCTCACGGAGGAAGTGTCTTTCCCGCCTTCGTTTTACTTTGTCACGGACGTCCTCCAACTGTAGGGTCCGCGGCCGCGTCATTTGGGTAGGATGAGTGTTCGCGGATCGCGTAGTCTGCGTTGGGGTATTTGAAGGGGCGGGCGATGACTCTGTGTTTTTTTTGGAAATCGATATTGGCCCCAAAAAAAGGGGTGGGCGATGACTCGGGGATGGGCGATGACTCGGGATATTACGGTTGTTAGGGGAAGCGCAGATATGCATGCACGTAACATGGGCTGCACCTCTCGCATAGCATAGGCGACCACTGTAACCGTTTCGCGCCGAGCCCGAGAGATGGCGCAGCGGCCGCGGGCGGGAGCGGCGACGCGCGGCGGGGAATACGGAGTCGTTGTGCGGACCGGGAGGCTTACCGACTGGAGCAATACCGCTGATACTGCTGCGCACGGGTACGCGAAAGAATAAAGTGTTTAAGAGATTTCTTGCGTGTGAGTACTACCGCGGCAACCGGCGACGAGGTACGTCACAAGTGGGGGCTCATCCTTCGGACCCAGACCTTCAACAAGCGCGAAACCGACGTAAACAGTCCGCTACTCGGTTTGGCCAGTTTAGCTCTTCGAGTTCTTTCTGCCCACCCGGACTATGGATCAAGCGACCCCGTCCAGCGCGGTTGCGCAGTTGCTCAGCCTGACTGATGGGACTCCCCTAGACCGTGAAAGAATGGCTGCGACCGTCCGCGACCTGCTCCTAAATGCGCCGATGGAGGTGCAGCAACCGGCGACAGATCCAGCGCAACCGACGCCGTGGAAGTGCGGAAATATCCAGTTGCCAAAGTTCAACGGATACGAAGACCACCAGAACCCCAGTGAGTTCCTCGAGAAATTCGAAAATTTCTGCCTGGTTGCGGGAATCGGAGGCGACAAGCGCGTTCGCCAGGTGCTTCCCTCTTCCTTGGAGGGCACTGCCAAGCTTTGGTGGCGGTTCTCCGGCAGATTTGAAAACTGGGACACATTCACCAAAGAGTTCCACGCAGAGTTCGCCTCCGTCGACTACAAACATCGGTTAAAAGAGGAGCCCGAGCATCGGACCCAGCACCCGCAGGAGAACCTGAGCCAGTTTATCCACGTCATCGCGGAGTATTTTGACAGGATAGGCGAAACCGTGTCGGACGCGGACAAGGTTGCGAGGGTCCGCAGGCAAATGCTTCCCGAGTTCCAGAGCTTATGCGAGGGTATGACCTTCGCGAACCTGCGCGAAATGGCCAAGGCTGCGGACGGCGTTATGGAACGTGCGTGGCACCGGCTGAAGTATGTGCCGCCACCAGCGAGAACGGACCAGGTGGCCAGGGATCTCGCGTTCGTCGAGCACCATTCAGTCGCCCCGAACCCGGGCTATGCACTGAGCACCGCCATCGACCCCTCTGCTGCCGCCCTGGTTCAGGGCCACCCACCAGCTCCAGCAACACAGAGTGCCGGCATCGTTCCCCAGCCATGGTGGCCCCTGCACCCAGCGGCAGTGCAGGCATCCCACTGCAAGACTCAGCAGCTGGTCACAGTCCCGGCCCCTTTCCCACCCGTACCACAGCAACTACCGTATTTACCCAAATATAGGTCGACCACGAAAATAGGTCGGCCCCTATTTATTGAACTCACCGAGAATAAAAAAAAATAATTCGAATATAGGTCGACCTTTTTTTTTTTTTTAGGAACAGGGGAAAGTTAGGGAAAAAGAAAGAAACAAATCTTAATTTACAGCACTCTCGGCTAAATCGCAGGGCGATGTCAAAAACTTAATCATCGTCAGAACTTCCGGACATGTCATCGTCGTTCGAAGCTTCGTCAGCTTGGTAGACATCCTCACAAATTCGCAACAATACACAATAACTCACTGACACCGTCCGTTGTAAAATGACACTGCGCAAGACGCAACGAAAGAAGGTGGAGACCGGCGAAGCGACGAAAGACCAAATACGCGAGCAACGCCGGAGTCGCCGTAAGCAACACGCGCGCCGCTGCAAGCAACAAGCTAAAGTAACCTCCGTTGTTTCTTTTTCTTTCTTTCTTTCTTTTCTTTTTTTTTTTTTTTTTTGTGGGCATCTGCAAGGGAGAGGCGTGGAGGGCAAAGTGCATGACGCATCGCGTTCCTTTCCCTCCCCTTCCCGGTTGCCCAGCGAGAGAACGCTACAGGCGCGATTTCGAAACCCGACGCCCGAGGGATGTGCGCGAGCGGTGGCCACGGCGGGGGGAAGGGGGGGGGGGGGGGTTGTTTGTTGCTGTTTCGGTTGCTTTCGTGCACCAAAAGCTTTTTGAAACAAGAAGCGGCGTGGCTCTACGGCAACGCCGGCTCGGTTATTCGATAGCTCCATGCCCCCGGTACGGTCGCAAAATTTGGTGGCGAATGTATGTCGAAATTCTTTGGTCACGAATATAGGTAGACCCTTATTTTTTTGACAACATTTCCGGAAAAAAAAGGTTGACTTATATTCGAATAAATACGGTACCACCGTGGACCTTCGAGCAGTCCCAGGCACTGACAGTCGTGGCCCCATACCAGCCCATGTCCCAACCAACACCGCAGTGGACCCAGCCGTGGGCCTCGGCGCACACCAGCACGGAGCACCAGCAGTGCCAGTGCTGTGGAGGCACGGGGCATGCGGCACGGAACTGCGCCACGGGAAGATCACGCAACCAGCCCCGCTGTTACCGCTGCAGCCAGCGAGGACATCTCCAGGCTAACTGCCCGGGAAACAGGCATACGTAGAGGCTGCCCCGGCCAGCGTCTACGAGACTGCCCTACAAGTGGCAGCAACAGCCGGAGGAAAAAGCCCCTACTTGAGCTCACAATAGGAGACAGGGTTTTTCATGCCCTCTTAGATACAGGGTCCAGCGTCTGTTTGTTCGGAGACCCAGCTGTGGACTACAGCCCGAGCGACGGGTGCAGGACTCAAAGAGGAAGCCCACTCCCTCCGGTTGGCGACGGGATGGTCAAGCACCACCCAGTCCATCAGGTGCTGGATTCGTTGGTCCGGTGGATGCCGAAAACAATGCTTCATCCATATGCCGGTCCTATGCCGCAACGTGATACTTGGTCGAGATTTCCTAATGGCCACCGGTATCTCTATCCATGTGGCCCTGGGGGTGTGGACCTTGGGTACAGAGATACAACAGCTGGTACCATTTGCCAAGACATCTGGGAAACTCCACTTGCCCCAAGCTCATGAGGTGTACTCCTTGGAGGATCTTTTCATTGTGCCCGAACAGGGTTGCTGCCCCGGCCGAAGAACATAGTGAGCCCAGCGGGCTCCCTGTTTGGCCCACACAAATGGATCCACGCATAGCAGCAGTGCTGAGGGACCATGATCAGCTCTTCACTGCATGACCTGGATGTACCCCATTGACTCAGCATAGCATCAACGCTGGGAACAGTTCCTTCATCTGCTGCAAAATGCGACCAGTCAATGCTGAGAAAAGGGCAATCATCGACGAATGCATCAGAGAGCTGCTTGAGCAGGACTTGGTGGAGTCAAGCACAAGCTGTTGGGCCAGCGCCCCTGTTCTCGTGGCCAAGAAAACGGGTGGCTACTGCTTAGCCATCGATTACAGGCCACTAAATGCCAAGACCGACGTCCCAGCCTACCCCATGCCACGCACAGACTGGGTCCTTGCCCAACTGGGAAGGGCCGACTGGTTTACCAGCCTGGACCTGTCCCAGGGTTTCTTCCGAGATCTCAGTGGCTGAGCACGATATCCCCAAGACAGCTTTTCTCTGCCATCAGGGTATGTTTTAATTCAAACGAATGCCTTTCGGTGTGGCAGGAGGCCCAGCTACGTTTGAGGCCCTCATGGACAAGGTCCTCGAGGGAATAAAACACAAGCACTGCATGGCGTTTCTTGACGACGTCTTGGTCTACTCCGAAACCCTCGAAGACCACATCAAGCACCTGCAGGACGTGCTGCACCGGATCGCCCGAGCAGGGCTCACTATCAACCCAAGGAAGGTGCAAGTATGCAAACGGTCCCTCAAATTCCTCGGCCATGTGATATCCCCGGGAAGATGTCAGTTAGATCCCGAGAAGGTACGAGCGGTTGAGGCCTACTCTGATCCAACATTCCGTCAAGCAGCTGCAGGCATTTCTGGGATTAGTGGGCTATTACCGCAGCTTTATCCCTAGATTCCCCGACATTGCGAAACCGCTGACAGTGCTGCTTAGGAAAAACGCCCCCGGGACGTGGGAGCAGCCACAACAGACAGCCTTCAGGTCCCTTAAGGCTCAACTAGCAGAAAAAGTTGTAGTTTCTCTGCCCGACCTTAACCGCCCTTTTGTCATCGAGACGGATGCCAGCGGCATCGGCATTGCCGCAGCCCTCCTGCAAGAACACGACGGTCAACTCAGGCCAATCTTCTTCATCAGCAGAACTCTGAATGACGCCGAACGAAACTACACTGTTCAAGAGTGGGAACGCCTAGCAGTGGTCTGGGCTCTGGACAGGTTTCGGCCATACGTGGAATTCACCCATTTCGAAATCCACTGCGATCACGCATTCCTCGCTTGGATGTTCAGTACAGAACAGACATCCAGCAGGGTCAGAAGATGGGTCCTGCGATTGCAAGGTTTTAACTGCACTATCAAGCACCGAAGAGGGAAGGCCAACATCCCTGCGGATGCATTAAGCCGTTGCCCACTGCCCACAGCAGACATTGCTGCACCATCCGTCGCAGACGACTGGTTCCCGATCCAGGTGGATGAGCCGAGTCCCTCTATACATGTCGAGGAGCTGGCAACCCTGGAGGCCAACGACATATCGCTACTCCGAGACCCAGGCAGGCTGGCAACAGAGCAACTTAAAGACGACTGCTTGAGAGCAATAATCGACTTCCTAAAAACAGACTCGCTCCCGTCTGAGGCTAAGGAAGCACTCATGGTCCAAGACCTGGCAGAGAGCAGCGAAATAGACACCACGGGCCTCCTGATGTACACGGGACGGGATACTGAAGTCCCCTGGCTACCTCTGCACCTGAGGACGTTGCTTCTCCAGATGGAGCATGACCATCCATTGAGCGCCCATGCGGGGTACTTCAAAACACTCCGACGTGTTCAAGGGAGATTCGATTGGCTCGGAATGCAGTCCCGCTATGTCCGGTCGTGCAAATCTTGCCAAGCCTTCAAGCCACGCCGACAGAAGCCCAAGGGTCTCATGGATAGCTCGTGGGCAGCAAACCCCATGGAGCACCTAAGTGTCGACCTGATTGGACCCCACAGCACACCAGAACAAACACATACTGGTTGTTCTCGACAAGTTCACAAAGTTTATTAAACTCTACCCCCTTCGTGCACCAACATCCCAAGCCATTGTGGAGAGGATGGTGAATGTCTTCTGCACCACGGTGTTCCTCTGAGTATTTCGAGCGACAATGGAAAGCCATTTGTCAGGGGGTTGTGGAAGGGCGTGATGACAACTTGGGGCATCAAGGACCGCCACACCGTACCCTACAGACCAGCAGGTCAGACCGTCGAGCGGCATAATGCTACAGTGAAGCAGGGAATCGTGGCATACTGCACCACCCACCGGGACTGGGACAAGCGCCTGCCAGAGGTGGCATTCGCCATGAGAACCTCCGAGAGCGTGGTGACTGGCTATACACCTGCCTTCCTGTGCTATGGCCATGAGCGCCACACTCCCTGGAAGTTCAGACCCTTACAGGAACATCCAGAGGCCCGGCTTCCCATTTCCCATGCATACGCCGCAGAGCTCAGCCAGCACCTCAGAGATGCACTTGCCTTTGCAAAGGAGCACCAGACCAGTGCACAGCAGACTCAGCGGCACCAATACGATGCCACACGACAGCCGTGCAACTTTGCTGTGGGTGACTTGGTGCTCCGTGATTTGCACACCCTAAGCAATGCGAGCCGCGGAATCGCGGCCAAACTTTCCCCCGGACGTTCCGGACCTTTTGTGGTTGCGGCTAGGCTTGGGCGCAATGTTTATAAACTGCAACATCCGACCACGGGCCGAGCATATGGTCTGGCCAACGCGGACCAACTTGTGCGATACCAGGACTTTTGGAACTCTACATGCACGGATTAAGGGGGGGAGACTGTTAGGGGAAGCGCACATATGCATGCACGTAACATGGGCCGCACCTCTCGCACAGCATGGGCGACCACTGAACCGTTTCGCGCCGAGCCCGAGAGATGGCGCAGCGGCCGCTAGCGGGAGCGGTGACACGCGGCGGGGAAGACGGAGACGTCGCGCGGACCGGGAGGCTTAGTGACTGGAGCGATACCGCTGATACTGCTGCGCACGGGTACGCGAAAGAATAAAGTGTTTAAGAGATTTCTTGCGTGTGAGTACGACCGAGGCAACCGGCGACGAGGTACGTCACATGGTAGTAGTATAAGAAAAGTATGAACTTTATTGTCACTATGACGAAAATATTATGAGATACTCTGTTTAAAGTACATACAATTTACAGAAATATTGACAATATGCTGTCGTCGCAACACGACATGAAATTACTCCCGTCTCTTGAAAGCTTTCGTACAAAAGGAATATACAGAGGACAGCTCACTCAATTCTGCACGTATTGAAAACCACTTCCCAAAGATAGTTTTTCTAACCAAAAGCAATATTTGTAGCAGAATAGACATCTAGCAACCGTAATATAAAACAAGAATCTCAAGCATCAGTGGCCGTAGTGAACTTTTCTGCGCCACATTCTCGAGGCCAGCTTAGTTTCCACAATGCTGCAATCCCGCACTGCTGCGAGAGCACGGGGCACCATCTCAGATCTCATTTGCACATGTTGTGGCGCTAAGGAGACCCCAAACAAAGACATGGGCTTGCACAAGTGGCTTTGACAGCTGTGGAGGGCTGTGGATACTAGCTATCCTTGACAACGTGGCGCATACGTGTTCACGCCAAACATTGGTAATGGATGTGCTGGCGAACGTATACTTTACGAGCGTGTTGGTATGCATTGTACGATTCGAGATGCACCCTCTTCATTATCATTCTTTGAATTCGAAAGGTAAACGTGTGTCTCGAATGCGATAGCATTTCTGGACGAACCTCCATACTTTTTGTGTCCGTCTGCACGCTGTAGTTAATGAAGCAGGCAGCATGCGTCTGTTATACATCCACTTCAATTACCGTTATATCCCCGAAGGATAACCCGCCTCTATTTTTGACATGATTCGCTACTTTTTTTAAAAAACGCAGAAAGATAGCCCACTTAAAATGCACAGAATGAATGTGATAGGATATATTAGCTTCTGAATGGTAAATACACTTACCAAGGGTCTTATTACGTATCGATACATATTATGTTTCCCTGCAGGAAGAGAGAAATATTTGAATTCCGGTAATGCTACAGAAAAAGTTGTTGGTTGGTCGCTGGAGGCCCGTCCGCAATGAAGTAGACAGTAAGGTCAAAACATTCTCTGATTTGTTTTTAAATGTGAAGGAAAATTCTGTATGTGTCGAGTTCAAGCAGTTCAATAAATAAATGTTCACGAAGTACAAGAGGGTGCAAAATTCTATCACATTTCAACGACAATCTGTAGCGATTTGGGCAACTTTCAGGAAAATCTGAAATAATAATGCAAAGGTCTTGCGGAGACCCAAAAAACATGTTTTTTCTAGATCATGAGTTCGTAGGCTGGGTTCCTAGGAACCTGGGGGAGGTTCCTCAAGCATCCAAGTTTGTTCGGTCCTATTGTTCGGTTTTTCAAAACTTGGCAAACGGCAAAGTCTACGATCCCAATGGGCCAGCCAGTGCGTCAGAGCGAAGCATGTGATAACGTATCATCGGAGAGGTCTCTTCCTCTGGAGAGGTGTTGCATACTTTGTCCCGTAGCTCTGGTTGGCTTGAGCGGCCCATGACGTTTGCTCTTTGCCAAGTTACGGTGAAACGAAGTGTACTCCTAAATGAGTGTTTTCGATGTTTAAGCATTATTTTAGCATCCCTGAGCCAACTCTGAGTGAAACATTCCCCTACAGAGTGCGTTATTGATAACAAAGTCAATAGGCTTCTTAACTGCCTAAAAAAAAAACAGTGCCGACGGGGAGGCAGGGTTCTCTGGTTGCCAATCATAGCAGCTAGGTGTTTCTTGAGGTTGAAAAGTTAAAGGACTCCTGTTCTAAATGACTCTCAGTTGCAGCACCATGGGATAACTGATCCAACCTGGATGCAATTTGTAGTGTGCTTGTTCTAGAAAATGTCTACAAAAGTTCGGGAATTTTTTTGTCCCCTCTTGGTTTGTTGAGTGATTGCTAGTTCTGATCCCTAGCTAATTCTTGTTGTTCTCTTTGCACTTAGAACTTGTTTTGTGTGGATTGTCCTCACGTCAGAAGAAGTGGGTGTTTCAAGATGGCCGCTCACACTGTCGCCTCCTGCTCTCTCCCCTCGGCACAGGATCCGGCAACCACGTCTACTTCGTTAACTACCTATTCTTCCTGCTCATCATGCTATGTTGGGCCTGGTTCGGCTGCTTTGCATGTAAGTTTTCTGTCCTTGTTAGTTGCATAATAATGATGTTTTATTTTGTAAAACAGTAAGAGCAGCCTTAAAGGAGCTTTGCAACAGTTATAGTGATTTGCTTAAATAATTTGGGAGTTGGTGTCTCGACCTTTCTGAGTAAAGAACAAAAAAACGCTTTTGCCTGCATGTCCTAGTTTTTATTTTAAAAATGGACAAAGATTCAGGTTTCCGGTGCCTCTCAACTCCTTCACTATTTTCCGAGTCATGTGCGCTGTGACGTCAATGGGGAAGGCGCGGGGTTCCGGTGAAGCTCTCTCTTTAGAGCCATCAGTAAGCAGCGAGAACTCATCCGCTCGCGACCGCGTGACCACGTGCTGGCGTGCGCAGCGCGAACAATTTGGTGAAAGGAGGAAAGTCTCATCCGGGTCCGGCTTCTGACGGCTGTTCCGCTGCTGACGGTTTTGTGGACTTAGGATAGATGGCGTCACTGAAACTCCGTATAATAAAAGTTTTGTCGATGATACCAGGTTTTTGACGCATTTATATTTATGCTGGAACGACAAGATTTATAGAAAAGTTACCTTTTATCGAGCAGGTATTCGCACAACTTGCTATCTTTCTACAAGATTCCCCATTGACGTCATGCCTTCTGTTTCTCATGGCCGCCGCTCGCGGCTGCAGGTCGAGGAATATTCTAATTTTTGCTTCGCGATTTCGCGGCGGAATCGCAACATTTCGAAAGAAGGAAGTGTGTTTGCTGTCCTTTGTGACAAGGTGAACCATGTCAAAAGTAGAAAACGCCAATTCTTTCAACGTTAAAATCGTTGCACAGCTCCTTTAACCAGTAGTAGACACCTTCCTACGCCTGGTATGCCATGACTAAACGCTTTATACAAAGTAATTAAGCGTGGTGCGTGCGAGCGCACATGGCTTTATGGCAAACTATAGGGGATTTTCAATTTTGTGAGGATGCAGTCGCATGACAGATGGCATGGGCCATGCATTTATGCCATGCGTCATACGGCTGTGATAAGAAAATTGTTGTTACGTTTTGAACAAATGTTTGAAAAGTTTGGATATTGAAAACTTTCAGTTCTGAAAAAGCGGCTGTGACCTAGCCGACATTTCTAAGTTCTTCCTCTTCAGCTTTATACTTCTACCTGATGTGTTTCATAACGAAGAATCAAGTCTGTTTCGATGACTGCAATTTCTATTTGCAGAAGGGTCATCATCTTATGTCAGTTGTATTGTTACGATGCTCAGCAGCTGCTTTGATTTTAAAGAGGAAAAGGAATTTGCGTGGAGTTTTAAGCTATGAATTTCCTGCATTATGAGGTGAGCCTTCTGCAACCCGCAGAAATGACGCTTAAAACTTTGGGTGCTAGGCGACACTTTCGTCGCTTCGTGGAGACTGGCTAAAATATTACTGCACAGTTCAACAGTCAGTTTTTTTAGTAATACTTCTGATATTTTATTGATACTTTTATTTTTTATGTACAGCTTTTTCTTGTTTTATTTTTGCAAGAAGTGAACATAGTAAAAGTCAAATATGGCACAGAAAATAATTTTTTGGGCTTGCACACTAAAACTTCAAAACATTTTCAAATCAGAGCAAGTTAAATCTCTGAAAGTACTCTTTAAATTAATTTAGAAATGTAGAGAGCACCGATCATGAGTTCTATGCTCTTATCAGCCCCTTTTATTTTATTACTGCAGGCAATTCGAGAGTACTCTTTAAATTAATTTAAAATTAAGAGTACTAGCCATGAGTCCTATTCTCTTATCATTTTTTTTTTAATTTTATTGCAGCTCTCAATTTACAGGAGCAAAACAAAAATAAAACTGTATAATATACCAGTATGTTCACCTTATTATATTAAATGCCTCTTATATGTATTCTGTGCTTACCAAGGTTTTGCTAAAAAAAAAAAAAATTATTTAAGGTTGAATTGCTGGCACACGCATATTGAACTCCTCATACTAGTAGTGCATATCAGCAATATTTTGCGGGGCAGAAAAAGTTTGTGAAAAATTCTCACGCAAATGCAGTAGAGGCCTCAATACGTTTTTAGGAGAACCCAATATAAAAATGCACGATCTGAGAAAATGTCACAGCCGATAACCGACTTCTTAAAAGGCTATTAAAGGGATACTTGAACGAAATTTGAAATATACCCGTTGTGTTCAGAAATAGGTTGAATATGATCCACAATATCCTTAAATGACGGACAATCACACATTTCTATTTCGAGCCTGATGGCTGTATTTTTCGTTATAAACAGCCCACTCTGGCAAACGTTCAGAGAGCAGCCAGCACAGAGCATGTCGCATCCGCAGCAATCGTGATGTAGTTTGTCTCGGGACCTAACGTCCGGACGCAGCGGACGCTGCGAGCTATCCCAGCCAATCCCGCTCTGTGGACGTAGCTCGTGATACGCTTTCTGCGCGTCGCTGTGCCCCTCTCTAAGGTCACGCGACATTCACACGGCCTTGGATAGGCCCCGATGGCTCGTAGGATCCGCTGAAAGCAGCCGAAGCACACCAGCGATCGGGCCACCGCAAGTAACCCTAAAGCTGGCTTTGTACAAATTTTGAGTGACGGGTTAATCTTCTATAATCGTGTAGAGGGGCAATAGCGACTTCTGGGACACACAAAAGAGAGTCTCGGGGAGAGGAGAGTTTCTCCTTCAGCTCTTCTCTTGTCGTGGCCGGAGGCGAGACAGTTACCGTCACTACCTGTCAAGGTTCCTAGACGGGCATTACAAACGAGGCGTTAGCGGCATCCACCAGGTGCTCTTTGCTAATCGTTTAATTTGTTTTAAAATTCCTTTTCGTGCCTTTTTCAACGAGAGATTGGTGTGTCTGATGTGATAATGCTTCCTTGAACACGAATAGAGCAAGAAATAAGCGTAGAAATTTCGTTGTAATATCCCTTTAAAGCAACCGTCTGAGTCTGACAAGGTTTTTGGAGACCCCGGCAATATTTGTTTGCTTCTGTCACGAACTGTGCTAGCAGCAGGAGAACAGAGAGTGCCTCCTGCGTGTTTTTTGGGGCACGTTGGCGAGAGCTGGGAACAGCCGGCAACACCGATGCAATGCAACAAATGGCCAAACCGACGTCACTCCAAGACTTAGCTTTATTACTGGCACTGCATTCCGTCTCGGCATAACTTTTGCAATGGGCTAAAGCTACGGCCTCCCCAAGCCTATCGAAGCGACGGAGTGGAGCATGCAACGGCCCAGCAGCCCTTCGCTAGAAAAGCATTCTCTGACAGTGCATCGTGACGTACGTGCCTCACTCCGACGCTTCGATTGGCTCGCTGGGGCCCAGGTTTCCCTGCATGCATGACGTGTGGTGTGTCTGCGCGACGTGTGGTGTGTTTGCGTCATGTGTGGCGTTTGGGTGGTGTGTAGCGTGTGGTGTTTGAGTGATGCGTGGTGTGTTTGCTCGATTTGTACTGTTTGCGTGATCTGCGGTGTGTTTGATGCGTGGTGTTTGGGTAATGTACGATCTGTGTTTTTATTTGATTGTGCGACGTGTGTGATGTTGGGCCCTTTCCACGCACATGCTCTCTTTCTGCGTGCAGTCTGGAGGCACAAGCTGAGCGAGATGAGCGATCCACGCGACCGGACCCTGTGGACTGCTCTGTCCCAGAGCGGGTGGATTGCCTGGGTCGCCTTTAACTGCCTCCTGCACAGCACCTGGGTCACCTGCCTCCTCCTGTGCCAACTCTACCAGGTCAGCTTCTTCCTTTAGGGCTGCCAAGTTGGAAGGGCACCCCCAAAAATTAATTGTGTCAAAAAGTCGGCAGCTGACTCGCCCCACTTTAGGGAGTAGCCACAGGTTCCGGGGGATTCAGTTTCCTCTCCTTTGACGCTTACTGCTACTGCAGTTTTTCGTGGTGTCGGCTAGTGGCGACTCCAGTGAACTGTGGGGGTGCACTGGTCAGACCAAATGACGGATGAAAGGAGGTAGTTTTCTTCATTCAGCACGTGAAATGCCATAGACCTCACGCGTTGCGGCGTAGAATCAGTGTTACATACGAAAGGAAAGTGCTTTTTGGACAGTAAAGCACTGTTCACACACTTGCAACCGAGTAGGATGGCGAGAGACGAGACCGGTTTTTAAGCCTCTTGTGACATCTTAGGACCAGCTCCCCAGCAGCGCATCCGGTCCTAAGACGTTGCAAGAGGCTTAAAAACTGGTCTTGTCTCTCTCTGTCCCACTTAGTTGCAAGTGTGTGAACGGCGCCTAAAAACTTTCCTCTAGTCAGTGCGTAAGGGTGACACGGTGGGATCATAAAAAAAATGACTGAAAACGGCGTTTCTTTTTTTCGTTAACTCGATTCGCGCATTTGGCCGAAGCTAAAGTTTTGGTTCATTTTTTGGAGGACTAAACTTCGCGAGGTGGAAGATGTTGAAAAAGCCCCAAGCATCTTGGAAGGGTGACAAGGTATCGTAAGGCAACTTAGTACCGTCTTTCTGGAGGTTTGCATTGGCTTTGTCCGACGCGTTTCGGACGTCGTCCTCGGGATCACGTTTGAAGAAATGCTGAATGACCTCGATAGGTTGGTAAACCTTTGTAGCCAAGTACAGTGACTTTGGGGTCCAAACTACTTGTGACCTCCGTCACAAACCCTTACCCCTAAAAAAAATTATGTGAGCTTGATCATGCTAACAAAGACCGGTAAGCACAGAATGTGTGATAGGTCTTCCAGGGAAGAAGAGAAGGGCATCTGAACGGCAGCGCTTAATGAAGATTCGCTTTCATTTCTGACACACGCTGTGGGATGGTGCTACATGACTGGATAGGCCGCGAAGTGCACGAGCCCATTCACGCGCTGTGCGAAAAAGCTCTCTCTTGCATGGTCCGTACCTCTGAACCTGGATAGGTCAGTCGGCAAAGCACCTGGTTCGCAATCTCAAATGGCGAGTTCAAATCCTGCAGGGGGACTGAGGTGTTTTTTTTTTTTGCATATTTCCCTATGGATGTGACGCTTTTCAGTGTCAATATTTTGGTACAATTGGCCGCTACAGCCGGCCTTACAGTTAGACGTTACAGCCAAACATTACAGAGCTCCACGGAAATCGGCTGACAAGAGACATTTTGTGTTAAAAAAAGTTTATGGGATGGGGCGTTGCAGCTGGTTGCGGTCAGACTTCTGTGCCCCAGTTGTACCGGATCTGCAAGACTACAAATCTATGGGCAACATTCTTTTGCGTTAGCACGTGCACGCGGGATTGCAGCGCTCATGTCGAGAAGTCTAAAGAGGGCGAAGGCGAAATGCGGCCCGACCACACTTCAGTGAGGAATCTCGGCGAAGGCGTGGAATAACGTTGTTCTGGTAGTTGTGCATTCTGACTGATGCCATGTTATATTTTTAAGATATTATTTGCAGGGAACCTACACGAAATTCCTATGGATGTGTGTTTGTGCAATGTCGACGTTTTGGCCGACTCATTAGCACAATACATTTTTTTAAAGTGCTGGGTGATTCGTGAAAATGAGGTCTACGCATGAATTGGTATCTGGCTGGCAAGAGAATGGGTTTTTGCGCCCATCAACGCGATCAAATTTGATAACGTATGTTATGACATTCGAATTGGCTGACATTTTAAATGCATAGGGTTCCAATATTCTTTTTTTATTAACAAATAGAAGAACAGAAACGTACGGTTTCAGAGTATTAATTTATGTTTTTCTTTCACCGAGGTGACTCGTGCGGAAATCTTTATGCTTTCGATCCATTCCAGTCCGTGGGTCTCCCTACAAGATTCGCACGGAAGCATGTTTCGTGCGAGGGCATTGCTTTTCGTCTTGCGGGTGGGGAAAATTGCACACCACTAAGACGCTTTCACATTCTCATTCATCCCTCTTTTTATTGCGGCGTCGAGGAATCGCGACTATTTAGTTAAAATATTAATAAACGAACGCGTAAAGTTGCGCTGCATACAAGAACCAAGCAGCGATAGCGGACAACAGAGGCGAAACGTTCGGCAAGGCCGCTACGTGGGCGTCAACTTCGCCGGTGTCATGAACAGTCGCTGAGAAAATGAGAAAGACGGGGAGGAGTTTTCGGTTGTCTTGCCTCCAGGGTGAGTCTGGCGTCTCGTGCGGCTCAAACGTGCACGCGCAGCCGAGGCGCAGCCGATGTCAAAGAGTGCGGGCTAGTGGCCGGGCGTTCGAAAAGAGAAGCCCCGCCGCTTCCACACTGTCGGTGACCGTGTTTCGTGTTTTTGCATGCGACATGCGAGTCGGGGCAAGCGATGAAATATGTCTCTACATTGTGCTGTGCGCAGATGGTGTGGCTAGCGATGACGACGAACGAGCGCATGAACTGCAACCGCTACTCTCACTTCAAGAGGAGCAACTCTGGCCGCATCGTCAGTCCCTTCGAGTGAGTTCCTTGATCTTTTGGACCTCCAACAGTTTCCGATTGAGCATTGCGACATAAATGGGCTTGTCAGGAACGTAGCTTCTTTATTTCGTGGCTCGTGAACGACGCCTACCAGTCGCTGCCCTCGGGTACAAATTCGCATCACATAACTCCGGCAGCATTGTAAAAAGCAATAACGATGTTCTTAATGCTACGATTTTCTCAAACTGACTTTCTTTTGAGGAAGGGGTGTTTCATGCCATATCATGCTCTAATGTTTTGTTTCTGGATCATACTGAAAGAGCAATCTTTCTTCATCAGTGGCAGTTTTTTAGCAACACCTCACAATCTTGTTCAACTGCACGAATGAAAGATTGACAGTATGCAAGTCGGGGCTATCTCTGCTCGCATGTGGGCGGCGTGCAGCTGGAACCTCGACCTCTCTCTCGTGCAAACCACCTTCCAGGATTAGCCTCGCCATTTCCTTACAAACACCTAGCTGTAATGCTTGTAGCCTAGCGGTTATTTGCCCGACTTGGGGGACAATTTCGCTCGCCGCGTCTTTGTTCGTCTGTTCAGAAATTGGCCGTCCGTAGGGAGCGTTGTTCGTCTTCCAGGGACTTTTGAAACATTGCGAGCCGACCGAACATTTGTGTTCGGCTCAAGCGGTCATTACCGTAATTTGTAGGCTTTTGCACACTTCTGCGGCAGTTTTTCCACAATTGGATGCTCAAATTTGACGACGGTTTCCGTCATTTTGGCCTGCCGCACATGCCCACTATTACTTCGGCAGTTGCCAGACGAAAACTGCTGCACCAATCAAATCGAAAGCTGTATCCTCGAATACGACGCACTTTAGCGGTCAAAACTACAAACATGTTTGTTCCTTTTTTTTTTCAACATGCTGTCGAACAAAGAATCAATCTCATTACTTAAAAGAAACCCTGAACTTCTATGAAACTTTCTTTGTTTTTTAGGTTCTGGGACAGGACACATAAGTAACAAGATAACCCCCCCCCCCCCCCCCCCAAACAAAAAAAAAAAAAATTGTATGAGTGATTTTAATAACTGATATTTGCACTATATTTTCAGCAGATTATTTTTCTGACATGCGTGTCCGGGCACTAAAGAATGTTTATGGGGAATTCAGTGTCTCTTTGATGGGCATACTGTGTACAGGGTTACCCCTTGATATTTCTTATAATCACTGACATGATAAGAAAGGCAGGGAAGAGCTTCACTTGTTCCGCCCCCAGCGCAAGGTTCTTACCTTCGACAACACTTTGGCATCTTGCGCACCTCGAGCACTCACACGCGACCAAAGCACGGTAGAAGGCACGGAGCGCGTGCTGGACTCCAGGCATTCGAAGGACACTCCCTGCCGTTCTCATTCTGTCAACGACTACAGTTTCCCAATATCTATGCGTCAGGGTTGTTCAATGTCGTCAATGTAGACATACGAATGCCGAAACGTTTCCTTTTCGCTCCAGCATGGGTCCCGTGAGGAACCTGGCGGACTTCTGCGAGTGGCGCTGCTTGGGTGCGAAGCCACGCGATTGGAAGAACGCCCACGAAGCCGACGAGGAGGACGAAAAGCAGACTCTGCTGCATTACGTCTGATTGGTCGGCCGTCTGTTTGCCGTGGCCAATCTGACTCGGCGCGCTTCGTGCAGTGTGAGTAGACCTGTTCCTACTATTTTTTTTTACAGCGAAGCTGTTATACGCTAGGGTCTGGGAAATGCGTCCTCGCATGTCGACAGAAAACTCCCCGTTGGTCGTGGCAAGTATGAATAAATAAACATAAAAAGAGGGGGCACCCAGCGCGAGTCAGCCTTCCTTGGCATTATTAGATAGTGAGGTCCTAATTCCTTGTTATCATCTCTTGGCATCGTCCTCGACGTCGTCCTAGATGTCGTCCTTCAGGTCGTCCGAGGGGTCTTCCTAGGCGTCGTCCTCAAGGCCGTTCTTGAAGTTGTCCTCAACATCGTCCTAGAAGTTGTCGTCGAGGTCGTCCGAGAGGTCGTCCTCTAGGCGTTGTCCTAGATGTCATCCTCAAGGTTGTCCTAGACGTCATCCTTGAGGTCGTCCTAGAAGTCGTCCTTGAGGTCGTCCTAGAAGTCATCCGAGAGGTCATCCTAGGCGTCATCCTCTAGGCGTCGTCCTCAAGGTCGTTCAAAAGTTGATCTTGAGGTAGTCCTAGACATTGTCCTCTAGGCGTCGTCCTTGAGGTCGTCCTAGACGCTGTCCTCTAGGCGTCATCCTCGAGGTTGTCCTTGAGGTTGTCCTAGACGTCGTCCTTTAGGCATGGACGCATCATCCTAGAGGTCGTAAAAATAACAGCTTCGCTGGTCCTCCATCTTTACGTGAAGTGGAAGGGCCCTACAATTTTTTTATATATATTTTGCTTTTATAGGCGCCGTACGGAAGCCTCGGACCCGGTGGGACTTGACGTCGTCTCTGTGATCCAAATGCAGCAAGCCAAAAAACGAAAAATGAGCTTCAAGAAACGAGCTCCAGCACGGTTGTGCACGTGTCTAGGAAAGACCATCTTCGCATTCTTTTTTGCACGGCCCAGTCGCTCCAGAAAGTGCTGCTGGGAGCGTTCCTTGAACACTGTGAGGTGCTCGCATAGACATTTACTGCGAACACCGTTACGGGTGAACTGGAACTGTACATAACCCAAGATCCGAGCAGCCGGAGCACCAGCACATCTTGCGCCGACATCCCGACTGCTAGCTGTCCGGGAGATCTGCCTTGAGTTGCGCCGCAGGACGTCGTCTAGTGTTCCGTAGTTTAGATGTGCTGCTATAATCAAAAACGTGTTACCTTTTTGATTTTGGTGCTTATTTTCATAGTGAAACAATGACGGGGTGCGTGCATGACGTATTGATCTCACCAGCCGCACGTGCTGGGAGGCGGTGCAGAAGTTCGACGGGGAAGCGTTCCGGTGACTCGAAGAAAACTACCATGCTTGATAAGTTTTGAAGCTTGGTCTAGTGGGTGTACGGACATAATAAAAACAAAAATGGCGTGAAGACGAGGACAAAGTAAAAAGTAACCGTCCTGTCGGTTACCTTTTGCTTTGTCCTCATCTTTGCGCTGTTTTTTGTTTTTACGACGCTTGCAGTGCACGACACCGTGCTACGGAACTCTCAGTCGTAACTACCTTTACAGGAATAATATCCGTAGCTCTTGCGGAACAACTGTCCATAGCTATTACGGAACGCTGGTTGTTGTGGGAACGAGAGAACGATAGTTATAAACACGTGTCTGTTGTGTGTACCAAAGTCGCCAACTTTGGCACACGGGTAAGAACACTTTTGTCCAGAGTATTAACAATCCACAATTTTGGTTGCTTGTAAATACTGATATCTTGCCATGCTAGCAGTGCGAGCTTTTACTTTGCATCACTAGGATAGGTTCATATTGTGTTGTTGCAGTTCTGGCTTTGTTTCTGGGTTCTGGCAGCATACTCTGTCTGTGACATTAGAGTGGTTAGATTACAAGGGGTGTGACTCTTGGTGTCGTGTGATTTAGGAGGCAGTAAATGGAAACGGCACATTCCATGTATGGATGTTCTGTAGAGTGTCTATGTTGTGGCTGTGCGGTATGTGACTCAAGGATGATCTACTTTGGCTAATGAAAACATTAGAAAATGGAAACTTTGCAAATTGTACTTGCTCAGGATGATTGGGGTAGTTGGTCTTGTGCTGCTTTTTGAACAACTCTCTATTGGTAGTTTAGTTTGATATTGAAATGTTTCTGGTAAATATAAGGGAAAAATTATTCTCGTTTTAGGAGTATAAAGTGACAGACCTTATCGAGCAATCAAAATTTGTGTTTTTACGGTGGCCAAGTTAGTCAAAACCAGTTTCAAGGCAAATGATAACTATCTGTGACCACCTCTGTGCTCCTATACATACCTGAATGCATTGCAAAAGCCATCTTGTTAGAACTTGTGCCTTGCTTTTATCAGTCATTGTGTCATGGTATTTAATGAAAGGACACTTCATTCTTAACTTCTTGCTTAATTAAGTTTATAAACATTTTTATCGCAGATCCACTCCACCAAACTAGTTATCCCCGGTAACTTGTGTAATAAGACTTCAAAAGCTTGCTTATGAAATGCATCCAAATGTCTCTCGATTCGTTTCATGCACCCAGGATTAGCAAGTAGCTTTAGAGTTGGGAAGTGCAATCCATGTCGCAAGGCTCTGGGGGAACGTGCTTTGTCTCGTGAGAGCTATTGCGGTTCATAAAACACATAAAATGTACATAAAAATGTTTTGACCTTTTTCGAACTGTCATCTGCCTCTTAGTTGTAGGCTCAGGGATCTTCACTTTTGCCATTTGCACCAAGTCTCGGGTTTGTGACGTGAACTGAAAGAGTGGGTCAGTCGGGTTTACATTTGGTTTCACATTAAGTCCGGACACTGTGAAAGCCAAGGGGGTGCACAAGCCCACACGCCAACTGAAAACGCGAAGTCAAGGTGCACACTTTGCGCTTGATTGGGCGAGCCGGTGGATGACCACACGCAGAAACCCATCAAATGGCATGACGTTGCACTTTCGGCACTTCTTCATTGACCCCCTGGCTCATAACATCGGCAGCATTCTGGCGTAAGGTGAAACAAAGTATAGCCGTTCGCTTGAGCTTACCTTTGAATATGTTTATGCATATGAAGTGTTTATTCTGAGCTCCAGTTTGCCAAATTGAACAGGAAAAAGAAACGAGACATTGTTCTTTTAGCAGCAGTCCGCATTGGGAATGTGGGTGTTCTGGCCGTGTTTTTGGAAGACCGTCAACATATCGTGTTGCGCGTTGGCTGTGAAGGCGGGTCAAATTCCGATCGCGAGAACTTTAAAAGAAAATAAGTTAGCGGTCACAATTCCCCAACAGAACATAATGCGTTTTCCGGAGTTAACATTCATGTACTGACTGTGAAGCTTCTGTTACTTTTCATCATGTTTTTGTTTTGAGACTGTTTTGTTTACGTAGTCTAGCACTTCAAAATGTACAGATTATGGAGAGCAATGGCCTTTTTATGTGTTAGTTTTCCTCTTCTACAGATTGGTCTGTGTACCGGTAAAGAAAACCGCCCAATCTCGGTGACTGGTTGACGAGCATTTTGAAATAAATACATCACCCCTGTATGCCGATATTTATGCCTTTTACATCTGATAAAGAAGACAGATTTGTATGTACCGATCGTGTAAGAATTTTGCGTTCAATGAATATTGGACCTTCAGTCAAGTGACATGAAGCTGGCTGCCTGACCGAGAGTACGGCTTACCACCAGTTGGCAGTAAGTCAATGCCAGGCAAGGGGAGAAAGGGAAAGCACAAGGACGGCTGGGGAGGAAGAGAGAAACCTCTTGTAGCGTTAGCTACACTGGCCGAAGTTGAGCAGTTTCGCGTGGCCCCCAGAATGAGCCGTGCTCATTATGCGAGCCGTGCTCATTATGCGGAGCGCGCGGCGGCGGCGGCGGCGGCGGAGCTCCGCATAATGAGCACGGCGCAGCGCGCTCCGCATAATGAGCACGGCTCATTATGAGAGCCACGCGAAGCCGCCGCCGCGCCCGCCTCACCGGTCTGCGCATTCCAGAGGAGTGACGTCATAGCCGCGGCAGACGCAATGGCGCCGCCGCGTGCCCAGCTGTGCGCCTCCGTTGCGCAGTAGCCAAGTCTGACGCTGCACCGGAGCCGCTTGATAGCGCCTCTCATTTTGTGCAATTTTTTTCCTCTCTAGCGTTTCTAGTGCTCTTCCTTTCTCCCCTCGCCTCCACTGCCCTCCTCTCCCATCCCCCGTTCCTAGAGCTCGCTCTTTCTCTCTTTGCCTAGCGTTGCCTTTGCCTGCACTGCAGTCTAGGCTCTGTTCAGAAAAGATCATGCACACAAGTCCAGACATATCTTTTATTGTTTTTATTTTTACATGTTACTCCTCAACATTGTAAAAAAAACATAAAACAAATTGAGTGCGCCAGAACGGCATTTTAGATTTTTTTAAATTTTTCGCTTTTGTCAGTTCGGTGACACCGACTGCGCAAAATACAAATAACAGAAACTTAAAATATTTTGGGAACTGTTGACTTAAATATTTACAGCATTCTAGAGGTTATATATCTCGCGTCAAAAATGTGCAAACTTAGCTCCTTTGACGTCACTAGATTTCTGAGGCGTTATTTAAAGGAATTGAATAGCTACAACATTAAACTTAACATTTCATTTATTATGTCTCTCAGGGCCCGAAGGCATTACAGAGAGGAGTGGGGCACAGTAAATGGAACAAAGCAAATAGCAATGAAAAGGCAAAAACTACACAAAATAACTACTAAACATCATTTAACAGGTTTGTAATGGCACTGTACAGTCGCCCAATTTTTTAATAATATCAAGCAAGCGTCGACCGCCGGGACGGCCAGCGCTGTGCCGCGGAAAAATGCGGCGTCACGGGAGAGATTAAGCGCGTGCGCACAAAGCTCTTTCTGTTGCGAGCATCGTCTGCTAGGCTATACGCCTCGCAAGTGGGCTCATTTTCGTATTCTGCGCATGAGAAAGGAAGTAGCGGTGACGTCAGAACGCCGAGCCCTGATTGGCTGATCGCGACCCCCCCTATCTGAGCGTCGTCTGCTCCTTTGCAACGTCGTCTCCGCAAGTTCCCTCCCAAATACTTTTTCCCTCTAGCACGTCTGCTAGTCATGGCTAGTCAAAGCGATGGCTGCTTTACCTTTCCTGCGTCTGTCGGAGATTCACCGCTTTTTCACCGGCGAGAGTCACCGCTGCCTCGGAAAAAAGAACGAGCCTTTAGAGCACATGATATATAGAACTTTAGTCAAAAATTTGAACGCGAACCACTATTTTTCTCCCTTCCAGTATGGTTAGGAGTGGCTTTTTGTGCGAGACACACTTATTATAATTTTTTCATGATGTGGTGTCTTCATGCGATAAAGGTTTTCAGGTGAATTGTGTCTGTCTTGATTTTAGGAAAGCAATCGACTCAGTTTTACACGATTTAATTTTACTTAAATTGCCTCATTAAATATTTCAAGTAGCGTATTATTAGTGCTAAAAGACTACTCTACTACGCGAAAACAGTTCGTTGTAGTAAAAGGTACATCTGCGTACGTGGACGTGACTTCAGGAGCTCCACAGCAATCAGTTGTCCCCTTATTTTTCTTGTTTTTGTTGACGATATTCGGTGATTCCAATGATAGTACTGTTTTTCAACGGGATATAGACTGCATTTTAGGGTAGTGTGAAATATGATCGATGAAGCTAAACATTAATAAGTGCCACCATGCGCGCTTTATAACAACAAAACTGTTGCTTTCTTTGTACAGCCTAAATGGCGCTGCATTGGCTTTTACTTCAGAGGCAATGTACCTTGGGTACATTTGAGAAAAAAATTATCATTATCGTGGCAGTCCCATATTGTTAAAATTACAGAGCCACTGGTATTTTGTATTTCTTAGGATGTAACTTTCGAAACTGCTCCCACCCCTCCAAAGTTAAGGAGACATTATATGACAAATATAAGACCCATTCTTGAATACGCTTGTGTACTGTGGAATCCCCAAACACAATAGCTTTGGGATGACCTCGAAAGAGTTCAAAACAGGGCAGCGAGATTCATGACCGGAATTTTTACGATTACTCCGTAAGCTCGAGAATCCTGAAAAGCTCTCTTGGGTGGAAGCCGCTAAAATACCGTACGTTCGCGTACGTCTAAAACTCTCTTATAAGTAGGGTTCCGCGTTTTCGGTTTCTATTTTTTAAAAATTCGGCGTACTTTTTTCGGTGTTTATTTTAAAATTCAATTTTCGTTTTTTTTCGGTGTATATTTATGTCCACAAAAGTTTATCGGCTTTTTTCGGTGAATATCAAATAAACAGCAACGGACACCGGATCAGATTATCCTTGTATAGGGAGTATTCACTGGCGGCCATAGCTGTGTGCTCGGCTGCGGAGCGCGTGCTGACGGCGAGCTTCCACAGTTCTTTCGCCACGTGCATTCCGCACCAACAAGATTGCCGGTCTTGGCAGCCTATTAATGCGAGCTCGTTCTGAGCATGCGCTCTAAACAGTGACCTCAAATATGGCGGCCAGTGAATACCTCCTATACTTCGTCTCACCTTAGTATGGACTAGGGTGCTCCCTAGTATGGACTATTGTTAGCCGCGCGTGCTAAAAGCGCGAGCTAGTCGCTTTGAATGAAGCCGCGGCGGCTGCAAGAGGGCTCGTGCAGCTAGTGCTCTAGTCAAGGCAGTCAAGGCTGGCCGCTCGCGCTAGCACAGCCTTCGCGGTTAGTCCATGCTAGGGTGAGACGAAGTATAGCTCTGACATTTTTGATCACTCAAAAAGATAACGGCACAGATATATTGAAAAAGAAATGAACACTTTACTCGGAAAATGTGTACAACTGTAAAAGAATCAAGAAAAAAACACAGAAGTAAAAACAAGTCAGATATGAAGCCTATGCCCAAAAAACATGGAACTTCACTTTCTGGATATCAGAATTACGTACGTGATCTTATTATAGTACCCACACACGTACTTTCCTAGGTTCTCCTCGTTGATCCGCACTCTTTCTTTCCTGTTAATATGACCCTGAGCTTCGAGAATACCCTTCCAACGCTAACACTGGGCATTGGCAGGCTGATGAGATGAAGCGCTGCCTGAGCCAAAATCGGCCAATCAACCAATTGTGACCGCCAAAAGAGACACGATGCGACGTTTTGAAGCACAACACAACATGCAGAGCTTGCATCAAGTCAGTCTTCCTTACAACGAGTTTGAAAACACGCTCGTACATGGCGAAGTCATGCGGCATTTCGGCATTCCGATTGATGATGCGCACATTAAACCAAAACGTCGTAATGGCATCCGTGTATCCCATACATTCGGGCACGTTTCGATAGACACTGCCGTTCCACTTTTTCGCCACGGCTCGGCGGTACGACTGAAAGGTTAAAGTGACCTTTTCCGGTTAAAACTGAATTTTAGAAAATGGATTCGACGTACTTTTATCGGTTTTTATCGGTTTAAATCGGAAATGCCGAACCTAAAAACTGACCTTTTTCGGTTAAAACCGAATTTACGAAAATGAATTCGGCGTACTTTTATCGGTTTAAACCGAAAACTCCGAACCCTACTTATAAGATATATATATATATATATATATATATATATATATATATATATATATATATATATATATAACAAAATGAGGGACATAGACAGGGGATCATTTCTCCAGCCTCCTCATTTCATCTCACGCAGGGCAGATAATCAAAATAAGGTTTGAGAATATATATTCATGCCGTACTAACATTTTGAAATATCTGACCTATATAGGTCAACTGTTTCCGCGCTAAACTTGGCGGGGAAATTCACCTCTTCTGGCCAAAATATCAATTCAGTTTCCCCGCTAAAATTAGCGGGAAATTGACGTCACGTGACCTATACACCAATTTAGTTACCCGCTAAATTTAGCGGGAAAATTCACGTCTTGTGACCTAGATACCAATCCAGTTTCCCCGCTTAAGTTAGCGGGGAAAATTGACGTCACGTGGCCCATACAACCATTTTGTTTCCCCGCTAAATTTAGTGGGGAAATATAGGTCACGTGACACACGAATGCCTTCACTCCACCCCTCTTCTCTTCTCTCGCCACCCCTTCTCCCTCTTAGCAGCACCTCCTGATAACCCAAGGTGATGCTGCTCTCAGGGTGTTTCTCTGAATTTCATGCATTATGGAACTTTTAAGGTAATGGTCTCTGCCAGTTTTTTTGTTTACTCTCGTCCCCAGCCAGCTTGCATACATATTTAGTATAGGCAACGACAGAAGAATAAAGCATTTCGACCTGCGAATAGTAAAAAAAAAAAAGAAAATAGAGGTGAGGCAAAACGAGAATGGGTGACGGTTAAGCTTATATCCTGGACGTCTGCTGTTGGTGTGATGACGGCGAAACGATGTTCTCGCACATACTGGAAGTGACGACATTTATTATGGCGGCGCCCTTATGAGAAAGGTGTATTCTCTTCGCGAACTGGGTGAGAGCCAAGCGCTCACACAATTTCTTCGCCCTATTCCTAGTTTTCTTCAGGTTAACTTCTAGGGGCCTGAAACTCTTCTCCAGTGCTGTAATCGCTTTTTCGTTGAACGCGCCCTCTGGCAACACCACGAAGGACCCCTGTTCGTCCGACTGCAGAACTTTCTGTTTATTATCTACCAAGAAACTAACCGGGGGCCTAATAGGATCCTCCTTCCCTCTTCACTTCGAGCACTGGAGAGCATCCACGCGCTCTGCGACACACCGTGGGCTCCCCGATTTCAAAAGCTTTGTCGGCAACTTTTCTCCTCAAGGACACCAGCTCAGGTGGGCTTAAACGAGGTTCATAGCTGAACTTTGGACCCAGACCCCAAAGGCCTACCCGATTCCGGGGGGAACCGAGCATCATCCGGATTGATAAAGGTGCCCGTCAATATAATTACCCTGTCTTTTTTCTTTTTTTTTTTTGCGGTGGAAGCTACGAGCGCGTTGGACGTCGATTCTTCGCCAAGTGATCACATGACAAGGTCAAGGTGAAATTGCTCACGGAACGCCGGCGTCTGGCGTTTGACTTTTGCATTCGAACGCGTTCGGCGAGTGCAGCGGAGAGAAAGGCAGCTCTTTAGGTCTACCTAACGTAACTGGATCGTGGGAAAGTAGCGCCAAGCTCCCCGCATGGTCGCCATTTTCGCTCATGAAATGAGCAATTTCTCCTTGACCGATCTCCATACTTTGGTGAGCCGATGTCGCTGGTGACGGGTAGCTTTATAGAGACGTTTCTCGTACACCGAGATTTTGCTGTCCACACACCGGCGAATTACGAGCGTACATCATCGTACCACCACCACATGCGGTGTTGGTGCTTGGAGGCACTGAAAAATAATTTCCCTGTTTTGAAATACGCAAGAAGAACAATTTACATGTAAGATATCCGTAGGGATAGACATGATTGATAAGTTGATTGCATACATAGTGCCAAACACGTTTATATTGCCGAGGAACGCCTTCAGTACGACGGTGCTCCATGGTGATCTTGGTACAACTGGATTAGAACGACCCTCTCGAAGCTTCGAAGATTTGAAGGGGACGAAATGGCGATTGCCATAGCAACGGAGACCAATTAGCCAATCGCCTTGCGAGGTTTTGGTCGTCTGTATGTTAGTATCTGTTTGTTTCCGGCTAGCAGATAGGGAAGGCAATGGCGCTACTTTCCCAGAATCCAGTAACCTTAGGTCTACAAACTAAGAATTCGGACCAGAGCTCGGCGGTCTAACGTCTCCGCGCGCTCTCGTCTCCTCTTCTTCCCCATTTTCTCGGCGCATAGGGGACACACGCTCCCAATATTCCTCGAAATGCGGGCTAAATCATTCCTGCAAAAGTTACACATCGCACTGAAAAAAAATGTTAATGTCGTATTTTTTTTAATCGAAGGGTCAATATGATAATATATATAACGTTCAGTATCATTATTCAATAATTTCGAGTAATTAACTTTTAATTAGTGAAATGAAGGGTATTATACTTCGTTTCACTTTATGTTGCACCGCAGCGAAGGCTAGAAGCGCGAGCTCATAGCGTTGGCAGCCGCTCTTAAGTCACGAGAGCTTGTGCCGCCGAGATGTGCCCCAGAGCAAGGAGCTCGCGCTTGTAGCCTTTCCTGCGGTACATCATAAGGTGAAACAGAGTATAGAAACTTGCTGGGTATCTTCAAAAACCACTCAAACAGCACAATTCAGACAAGTGGAAGGCACGTACAACATTTTACAGCGACAAAAAAGAAAAAGAAAATAAAAACCCGCTAAATTTGGACGGTTTTCTGGGTTTTGGATTTTCATTGGAGCGCATCTTTGCGCCAGCGGTCCTGCCCCCACGTGGCCGAGGCATGCAACACACGTGCGCCACGTTTCATTCCTTCCTACAAGCGAGGCGAGGCGGTAGATCGCGCGAGTTGAAACGTGGTGGCGCCAGTGTGCAAATAGCTATCAAACACTTCCGCTTCCGAGCTACACGGCGGGTTTCGCAGTATTTGCGAGATTAAATCTACGCGCTATTTTCGAAAAATGGTCGCTCTTCCCACTCGTACACATAATTCACTCTTATGGTGAAAGAAGGATGCGTAAAAATTTAGAAAATATTCCCTAACTGGAGGTGTGCCAAGGCTACCGAATAGATGGCGCCACTGAATTTGATGCCAATCCACTGATCTCCATGACAATCGCTGGATCGCGCATCCCCGCTTATTCGCTGGCGGCCACCGGACGGCCATCTTGCATGCCGTTTTCTTTTCGTTTTGCTAGCGTTGCAGAGGCCGGCGGTAGCCTGCTATTGACACGTTTTCTTCTCGTTTGTCGTCATTCGCCGAAGACGTTCTTTAAGATCCTGTGTGAGCCGTGATACTTTCCGTTGAGGACACGTAGAAATTTCTACGAAAGCGCAGTGCCGCAGAAAAAAGGCACAACTCGTCGAAAGCAAGTTTCGCCGGTCTCGCGGCGTGTTCAAAGCTTCTTTGGCACGTCTAAGTGCCGTGTCTCTGTGCCTTCGCACGCTTGGATACCGATCAAGAATCGACGCCGTGTGGATGTGTTTTGCGAGTGCAATGTGCGTGAAGCCGTGTGTGGCTCTAAATCAGCGCCTTAACTTACTCTGACGACTGTATACTTGCGGCACTCACGGTCCAGAAACGAGCTTGATCCAGCGTCCAACTGCGACGGAAGGGGGGGGGGGGGGGAGGTACGTCTTTTTTTCGTCGTTAGACGATTTACAGAATACCGTGCACAAGAGCTCCTCACCACTGATCGGTGCTGGCTCATACTCAACCTACTTACTTGCACTTAACGTTTGAGCGCGGCTCGACCAATTGTGATTGGTCGACACATTGCACACGACCATATAGGCCGCGCTTCAAAGATTTTCATTCTCTCCGTCTCGTAATCTTGCCTTTCAAAACCCTCGTTGCTCCACAGCGTTGCTCTATTTGTGCAGCCATGTGATCCAGTAGAGTAGATTTGGAACATAGCCATGGTTAATAGTACATAAGAGCACATCCAGCCCCCCCCCCCCCCCCCCCCCCCCCCCCCCCTTCATTACCAACTCAACGGAACAGCTGGAGGATCCAGAACTCCGTAGCCGATATATATATATATATATATATATATATATATATATATATATATATATATATATATATATGATTTAAAGACATCTACGCGCGACACACCTTCAGAACTTTGGTGCGGCGTTGATTCTTGATCGGTATCCAAGCGTGCGAATTCACAAAGATGCAGCATTCGGCGTGGCAAGGAAGCTTTGATCACGCCGCGAGACCGGCGACATTTGCTTTCGACGAGTTGTACCTTTACATACGGCTTCACACACATTGCACTCACAAAACACATCCACTCGCGTCGATTCTTGATCGGTATCAGAGCGTGCGAAGGAACAGAGACACAGCACATCGGCGTGCCAAGGAAGCTTTGAACACGCCGCAAGACTGGCGAAACTTGTTTTCGACGAGTTGTGCCTTTTTCCTGCGGCACTGCGCTTTCGTAAAAAATTCCACGTATTATCAACGGCAAGTATCACGGCTCACACAGGATCTTAAAGAACGTCTTCGGCGAATGACGACAAACGAGTAGAAAACGTGTCTTCAGCACGCTGCCGCCAGCCTCTGCAACGCTAGCAAAAAAAAAAAAAAAAACGGCATGCAAGATGGCCGTTTGGTGGCCGCACTCGCGGAGCGGGTATGCGCGATTCATCAATTGTCATAGAGATCAGTGTGCCAAACAAAAAAGGGCGGAACTCCGGCGGAAAGATGCGCTTCGATAGAAAACCGAAACCCAGAAACGTTTGCAAATTTAGCGTTTTTTTTTCGGACGTTGTGAAATGTTGTACGCGTCTTATACCTTTATAAAATGAGTAATTTAGCGGGTGTTCGACTATGTCAATCATATCTCTAATTGAAACCCTACCTTTCAATTTACTAATTAAAATGTAAAACACTCGAAAGGAATTATTAAATCATACTGAACGTTATTAATTTTCCTATATTGGCCCTGCGGCAGAGACTAATACATCAACCTTTTTTTCTGTGCGTTGCTTACTTTTCGAAGAAACAATTTAACCAACGTTTCGAAGGTTTTTTTTTCTTTTTTTTTTACATTTAGCAATATTTTTTTACAGTGTTTTTTAATACAAAACAATAGCTTTTTCTTTAAACATTCTTGCCTGCAGGTTTGTGCTTGTAGTGCGAACATAATTTTGAGGCCTTTATTGGCAATGTAATTCAATTAAATCCGGCAGTGTAAAAAATCTTAAAAAAAGCATTTCTAGATTACACAAAACTTGCAATTGTACGGCCACTTGTCCTTTTAAACAACATGATGACCGTTCGTAAAGGGACACTGAACCGCAGAAAAAACGCTTCTTTCTAAGTGACTAGATGGGACGGTATACGTATATTAAAGAAAAAGTACTTTCCCCAAAAATAAAAGTTTAGCGCAATATTTGCGTCGTGAGACTCATTGTAACGATTCCGATCGAGAGATATGCTTCTGTTTCAGGGTCGACGTCTGAAAGTAAAAAAGCATGTTTTGGAATCGCATGCTTTAAAACTGGGGATTTAGTATTTCTTCAGGTAGACTTCTACTGTAGCTTATTTATTCAGGAAACTGTGCAACCGATGCCGCTGCAGTCTGAAGAAATGTGTACGAGATGTAATTATGAAAACAAGCCTCGGAATCGGCGACAGTGCAATATCCTTTATTTTACACTATGATACACATTTGATAGTCACCTTCGACAGAAACACCCGGACTTCGTTCTCTACGTTGGGTCATATTTGACGGCTCATATCGAAAGACTTTCGGCATTGATAAAGAATCCACCAAAGCCTTGCAGAGCGAACGAGGATACTTCATTTGGGAATGTAACATCTCTAAACACTATAATAGAAGTCGCTCAACACGTAATAATCTTTGAAGCAATAAATAACGGCGTACAACATAACGGCTACGTTGCGCTTCCGTTTGGAATCCCCAGCAAGGTACCACTACAGACTACAAGTCACTGGTGGCAGTGAGTGTCAACAGGACAGTCCATAGATCGTTGTAAAACAAGCACCGCAGAAAACTCGTAGAAGAACAGCGCTCCGCTCAGTGTCCAATGAGTCGGCACTTTCCTTTCCTTGACACCAGAAAAGTAGTGAGTTCATACTGAGCCACTTCTTGCAGTTTTTTTGCTGCATCACACTATAGCTGGTGATACATGGAGTGCTATCGTAAAGTATATACAGTTGTCTACCGTATTCTACTGTCTGTCGTGCCGCAGGTTAGTGTTTTTTAATTAACCATGCGTCTATATTTGAATTAAATACGGAAGGGACACTGCGCCTTACTGCGCTTCGAACGATCCTTCGTTCTTAGTTGTTTTATTTTTTTTTTTTCGGTGCGCATCAGAAAGTTGGGATTCTCGATATACATATAGTGCAGAAAGCTAAACCTTTTGTGAATTTTATTTCAGAACGTGGCTTTAGCAAAAGTAAGAGACTGATATGTTGGACGCATGTCACTGTAACGTGAAACTAGGGCTTAAGCTTAAGAGAGAGCATCCTAGAGATACATACATTTAGGCCTATAATTTGTTCTTTTTAATAGGAAGCTCATAATAACAACATCTCGTATTAAGTAAATGTTATAGGTGTTTCGATTCGCTACTACTTTTTGGTTCAATCCTATGTTGTATGTTGAAGCCATAATAAGCCTTGCAGAGTTTTGTGCGTGGCCGCTTGCTGGGGATATGTCGGTACGAAACACTTTACAAATCGGCAGTTTCGTTCGAGCGTAGTACACACAACTTGTAGAGATTCAACAGCTTAGACATATACTATAAAGGGACAGGTTGGTCGTTATACCTTATGTACATTGGCTGGCAAAGATAGCACTACACTTGGGCGTCCCAAGGTGCTCTAACGGTAACGATACCAAGCTATGGGCTGATAACATGGGAGATTATAGCCCCGAAACATTGAGATTTAACTACCCAGTCTCTATCTCTCTCTTTATCTCTATCTCTGACTGTTGCAAGCAGACCAGTCGGGTAGAGAGATGATGAGTTTTATTTGTCGCCTGTGCGTCTGTTTGAGACGAGTCTTTACATGGTTTATGAGTGTGGGCATAGTTTGATGGCGGAATGGGACTTCATCAGGTGCCTGCACCTTTTACGCTTAGATGAGGACGCCATATTGGATGATGGCGGTGGAGTGGGACGCAATGGTTTTATGTGATTTTGGCGACAATCGGTAATGTCAATCTTTGAAGATTTCGTACTATACTACCACAGGAAGCTTGTGCGAGGCAGTGAATGTCTTGCGTAGCACATGAAATGCTTGTAATATGGTGGGAAAAGACTACTGTAGCATATTGTGGAGTTCAACTGGTATCTTTTTATAACGGCCTCAATTACTACAATACAGAGACAGGCGAATGCAGAGCTAAAATGGTGAAATTCTTCCATACAACAAACATGGGGCTATAAACGAACTATTTCTGATCCTTCTATCTTGCCCAGTTCTTTGTGCACTTCCTTGTTTCGTTTCCTTCTAACTGACGTTCCTGCAGCATGATTATTGAAGAGTTTTCTGGAAAGTTCATACATCTAGTGCCACACATGCGTTTTTTTTTTGTTCCACGTGACGTGCTGAATTAAATTACACGATCAAAACAGCTTACTTTCAACTCGAGCGACAGTTCTTCGAAATAATCTTTCGAATAGAGATATAAGTATGCTTTTTGTGTCAAAGAAGGGTGATGTAAGGAGTATAAATTGTATGGCAGTGCTCGGAGAGTCTATCCGATACAGAATAAGCTCTAAATTTGCAGTAAAGCAAGAGATCCGCCAAAGCGTTTCTGCAGTTGATGCAAGAAAGGTAATGCCAATTTCAAACATTAAAACCCCATTTTATTTATCAGCGCGTGCATGCGTGTGTGTGTGTGTGTGTGTTTGTGTTTGTTTGTTTGTTTAGGTACTGTAGTACTTTATCATATTTGTGCAGGTTAGTTGAAAGCCAACAGGTGGATCTACTATACCTATCGAAATAACACTTTTACGCAAGGAAAGTCTACTTTAAATTTTGATATTTCAAACGTATTTAGTTTGGTGACGTTATTTATTATCACCATTTCAAATGTGCTTGGATTTGGGATTACAGCTTAGCTTTGAGCGACAATGAATCGAAATGAAATGAACTGATAGTGTCAAATGGAAACGATAATGATGTGTATGTGAGTGTGAGTATGCATCACCTATCGTTTCTGAGCTTAGTTGTAGATGGAGTATCATTAACACCTGCCCACGTGCTGCTATCATCTGTCTTACTAATGGTGTGTTTGCCTGTCGAAATTCTCGCTGCAAAGTCAAAGCCATTGTTGAATTGTGCGAACTTGGAATCATATTTAAACAAATCACTACCTTGATCTGCTGGCAAAGAAAGGCTGCTATTTGTTAGTTGTGTATCATTTGTATCCGGCTGCTAAAGAGTAACCTGTAATATCTACCAGACAAAATACGTCACTGGAGGCAGTCGAACCTCTCGTAAACGGACACTGAAAAGCACCTCCTTCATCGTTTAAGTCGATGCATGCCACAATATATTTATATTATGAATCTTTATCAGAGCTTGACTTCCCTTTGTTGATGTTGACTGGCTACTCTTGCTCATCATCGCGAACGGATGGTTGCTGGCATGAAGATATATCATGTTATAACAATGTAGGAATCCTGACATCACAAAGCACACGTGACACTGAAAACAACACTATACTAGGCACACGAACGCATACGAGTGCGTTCGATTGTTCGTTCTACGCAGTAGCACTGAGAGAGTCGTTCTCGCGAAAAAGTATACTACACTGAGTCATTCACGTTTTGAAAAGGTGGAGCCTTTGATGACCTCCGTTTCATTGTATCTTTCTTTCTGCCCACTATAGACGCATTTCGCGCTGCGGTTACCCGATCCGCCAGCAGTCGGCGGGCCCTAGGAGCCGCCATTGCTGACCTCCACATTCAATCGCGCTTGCTCTTGCAGCTTCCGGGTCCAGGAGTCATCGATTGCGGCCGCAATGGAACGTCTAAACCGCGTCCAGCGGGTAAAGCCTGCTCGGTGGACGCTTTCAAAGACAGCAGACAGCAGGAACCAAGCTGTGTGCACTAAACATGCCTTAATAGCGCGCAGCCCCCACGGACTGTCCACGTTTAGTGGCAGCTTCAATGTACCGATTCCTTAATTAAAAGAAGATTTAAGAACAGCGTTGACAATGGTTTCTTCGACACTTCAGTGGTTTTACCATCGAAGTACCTCTACTTCTAAGGTACAACGTCGTCAGTTAATCACCGGATAGTACGTTAAATATACGCACTTCACGCTGGCGTCGTCTTTACAAACGCAAGAAGTCGTCGATGCCTGAAAATGTCACGCAAGGTTTTAGGGGTACATGCGATTCATTTAATGACCTCTAGTCACCGGCAGGATGGGAAGGACAGGCTGCGCGTGATAGCTCGAATCGCACGAGACACCCAAGTGAAGGTAGGAAGCTTGAGGCAGAACCCAGAAAATATCTCCCTGCCGTTCCAATCCTGTCAGTCACTCGAATAGTTTTCACGCGAGGTTAGGCCGTGCGAGCAAAGGCGACAAACCAAAGATTTTGCAGACTTGTGAACATTCTCGCAGCGCATAACAGACTGTTTGTCTGCCTTAGAGCAAGAATGCTGGAGGACCGCTCGCTCTCATTTATGATTCGCACAGATTACAGTGACGTGATCGTTGCGGCATTTGCGCAAACTTGCTTAATTCTGATTCATCCTACTGCATTTTGAGAAAATGTGAAGAATTTGCAGCGACGTTGTGCCCAAAGTTAGTTCCACTTTACCAGTTCAGAAACGAATAGTATCTCAGGCGTCGTTACACGGCCGGATCGTTTCGGTAAGCCGATGGAAATTTTTAAAACTTTCGATTATTGCTGAGAATAACGTATTATTCGGCCCATACTTTTGTGTCGTAAACTCACTCGCGGTCTGATACTATTTGATACACGAGGAAGAAAAAGAAAAAGAAAAACACTAGAATGGTTTAAAGTTGAATTAAAATGATTAATTGGTGGCACAAAATCTCGCAACCAAAGGTAATTTCAATGCTGATAGCAAAAAAAAAAAAAAAAACACATACACACGAAAATAAGTCTTTGGTTGTTGCGGGCAGAGCAGAAAATGCGCTCCACTGACGATAAACTGGATGTCAGCTATGGCGGAAAGGTCACCTGATACCAAGATGGCGGCGCCCATGCAAAGCTGCTGTATAGCGCCTACAGTATATATGCAATCATGATCAGCACTTCAAAGATCTGGTGTATTGTTTTTGTGCAGCATTTAAACCAAGTATTTCCTTTCCTCCTATACATACTTTACACGAGAAAGGCTACAATGACGGTAGCAATGATCAGGATCCCGTAGTGAGTGAGTTCGTCTCCCTTCAGTATTCGCGATCAGTAGGTCCCACTTATGTCTTCTGGCAGCTATACCCCTGCACCGCGTCTTCTTTTTTCCCACTGTGTGCCATCCCAATAAATTGTCCAATGCACCAGGTAAGAAATGTAACAGAAAACATGATGGGGCATAGAGATCATGAAATCCCCAGTCACTTTCAGTTCTAATAAGCCACGCAAGTCTCCGTTGACGCGAAGGCTTCGGCTGTATACGTGGCTTGCATTGACGTCATGCCAGTGGCCATTGCGGAGGCCTTGCTGCTGAGCGAGTAACGTCCACAGCCTACATTTTGCACCACCGAATTCGGAAGATAGGGAAGGAGCACCAGCATGATACGATGGCGTCACATGCAGGTCACGCACAGTTGAACCCGGTTATATTCGTTATAGACGGAATTCGTTATATCTCAATTTTACGAGAAATCATTATGATTTTGATGCATATGGCGCGGCAAAGTCATTTACCGTATAGCATATGCTGGTTAAAATAGCTACAATAACGCCACCTTCGTGTTTAATACAGTACCCGACGCGCGCGCGCACGTTGTAACAAGCATGAAATGATTCGTTATATCCGATATTTCGCTATTCTCTGGTTCGTTATGAGCGGACTCGACTGTATTGGTCACGACCGGCGCGGTCGCACTGGGCGCTCAGAAACACTTCACCAAGTGCCCAAACTCAAACTAGCGCCGCACTGTCATCTTCTCTCAACCGAACGCATTCAGCGTGCGGCTCGGATGCCTCACGAATATTCTTTCATTCCAGGGGTTTCGACTAGCACGACCGCAGCGACGACGACGACGACGACGAAGACGACGTCGTTCTTGGATCCCGCGTCTTTCGTGTCACGTGGCTCTTCCGAAGACGTCGGGCGCGAGGCTTGAGGACAGTTTGGGGACAAGAGACGCGGAAGCTGGCCAGCAGCGGCGGTCAACGCTGGGCCCTTGCCAGCATGGCGTCCACGATGGCGGGAGGGAACGGGGGGGAAGGCCTCCTGGACTTTAGACCTCCTTGCAGAGGCAGATGGAGAAGATCATACCGATGATCTGGAACAAAACGTACCAGGCAGAATGATGTTATAACTAGGGTTCCGTGTTTTCGGTATGTACCGATAATCACCGAAAAATAACTCCCGAAGTTTTTTTTTTTCCCAAAATCGCTAAAACCGAAAAAAAAAAAAAAAACGTATTGAAGCTTGCTTTGAAGAAGAAAAACCGCAGTTTCACGGCAGTTTACTTTTATAATTAACTTTCTTTGTGCCTGCCAAAGCACTGACCGCTCTGAACTGTCTGCGATCGCTGCTTGTTTCTTCGGAAATTGTTTCTATGTGCTTTATTTAGTAATACATAACGGATATAACGTCGTGTTTTCTAGAGCGCGCCAGATATATCTTTGCTTTTACGATACGAGCCTCGATAAACCCAGACTTGGGGGTTTATCGGGTCTCATATGGTAAAAACCCCGATTTGCAAGTCGGTGTCTATTTGTGATATCACAAACAGACACCGAAAAACACCGAATTTAAGCAACAACAATTGACATAAAAAAATAACCCCCGAATGTGAAAAAAAAAATAAGTACCGAAAACACGGAACCCTAGTTATAACTAAGGTTCCGTGTTTTCGGTAAATACGTATAAACCCCGAAAAGTAACCTCCGAGCCCGTTTTATTAAAATCGAGGAAAACTGAAAACCCCCGAATAGACCTTTTCCGAGTAATGAGTGCCGTCTGGGAGTTTTTATGCGAACTACAAACGAAGGGCAGCCCAACATACCTCCGCCCGTCGGGACACAATGGGATCTTGAACAAAAACATTTTCGACGGGAATCTGTCTGGATGAGGGAAAGTTAAATTTAAAAAAAAAAAAGTACTCTGGGATCGTGCCGTTTTATCGGTTTTCATTGCTTTCTATGCCGCATACTAGCGATACTAAAAAAAAAAAAAACATGTAAAAAGATGAAAGACGCCAAAGCGATGCTGTGGCGAGAGCGGAAAACCAGGCCAGGGAAGAGGGTGACCGCATGCGCAGATGTTCACTGGGAAAAGGACCATTGGAGCTGTCCTTGAATTAAAGTAAACCCAAGCTTCACGGAAGAAATTCATTATTTACATCTTTATTGTGCGATGGTCCGCACCTCAGCCCCCCACTGAACTGTCTGCGAGGCTGCCGCTTTCTTCGGGTACCACGCCCACCATCCCGATTTTTTAAAAAATCTTTTTAACACCGGAACGCTCATATTCCCTGGAGGTTGTGTAATTCCATTTCCGGGTCTTGTTTTCTTCAACGTAAGCCACGATGAACGCAGACCTTTTTTTCCGCCACCGCAAATTTACACAAAAAAACACCGAATCTATGTGTAAAAAATAAACCCAGAGAAAACACCCCAGAATTTGAAGAAAAATTAGGGAGTTGTAGTAGACCGTTTTTCTCCTCCGCTACGGCATCCGCGAAAAAAACGCCGGAGCTGCGCATGCGCGCCGCCAGCCTTGTCTGCATAGTTCAAGGTCTTGTGGCGCCTTACGGAGCGCTATCCGGGTGCTTAGCGGGCTGCGGAAACGGTCTACTACAACTCCCCATTAACCCCAAAACACGAAACCTTAGTTATAACGTAGCTGTAGTCTGTTGTAGCAGAATATCTGCAGTATAGAAGCTTTGCCTTAATTCTACCTTCGACGTTTCGGCGAAGCTAAATCATGACAGAAGGGCACGATCATGTTCTGGAGGCAGAGCTTCGTTCGCTGATCTTGTATTACAATTTACCTCCAGCTGTTACCTACTTCATTTCCAGCCAATCATAGCAGCTCGGCTAAGTCATCGGACATAAATTCAGCATTGACAACCAGCGTCTTTCGTACGTTACGAAGTAAACTACTTTGGGATATTCGCAACTCAAGTATTGTCATCTAGTTTGGGAAAATACAACAAAAACAAATACGAGTAAACTACATATTTTACAAAAGAAAGCTGCGCGTGCTATTGCCAATGTTTCATAATATTACTACACTGAACGTTTGTTCTCATTGTTTAATATATAACCAATTTCAAATATTTACAGGCCCCGACTTCTTGTGGCGTACGAGTTTACGCAGTTTAAAAACAAAGTTTTTGAGGAATTATATAACCTTGCCCTTGTTACTTCCTCATATCAACTCCGCCCTTAAGAAAAATGGGTTGTTTCACCATCATATACATTATATTATAACCACACACTAAATTACAGATTTACTACTTCATTAATTTAATTGTTTTTAAAAGGTGTTGATATTCATGCAATGACGCTGGCAGAGGTACGAACATTATTTTAGGGTTTGTTTTCTTAGGTACGGGTAAGGCATACGGATCACTCTACCATTGTATATACAACTATTAATTTATTCAATTTCCTTTTTTCCTCATTTTGTATGATCTGTGGTCTGTACATTTAAAAGAGTGTCCTTTTTCTTAATGTACCTATTTTGTTCGTTTCCTCAAACTGTTTGGGAATCGCCTGCTGTAAAGAGGGCCAGGACCTCCATTAACCTGCTACAGCATCTTTTTGTCTTGGTCCCCCATTTCAGTAATGAAACAAAATAAATATTTATTATTATTATTATTGTTATTATTATTAAATTGAGAGATTTAGAAAAAAAAAACCACCCTCGCCACCTATCACATTACATATGCGCTTCTTCTGACCTTCAATTCCAGAGCCGACCAAAATTCATTCTGGTACCATTGATAGGGACGAAAAGAAACTTGCCTCAAGCCCGGCAACTCCGCAGCCGACGGCAATTAACAAAGTGCTCTCCTGCCTGATGAAATCCTCCAAGGCATCCAGACATCCCTGGAGAGACACACACCACGAAAAGGACAATGGTAAGCCTAAATGTAGCCACGACCCTTCGACGCTTCAAAATGTTACGTCAGCACCACCTAGTACGCAGCGAATACGGACTCAAAGGCCGCGCTTTTGGAATAAGCGCGGAAGATGAGGAGTTAGCATATAAACTATTGTTCAAGGAAATAAAAAGTGAAAGCCGTTTACAACTCCCTGTAACGCCGAATTAAAGCGCAGCTCTTGAGGAGGAGGAGGGAAGGGTACTCAGGGGAGGGTATACCCCTCCTCCTCCTCCCCTCAATCTTCAATCTACTCCGGGGGGGGGGGGGTCACGTGACCTCGGGGGGGGGGGGAGGGGGGGTCACGGGGCCTGGGGGGGTCACGTGACCTCGGGGGGGGGGGGGGGTGTCACGTGACCTCGGGGGTCACATGACCTTGGGGGGTCACGCGACCCCCCGAGGTCACGTGACTCGAGGGGGGGGGGGCTCGCGCGGTGCATTATGGGACATTTTTCATAATGCCCCGCGCGGTTACGCCGACACCGACGGCGACGCCGCTCAAGACGGAAACGGGCGCCTAAGCTGCGCTCTTTAAAAGAAAGAAAGGCTGGCTTGCATTCGCACAACACCACCTAGAATCATCGAAGCCCGTGCACCAGCATTTCGACGTCATCACAGTAAAATCCAGCGCAGACACAGATTGGAAAAGATTGGACAATGCTCCTAGGACGCTGGGTGTTGGGATCGGTCGCAATTGCTGGGTTGGCGTCATATTAGCGTGGTGCCGTATACGTAGAGGTATAAGAAAGCTGTTCACAGACGGCGTTGCGTTTCTGCCACGTTTAACGATCTACCCGAAGACCTTCTTAACCTGTCGTCTAAAATATAAATCACGAAAAATACTTATGAGACAGTTTCCCTTTCCCTCGTGTCGAACGAGACAAAAAAGAAATCTAATTGTCTGTTTGTGAGGTTGAACGCACCAATTATATTTTGTAGGGTGTTCTCGCTCGTGAATGCATGTCTGCGGTTTTATATTTTTAATACTTAATTGCGTTGCATTTTTAAAATTGTTTATGTGTTGTCGAGTGTCCGAGGTTTTGTGTAGTGTATATTATCGCATTTTGTTTTCGAGCTTACAAATACTTGCATTGATGTTGACAGTTGTTTATGATATGTATTCATGTACGAGTAAGTTATACTTTATATGCTTAAATCCTGAGACTACTGTCATGTCCCGCCTACAGGCGTCCTACGGTTAGTCGGGCCAGTGGTTTTATGTTTGTATTTCTATTGTGAAATAAACCTTATCCTATTCCATCAATCCAGTGTAGATGGCACATTCGGGATTGAAGATTTGCCAGGTGGCGTTGCTATGAACCCTTATCATAAAGAAGTGCCGCAAGGAGACACTTGCATTCTGCGTCCCAGCGGACCTCCGGCCAAATGAGGGGACAAACAATTCCCGCCATCCACGCAATCTACATAAAATAATCACTCAACAGTTCTGCTTAGCTAAAGAATCGGTTAGCGAAATATCTGATGGAATATTTTGAATACTAATTAGAAGACCGGTCCATTTTATATGTTATTTGTGTGCAGGCTTCTCCCCGCAGTTTATCTGCACCGTGTCACACCGGCTGTCAGCCAAAATGAAACGACTTTTAGAAAACTATCGCTGCCCGAGAAATTCTATTTAGCCCCTTTTACTTAATTGTTGCTTAAACGTTATACACAAGCCTGAGCACTACCAAGCTCCGTTTCCCACCGACACGCTCGATGCTGTTCCGCGATGCTACACTGAGCCGATGGACCCTCGAATTTTCGTGTTTTTTGCAATTGAACTAGGTGTTCACTTGTTTCCAAGTTCATTGAGATGTTCGAGCAGCCGTAGTGCTCGAGTAGTGGCGTCGTTCTTTTTTTCCGCGGCCGCAGTGGGACCATCGCGTGAGCGACTCGAACGTGGCAGCAGACGGCAAAGCGATCCTAAAGCAATACTACGATTGAAAGCGCTTTTGTGCGCGTGCAGACAAGTCAAGCCAAGGCATCACAAACAACCCAATCTTATGCAATACACACACATCAGGATAATTCCCGCCGATACCGGGGCGTCCCAAACGATGATGTACGATGATGTACGCGCAGAGCAGCCCTGTGCAGCCGGGAAGCCGGAAAGCGATGACTACAAATGGCGCGGCAGCGGCACCATTTCCGGAATGCGCGCGCCTGCGCAGTTCGCTCAGTGAGATGGGTCTATAGTAGCATAAACACGACTGGAAGATCTACCGAAATGGAGCCAGGGGAAGTCCCTCGGGAGGCAAGAGACTACTTGTGTTTGTATACGCGTTGATGTCTACACACACCAGGTGTGCGCACTGCGTGTACGCAGCATTTGCGTGAGCTGAAGCGTCTGCGACCGCGCAGTGTCTACAGTAAGTCGGGTCGGTGTAGGAACACGAAAGGGTGTATGCGTGTACCTGGCTGTGCCTGTAGATGCTCTGCTTGGAGTCCATGTTCTGGCAGAGGGTCTCGTTGAAGGGCCGGGGGTTCTTGTGGGCGTCCGCTTCTGTCTCGTCCCGCAGGCGGCAGCAGGTCTTGCTCACGTTGTCGCCTCTGGCCAGGCTCTCGGCCTTCCAGGCGCTCTCCAAGTAGTCGCCCGGTCCGAACACGCCGCAGCACTGCATCTGCGCGGACGTCCGATATCGAGTCAAGTTAAATTGACGACACTTTTCATTCTCGAATTTTACGAGCCTTGATTCTGGGGATGCCGGACGGCGTGCCCTCATTAGGATTTTTCTTTTAAAGGCGAAAGCCTTAATTACTTGTCCCATTACGCGAAAAAGCGGCGGCGTTGTGCCCGAAAGATGGTCAGACCAATACGTCATCAAGCAAGCGCCTCAGAAATGAAACGTAAAGAAAAGCGCAGCAACGCGGGTGCTTCGTCACGGAAGCCTGCGGGGGCGCTCGAGGTCAAAGCGGACGTGCCTATCAAATAAAACGGAAAGAAAGAAAAGCACAGCAAGATGGATGCTTCGTCACGGAAGCCGTCGTGAAGCCGGCGGGGTTCGCCGCGCCTGCGCATTGGGGGAGCGTGATGTCACCACCGGGGCGCATTGCGTGTAGGACTGCACTGCGTGTAGGAATGCTTTCGTATTCCTACATGTAAGCAGTGTCTCTGGTGAATTTTTTATGCGAAACGATTGATTTTGTTTTTTACATTGCAAAAGGCTTATTCAGATGAGCTTACATACAGAGGGACTGATGGGAACGTATACTATATCCTACAGGAAAAACTATCTACAATGCCCCACAGACTCACTGATGGGTATAGTGCAGTCTTGTACAGGGTACTCGAAAAAACGTAAACAATTACAATTACTCTTGGCTAAAAACTATTTAATTAGATTACTCGATTATTCGAGAAAAAAAGTAAGTGGCCGTTATTCGAAGAAAGTAACCCTTACCTTTCCGATTACTTCAGATTTTCGAAACGACAGATTCACTCGCCGGTTTGAAAACGGAGTGTTTTGTACTGTCTATTATTGGATTAGAATTGCCGAATCATAAGCTACTTATCTTTTTAATGCACCGATTTCGGTAGTTCAAATGATTACGAAATTACTCCAAAGACTAATCGATGACAAGTCATTGTATTACTTGTGGCAAGTTCCGTACCGTACAAGTCTGGTATAGTAGGGAGGGAACCGTTTTTGCACTTCCGATACGGTACTGGGCCCTCCGGTACGCACTGCGCATGCGCTACCGCAGAAGACTCGCACATGCGCAGTGCGTAACGGAGGGCCCATCGTCCCGTATCGGAAGTGCAAAAACTGTTCCCTAAAACTCCCTAGTGTCGCCATTTCAAGGACGGTACAGCATACAAAGTTTCGTACGTATCCCTCGTTTAAATATGCTTATATTTAAGGAACTGAGAGAAGGCAATGTAGGATGCGTGCTACATTTAATTTTTTTTTAATGCGTGCGCGTGGCGTTTGGATGAGAATTTAGTCCCAAGGGTCAATGTTTCACCAAAGGATATATTTACCGGCTTCTCTAATTACGCTGTAGCGACGACCATACTATCATCGTTATAATATTTTTATTTTTATGTCCGTAAATAACGATATGGCTCAAAATGTGGCACATATCGAGTAAATAACAAAAAAATTACAGGAGGACACTTAAGACTTCTTACCTGTAGGAATGCGAAAGCGTTCGTATAGGTAGCGTATTCTTACAAGCTGCGCGCACCTCTATGATCTGCAGAGGCCGGCCGAGCAGCCTCTGCGGACGCCGTCCGGCCGGGCTCGGGGGAGAAGCGAATGTGCGCTGCTGCGGCGGCGCGCGGGAGCAGCGCCAGGAGTGTGGGGTGGCGTTCCTTGGAACTATCCGGCGTGCGGGCCGCGTTGCAGCCATTTTAACAGCCGTTCCGCGGAGGGAATTTCTCTGCCGTTTTTCGCGGTTACGGACAACGCCGGCTCCACTCCATAGGACAGTTAAAGTTTTTGCAATAAAAAAACAACATAAAAATGCATGTTTTATTTACTAGTCAAAATACTCTAGAAACATACAAAAGTCAAGTGCTTAGGCCCGCTTCAGACGGGGCAACTTTTCCAGCAATTTTGAGGTTGCTGGCGGGTTGTTCCCTAGCTTTCCCTAGATCGACGCGAATTGCTGAGATCGGGTCCGGCTCAAACAAGCGAGCGACTCGGAGCAATTCGAAGACGTTTGAAGCGGCTGCAGCCAATCAGGGACGCGATATTTTCACGTGACACCCCTGTGATGGTGATGATGACAGCTAAAGACTTAGTTCTGGTTTGAAATGGATCGTTTTTGGAAATAAACATTTTCAGAGAAATGAGTCAGTATTCTTAACGCCGTTCAAAGATATAAGAACACGTTTTTAGCGCGTAGTTGGGCGTCTAAATAGTGAAAGAAATATCAAATTTAATGATGATGATGGCAAGTCGGAGCAATTCGGTTGCTGCGTGTGAACGCGGGCGGTCCGTGTTGCTGGTGTTGCGACGTCAAGTTGCTGGGTGAAATTGCTCCGTCTGAAGCGGGCCTTACTAACTAAAAGTTTAGAAGTACCTCGAGCAATTGTCCTTTTAAAATTAAAGTGGTAATAAAATATCAAAGTGTTTAGCAACACGGCCTGAAGGCCGCGCATGCGCGGTAGCCATGTGGGCAAAAGCAGCCCGGCTCTCCGTGTTTTCGCCATTGCGTTCTATGGCGTGCGCTCGTTGTTGACGTTGTAGGGATGCTTGTATCTTTATTTGTGCGTCGTATTTCCTGACAACGTATGTCGTATGCTATGCCCGACTATTTGCGCTCGCTGCCCGAGCCTGAACGGCAGCGGTATCGAAACAAACTGTGCGTGGACGGCGTTGCCTACGAGGATCCGTACGCCGTAAACAAGGCCTGCTGGACTTCCGACGTAAAGTTGCTGCCACCGAAATCGACGGCTTACGTCGTCGTTTATTTATGTTTTTCGCCAAGCCAGTTCACGGCCGACACGGTGCAGGCGTATAAAGCGCGAAACACATGTACGACGAAACCGTCCGATCCGACGTGCGGACTGCCGGAATGACCTTGGGGGGTGAGGGTTTTCGTAGCACCGGAGAGCGTTGAAACCCTCGCCTCCGACCGTCGTATCGCCTGATCGGATGTCGGATCGGACGGTTTCGTCGTACATGTGTTTCGCGCTTAAGTCTCTCGAGGCCTACGTTTACTTCGAGTCGGTTTCCGCACTGCCGGCAGGATCAGCAGACTGTGGGTCTGCGGAAGTGTATTCATTGATTGATTAAATACACACAGCGTCCTCAAGTCAAGGTATGATATTTTTCCTATTCTCATGAGCACAAGGCATGACAAGCAGTAACGCTTTGTCCGTTCTGCAGTCTTGGCGGTAACACGTTACAAGTAACGGTGTTGCCGGTAACGCGTTATTTTTTTCAGTAACGTACTCGTTACGTTTTCGAAAAAGTAACGGGCAACATACTTATGTTACTATTTCAAGTAACGTAGTTGCGTTACTCGTTACTACTTTCCAAGTCTTAAAGAAATTGCACTTCAATATTTTCCGTGTTTTAGGCGTCAAGCCCTGTTTTTCTTTGCGTTTTTTTCTCGTGAGTATTTAGGTGAAATCGTAAAAAGAGATGAAGTAATTATGTTCAGTTTCTGCATGAACATAATGTTTCTTGATATATGACCTGTATTGTCAAAACCGTAAAATGTGTTAAATCATAATTTAAAAAAGTAACGCAGAAGTAACGTGCGTTACTTTTTATCGGTAGCGGTAACGCGTTCCTTTTATTTTTAGGTAACGTAGCTCAGTAACGCGTACCCTTTATTTGCAAGTAACGAGTAACGTATTTCGTTACTTTTTTTCGGTAGCGCCTAGAACACTGCCGTTCTGTCGCCGATCCCCTTCTGCTGGGTAGCACGGGCGTAGCGAGCCTCCGACAACCGCTTGGCCGATGCTTTGTGCGCGAACACCATGGGAACAAAATCCCGGTGGTCTCGATCAGACAACGGTTTCCCTGCACATAAGCAAGCCTCGGGACGGAGATTGAAATGGAAGCCGCACTTGCCTTCAAGAAAGTGTTTGCCGCACGAACGGTCGTTTGCGCGAGGCGACCATTTTTTTTTCGAATCCACGGATATTATCCACCTTCCATGCCTTTCAGAGTCTGCCGGGAACTTGTGGAAACTCCCTCCGCTGCTTTTCTTGTGCATTTCGGTGCAATTAACGGCAGCATAACTTCGCGGCATGCTGAAATGCTATGACGCCCTTGCGAAACGTGCGCGCTTTTAATTGCCCACACCACCCGGCTCCGGCGCGATCGCAGCGCCGCCGCAGCTCCGTGACGTCAAGCCCGCGTGTCGGTGTATATACACGTATCTGTAATCTTGCTATACATAGCGCGGTATTTGGTAAAAAAAAATGAAACGTGCTTCTCTCAGCACTAAAATAAACCGCTCATCGCCGTGCGCTCAGACTTTGGCCAAACGTAGAGCATAGTAGGGTGGACCACATGCCAAGTGATAGGAATTAATTACCGCTATTTTATTTTAAAGTTATAAACCCTCTTCGGGAATTTTCAATGAGCGAATCGCGGCCAACGAAGCTCGCGATTATTTAGAGATGAGTGGGGTCTGCTACATGGACGTCATGCCACAATTTCTCATTGTTATTTCGTTTTCTTACAAACAATGTGTGTCTGTGCTTGTCACACTAAAACAACGAACACCAAACACTGCTCGTGAACATATCAAACCATAGTGTCCCATATAGGAGGCTATGGTAGAATGCACGGTATGTTTTCACCAACTGCACGACCACAAAATAAGATGCTATAGTCGGTTACAAGTCAAGAAGGTAGGAGAAACTCCTCCCATAAGCGTGATGCGCCCGTTTCAAATCCATCCGCAGTCGAAAGAATAGTTTCCTGGAAACGCCCCTTGTTCCGCTTCAATGGACAGATATTGGCTACAGAGTGATGCCAACTTGTCTCCAATCCCACTTTTTAAGAAAGCGACCTTTGTATTCGTCGGAAGGGGAACCTAACCCCCAACGTCGTTTTTGTTTCCATCGGAGGGGGAAACTTCTAATCTCCCTCTCGTGGCTTCCACAACGCTAAGTCAAAGTCGAAAGATAAAGCAAATATTCACAGGAAGGCAAAACCCTCTCCCGCGTTGGCCACGACGTCACGGAAACGATGGGACGCTATTGGATGCGGAGGTGGCGGAGGGATATATGAATCTCTCCCTTTGAGGGGCATTTTCCGCTTCCTTCTTGACCTGTAACTTACTATAGTAAGAAATAGAGCTGCATGTATGTTTGAACAGCCGCAAGTTAGTCTGCCTCAATGGGCGACTTGTCTTTGAGCTGTAGATAAGCGATTTAGCCAGGACACTGCAACCGATAGCCTGGGGTTTTTTTACATGTATACCACACGCGGTAGTGATACACGACCGCACGCCGGTACGATACTCATCCAGATCGGAGGAACGGGCAGGAGCGGGGATATTTGCTATGCTACCCAAGTATCAAGGAGAATGCAGGGATTGGTGTTCCACACGCCACACGCGCACGCCTTCCCCGTATAAAAGATTCGAAGTAAATAAGCAAAATAAAGCGTTGATGAACGCGCGTGCAAGATGCCATTTGTTTTAGGTATTTGCTTTAGAATAGTTACTACTGCCGAGGCCAGCACGTGCGGCGCGTGGAACACCAATCCTTGCATTCTCCTTGATGCTTGGGTAATATAGACCTTTTTCGCATAACCTCAAACCAGCCAGTAACTGAGGCACCCTCTAACTGGTGCATTTTTGGATTGCCCGCTGACACAGGGTATGCCACCGCCAAGGGTATGGGCGAAAAGGCTTAAAAACGGACGTCGTGCATGAGTTAGTTCCGAGTGCTCCTTTTTACCGTGCTGAAATTCCCGAAAATCTACGGTTGTCTGGCTACCACTGCGTGGTCGTCGGATGGCTAAATAATTTTAAAAAGCATAAGAGCAATAACAGAAAGTGTGCCATGAGCACAAGAAGCTGCAGCGCGAGTGTGGCTGCAATGTTATCGAGCTTAGCATTTTCCCCACGAATTCTTATTTATGAAGTCAGTCAATTGCGGGCTTGAATCGCGAGAGATTCGTATCAGACTCAACGTCACGTTTAAGCTCCCGACCACTTCGTCTACGACAAGAGGACCGATTTTAATTCCCGGTGCAGGTGGTCCAATCAGGTTATCACTGCAAGCCCCATGGTATGCGAAAGGTATGAAAAAGTCTACATGCCACCACTCTAGATGGAGCTATCAAATGCCGAGAGCTTACCTGCATAGACTACATTAAACTGCTCATATATACTTTCGCTGTGGAAACTCAATAAAAGCACCCCACCGTCTTCGTCCTCGTTCTCTCGAGGAGGCAAGGTGATGGCCTGTGAGTAGCCAGCTGGATTCAGCCGGACAAGCTCCAACCAAGTTATTGCAGCCCACCATAGCCAAGTCTAGCCAAGTTCCCCCCATACCCACACCGTTGCCTACCCAGATAGCTGTGCGGACAGAACTAGCCCGTATTTCTTTTTCTAAGCCGCTAGACGGCGTCGTCGGCGCCGCAATTCTCAAGATGGCGGCGTCGTTAAAGAAAAGGTCTTATTCATTGGCGGCCATAGCTGTGTGCGCGAACGCTGAGCGCGTGCTGATGGCGAGCTTCCACAGTTCTTTTGCAACGTGCATTCCGCATCATCAAGAGTGCCGGTCTTAGCAACCTATAGACCTTTCCAATGTTTACAAAATCACAGTCCAGCGTGCGATCTTCACAGCCCAGCACGTGCGTGTTTGTCGCTTCGGAAAGCGAGCAAAGAACGCGCCATACGCACGAACGCTCAAAATGGCACCGGCCACAAGCTCGTTTTTGGAAAGGTCTATTGATGTGAGCCCGTTCTGAGCATGCGCTTTAAACAGCACCCACAAATATGGCGTGCAATCTGTGCGCGCGGCTGCTGAGCGCGTGCTGACGGCGAGCTTCCGCAGTTCTTTTGCGACGTGCATTCCGCACCATCAAGGTTGCCGGTCCTAGCAGGCTATTAATGTGAGCTCGTTCTGAGCATGCGCTCTAAACATCGCCCTCAAATATGGCGTCCAGTGAATACCCCCTATTAGCGGAGAGATGTTTCGGTGGCGCCCTCGTTTGGTTACCTTTCGTGACGTCATTATCGTGTGAAGAACACGTTCAATGGTGTTTGTAATGAGCATGGTGAAAGCCTGAAATCATAGCGCTCTCAAAGTAACACTTCCCACACCGTCAAAATTGAAGTTCTTACATTCCTCTTCTTTGCATCGATTTGATATCCTTCGCTGATGTCATAGTCAGCATTCGGCCAATTGGGGTGGGCCGACCACAGCGACGCTTTCGATCGCTCACGTCGCAAGCCAGGATTCCTGGGTTCTGCAGCGCGAGCTTTCGCTCCACGTGCTCCGAGCTGGTGTGCGCTAGTCCTCTCGGTCACCAATCCGCCCCTCCACTTTTTATTTCTGATAATGCACTTGTTATTACAAGATTATAACAAATATTTGATTAGAACGCCGCCGTCTTGGCCGCGTCAGAAGGAAAACACGTATTCACAATGCCTTTCACATCATTTCCCGACCTTGACAATGTACACTCTTCAGCTCATTTATGAATTACACACAGTCTATTGATATACTTGTTTCTTTTCACCGTGTAGCGATTTAAACAGGATTGCATCGCGGGCCATTGTGCCCGAAAGGGGGTCAGACCAATACGTCATCAAGCACGCGCCTCAGAAATGAAACGCAAAGAAAGCGCAGCAACGCGGGTGCTTCGTCACGGAAGCCAGCGGGGGCGCTCAAGGTCAAAGCGGACGTGCCTATCAAATAAAACGCAAAGAAAGAAAAGCACAGCAAGATGGATGCTTCGTCACGGAAGCCGTCGTGAAGCCGGCGGGGTTCGCCGCGCCTGCGCATTGGGGGAGCGTGATGTCACCATCGGGGCGCATTGCGTGTAGGAATGCTTTCGTATTCCTACATGTAAACAGTGCCTCTGGTGAATTTTTTTAAGCAAAACGATTGATTTTGTTTTTTACATTGCAAAAGGCTTATTCAGATGAGCTTACATACTGAGGGACGGATGGGAACGTATACTATATCCTACAGGAAAAGCTATTTACAATGCCCCACAGACTCACTGATGGGTATAGTGCAGTCTTGTACAGGGTGCTCGCAAAAAAGTAAACAATTACAATTACTCTTGGCTAAAAACTATTTAATTAGATTACTCGATTACTCGAGAAAAAAAGTAAGTGGCCGTTATTCGAAGAAAGTAACCCCTGCCTTTTCGATTACTTCAGATTTTCGAAACGACAGATTCACTCGCCGGTTTGAAAACGGCGAGTGAATCTGTGTGTTTCAATGCTTTCACCGATTCTCCCCCCCCCCCCCCCCCCCCCTTACTCCATGCAGATGAACAGGCGGTTATCTGGTCACAAAAGAACTGATTTACTTTTCTTAGAGGACGAAAGCATAAGCTCTCCGCGCGGGCATTTAAGAGTGAGACAACTAACGTAAAATTAAATGAAATGAAACCATAGGTCAGAGCGGAGCCAATGCTACGAGCTCATGGCTCTAATCAAGCAGCGCCAAGAGCGAAGTGTTACGGCGATAATCGTGTTTCTGTGTTATATGTTTTTTATGAAATGGGATTCCGTGTTTTCGTGTTTATTTCTCTCGAAGTTCGGAGGGTGTTTTTCGGAGTTTATTTTTGCAGGAGTTTATCGGAGTTTATTTTTGTTAAACTCCCAATTCTCCGAAAGATTGTTTCTGCTATGTTTCCCAATTTTCAAGATTGAAAGTAAAAATATATATTAACCTGCGGGTAGAGCCCTGCCTGGCTAGATTTATAAGAACGCACATGTACCACATAACATTGGCGCCCTTGCGATTAGTAACACTAACCGTCCCACGACAAAACTTGAAAGACTCATCAAAATAGCTGAACTCATTGACGTAGTCGTGGGAAAGTCATTTTCCCTTTCAAACTATTCTACCGCCCCTCCCTGCGGCTGTGCGGGTTAGAGTGCTGAGATAGAAGCCTCAGCTGTTCCTCCCATGAAATCTAAGAGTTCATAGCTTTCACGGTTATCAAATCGCAACCCTACCTTCCTCTGAAAACATCAATCTGGTAACCAAAACAGTGGTTTGAGTCGTGACGCAGAATTCCACTGCCCCGTCGTCCCGAACGAACTCTGACGGAATAAACGGTGAACCTTCTCCGGTTAATACCACGAGATTTTGAAGGAATCTGGGAGGCCTTTCCTGGTGACCGCAGCAGAAACTACGCTCTGAGGGAACTTATTTGAAGAAAACTGCATGTTTTCCCTTCTTTTTGGTCATCGTGACTTTTAAATTCGGAGCTTTTTCGGATAAATCCGAAATTAAGAAAATTTTATCGGCGAGTGTTGTTCGAATTTTATCGGAATTATCCGGAAACACGAAACCCTGTGTATAATGTATCACTAAAGAAAAAAAAAATCAAGCGCAGTGAATGTTTTGTGATCTTCTACTTTATGTGTGTGTGTCTGTGCGTGTGCGTCTGCTCTCCTTTGACTGCACTCTCACTTGAAACAAATTATTGTTCGTCCTGAAGCACCCAATACCAAGTTAGAAGACAGGTCTGGACATGATGTCATTTTGGATGAATGGATGAAGCTAAACTCTTTTAATCGGGCGGCGGCTTTGCGCCATCTAGCCAGCGTTTTTGTTTTTTAGTAGATCACCGACCCGCGCCAAGCGGCCAACACACGAGCTCGACGAGCGCAGCCTCACGGCTGAAGACGCGTCCGCATTGGTGACGCTGCATGCCAACGTCGCGCTTGTTGTGGTATGCTGCAAGACCCTCTGGTGGCAATGCTGACGTAAGGTATGCGGCGTTGCGTGGATTCACTAGAGATAACTTTTTCTTTTTTTTTTTTTTTTTGGGGGGGGGGGGGGGGGGGGTTTGCTGGCTTTGGTTTCTAGGTTTGACTGATAAAGGTCGCTGGTGATTTTTTCGTGCAATAGGGTTGTACAGCCATCCAAAAAAAAAGGACGTTGCTGCACTTACCTTGGTCTGCGCCCAATCGAAAGCCGTGGTCACGTGGGTCTTCTTTCCATAGTCCCTCTTCAGGGCGTTGGTCAGGTTGTCCCTCATCTCGGACATGATCTGCGAAAGAACACGTCATCGTATGCAACTCCGGCGGTCCGCCCAACTGAATCTGGTATTCGACGAGTCAATTAACCTCGGCGTCTTTGTGGAGCGTTCATACGTGGCGCGTTACGCGGCAGATAATGCTGTCACGCTGCCATCTTTCGTGCTTTCTCTGACCGAAACGACGCTGGCAGTGGTGGCTGATATGCATCGTTTCGCCCTTTTCCGGAACGACTCCGCAAACGCTTTCTCAAAGCATTATCTCGGGTGGAGCGCATACCGACCGTTCAGCCTATTCACTGGTTGGGCCATCATTTTGTTGTCGTACCGTACTTTGCATAGTCACCCGCTACCTCGGCAGAAAGCCCGCATTCATGTGATGGGGGTCGGTGGTCAAAGACGACGCCATCGTTACTCGCGTCAGCAGGTACGCTGGCCATGCGATGGTCATTGGCCAACGCACATCGAGTTTCACCGCAGATCACGACAGCTTACAGAAACAGGGTGTGGCTTATCGTGTTTACGTTTCTTACTTTGTGATTCGTTCCCGGGCGAGCCTATCTGCTGATGCCGCATTCACATTGGCTGCGGAGGGATAATGAGATCATTGGAACTCGCCACGCCCGGCGTTTCTTAAAGGGGCACTGACACATCAAAATCATATTTTTTTTTATTATCCGAAACGATTGAAAACGGTGCCGGGACATTACCCTCAAAATTCGAAACTTGGGAATTCAGTATTTGTGAATTAAAAAAACAATTTCCAAATGCCGAATTTGAAGTTCCCGCGCGATCCCCGCCAGTGCAGTCAGTCAAATTTTGCGGTCTCCTGCGACTCGACTTTCTCTCGGACCTCCGCTGACCCGATGCGAGGAGCAGGCGAGCTGGCGCGCGGGAAAAAACCGGTTTCTTCCCCGACTCGCCGATCTGCTCGAGCACCGCCAAATTTTCTGAGAGAGGACACAAATCTAGGAGGGGACATCTCACCGAACTCTGATTTTTGGTATTTCAAAAAGAGGGGCCGTAGTGCGTTCGCAATTGCGTTAGGAGGAGGAGGAGGAGGAGGAATAAACTTTTAATAAATGGAGCTTCAGGCGCTGATGGTTGGGCGCCCGCCCGGTGGGGGGCCTCCTCTAGTCCGGGAAGCCCTGGTCCGCGCTGGCTGCCCGGGCCCTCTCTACCAGGCTACGCTGGTAGAGAGCTTCTAAATTTCCTGATTTTTGACGTCACCGATCAAAAGAAGCGAGGAGGTACTGTCGGGAGATTTAAACGCCAAAAATAAAATTTTTTTTTCGCGATGCGGTTTTTTTTTGCGTGTCTATGACTACAACTTGCGTCGTTTTAGACAATAAAAAAAATACGACCTTTGGGGTGTCAGTGCCCCTTTAAGCAGTCAGTGAGGATAGAGTGCTTTGCGGGAAAGTAGACACTCCAGACTTATTAGAGTGCAGGCTGTGGGATCCTGTTGTAACATATGAAATCACGCTAAACATCCAGCGCGAAACGCTTAACGGTAAATTTGTCGACGGAATATAAAATTCTAGCTATGTGGAGAGCAAGTCGTCTGCTTCCGCAGCAGTTGCAGTGACGTCAGAACGACGCCGAGCTCTGATTGGCTTTGATTCTAAGGATAGTGGGTAGACCTCAACGCTAGGTGACTTCTGGTCTACAAACTATTTTGTTTTTTGATCAGTCAATAAGAATCCGGCGTTCTGACGTCATCGCAACACCTGTGCAAGAAGCAGATAAGTTGCGCTCCGTATACTGTCCAAACAGGTTCCAAACGCTTTCGGAAAACGTCCGGAACCTCAAAGATAGGTTATTTTTTTCCCCGTCATATCGGTCGACCTTTTTTTATGAAAAGCGCCTCTACGTCAGTTTCCCCACAAAAAGCGTGAACAATTTGTAATCGCATTGCGCAGAAGTTGTTTGGTACTTTTTTTGTTAATAATACTTTTTTATTTATTCTATGAAAAAAGACAATACATCACGTGGTCCCGCAAAAGCACGGGGGTGCTTCTACCCGGGACCCGACAACCAGAAGAAGACAAAATTAATTACTCTTTCACTATACAAAAAAAAAAAAAGACACAACGCACAAAGCTCGTAGAGCAATTTAAAACTTAAAATTGCAAGACCACTTTCTTAGCTTTTTTTTAACCTCTCTCAGCGACTGCAACTGTAAGATATAATTTGGCAGAATGTTAAAATAATACGGAACATAAATGATCGTACTCTTTTTCCGTAATTTGTGTATATTTTCGGTAGAGCGAACCGTTCGATTCGCCTCAAAATCCTGTTCTTATCTAGAGGTTGCTTGTAAGTACTATTGTAGTAATGTTTTACTAATACTATATATACAGGCTGTTGATGAACAAATTAGATATTACGAAAACTACACGTCGCACCAAAAAAAGGCTTATGTCGTTTTGGCCCTAGGCCATTGGCCTATTTAGGAAAATTATTAAAGCTCGAGATAATTAAGTTGTTAATTATTTTCGCGATATTAATATTTTAAATATTGAGTTTTAGGGCATGGTTTGAATTAGAATCTTACTGAGCATCATCGAAAAACACTAAATCAACAAATTTCAAAACGATAGAAGGCGCGCGCGGTATTTTACGGCTTTTTGAAAAACCGCACAATTTCGACGGGTTTTTAAGTTTCGGTTTGCAATCGGAGCGCTTCTCGGCACCGACGGCACCGCGCCCCGTGGAGAAATAGTGCAACCAGCCTCTTCTGCGTTGCGCGAGGACAGCGAAGCAGAGGTTGGCTGCACTATTTCTCCATGGGGCGCGGTGCCGTCGATGCCGAGAAGCGCTCCGATTGCAAACCGAAACTTAAAAACCCGTCGAAGTCGTGCTGTTCTTCAGAAAGCTGTAAAACGCAGTGCGTGCCTTCTATCGCACTCCACTTTTTTTATTTAGTGTTTTTCGATTATGCTCAGCAAGCTTCCAAATAAAACCATGCCCTTAAACCCAATTTTAAAAAAAGAATGACGCGAAAATAATTAACAACTCAATTATCCCGAACTTTAATAATGTTCCCAAATAGGCCCCTGGCCTAGGACCGAAACGACAAACACCTTTTTCTGGTGCGATGTATAGTTTTCGCAATATCGAATTTGTCCACCTTTCGTGGAAATCCTTATATATATATATATATATATATAAGGAGAGAGAGAGAGAGGGGGGAAAAAGTAGATCTTGAACGCAGCAAAAAGCTTAGGTAAATGAAAACGTCGCCAGAAATCAACTTGGAAACTTAGAACTTATATATATATATATATATATATATATATATATATATATATATATATATATATATATATATATATATATATATATATATATATGTATATAATCTTTAAACTAAAAAAAATTCGTCATGAACGCACTTTGAACTCAATTCTTAGCTCTTCCCGGTTCGCTCCATACGCTATCATTCTGCTTACGTTATGCAAAATATTATCTAATTTTATTATTTTATAATTAGAGCAAGAAGCAAAAGCCGTTACACCGTACCGAAGCACTGACTCCCCCAACGTTTGGAAAAGCCTCTTTCTCAAAGACATGTTCGCTATTTTTTGTAAGCAGATATAAAAATGTAGATACAGTTCGTAGACGTTCCGCCAAATAGTCTGTGTGAATGCTCCAGGAGAGTTGTTGATTAAAAAAGAGAGTCTGATATTTTACCGATACAACATACACCAGTGGAGTACATTTACAATTTTGGCAATCAGACAATTGAGAACCAAAGGATTAGTAAGTTTTAGTGTTTCGTGAGGATTGTGGAAGCACATTAATTTAGTTTTGTCTACGTTAACAAATATATTATTGCTTTTATAACATTATGTCAGCTTGTACATATCTGTCTGGAGTGACTTTCGATTTCGTCATTTTCAGCCAATACCATAGCCGTATTGTTGGCGTACTGAAATACACGCGAAGAGAAGTTCAAATTATCAATTTCATTTACATAAATATTAAACAGTAGCGCACCTAGTATATATCCCTGTGTAGCACCGTATTTAATCTCCAGTCGATTACTCTTAACGTCACCAAAGTTTTATGAGTTGATCCCGTTCGGATAAATAGTTTGTTATAAATTCTAAAAATGAACCTCTGAAGCCCAAAATGCTCTATATTACATAGAAGTAACCCGTGATCAATTGAAACAAACGTTTTTTCTTAGGCCCAGAAATAGTGTTAGTACAAAGTTGTTTTTCATCAATATTGTTATGAATATGGTCTGATCTTCAAGCAATGTGATTGTTCCTCTACTCTTACGGAAAGCGTACTGGGAATGACACAGTAAGCTATATATGAGGACATTGACCATAAAGCTAACCTTTCTATGATTAGGGATATTACCGGCAAAAGAGAAATTAGACTATAGTTTAACATATATTTTTTACTTCCTTTTTTATAAATCACAACAGCTGTCTTGAGGCATGTTTAGCTTTAAAAAATGATATTCCTCTTTATTAGATTAGTAATTAAAGAGTTAATTATGTTAACTGAACAGTACATGTGGGTAATAAAAATAATACACAATCCTTGGATTACGAGGGAAGTTATTCAGCTAAAATGAAAAGTGAAACGACTTAGTGGAAGGATCCGCCGGGAACGAAGTGAAGCTTTAGAAAATGAAATTGCGGCATTGAGCAAGGCAATGAAATGTCGAATAAAAGAGTCAAAACATAAGCTTCTTAATGTCACGATGCAACAGTTTCTCACATAGTCAACACAAACTTTTTAAAGGTATTTAACACAAAATCAAAAGAGTGTTTCCGAGTTAAGTACAAAGGCGGGCATTCTAATGATAAGCAAGACATTGCAAACCGGTTTAATACATTCTTCTGAAATGTTTTCACGAGAGACGATAATGAACCCATAGAGTTTAAGTTACCTAAAGACTTTCCAGACGCGGATGACTTGGCACTTTCAGTCGAAGGAATACTGGCTTTATTACTGGATCTAAAAACTTCTAAGTCGATAGTTCCAGACAAAATTCCCAATGCCTTGCTACACTCTAAAAAATGCCTGCGCGTCTACTTACCCGCAAAACACTCGAAGAGCCAATCTGTGCGATCTACGAAATAAGCTCAGCGAATGATGTTGCGGAACATCTGCTTAGATCTAAGAATGATGTCTGCGCTATGGCATTGCGCAATGTACGCCTGACGCTTTGCATTGCGCAATGCCACAACGCAGACTTCATTTTTAAGTCTAAACGGATGTTCCGCCTCATCATTCCCTGAGCGGATGTCGTAGATCACAGAGATTGGCTCTTTGAGTGTTTTGCGGGTAAGTAGACGTGCAGGCATTTTTAGAGTGTAAAGTGATACGCGCAATAAATAACCAAATACTTCTTTGTAATTAAAAAAAAATCGCTGGAAACAGGAACTTTTCGAGGACTGGGAAATTAGTCAAATAATTCCTATACCTAAAGGCAGCGAAGCAACACCTGTCTCCAACTATATGCCAATTGCCTTAGCTTCAACGTTATGCAAAAATTTGGAGCATATAGTTTCCAAACATGTCAGATGAATTCTTGTAACAAGTTTCTGAGCGATTATCAACGCGGGTTTCGTGAGGGACCATCGACAGTGATCCAGCTTGTACAAACTTTGCATTATCTTTGTGAAGTGGCTGATGGTAGAAAAGGAGTGGAAATTGTAGTGGGCGGGTTCGAGTCGAGGCGGCCGAGGTGGCTGCCAGAGCCGAGGGCCGCGGAGGAGAGACTGAGGCAACTGAGGCAGCTGACGCTCCGAGAGCTCGGACGGAAAAAGCCCCTGTTTATTATCGCACACTCTTTTTACATACACCCTAGAGGGCGCCCCATAGCTCGCTGCGCCTACACGCCCTCTACATCCCCCCTTTTTGGAAAAATAAAAGAGCCACACTTAGCTCCCAGGGAACGTAATAAATGACCTAAGCCACGTGGTGCTCTACAAGTTCAGTCGCACCGGTGGCTTAACACAGCGTCCGGATCTAGTGCGCACACCCAACGCCGGGGCCACCTGTGGTGACGCAACTGGTAGAGGCTCTGGGCGAGATGGAGTCCGTGGCACAGGCTCTGGGCCAGACGGAGTCCGTGGCGGACTTCGTGACGGACTTCGGGATCCCAGCGGGCCTGGACCGGAGCTGCTGAGGTCGCAACCACCCGTTGATGGAGACTGCTGCGGTACCAGATGTCTTCTGTTCCGGACGAGGGCACCTGCATCCGTCTGGACCACGTAGGAGCGTGGACGCTGTGCTGGGCTAAGGACTGTGCCAGCACAATCTGCGTCGCGTATCCACATTCTCTCCCCCTCCCCCAGGGGACGCAAATCATGCGCAGCATGCCGGCGGTCAAAATCCTGACGCTGGCGACGTCGTTGGGCAGTGTCGCGCCTGTGGAAATCAGCCACGAGAGGTGATCCTGGAACCAGCGTGGCGGTTGGGACTGGGAGGCGGGTCCGGAGGCTGCGCCCCATGAGCAGCTGAGCGGGGCTGTACCCAGTCACCCCCGGTGCGTTACGGTAGGACAAGAGGGCCAAGGGCCAGTCTGGAGACTTCTTGAAAAGTTCCTTGACAGTCCGCACCATCCGCTCGACTTCACCGTTGGACTGGGGGTACCTGGGACTGCTGGTGACGTGGGAGAAGCCGTAGCTCTGGGAGAAGGCACGGAACTCTGCTGATGAAAACTGAGGTCCATTATCACTGACGAGGGTCTCCGGGATGCTATGTCTTGCGAAGACACTTTTGATAATGGAGATCACAGCCGTGGACGTCGTCGAGTGGAGGGACAGTACTTCTGGGTACCTCGAGTAGTAATCAACGAGGAGAAGGTAGTCTGTTCCTTCGTGATGAAAAATGTCCACGCCCACTCTCTCCCAGGGGCGGCTAGGCGTCACTGTAGGAAGCAGTGGCTCTGCTCGCTGGACCCGCGTGGTGGCGCAGTTGGGACAGTTCTCCACCATTGCCTTTATCTGGCTCCCCATGGTCGGCCACCAAACAGCCTCTCCGGCGATGGCACGACAACGGTTCACGCCAAGGTGTCCATCGTGGATGAGGGTCAGGACATGCTTCCGCAGAGAAGCGGGCACCAGTAGACGTCCCCCGCAGAGGAGAAGGTCGTCGCCGACACTGAGTTCAGCGCGATGACCCCAAAACTGAGCCATGCTGACAGGCAGACTTTCTTTCCGAGGCCACCCTTGCTGGCAGTACGCCCTCAGCTGAGCGCACTCCCAATCCGCAGCCTGGTGGGCACGGAAGTCGTCGAGGAGGACCGCAAACGTGGGAGGGATAGCACGGAGTGCTTCTTGGACGTACAGCTCAATCTTGTCGACGGCTGGAGTCGTTGTCAGCTGGTCGACCGGGTCCCGCGAGAGTGCATCTGCGGTGGCTAACTGTTTCCCAGGCACATACTTGACATCAAACTGGTACTGGAGGAGGCGGATGCGAAAGCGCTGGATCCGGGGTGGCATGAGGTCAAGGTCTGCGGTTCCAAGGAGCTTGACCAACGGCTGATGGTCGGTCTCCAGGGTGAAACTAAGGCCCCGCAGAAACTCGTCGAAACGGTTAATGGCCCAGGTGGCAGCCAGTGCCTCTTTTTCAATCTGGCTGTACCTTCGTTCTGTTTCTGTCAGTGCACGGGAGGCGTATGCAACTGGTCGGCGATCCCCTGATGGCTGGTCTTGAAGAAGCACTGCACCCAGCCCGAAAGAACTGGCATCTGCGGAGACTGTCGTCGGGAGTGCAGGGTTGTACCTTGCGAGGCAGATGTCCGAGGACAGCATAGTCTTGAGCTTGTCAAATGCTGAGGCTTGCGCTGGTCCCCACGTCCAGGCTGCAGTCTTGTTCAAGAGGCTTCGGATCGGCGCAGTCATCTGAGAGAGATCCGGGAGGAAGCGACCCACGTGGTTGAGCATACCCAGAAAGCGCTGGACACCATGAACGTCCTGAGGAGCTGGCATACGCTGAATGGCCGCCACCTTGTCAGGATCAGGAGCAATGCCGTTGGCTCCGACGACGACACCGAGGAACCTAACGCTTGACACGCCGAAACTGCACTTGGCGGCATTGAGGGTGACCCCCGCTTGTTGGAGGCGACCGAGGGCTGCTTGGAGGCGCTGGTCGTGATCTTCCGTGGTGCGGCCAAACACGAGGATGTCGTCCATGAGGTTAACGACGCCGGTCAATCCTTCCAGCAGGCGAGACATCTGACGCTGGAAATATTCCGGGGCCGACGTAATGCCGAACGGGAGGCGGCAATAGCAGTACCTGCCGAACGGAGTGATGAAGGTCGTATACTTCTGGGAGTCCCGGGCCACACGTACTTGATGGAAGCCTGAAGTTGCGTCCAACTTCGAAAAAACGCAGGCATCGCCGAGAAGTCCGAGGGTTTGGTCGACGGTCGGGAGGACGTGGCGCTCACGCAGAACAACTTGGTTGAGCTTGGTCAAGTCTACGCAAAGGCGGTAACCCCCCGCTGGCTTCGGTACAACGACAAGTCCGGCACACCAGTCCGTCGGTTCGTCAACGCGCTGAATTACGCCCTCCTGCTCCATCTTGTCAAGCTCCTTCTTGACTACGTCTCGTAGGGGTATCGGAATACGCCGGGCTGTGCTGAGGGAATACGGTACCGCGTCCGGCTTGATGCGGATCGTGTACTCGTCCGGGAACGTGCCCAGGCCGGCGAAAAGGGCTGGAGGGACCTTCCGAGGTGGTGTGTCCGGTAGAGCAGCGGTCCGGGCCGCTGTGACTGCGCCGACAAACTTGACAACGCCAAGGGCGACGATAGCGGGATAGCCGAGAAGGGGCAGCTCTTGTCCCGCAACGACGTAGAGGCGCTCGTTGACGTGTCTGCCTCGCCAAGACAGCGCCGCAGAGAAGGTGCCGAGAACCTTCAGGGGTTGTTTCCCCGGTCCGAAAAGTTCCTCGCCACGTGGCTTGTCGAGGACGACTGGGCAGCCGGGAAACGAGCTCGGAACCACCGAAACGTCGGCGCCAGAGTCCACCTTGAAGACGAGAGGGCGCCCGTTGACCTGGACCTCGACGTACCGCCCGTTCCGAGTCACCGCCGCAACGGAGTGGAGCTCCACGGAACCGAGGCGCTTCTTTGAGCGACACAATGACGAAAAGTGGCCTCGCTTCTTGCAGTGGTTACAGACCGCTTTGGCAGCTGGGCAGTCCGACCGTCGGTGGTACTCGTGACCGCAGAAGAGGCACTGCGCACTTTGGCTTGTTCTAGAAGCTTCTCGAACATTGCTGGTTCGAGAACTTTCTGGCCTGTCACGTGACGCAGAGTTGCCGGAGTTGCCAGAGTTGCTAGAGTCCCGTCTGAGGGCCCGTCCGTGTGCGCGTTGCGCGGGTTTACGTGAAGTCGCCGCGTCCACGTGCGCTGTCGGTTGACCAGCTGGGAGGGACAGGCGTTGCTTCTCTCGCTCGGCATCTTCGTGCTGCCGGGCTTGCACCAGTGCGTCGTCCAGGGAGAGGCTCGGGGTGCGGCAGAGCTTGTCGGAGAGACGAGAATCCGCCAAACCCACGACGAAACGGTCGCGAACAAGACGGTCTTCAACGGCTGGTGACGGATAGTTACACTTGCGCACCATGTTCCGAAGGGCCGTGAAGAAGCTGTCGACGGTCTCGCCTGGCTGTTGCGTCCGCTTGTGAAACCGGGAGCTCTCGTACACCTCGTTAATGGGGTGCACGAAGTAGCTGGTGAGCCGGCGGGTGACTTCCTCGTAGGACTTGTAGGCCTCTTCGTCGGACATCAGCGAACTGAGGACGATGCGTGCCCGTGGACCCATGCAATAGAGGAGGGTCCTGACTCGTGTCTCGTCCGGCGCCACGTGCATGCCGGTGGCGAAGGCGTAGTCTTGGAATTGCTGCAGCCACGGAGGCCACTCGCCGGCATCGTCGAAGGAGAACGGGGCAGGGCTCCGGAGACTGGCGGCAGCAAGGACAGGAACCGGAGCGTCCTTAGCTGCCATGTCGAACCGCGGGAACAGGGGATCCCACTTCTGACACCATGTAGTGGGCGGGTTCGAGCCGAGGCGGCCGAGGTGGCTGCCAGAGCCGAGGGCCGCGGAGGAGAGACCATTTCCTTCTTGTAACAAGTTTCTGAGCGATTATCAACGTGGGTTTCGTGAGGGATTATCGACAGTGACTCAGCTTGTACAAACTTTGCATTATCTTTGTGAAGTGGCTGATGGTAGAAAAGGAGTAGATATAATATATTTGCACTTTAAGAAGGTGTTTGATAAGGTCAGTCATAGAAAACTACTGATAAATTGAAATTTGTTTCAGAAGATAGTAATGTTTTTAATTGGATAGAGGAATTTCTCGCTAATCGTAAGCAATTTGTAAGTAGTGACGAAAATAGGTCTGAAATACGTCATGTTGCGTCGGGTGTGCAACAAGGCTCGGTACCTGGGCCATTGTTTCTGGCATATATTAACGACCTTATAGTTGATCTGTATATTCAAGCCAAATTATTTGCAGATGATTGTATCATTTATACCAAAGTCAAATCTGACGACGATCAGATTAGGGTAAATGAGTATTTGTCTAAAATGATTGGCGTACAAAATGGCAAATGTCGCTAAACACGCCAAAAACCGTATGCATGACCATAATTCACAAGCATCAACCTTTGGCGTTTAACTACACACTGGAGGGAGTGACTTTAACCAATGTTACTGAATATAAGTATCTTGGTGTTACTATTACTTCAGTTCCAAAATGGACAAAGCACGTTGATAATGTTATTGGCAAAGCTAAAAAAAGACTAGGATTTATCGAACGAACTCTCAAGCTTGCTTCGCCGGAAACCAAGCTGATCGCATACAAGATGTTACTGCGCCCAATACAGGAATGCGCGGGCGAAGTCTGGGATCCGTACGTAAAAAAACTGCAGTTAAAATTGGAAAGGGTACAACGACTGGCATTGCGTTTCCTACACTTTCGGTATCGGAGACAGGAATCGGTTTCAGCCCTGTACACGAGAGCCAATTTACTGATTTTCGGCAGAAAAAAAAAGGAAAAATATGTTTTTACAGTATTATTAACAACTTGGTTTTTGTTGACAAGCACCAATATATAAGTGAAGATATGTCGCCAATAACGAGAGATTTAAGCACGGAAGGCACGCGAAAGAAAGAAGGTCTAGTAAGGATTGCTTTAGATAGTCCATCTTTTTGCAGGCAGCGAGGGATTGGAACCAATTACCAGAAAATGTTACAAGTGCAGGTAGCCGGGATGAATTCGCATTTCTTATTTCTTACCGCTCGATAGCGGCAAGGACTGTGTTTGTCGCGTTAATAGGGAATTGTAGTAGACCGTTTCCGCAGCCCGCTAAGCACCCGGATAGCGCTCCGTAATCCGCCACAAGACCTTGAACTATGAAGACAAAGCTGGCGGCGCGCATGCGCAGCTGCGGCGTTTTCTTCGGGGATACCGTAGCGGAGGAGAAAAACGATCTACTACAATTCCCTAATATTGCGGGCATCGCACCCGTTTGATTTATGTATCGGGCATGTTTCGGTGCACGGCAGCGCGGACTGCGATTGTTGGGCTGTTACACACATGCCTCCTATCTTGGCCCCTTAAGGGATGGATAGCGCGTTGAAATCAAATAAATGAATGAAATCGACTACCTTGTCCTGGAAGATGACGGCGAAGACCCCGATGGCCAGCTCGCAGGCGAGGATGACGAAGAGGAAGGCAAAGTAGATGCCCAGCAGGCAGCGGCTCTCCTTGATGGCCCCGCAGCAGCCGAAGAAGCCGATGAGCAGGACGAGCAGGCCCGTGCCTACCAGGGCGAAGGCCAGGTACTGCGGCGGCGCGTAGTTGTCGTCCACGCGGAACAGCCGGAACAGCGTGGACCGGTGCTCGTCGATCAGCAGGTACGCGCCCAGGCCGATCAGGGCCAGCCCGGACAGCTGCGGGGCCCAAGGGTACAGATCGTAAGCCGAGGATTGTGCCCGCTCGATCAGCGCTCAACGGGACTGCCACCGAGCTCTCCACTCCGTTTCACTTCAAGTCGGACCACAGCCGACGATCCGACGGACCCAATCAAGTGCCATATGAAAAGTGCATTGTCACGGAGCTAGCCGCATTTGTGCGTTTGGTATTACCGACTTGACCAGTCGCGGACAATGAATGCGCCGGATCCTGCGCTTTTTTCGGTGAGTGATTGGTCTAGCCGGTAATGCATACCGACAAAGCGTCGTGACGATGCACTTTTAACCCCGTTCGGTGGTTGGCTCCATCAAACAATAGGGTGCCCTATTGTTTGAAGACCGGTGGCTTCGCTGCATTTCCATAGGAAATAAGCCTTTTTCTTTCTTTACTTTTTCCTCAGGTAGGTTCGCTCTTTGCAAATTTTATAGAAAAAATGCCCTACCTGTGGGCAACGCTGCACAAAATCGTAGCGCGATGGGTTAAACCGATTTTTGGCGTTCGATTTAAAGAGACTGGCCGCTAACACGAACTCATCTCTGTTACGTCACGGCGCGGTGGTGGCGCGTCGGTCGCACTTCCGGTCTGGGGCTGTGGGCAGAAATCCCCATGTGAGACGTGTATCCCTGCGTTGTTTTGAAAGGAACCAGACGAAAACCTGCCTTCTCGTCAAAACGCCGCGACTGGGGCTGTACCAAAGGGTGGTTCCCGTTTCGACCCATTCCCAATTCAACCTTCCTGTTTGTACCTTCCCGTTTCGACCCGGCTCAAAACGACCTTCTCGTTTCATCCTTTCTCATTTCGCCCTATCCCGGAACAACCTTCCCGCTTCGGCCATCGCTCGATATCGATTGGGCCGGTTCGTTTGTATTGTTCGTTAACAGTTGGTTAGGTTCAAGTGTCCAATGTCTGTCCTCCTTGCTCACCTCACTTGTCCCTCTCCCGAAACAACCTTGGAGAGATGGCACCGTAAGATAAAAGCTGTGTCAGGGAGGGCTCACCGGAACATTAACAGCTTCATCGATCTGATCAAACGGGATGAGGCCTTGACGAGACATAATTAAGAACAAAACAACGCAAAGACGAGAACAAAGTAAAAGGTAACCGACAGTATACAGCGCTGTGTCCTGTCGGTTACCTTTTTACTTTGCCCATCGTATTTGCACTGTTTTGTTTTAATTATGTCTGCATACCAACTAGCGCAAACTTCTACGTTAATCAACGTTGACAAGGATATCTTTGTAGCAACTTGCAAATGGTGGTGCCGTGCGGGCCAGGGGACAGCCGCGAACTATCAAAATTGGAGTGTCGCCTTTCTAATAATGCGATTTTCCTGCTCGATTTTCTTAACAAAGGCGATAGCATTTTGTGGTTTATGAATTTTTCCTGTGATCGTGAGGGTTCTGTGCTTGAACTCGTAAGAAAATGAAGTCGCAATCATATGCCTGTTAACTTGTCTGATTTCTCGCTCTTCAAAATATCCCGTTTACTATAAGGAAGTTTTAGAATAACGTACGTAAGCCCTTTGGATAACCTAAAAATAGCGTTGCGATATAATACCTAAGCAACGCTAATATTTGCTTACTCAAAGTGCTTGCCTACGTTAATATAAGACTTCATTATTGTACAGAGCGCGACACTGTTAGCGCGAACAAGCGATTGTTGGTTTTCGCTGTTTGTCTCAAAGAATAAAAAAACTGTCAATATTATTAGTGTCTTTGAAAGTGCTCATCTGGGCCACTAACCTAAGCGGTACAATTTGGTACCTTCTAACACCATTTCGAAGTAACATTTAAAAAGTCCTCAACATCGTGTTCACGGTAACGTCGTCGCGTAGTGTACATGGTCCGTTTCGTAGTTCCACATTTCGGGGACCATCTTGAAAGAAACATTTCAAGTGGTTCAAGTAGAAATATATTTCGTTGGAGCTTGTCTGAAAGTGATGTATATTTTAAGAATACGTTGAAAATATAAACTAGTTCACAACATAAATAAATAGCTCGTCGGCACCTTTGCATTAACTGCATTAAAATTTCGAAACTATTCTTAAGGAAGAAAATGTGCGCGGAAGATGTGCGGGGCTTTATACCAATGGGTTTAAAAGGGACGGGCTCAAACGTAAAGGGTGTTTCGGCTACGGGTTCATATAAGAAGGGCGTTTCGGGAACGGGTTGAAACGGGACAGGTTCAAATGGGACGGGCGATTCGGGAATGGGTTGAACGGGACGTGTTCAAACGGAAAGGTCGTTTCGGGAATGGGTCAAAACGGGACGGGTTGAAACGGGAATGGGTTGTTTCGGGCTACACCCTAAGTTTGAAGGTTGGTAAGCAGGCTCGATGTAAACAGTAGATACAAGGAGATGTTGATAATTGTTACCAGTGGCCATCACCGACCTGTTATGCCTGATTCACATGGTCCGATTCTGCTTGCGATTTTCAGTATCGACGTCGACCATCTCAGCTACGGTTCACGCTTTTGCAACCCGAGCGACGTCGCGACTGAAAATTGCGAGTGAAATCTCATCATGCGAATCAGGCTTTAGCGTACATTCTGCGGCGTCCACGCGGAATGAATCGCCGCATGTCAAATCATTCACACGAAGTTTTGCGGTGTAACGAGCCTCGTTAATTTCGCTGAGGCCGCTCAAGTAGTCAGACATTGCCAGGAGGACATAAATCAACAATTGTAACGCGAAAAAGGGCAGGGGGACTTACACCGACGCCGATAACATCGCATTTCAATGGTTTGTTTAAAGGCGACGGCGAGCTTCTTGCCCACACCCACATCGCGCATGCGCCGCGCCGGTGGCGTCCGCTAGGGGCGCTCCGGTTTGTTTGTAAACATGAGTTGGTGTGTAGGTTGGTATAGGTCCCGCTGGCAACGTAAAGCTTTTGCAAATGTTCTACGAAAAGTCTTTATCCTCGCTCCTCAGCCAATCAGAAAGTGGAATTAGCCGAAAAGAACAGAGAAGAACGAATTATCAAGTAATGCTCAAGAAGATAATAAGCCACGCCCGGCGTTTCCGTGTTTCTCAAGCTATAACTGTGATTAAAAAACGCGTACTTGGCGCTTCTCAGTACCGACATTTCTCGCTGCAACTTCTGCTGCTCGGCAGTGCGTCACGCAGGTTTGTGCGCAGCGTCAGAATGACCTGCGAGGCGCAGTTTCGTTCCCCTGGAATGCGCTTCGCCATGCGTGTAGGCTGTCGTTACATGTTCGAGGAAAGCGCCGAGGCACTTTACCTAAAGGCTCGAAAAACAAAATTTCTGCGGGTTTCCTTTTCCACCGAGCACGTCGTGGGTCAATCGCTGCAATCTACGGAGCGCATCCAGCGAATTCTTCCCGACAGATGGACTGCGAAAAACACCTCTGCGCAAGGACAACGCGCACGGCGCTTTTGCTCGCTCATTGTTCCTGAGGAGATAACTGTTTGCAACTCATTTCGGTGTCTCGTCATTACTCCAAAGTACGCTTTCTATGTACACGTTTCTGCAGAACACGCACGTGGGACCAGCTTAAAGGCTGGTTCACACAGCACTGTTTTGTTCCGGCATGCGAAGCAGTAACGTATGTACTTTTTACGTCGCGATAAGACAATAAGACGTCAATACGAAGAACGGATGTGCCGGTGTCTTGCGGTCGTACCTCGACGTAAGCGTACGCAAGCTGCGTGACGTCAGACAACGGTGCTGTGTCAGGCGGGCTCAAAAAAGCACTAAGTTAAAAAAAAGAATTATTGAAGGGTCCTATACCCTTCAGGAATGATGGTTTTTGAAGGGTCTTATCCCCTTCAATAATGTTCTTTTTATTTTTTTAATATTAGTTTTTGCGCAATATTTACGATCCAAGGCGCAAGTTAGGTGGAGTTCACCACCCGCTCTAGGCCCCGCCCACGAGCGTGGCCCCGCCCATTACCACTGGATTGGCTTGGCTGCTCGGCTGAACCCGTTCGCAAGTCTAATGCCTCCCTCCCAAATAGCACAAAATGGACTCTAAAGGAAGAGCCGACATAGGTCACACTTGGGTAGACCACGTGGGTTCCCGGGTCGGGTTTGCAAGTCCGGTCCAAGAACCTAATTTCGTTCGGAATTATTCATCATTTCACCTATGGTGTGTGTATTCCAGTACATCACCAAATTGAGCACGCATAACTTGCCCCGTGTGCCTACTGAAAAAAAAAAAGATTACCTTTTTGATAGATCAATAAAACATATTGACAGTGCAAAATTGGGCACTTCAAGCGTTCAAAATAGAACAGAAAACGGTGAAAATTTCCATATAACATCCCGTCAGACGGAAAATCGGGATACGAAGCCAGGGTGAGCCGATGACATTTGGAGAAGCGTGCTTGGAAGTCACCCTTAGACTCAATATTCCGCGTAAAAAATTCCACCCCACGTAAAACGGCCTCCTCAACATATGCGCTGAGGACAGCAAGTTCGTAATAAAGTTTTGCAGGCCTAAAATTTCTCTCTCGCGCCTAAAGTTACAATCCTACTGTTGATTTTGAATCAAATGAAGTCGATCTCCTACGTTGAATTTCCAGAACGTGCAATCGCTAAAAGTGCAATGTCACGGCGTCTCTCATTTTTCCTAGCATGTGCACTCATCGACTTAATCAATCAAGTGCAGTTAATGCGACGCGAAGGTTTTAGTTTGTCTTTCCTTATTTTGTTTTATGTATTCTATAGCCACTGCCAGTTTGAGAAACGAAGAGTATGGTAAGCCCGAGCATCGCTTCATAGCCAATGGGAGTGAGACTTTAGCCGATAAGAGCACCCAATAACCAATCACAAGGAAAGGAGTGTGAACAGCCGCACCCTGCTGCGCTCCTTAAAGGTGTCATGAAACGATTTTCCTACTTCTTCCTCCTTAGCTTTAATCCTCAACTCAAATGCGAATTGTGAGATCACGTCGTCGTGACATTCTTTGGCACCGGTGCGATGACTCTTAGCTTCCACCTTGCTTTTTATGCACACCATAGAACTTGTCATTTCCCAGTGACGATAAGTTCCGTCAGGGCACTCATTGGCCACGAACGCGAATCCGAATATTCGTCGAGGGATTTATTGTTGACGAGCGCATACGTCCGAGTGACGCAGTTCTCGTGTCCAATGCGTGAGCTGGGCTCGGCTGACGAGACGTAAATGACTACAATACCTTCCACAGATAGCAGACAGCTTGTCAATTATTTAGAGAGAAAAGCTCTGAGGTATACAGCTCAAAACCTTTTTTAATTCTCTTTTTGCTTCTTTCTTCTTCTTAAAGTCAGGATTTCTTCTGAAGTGTGCGCGAAGCAAATTGGATACATCTTTGTGTATACAACAGCATTCCCTCGTTCACCGGATCGGACAGAAATCTCCATAAGCACGAACTCTAAAAATTATTTTAAGGCACGAAATCGTAGACTAACTTGAGAGAGGTGCAAAAAAGGGCTTTTGAACCTTAAAAAACAAAATATTGAAGTAGGTAATTACTTTTTAGAATGCTGAGAACTGAAATTTCATCAGCACGCGGCGCTAGCGCGAAGTACGACCGCATAATGTTACCTTCGACTTGGTCAACACAACCTTAGATGAGCGTATCCCGCAGGACCTGGCTGAAAGAATGCACCACCGAGATACATTCTTTCCAACGGCGGAATCAATTTATCGATCCATCGAGAGTTCCCGCGCATTCTCGCACCGGTGAGAGGAAGCTCTTTTGGAACGCGCTTGGCAACTCGAGCTCCTCCTGGTCAGCCCGCCACGAGGAAAAATGTGTGAAAGAAAATAACGTTACACACAAACACAGAAAAAAGAGAAATACTAGGATTACAGGCATAAAAAAATGAAAGACGTTTACAGATCTCTGTCATGCGAAATTAGAGCGCAGCTCTTGAGGAGGAGGAGGGGAGGGTACGGAAGGGAGGGCATGCCCCTCCGTTCCGTACCCTCCCCTCCTCCTCCTTAAGCCGCTAAACTTAGCGGGGAAAACTTTCCCGCTAAATGTAGCGGGAAAATCGACGTCACGTGACCTCAACACCAATTCAGTTTCCCCGCTGAATTTAGCGGTGAAAATGACGTCACACGACTTCGTGTCACGCCACCCATGAACAAATTCAGTTTCCTTGCTAGATTTAGCGGGAAAATTGACATCACGTGACCTCAAAACCAATTCAATTTCTTGCTAAATTTAGCGGGGCGGTTGCGCCGACCCCGACGCCGTGAAACGCGGAAACGGGCGCCTAAGAGCTGCGCTTTAAAACAAAACAAAAGTAGTGTTACCCGCAAAAAAAACACAAAAAAACAGAGGTTGCCTATTTTCTTACAGAGTGACTGGGAGCTTGCTCTACACATTAAAAAAAAGTCTGTAAGTTCTCGTTTCTGGGAGGAAGCCAATGACGGCGAACATTACAAAGACTTTAGCGAATGACGATGCACGAAATACGATTAGGTCCACAAAATGCGATGTGCGCTATAGTGACACTGAGCGAGTGAAACATCACATTGATTGTCCCTGCGAACATCGCATTTTCTATGGTATAATATATTCCGAGCTTCGGCATTCGCTGAAGCCCTTGTATTGTTCGTCGTGATTGACTACCTGTCTCCTTGTAGTGCACAAAAGTGAACTCTCAAACTTTTTTTTTTCCTCTTTTTTTTTTTACAGCGTGCACTCAAACATGTTCGGCTCGTCTACTTCCTCGCAAAACCATGCGCTGAACAAATCACTGTGATCTACACTCTAGAAAATCCAGTGCGTCTACACCCCTGCAAAGCAGCTGGAAGAGCCAATCGCTGCATTCTGCGGAGGGAGCTTGGAGAATGACACAGTTGAAAAGTCGTTCCCAACAGAAAGCGGTCTGCGCTGTGACAGAGAGCATGAAGTAAATACGTCAAACGCCCGGCTCAATATGACAACACAGTTCGTATTTTTTTTTTTTATGTCGACATATTTTGGGCATTATCGTTCGCCGAACTCTCTTCCCAAATCGCAGCGATTGGTTCTCCAAATGCTCTGCAAAAAAGTAGACGCTCCAGGTTTTTTAAAAGTTTATACACTCTCAAAAATTGGCCAGTGCCCCATAAATTTCAGCAGAACTACATGTGAGTGGCACAAGAAATGAGAGCGGAAGGGCTTCGCAGAGTCGCGCTTGAGGGTCGCGCGAACTGCCCGTACCACAGGGGACGCGAGCTCGGCTGGTGTGCAGAGTGACCGGCGAAGATTGTGGAATCGCGGCTACCGGAGCGGAGTCTATCGCCGCTTCAATCAGACAGGAGGGCGTCACGTTGAAGCGAGCTAACGAGCAAGCCAGCAGGTAAGAAATTGCTGCAGAAACCACTATTGTTGGTTGTCTATGAATTGTGATAGCATTTGTCCAGGACGACATCAAAGACGACGTCTAGGACGACCTCTAGGGCAACCTCTAGGGCAATCTCAAGTAAGACTTCTATGACAACCTCAAGGACGACGTCCAGAACGACCTCTAGGGCGATCTTAAGGACAACCTCTAGGACGACCTCGTGAGCGACGCCGAGGATGACATTCTAGAGGACGACGTCAAAGACGACGTCTAAGACCACGTCTAGGACGACTTCTAGGACGACCTCAAGAACGGCCTCAAAGGCGACTTCTAGGATGACTTCGAGGACTACGTCCTACAGGACGATGTCAAAGACGACCTCAAGGCCTCCAGGACGACCTCAAGGACGACGTCTATACTCCGTGTCACTAGTTGCGTGCAGTACAGGCGAAGGCAGAACGTCGTCCTCGAAAACAATGAACTAGAGGACGACGTCAAGGACGACGTCTAGGACGACCTCAAGGACGACCTCTATGGTGACGCCGAGGTCGTCAGGTCTTTCGAAGAGGTTGCGAATGTGAAAGAGTGTGATAATCCAGAAAGTTCAAGAGATCCGGGGTAGCTCAAGAATGTTATCGTATTAAAAGGACGCAGGTGCGCACTGCGCGGTTCTCGGCAGCAGGCACAACAGGTCGTAAGGGAGCGCAGCGACGCAAATCGGTCGGCGCTCCCTTGTTCCGGCGCTCTGTGTGACGCCACTTCAGTGACCAAGTTTTCGTGACATTGGTATCTCAACTTTGCACCGTCTTCCAAGCGTAGTTTTACGTCAAATATGCAAGTTAACTTTCCTGCAAACCACCAAACGACCAATAACGGCGAGCAATAGAAGGATCCCAGCGAATAACGAAACTCAAATAATGATTAGACAAAAAAAAAAAAAAGAGATGTGGGCAGAACTAATGTGCATGACTTTTCACACGAGCATTCTCATTGCGCAGACGACACTTTTAAGCTCTAATTGTATTCGCTTGGTGATTCGCCGGGATCCTACAATTTCTCGCCGTGATTTAGTGTCTCGGTGTTCTGCGGGAAAGTTAACTCGGAGACTTTGTTTAAAAAAGCAGGGCTGGGCAGCATCGCGATACAAACGTCGCTATTGGCGACGTGTGCGATTAAAAGCGTCGCTCTGGTCGGCCTGCCACGATTGGCCAAACGCTGACTATGACGTCAGCAAAGGATTTCCCATCGACGCAAATAAAAGGAATGTGAGAACTTTAATGTTGACGGTGTTGGTAGTGTTGCTTTGAGAGCAGAATGATTTCGAGCTTCCACCTTGCTAATTACAAACACCATCGGCTCGGCAGAGCTCGGCCTAGCGGGGAATACGGGCTTTGCCCTCCCGCCGCCCCTAGTCCTCCTGTCACATTCCAACCCGTTTGCCCCACTGGCGACTCTTGAGAATGCTCAACAATCCGAAGGCAAGTCAGACGAACCTCTCACTGCGTCCTGCATTGTTTCTACTGCACCCGAAGGGCAAAAACAGGCGCGTAGCACAGTTCAGGCCTCTACAGCCTAGCTCAAAGCGGTCCACCCAAGCCAGGACGTCCGCTCGCTCGGTACAGACCACTTCCTCTCGGGGAATGTACGGCAAAGACTCCTCCCACGATGAAGATGGGTATACTCTGGTCACCTACAGCCGCAAAAAACTCTACCCCTTGATGGCCGCGACGCCACCAACACCGACTCAGCCACCCGCACCGCGGCTGTCGCGCCTCACGGTAATCCTCAGACCATGTCAACCGTGTAGAATCTTGGATGAGCCCTACATCAAGCGCGACGAAGTTCTTTCATCACATTTACGTACCTCCCTTGCCCTCGTACAAGGCACCAGGACCCTCGATTCCACGACACGATTCTTAACGCATAGTAATCAACTTGCACTCGATGTATACGATCCCGCGGTGAGGGATGCTTTCCTCAGGATCAAAACGCTTCCTATCCGTGGTAAGGAGGCTCCTTTTCAGGCCTATGAAGCAACCGGAGAGTGCCAGATACGTGGCATAATACAAAACGCGGGTGGCCTTACCCAAGAACAACTCATGGCCAGCTTGCATTGCCGCAAATGCAGAATACTTAATGCTCGCCCACTGGGTGACAACGGAACTGCTTTGGTTACCTTCGAGAGCACACGCCTGCCATACCGCGCCGGCCTCCGCTCTTTTACGGTGAGGGTATTACCCTACAAACCCAAAGTAGCTGTCTGCACGACCTGTCATCGGATGGGCCACGTTAAGGAGCGCTGTCCCAACACCGACAACGCCCGCTGTTCTATTTGCGGACTGAAAAAAAAAAAACACGACGAAGACGCGTCTTGCCCGAACGCCACGCCTAAGTGTCGTAATTGCGCGGGTCCCCACCTAGCCACAGACAAGGGCTGCCTCAAGGAAACCCAGCTGAACAAAAAGATAGCACGTCGCCGACGTCCCAAGGCCCCGCGACGCATTCAAACTGCCGTTGACAACCAAGGGCAGCCTCTACACGCGGGCAAACGTACTGAAGCGTCATGCAACAACACCGATACGACCTCACTTCTAGTGCCTGGAAGCGCGGGAGACCCACGACGCCTACGGCTCATCGCCACTCCGACCTCAACAAGTGCAGGGCCCCGCACCTCTCCTCAGGAAACTACTGCAACAGCTGCCGAGCGTAAACTCACGTTTGCGGACGCCGTTCGGATGGCCAACGCCGACACTCCAACCCAGACTATTAATACGACACAAAGGAGAGGATCTAAACTTGCTCAGGAATCACGAACCCCGCGCATCACGGAATCGGTGGCACAAGTCAGTGAGGAGACGCATAGAGAAACAGCTGCACGCATCTCAGCATCTACAACACCCAGCACACAAATCACCCTCGAGGCACAGCTCGAGCGCCGCATTGCTCAACTTGAACAACGCGTAATGGAGCACGTGCAAAAGACCATAGACCGGGCCATTGAGACATGTGTCCGCACCCTTATGGAACGACTCCTGCTCTCCAGTACGAGCCCATTCGGGACGTCCATCACACAACCGGCTCCGACCGCCTCTATGGTAACCTCATCAATTGCTATTAACGGCCAACATGGCCCAGCGCTCCAATAGTGCACTCGCCACCGGACACCCACCCTGGGCTACAGTCGTGCAATGGAACTGTCGAACACTCCGAAGAAAAAAGGCCGACCTAGTAGCACAATTTCATTGTGACGGCACCACACAAGGACCATCCATACTCGCACTTCAAGGAGTAAATGGCCCAGTACTCAAACTCCCGGGTTATGAGGGATACCCGTCTCATAGCGATCCCGGGCAGACCACATCCGTGGTTCTATACGTCTTAAAAATGCTCGACCACGTCCAACTGGATACCGAACCCTGGAGTACCAGCACCACCACTACGGTACGGTGTAGGATCAAATTGACAACTGACCACACCGTTTTAATTTTTTCCTTAAACGCACGCACGGAGTACAACTTCAATAAAGGGCAAAAGCCTCTTATTGACCTCGGTTTTATACAACACTTCAAGAGGCTCTATCCTCACGATCAAGTGATCGTATGTGGAGACTTCAACGCAAGGCACACAGTATGGGGTTACGACAAATGCAGTCCCAGGGGGCGCAGAGTAATGGCTGATACCCAAAACTACCACCTCAGTTTGATCAACACCCCCGATGACCCCACACGGATTGGGATATCTATTCGCCAGGCGACACGACCCCTGATCTGACTTGGGCATCACACCCGCGCAGTGTCACCTGGCACCTTCAGGGAGACCTGATGGGAAACGATCATTTCCCTATACTGATAAAGATAAAAATCCGCCGCACTCTGGGATACGCGGTAGGTGCACGCACAGCCGCGAGACCAGCGTTTTTGACGCACTGGGACAAATACCGGAAGCTGCTGGAGGAGACATCTCCCAGCGGCGATATCGCACACCTAACTGGACAAATATTAGACGCCAAGCAAAAAGCCACCCGTCGAATACAAGTCCCATGTGATCATCCGGACCCAGTCAAGTGTCTTCTAACGCTATGGAATCGCAGGTTGCGCCTATTGGCCAAGTACCGCAAATCTGGGCGCAGACGCTCTATCAAACGCAAGTTGAGGATCACACAACAGACAATAGAGGACTACACCACCGCCCTTGCCTCTGAGAGATGGATGACCCTATGTGAAGGCGTTAACGGGAATACGTCTACACCCAGAGTTTGGAGTATACTACGGTCCCTTCTCGGACAAACCAAGACCTACAATGGGGCCAGACGGGTGGCCAAGCAATAACCCCACAGGAGCTAGCCGAACGCGCCGCTTCTGAATTCTTTCCCCAAACTTCTCAACCCATCGCTACCACCTATGAAAGGGACGACCCCGTGGAGGACTCTGAATCCTACAATCAACCATTCACCCTTTTTGAGGCTGAATCACGCTCTTAAAACTGCCAACGCCCACAGTGCACCTGGGACAGATCAAATCACCACGACACAACTGAGAAACCTCCCAGATACCTACAAACAAGCTCTGTTGGAGGAAATCAACAGGATCTGGGAAGAAGGCAAGCTTCCACCCACATGGTGTTTCTCTCTGGTGAAACCAATTCACCAACCGGGGATACCGCCACATAACCTGGCCAACCTTCGACCTATATCACTGACATCCTGCCTATGTAAAACGATGGAGAGGATGGTCAATACGCGCCTCACATGGTACTTGGAAAATAATGGCATTCTCGCCCCAACGCAAATAGGGTTCAGAGCGAGGTTGTCCACACAGGACGCGCTCCTTCAAGTTAAGGAAGCAGTCCTCGACCCGCACTCTACACAACCGAGAGCTGTCGTTGGGGTGGATATCAAAAAGGACATTTGACGGGGTCCAGCACTACACAATCATGTCCCAAGCCAGAACTGCCGGCCTAAAAGGGCGACTATATAACTTCATTGACGCGTTTCTGGAAGGTCGCTGTTTTCAAGTGCAGGTAGACCAAGCCACTAGTACGACGCACCTCAACAAAGTGGGGGTAGGTACCGCAGGGGTCAGTTATCTCACCGACTCTTTTCAACTTGGCGATGCACACCCTCCCACACCGTCTTGAAGCAGTGCCTGGACTAGTTCATACAATATATGCCGATGACATCACGTTTTGGGTGACAGACGGGTCCATCGGCCAGCAGGAAGACATACTTCAAAATGCCCTAAACATTATTTACAGTTTTGCAACCGAAGTTGGCCTCAGCACATCCCCGGAGAAGACTGAATGCTTAGTCATACACGGCGGCCGCAGTACTCCCTCCAAGAAAGCCAAGAAGAACATGTACAGCCTCTCTATCGAAGACCAACCCATCACCAGGAAATCTACCATTCGCATCCTGGGCATGTACCTGGACGAAAATTGCACAGCCAACACATGGTTCCAAAAAACGACTGGATCAGTGCAAAAGATCCTACACGTCCTTCGACGAATCTCAACACGCAACCGCGGTGTCCGCGAACGCGAGATGAGGTAATTCGTGCAGGCATTTGTCGCCTCACGGCTCCTCTATGGTCTTCCCTATCATCCAGTCAATCGGACTCAGATGCTAGCTCTAGACAGACTCATCAACGAGGCCCGAAGGCTCATTACAGGCCTTCACAGGTACACACACCTAGACGCGCTCAAGAGTTGCGGGGGCATCAATGATCTCAGCGAACTCGTATCCACGCACTACAACATCCAGGAGGCACGGTTTCCCACAACACCGGCCGGCCGGTCTATCCTTGCCAAACTAGGCTACGCCGTGCACGATCTGCCTGAACTCCCACAAGAGACCCCGCCGTGGGAACACATTGTCCTCACCGACGGGACTCCTCTACCCCAGCGGATACAGAGCACCGGCAGGCGCCTCCCTCTCAAAAGACGGCACTTAAAATACATTCACTCCGATTCACTCGCTTGACGACTGAACCCACGTGATCTACGTCGATGCATCCCTGCCAGCTGATCACTCATGCGCTGTCTACGCCACGGCGTGGTACAACTGTAACACAGAAGCACAGGCACGACACCTGCACACAACAACTACGCCCCCGTTCAGCACCCAAGCGGAGCTTCAAGCCATCACGGACTATGCGCGAGACGCACTTGTCACGGCAAAGGAAGACGCACCAGTCACGCACATCATTTATACCGACTCGCAAGCGGCACACCACATATGCTCGGACACCAAATATACCGGACCTACCTTACACGAGCTCAAGGAGGCCGTCTCATCTCTGAGAGCGTCCGGCCATCAATTCATCATACGATGGGTCTCTGCCCACTGTGGCATACCCGGTAATGAGGAAGCGACTAGCGCGCGCACACCTCCTCTCCGCGCTTCCCAAGGGACCCTCCTCTTCCTCATCTCGAGGCAATCCCTCTCGGGAAATTGCGAACGCTTGGCACGACCTGCGCTCTACCAAAGCCCAGCGAACCGCCTACCTCTCCATGGCCGCTAACCCGCTATTCATCCCTAAGATTCCCTCCCAAAATTTCTCTCGTAGGGAAGCCGTTAAAATTCGGCAAATTCAGACAGGGACCTTATACTGACATCGCATCTCTTACAGCAGTTTCGCGGGAACGACGGGGCGGGATCTTCCACAGCCTCTGGCATCTGTAAGAACTGCAACTCTAAGGCAGACCTGTTCCATCTCATGTGGTCTTGCCCTTTGTATGATATTCCACGACAACGGGTATGGGGAAAAGAACACGACCGAATCGATTGGTGTTCGGGCTCCGACTGGCCGCACGTTTTTATCTTCGCGTGACCCGCGTCACGGAGCTCGCGAGCCGAGCTCCGTGCTGCGGCCATTGTTGCGGGCTCCTACAGGGCTCCCCCCCTGGTAGCATGGATCGTAGGAGAAGAAAAACTGATAGATCTCATGCTGGCAAAAACAAAAAAAAGGAAAAAAATAATGAGTAGATTCGGTTCTGATATGAAAAGTAGCAGAAAGGCTATATGGAGTTATACGGTCCATGAGACGCGCTTTCTTGTGGGAGGGGTCTTGTTGGCTCGCAGAGACAGTAGGTGTTCCGTGGATGGAGACTGGCCCTTGAATTCTTGAAATGCAGGCTTGAGTCTGTCCATCGCTATGGTTCGTGTATGTCCGTTGACGTCTAGAGTCATGGTTTTCTCGGTGCGTTTGAGCACCTTGAAAGGTCCATCATAGGGCGGAGTCAGACTTTTCTTGGTGCCTTCTTTGCGGATGAAAACATGTGTGCATGTTTGGATCTCCTGGCTGATGAAAACTTTCTGAGAATCAGGCAATCGAGGTTGTGTCGGTTGAAGCTCTCGGATGAGCTCTCGCAGGTTGTCCAAGTACGTTTGGGATGGGACAGTTTGGAAATTTTTGTTGCTGTTGAAAAATTCACCAGGAAGTCTAAGTGTCGAGCCATAGACGAGTTCCGCTGCGGTGCATCCGAGGTCTAGTTTGAGCGCGGATCGAACGCCGAGGAGGACGAATGGTAGGTGATCGACCCAGTTGAGTCGCCCGTCTCGTGCCGTAATTGCTGCCTTGAGTTGTCGGTGCAGTCTTTCTACCATGCCGTTAGCCGAGGGGTGGTAGGCGGTAGTATGCACATGGTGAACTCCTAGGAGCTGGGCTAGAGCGGCAAAAAGCGAGCACTCGAACTGCCGTCCCCGGTCCGTAGTGACGGTGGATGGACAGCCAAAGCGGGCGATCCAAACCTCAACAAACGTCCTGGCGACAGTCTCGGCAGTGATGTCTGGTAGGGGTATAGCTTCGGGCCACCTGGTGTAGCGGTCAACGCAAGTCAAGATGTAAGTAAATCCTCGGCATGGAGGCAGTGGACCCACAATGTCAAGATGCACATGGTCGAACCGTGCAGAAGGAGAGCGGAACGGTACCAATGGAGTCACCGTGTGCCGGCTCACCTTAGAGCGCTGACATTGCAGACATGTTCGTGCCCAGCCACGTACATCTGCGTTGATGGTAGGCCAGATGTAGCGAGCTGTTATCAGGCGCTGTGTGGCTCGGATGCCTGGGTGACTGATGTTGTGGAGGTGGTCGAAAACTTTCCGACGAAGAACTAGCGGAACAAGAGGTCGAGGACTGCTGGTAGACATGTCGCAGAGGATGGTACCGTTAGAATGAGGGAGAGGAACTGCCCTGAGTACCAAGGACTTCAGCATGTCAGGATGGGCAAGCAACTCCGGATCATCTCGTTGTGCGGCAGCAATGCTCTCAAAATCGACAGCTCCACGACTTGCCGAGACAGCGTCGACACGGGAGAGCGCGTCCGCCGCTGGGTTGTCTTTGCCTTTTACATGGCGGAGATCAACCGTGAACTCGGAAATGAAAGCAAGTTGTCGTATCTCTCGGGAGCAGTAGGCGGTGTGGTTGCCATGGAAAGCATACGTTAGTGGCTTATGGTCCGTCAAGATGTGGAACTCGTGACCCTCAAGGATATACCTGAAATGTTTGACAGCCAGGTACACGGCAAGAAGTTCACGTCCGAACGTGCTATAACGTGTTTCGGCGGGCTTCAGTTTCTGGGAAAAAAATACAAGTGTTCGCCACTCGCCGTCAAGCATCTGTTGCAGGACAGCTCCGGCAGCAGTGCTGGAGGCGTCAGTCATGAGACGGGTGGGGGCTCCAGGTTTCGGATAGAAAAGCAGGGCTGCATTGGCCAAGGCTTCTTTAACGTTTGAAAAAGCAGACGCAGCTTCTGCGTTCCATGGAACTGCTGATGATGGCCCTTTCGTGGTTCTAAGAAGATCCGTCATGGGCTGAATCATTTCAGCACAATGCGGAATGAATCTGCGATGGAAATTGATCAAGCCCAGAAACTCGCGAAGCTTGCGAAGTGACGTGGGTTGGGGAAACTCACGGATTGCCCGGACTTTGTCTGCGAGTGGTAAGATGCCCTTGACGTAACGCGATGGCCCAGAAAGTCCAGCGCATCAACGCCGAAAACGCACTTCTTCGCGTTGATGACGAGACCGTACTCCTGCAGCCGGTCGAACAACAGTCGCAGGTGTTGCTCGTGTTCTTCCGGAGAGGTGCTGGCCACGAGGATATCGTCAACGTACGCGAAAATGAAGTGAAGTCCTCTGGTGACTTCGTTGATAAGGCGTTGGAACGTCTGCGCGGAGTTTCGCAGGCCAAAGGGCATCCTTACGTATTCGAAAAGTCCGAACGGAGTAGTGATGGCAGTCTTGGCCACGTCCGCTGGCTCTACGGGAATCTGGTGGTAGGCCTTTATCAGGTCTACCTTGCTGTAGATGTTGGTACCAGCCAGTCCAGCGGAGAAATCGTGAATGTTCGGCAAAGGGTACCGATCAGGTACCGTGCATGCATTCAAAGCGCGATAATCTCCGCATGGTCTCCAGTCATTCGGGTCTTTTTTCGGGACCATATGTAGTGGCGACGCCCAGTTGCTGGAAGACGGGCGGACGAATCCGAGCTCCAGCATATGTTCGAACTCTCGACGCGCGATGTTTAGTCGCTCGCCAAATAGGCGGCGAGGACGCGCGGAGATGGGCGGGCCACTGGTGATGATGTGATGTGTCACACCGTGCTTGATTGGTACCTCCGTATTGCAGGGCCGGGTTATGGCAGGGTATTCTGTGAGGAGGGCTTCGTACCTCGACGTCGTCGCCAGGGGACGCATCGGGGAAGCGTTGAATGACGACAGGATACCCTGGATGGTCAAGGATGTGGTGGCATCGGTGAGGCTTCTGCCACGGATGTTGACGGAAAGGCCAAAGTTTGCCAGGAAGTCCGCTCCCAGTATGGCTTGACGGAGATCCGCGACAACGAAAACCCACCGGAAAAGTCGTCTTAGTCCTATGTCGACGGTTAGGGATCTCTGGCCAAAAGTAGCGATTGCCGAGCTGTTGACGGCTCGTAGGGGCGCGGTATGTTGCACTTGCTGACGGTCGAGTCGTGACGCAGGCAAGACGCTCACCTCGGCCCCGGTGTCCACTAAGAAGCGGTGACCAGAGATTTGGTCAACAACGTAGAAAAGGCGGCTTGTGTGTTGGCCCTCGTCACTCGCCGCTGCTAGTGCCGGGCCTCGGTGTTTTCCGACCAGGAGCATGGTTGATGGCAATGTGTGGCCCGTTCCGCGTAACGCCGGTGGTACCAGCACAGGGATCTGCTGCTTGACCGCGAGGCTCGTCGCGAGGATGAAGGGGCGTGAGGGGAGCCGCGTCTGGATTGTCGAGGTCTCTCGTCTGACGCTTTCATGGCGGCAACAGCGCAGGAAAGCTCTGCTATGCTTGCTTTGATCTCGGCGACTGTTGCTTGCCAGGGCTGGGGCTTGTAAGGCTCGTGAGATGCCACAGCAGCAATAGAAGGGGCTGAATATTCAGCAGTCCGATCCGCCAGCGTGGCAAGGCGATCTAACGCATGTCGTCAGCAGCTGCAAGAACCATGCGCATTCCTTGCGGAAGTTTTTGAAGAAAGAGCTCCCGCAGTATGCGGTCTTGGGAATCGGTGGCTTGGGGACCCAGCAACTGTCGCATTTGGTGGAGAAGTTGTGATGGGCGGCGATCTCCTAGCTCCTGGGCTGTCAGCAGCTGCTGGATTCGTGACCGCTCCGATGCCGTTGTTCGTTCGAGCAGAATGCTTTTTAAGTGATCGTATGCGTCCTCACGCGGTGGCTCCGTCAGCACGTCGTCGATTTCGTCGGCCACGTTTGGCGGCAGAGAGGCAACGACGTGGTAGAATCGTGAGAGCTGAGTAGTGATGCGCCGAAGATGAAACTGCGCCTCGACTTGGGTGAACCAAACTCGCGGGTTCTTCGGCCAAAAAGGGGGAAGGCGCAAGTTGATAGTTGCGAGGTTGGCGTCAGAGGACTGAAGCGGCGCGCCGTCGCCAGTGTGAGCGTTGCCTTGATCCATGTTGGTTGAGGCTGCTAGAGAAGGCGACGGGGAGCCTTCAGATTCCGGGTCACCATTTATGGGGAAAAGAACACGACCGAATCGATTGGTGTTCGGGCTCCGACTGGCCGCACGTTTTTATCTTCGCGTGACCCGCGTCACGGAGCTCGCGAGCCGAGCTCCGTGCTGCGGCCATTGTTGCGGGCTCCTACAACAGGCTTTGGACCTCATCACAAACGCCCCAGTACCCGCATCCCTGAACGCCTGGGCATGCCTAGACACCACCATATCCCCCAAGAATGCTTTGAAATTCTGGGAGGCACTCCTCACCTTCATAAGAGACCAAACTGCGCCTCCAGTGGGGGACCGGCTCCTTCCGGCTACAGCCAAGAGGATACGGCCTCCCCCTCCCACGTCGACGAAGGCCCTGAAGCCATGAAGTGTTGCCCTCCTCCTCGCCTCTTCTTTGGTCCCCGCTCCCTAATCCCTTATCCTCCTAACTGACCTCCGCAGCGCGCTCCACGCAATATAAGGTCAATAAACGTGTTTTCAATCAATCAATCATCGAACTTGTTGTTCTTGAGGTAATGACGTCACGAGAGGACACCATAGGAGGGCGCCACCAAAACATTTCGCCGCTCATAGTACCCTAGAGATACTTTCGAGTATCTGTATCTCTGTATCGCGATACATTTGAAAAATGTGTTTGTATCTCAGTAGTGAAATACTCTTACAATGTATCGCTTGTATCGCGATACTTTGCCAGACTTAGATATTTCATTACATCTGTTGCCCTTTTTCAGATAAACTTAAAATATATAAACACCGGTTCGGTGCAACTTGATTCGGAATTTATAATATGAACCTGCCTTATAACATAATTCATCTCAGTCACCAACATTTAAAAAAAATTGTGGTTTAAAGAATGTTAGTTTGAAGAATAACAAAATCAGCTCCTCTCACAAAGCCCTCAGCTCTTTCCAGTTTAGCAGAGCAACTGTAATGGAGTTGAGTGGAAAAAAAGTACAGCTCTGTTGTCCAATCTCCCTGCACTACGGGTGACTCAGAGGCATATAAGACGGCAGTATGAGATGCGCCCTCACGGCAAAACAGTGTTGATTTCGGGCAGACGCCTTTTGTCAAGCATGGTACGCAGTCTTTACCCTTCTGTAACTATGTAGTTCAACGGGGGTGATATGCTTTTTTTAGCGGAATTATTGATAAATAGAGAGTTCGAGGCAAGGGGTAGTGCATAGAATGGCACAAAACGAGGAGCTCAAGCATAAAATATCATTTGCATTCGCCACGAACCACCCTCCCCACGTAGCACCGTTCGGGAACAGATGTATTTCTACAAGTATCTGTATCTGTATTCCGCAATACTTTTTCGCAGTTTTTTCAGAAGTATCTCAGGGATATCCCGTTGCATAAAAGACAAATGTATCACAGTATCTGTATTTTGGGCCTTAAAACATGTATCTCAGTATTTGTATTCCCGAATACTTTTTGAAGTATTTTTGCCCAACCCTGCGTATAGCGGTGCTGGGACATCGCTATAGACCGGCACGCTGTTTACAAACAAACCCGCGTTTGCCCACACCAAGTGTGGGCACTGCGCGTGCGCAGAAACCTAATTCGCATGAAGTGGACCGTCTGCGCATGCGCAGTGCCGTCGACAGCGCCACCGCAGCTGCGTGACGTCAGGGACGCGTGTTCGTCTATACACTCGGGCATTGCTACATTTCATTTCAGCGTAGAATTTTCGTATCCCCGTTGCTTGGCGAGGCATCGGAATGCCCGCAATATCTGTCCCAACAAGAATAAGTTATCTTTTGGGCGGATTAACGTACATCGTAACACCTTGCGTAACAGATATGTATGCATGGTGTCATGGACGCACGTGGCATGTGCACATTTTGAGAGAGGAAGGAAACATTTATGCTTCCTTACTGACTTTTGATGATGACCAAATAAAACAAAAAGTGTCTGGGTTAACTGCGGTACGCTCTGTAGTTCCAAATTTCAATTCGTGGATATCCGTCGTTGGTTTTGAGAAGACCGGCTACACAACGGACGATAATGTACACTCTAAAACATGTCTGAGTGCCTGCTTTCTCGCAGAACACGCGATGGATTAATCACTGCTATGAGAACACACACACACGCACAAAAAGAAAAAGTCAGAGTTTATTTGTTCGCAGAACACGGAGGCAGTCAATCGCGTTGGAAAACAGAAGTATACCAGCCAAACGGTAAAATTAGAATGCAATTAGACAGAAAAGAAAAAAACGGCATGTGCAGTTGTGGAAATAAGGAGATGTCTTGCTTTTTCACTGTTCCGCGGAAAAAATAACTCACAGACGTTTCTTAGAGCGTACTCATCAGTGTTGCAAAATTGACACTCCGGAGTTGAGATGATTCCGGAATCGTTTCGCCCTTCCGCGAAACCGAAATGGAATGGGAATGGCGGCAGCACTGCGAGGAATTGAATGGGAATGAATATGTTAGCTGTGTCGATGTGGTCAAAAGGGGCTTTTGAAACAGGATCATTGCACTTTGGGTAACTGACACGTCTTGGACGTACCTGACCGGCTCATGCGCCTTCGAGGATGGAAGTGGCACCCCAAGTGAAACGACGAAAGCTGTATAGCTGTAGGCGGACAAGGTCTCGTTCATGGCGCCGCGAGACGCGTCAATGCGGCTATTGTGACCATGTGCGATTACAGCACCAGCCGTATAACCACCAGGCAGGGACAATGCCACGCCGCCCGCGTATCTCTGATGCGTGACTCCTCACTTGCCATGTACCTCCTTGAAGTGGAGGATATGTAAGGTGTTTTGCGAATATAATGGGTGGTTTGAAGTTGTGCCGTCTGTTTCGAAGTTGTTACGCTTCGTCGCGCGATCGATATCTGAAGTGCCACCATATCAATTACCACCAGCGCAACGTACGACCACCGTTTGGCTTAGTAGAAAAACAACACACTTTCGGGACGTGTTTTGCATATTTTTGCAGTCGTCTATGCGTTTTTAACGTCAGTTTTATGCTGACCTTACTTGCCGGCAATTTAATGTGGCTGTCAAGCGCCATGTTTCACCGTTGGGGCTTAGAGGAATGAAATGGAATTCGGTTCAGCCATTCCACGAGTGGGAATGAGGGTTTCTATTGCTGGGGAGTTCAAAGGAATGGAATTATCGGAAAATCCAGTTCCCTGGAATGGAGTTGGAATGAAATAAGGGTGCTCATTCCGCAACATTGGCTACTCATTCCGATCTTAGGACCTGATAACTGAGGTAAGAAAAACTTTAATCCAAACTTTATCTGTGCTCGAACACAACGTATATATCGAGCGTTGCGGGCAATAATCTTAATCTTTCTCTCATTTAACAGGAATAATATGCAAATCTTAATGCGTTATGTTGATTATGGTGAGGAGGCATATACATACACCGCCCCAACCTTTATCGATACGCTCGGCTAATCTCATTACGACAAAGAAGTGTGACCCATATTCGCCGCCCGACGTATTCAAGGACCGCAACAAACTCGTGTCGCGTTTTGAGTTGGAGAAAAGAGAAAAAAAAAAAAAAGGGTGGCCGTCTAACGAGTGTCCAAGGTTTCTTTTGTCGGCACGGTTTTTTGGTTACAGTCCGTTCGCCCCTAAGCTGAGAGTTTGGTGGGAGCTACGCGCTTGGCGGAACAATCAGCAGCCTCCTTTATGATCAGCTGGCCCCGCTCTCTGCGCGGGGGTATTGGGCGGGAGTGGGGTCAGGTAGGGAAAGGAAGACGCGCGAATGGTCCAACAAGCGCGTAGATTTCACCACACTGCCAGCTTAGGGGTGAACGCGGTACGCTAGACGCTGTTCTGAATCGTGACGGCGGCGAGTTCTTTCGAGCGAAACGCTAGGGACGAACGGCCTGGGTAATTTGCGGGCAGCAGTAAAAAGTATTCGAGCTTCGCCAAGTTTTATCTCGTGTCTTATTTTGTAAAGTGAAATGTTTATTATTATTATTATTATTATTATTATTTATGGGTGAGTCACCGGCCGGAGAAAAGAAAAGAGCTAAAGAGGAGGCAGTTGTGAAAGAGCTGTGGCTGGGAAAGGCAGTTGCCACTTTATATTCGAGACTTTCGTCTCACGTTTTTGTGCGCACGCAAGAAGTGAATGCGTTCACAGAGCAATGGTGTATTTGCCGAATACAGTCATGTCTGGTTAATGTGGACCCCTTTATTACGGATACCCCACTATGGAGAAAAAAAATATTGGGGACAAACCGGGTAAATACACACAGTTTTGTCCCAATCATGGGACAAACCTTCCCCCTTCCCTCCCTAAGCCTCTCAAGGTCAACCTTTTTTTTTTTTTAGTGAAAGAAATCGATATGCACCAGCCAACACTTTAGTTATTGGTGACATAGCCAATAATGGGTCAATAAAAGAGATCTGGGCAACGTTCCGGCCGTAACGTCATCTCTCAACAGACCTCCTAAAGTGTATACTCACTGACGCGGGGAGCATCTTATTAAACCTCCACAAATAATGGAGACTGCGGTACTATATAGGAACGCCAAAGAAAAAAAAAAAATCCCAAGGGAAGAATTCGCCAACATAAGAATAGCCACGGCTGGTGTTTGTTAACGTGTTAGCTAACGCCGATGCTTTAGTGGGGGAAAAAACGCCCGCCCATTTTCGCCACTGAGGTCGCATCCGCGTTAGAGGACATATGGTACCGTTCGCCCTTTTCATTGGTCGAAATGATTAAAGCGAGATCACGGCTTGGTGTTCTGAGTGATGATGGACAGCTGAGAGACGCCGTGGGAGCGAGTTGGGCTCACGATAAGACTAAACATAGTTTAGACCTCAAAAACAAACAGACAAACAAACAAACTCCGTCTGCGCTGTGACACTGAGCCTGACGTTCCACGCGCTTCCGTCATGCAGAGTGTCACATCACAAACAGTTTTTCTTAGGTCTAAGCATATTCTCAGCGTCGTCATGCGTAAATTGCGGGGATGAAAACTGCGTAAATTACGGGGATTGGAACCGGAAAGCGCTCGCGGAAAAGTAGAAGCGCCGGATATTCTGTGATATAGATTACCGAGAGACGATGCGGAACCCAGGGATGCCAGGTCCCATCCCCCCCCGCTTCGATCTGGATGAGCGTCGTACCGGCGTGCGATCGTGTTTACCGTGTTAGCCGCCTCGGTGGCTCCCGGCCAAAGCGCCGGACTATACCGAGCTGGCCGGATCGATTCTCAGTCGAGGTGCCGGCGAGCTGACGGAGGCCTACTGCGGAGAAGGCGCCGTGTAATCGAGCTTTCCATTGCACGTCAAACGAGGAGGTCGAAATTGAAGCTCGGACCTCCGCCGGGGCAAGCCAGATGCCCTCCGTTGGTCGGACACTTAAAATCCCACAATCTGGCTTTCGACCTTCGGTCATCAGTCAAGTTTCACTGCCTTTAAATTGTTCGTCTATAGCGAAGACCCGAGACCGGGGCATGAGAAACCCCCTGAGATAGACTACCATCCCCCTTTCCGCAACAACGTTGCGAAAAAAGAAAACGCTCTATGAATCCGGAAAAATTACTAGAAACTGCTAAATTTGGGGCGGAGGCAAAGAATGACCCTTTTAAGGTTATGTTTTGATATTCGCCCAAACGAGCTTGGTTTGCCCCATAATACACCAGTGGCGTCGCAGGGGTTATTCTCACTGACAAAAATGCCGTCTAGAATAAGAAAAAATAACGACCCGACCACTTTTTCGAACGGCAAATGTACACTGAGAACATCTTAGACCGTTAGAAAACAAGCTAGCATGACTTGCAAACCGCGATAAATTCCGCTAACCGCAATAAAGAAAATTCTCAAAATAAAAAAAGAGAGTTAAATTTAACAGGAAAACCGCTGAATTGCCAAGATTGGTCTTCCAGTGACTGACAGTCACGCTCGTTCGAATTTACATGCCCATTCTGCATCGGTGCCGCGAAGTGTAGGGCGATGCACTTCCGTCAGTATCTAAATACATCTACCGGAACTACACTGCCCTCCACCTTTCTGCAACGGTGCGGGAGGTGCAGGTAAATTCGAAAGAAAGCCTACAGTAGACCAATAGACCCGGCACCATCCCACACCGCCTGGTCATAGTTACAAAAAGGAAGAGGGGAAGAAAATTGCCGGGTAGGAAAAATCCTACATTTTGTTTGTAGGCTAGGTGGCGCAAGTTACCGCCCGTTACACAGGGTACAGCCGTTAGCATCCAGCCATCTATGCATCGAGTTTAGGAAGCGCAGGGCGCGGCGAGACGCGAGCATCACTCGGCAGCCAATTAGGTCGCCGCATGAACCGATGCAAACGCTGAATAACGAATCACAAAGTAAGAAGTGTAATCGTAGTGTAAGAAGTAAGAAGTAAGTAAGTAAGAAGTGAACTCTTATACCCCTGTCAGACGGGCACCGAAAAGGACCTTTACGCCAAAGGACCTTTAGTGTAAATGCCATTTAGGCCGTGCCACACGGCAACTCAAATGGCATTCAGCGTAAAGGTCCTTTTCGTGAACCTGAGTTCCCGCAACTCCTTTACGGCTGCTAAAGGCCTACTCTCGTCAGCAGTGGTCTACACTAGAGAAGCGAATTGAAATAAAAGATCGCACCGATATCTAAAATCAACGCTTTTGCAATTTTATTATTGAAAAAGAACGTGTTTCACGTATATTCTAAACAAACCTCGCTCTACTAATAGTTTTTTGTACTCACGGTCCCAGCCAACGTTACTAGGACCCTCAGTTGGGAAACTCACCGTTGAAACGTGGGCCGCTGGCGTCCACCGAGACCGAGCTAAATACGACAACAGCGCCACTCTTTATCATTTGTCTTTACTGTGGTCATCTTGAACTTTCAGACGCATGTTTTTGCGTAGGAACCAACGGGAGAAAACTCTTTTTGTAGTAACTTTTATTGGAGTTTAGTACAAATTGAGGCCGCGTGATGTTTTCTAAAACCTTTAGTTTGCAAAGTTTTGTGGCACAATTAATATCGTTTTTATACAACCATGCCGACGCTCTGGAGTCAACGACGCGGTCCTATGTTTCTGCTGCTCTGGGTGCCCGACCCAAGTCTCCGACTCAGCGACAACGTCGTGATGTTCCCGTAAATACCGCGGCTCTTGGAATATCGTCATCATCTGCACATCCAGGCAACGGGGACGCCGTGGACGCTGAAGGATTTAAAACTGTCACAAGGAAAAAAAGACCCAGGCCTGCCGAGGGAAAGAACGCCGGCAGCAAGCTGAGCTCTGTGCCACGGCAACCAAGACGCCGTGGGCTCTTCGTCTCCCGGCTGGATCCTCAAACAACGGAAGCTGACATTACGGAATCCCTGGCAAGTGTTCTGAGAGGCAAGTCAGTGACGTGCACCAAACTTGTAACGAAACATGATAGCTATGCCTCCTTTCACGTGGCTGTCGAGAACGACGACTTTGACGATATCAATGTACCGGACATTTGGCCAACCGGATGTCTTTTTCGCCCTTTTTTTGGCATTCTTAGAGTCACGTCGCCGACAGTGGTCGATGTAAATGCTTAACCTTCTAACCTTCTACTATGGAATGCACGCTCTATTACCAGAATGTTCGCGGCCTTAGAACGAAGTCCTCCGAGTTTATGTCGGAAATTGTGGGCAATCCATACACCATTGTTTGCCTTACTGAAACTTGGCTAGAGGACAGTATTACTAGCTCTCAATATTTTCCTCCGTCATATACAGTGTTTCGGAAAGACCGTAATTATGCCATTACGGGACAAAGATATGGAGGAGGTGTTTTAACCGCTGTGGACGCGTCACTGTGTGCATCTCGAAGATATGACCTGGAGACTTACTCGGAATGTGTATGGGTTGAGGTTACGTCCTGTGACGGGCTTAATTATCTAATAGGAAACTATTATTTTCCACCACATTCTGACTCGGAGGTTTTTGCACGTCATTTTCAAAATCTAGAACAACAGCTTGATATGACGAAGTTCCGTGTTCAGATATATGGGGATTTTAATTTACCAGAAATTGACTGGCTGGCAGGTTATGACTCGTTGGCGAGCAAGGTCACCAGCCTGAAAGTTTCCAGCCTGTTAGATTTTATTTATTTTAATGGATTTGTTCAAAGCAATATTATCCAGAATTCAGCGGGAAATACACTTGACCTTGTTTTAGTTTCCTCGCCAATTGTTTGTATCTTGCCAATTGTGGATCCCTTAACACGTGTTGATCATTTCCATCCCCCTTTTGCTGTGTCATTTCTTTTTCCGCTTCGTCAACGAGGCTCGTGCAGCCAGGAATATTTTTTGTACAGTAAGGGAGATTACCTTAATATGTACAAGCACTTGCAGAGCTATGACTGGCAACCGATCTTGAAAGATAATTGCGCGGATTCGGCTACTGAGGCTCTTACAACAGTAGTTTCGAGCGCCATAAATAAATTCGTGCCTAAGCGTTTCTCTCGGGCAAACAAGTACCCGTCATGGTTTTCAAGGGAGCTCAGGCGTTGCTTGCGACGTAAGCTTCATTATCATCGTCTTTTTAAAAAATCTGGACTGCATAAGTGGTACGCCAAATTTAGTGAGTGTCGTGCTTTGGCAAAAAAGCTTTTTAAACAAGACGAAAGTATGCATACGGCTGCACTTGAGACCGATATGCACACGAAGCCAAAAAACTTTTGGAAGTATGTACCATCAAAAAAGAAGCAAAATCATAATGTCGTCCCCATAAGAGATGATTCTGGTTACACATGTGATCCAAGTAAAATTGCCAATAGGTTTGCAGTGCATTTTAAATCCTGTTTTTCGTCTGCGGCAGTCACTGACGGCAGCACGACGTGCCAAGGCACATTTGATTTTCTTTCTTTTACCCCATTTGATGAACTTGAAATTAAGGAAAGCATTTTTAAAATGAAACCTAAGCTGTCTTGTGGTACAGATGGCATTCCCAGTTTTATTGTGAAAGGGTGTGCAGAGCTTCTGTCTCCCGTCTTATTACACATATTTAATTTATCACTTCGTTCAGGAATATTTCCTGCTATCTGGAAAAGCGCCGTAGTTGTTCCAATTCATAAATCAGGCGATCCTAGTATTGTAAACAACTACCGTCCCGTTTCATTACTGTGTAGTTTTTCCAAGGTTTTTGAGATGGTAATACACAAACGTCTGTACAGTTACTTCAGCCTAAAAATAAACCCTGAGCAACACGGATTTTTGAAGGGCAAGTCAGTTCAATCTAATCTGTGCTCTTTTTTAGATTATACTGTTCCATTTGTTCGTGACCATGCACAAGTCGATGCAATATATTTCGATATGACGAAGGCCTTCGATAAGGTTGATCACAATATTCTTCTTACCAAACTTGATAGTTATGGTTTGTGTCCAACGTACTGCCGTTGGTTTAAAAGTTATCTCTCATGTCGTGAAAATTATGTTCGTGTGTCAGGGCTCATGTCTGATAAATTTTTGTCGCCTTCCGGAGTGCCCCAAGGAAGCAATCTTGGTCCACTTTTATTCTTGATTTTTGTGAACGACATCTCTCATAGCGTGAAAAACTCTGAAGTATTACTATTTGCCGACGACATCGAACTTTTTCGCTGTGTTCGTTCGTACTCGGAGTGCAAACTTCTTCAGGATGACGCGTTGGCAATTTCAAGGTGGTGTTCTATGAACCATCTTTTGCTTAATGAGCAAAAGACAAAAATAATGTCACTGTCTAGAAAGCGTCAGTTACTTGTGTTCCCTTACACAATAGACAGCAGTGTCATCTCCCGAGTGTCCGTCATTCGTGATCTTGGAATTTTTGTTGATTCATCTTTAAATTTTAATAATCATGTTTCAGCTATATGTAATGCCTCTCTTAGGAATCTTGGGGTGATATTTCGTTTTACGAGGAAATTTTCTTCTCCTGATTGTCTGGTGCGTTTGTTTTGCTGCTTAGTGCGTACAAAGCTGGAGTTTGCTTCAATTGTTTGGAATTGTATCAACCACACTGCATCATGCTCTATTGAGCGTGTTCAAAGACGCTTCATAGGCATAATCTATGATAGGCATTTTGGGCGCAAGTGTTACTACAACTATAATGTACTACTTAAGAAACTAGGGTTGCGCACCTTGCTCGACAGAAGGCGTTTACATGATTTTATGTTTTTCCATAAGATTGTGAACGGAAGTGTTGATTCATCGCTTTTGTTAAGTACTGTTTGTTTTCATGTTCCCTTGCGGTCAAGTCGGTTTCAGAGCCCGTTCTACCCCCGGACTTTATATGATACGTCTCCCTTAACAAGAATGCAGCTGGAATTTAACAGGCTTGACCAATCTGCTATAGACATTTTTAGTGACGTGACAACTTTTCGACGTACACTGGAGTCAATCATTTGTTTATAATGTTGAATCTATGTGGCTGTATGCGTTTAATTTCCAATGACGAACTGTGTACCACTATTTAGGCTATGTGCTGTTTGTGGACACAACAAAAATAAAGATTATTATTATTATGCCTCAGCGGTGATTTCAGGTAGTGCGTCCCGACCTAGGTGCATCTTAGCTTCGGTAGTAATTTGCGGCGCGTCCGCTGGGGAGACGGGGGTGGCGCCCCTGTAACCTCTTCCACCGTATCTGTTTCGGCGCCATAATGGCCGATTAAAGCCAAAATAGAAGCCACCTGCAATTTCTCGAGTGGCCGCTGCGGGAGAAATGGCGGCGTTGTGATCGCCATTAGCTCGGTTCTGGAGGACGGGTCGGCGCCACTTTTTCAGAGCAGTCTGTATGGCAGTTTTCCAACTGAGTAGTTTAGTAACGTTGGTTCCAGCTAGTAGACCTCGTCGTCGCCTGCTCGCGTCGTCCGCTTCGGCGCTTCGGTTTTCCTCCTCTCGACTTTCCTTACAACCATAGTTATCTAGCTTTGATTTCTCTACTTTATAATTTATCATCCTTTAATAGTGTATCGCTAACTGTACCCTGGATATTTAATATTTTTTGTACATATACATTTCTGTATCTCACTCTCGCGTAGATGCGATATGTCGAACTACGGAGGAGCGCCCACGACAATATATTGTTTGCTTAAGAAAAAAAAAATTATATCGCCAAAATATTATTTTTTTTTTTTGGCGTGAACGTGATTTATGCGTTTGAACCGAGCTACGAGACTTCAATCGCTGTAAACATGGTCTAAATGACATTTACTTGCGCTGTCTGGCACGGGAAAACGTAAAGGTCATTTGAAAATCCTAAAGGCCTTTGGCGTAAAGGTCCTTTTAGGTGCCCGTCTGACAGAGGTTTTAAACTGCGTCTGACTATGGCATCAACAGGCGAGGGGCTACTTTCTTATTAATTTTTCAGACTTCCCGGGAACAGCTTCCGAACTACCGAAGAATATATTACGGTCAACAATTTAAAGCAGGAAAACAAGAAATAACAATAATGACCATGAAACAACAGGAAAAAGAGAACCCCAACAAGCGCAAGTTAAAGGAGCTGTGCAACGATATTCAATTGGAATGTTTTTTCACTTTACACGAGCTTACTGGCACTAGTGGGACTCAAGGATACTCGCATGCAATGCCACTGGCCAAGAAACTCCTTTGTTGCGGTGTAATTTCAAGGACAAAAGCGATAATTTTCATTCAATCTCTCCCTTGCAAAATTAGATGACGTAACGCGGGGATCGCAGTACACCCGTATGACGATATTTGAATGCGGTTCATAGATTGGACCCGAGCATTGTGTGGGCACTCGATTTAGGCTCGTGATAATTGATAGCTCGAGAAGCATTCGAGTAGTGGCCCGTGTCCAATCGCTGCAACGACGACAATAGCCGAGCCATAACAATGTCTGGAACTCAGCGCGTGTCCTGTGCTTTGCCAACCCCAGCGCGTGGCTATGATCAACATTGGCGGCATATAATCGGCTCCAGATCACGTGGCCGCTTGTTCTGGCTGCGAGTTGATGGCGTGAACGCTGCTCGTTGTTTTTTAATTTTTTTCTGGGACTTCTAATGCGTCGGGTGAAAAACGAAGGCGTGTTTCATAGGTCATTAACGTCAGGGATCCGTTCTAAGCGGTATTTGCGCAAAGTAAAAAAATTGTTGCATAGCCCCTTTAGTTTAAACGACAGGTGCTGATTTTCGGGCCCGCTTCCTTGCCCACGCAAAAAGGAAATTCGTCTACTTTGTTTTTTGTTGTTTTTGACAGGGTTTGTGGTGAGGTTAAAACGCCGAGCTTTGATTGGCTGATTGAAGAATAGTGGATAGACCTTAAGGCAACTTGCTTTGAGCTCTACCCACTATCCTTTAATCACAGCCAATCAGAGCTCGGCGTTCTGACTTCACTATAAGCCCTGCAAAAGAAGCAGACGAACTTGCGCTCCAGATTTGTTTTCTTCTTATTTCTTTGCAAGTTGATTTTTCCTAAGCAATCCTTTGATTGGTTTTTACCCTTTTCATTTATTTGCGATTAAGTCGGCCATGCTACGCGGAAGCAGACCGAGGCACTTAATTTTTCATTCGTATATCTCCTTTCAATTATATATAAACGGATACGGCACAATTATTTTACCCCCCGGAGATAGAGAGAGACAGAGCATGCAGTGAAGCCCATCCACGAGGATGGCGATCCACGTGGCATCCACACCGCACGAATCGAGAGTCAAATCGGCGGGAAGAACGAAACCGGCGCGAGAGGCGTTCGCACGGCAGGGACGACGCTATCAACGACGCAACGAGGTTGAACGAACGCTTTGGGGCCGAGATGCCCCAAAGCTCACGTGGAGGCAGACAGGTAAAGCCACTTGCGCGGTCTCATTCCGGAAAGGAACTGGTTTGCTCTCTGAAACGGCGATCGCGGGGACCGTTCTCAATCCCTCCCGCCGGTTTGCTGACCCCGTTTCCGCCACCGGCGTCTGCATGCTTGGTGCGCTCTGAAAACGACGGAAACGACTTTCGCTCGCGTGTACCACGCGCTCACGTGCGCTCGGAGCCGGTAAACAGCGTCTTCCGCAAGTTGGCTTTGCCGCGACGGTTCAGCCAAACGTCGACGGGCGCCGCTCTGTTGGTGGGTGGCGTGGTGTCGAAATCCCGCGCTGTTTATTTTGTTGGGGGTTGAGAGCGCCGTCGAGCCTTTTGTCTGCCGTGGACGTTGCGTCCAAACACCCGGATCCTCCTTGACAGAGCGCGGCCAACAGAATCCGATGGAGGCAATTAAGCCACATAAAAAGTGTATCATCATTGCAGATTTACCTGGAACAGCTTCCAGGGAAGTCAGCGTTTTGTTCTCTGGGTGATTAGCTTAGCTGGGGATTTTCACCGGATAAACTAGGCAGTTTTTCGGGTTGTTGAGGAGAAAAGAAGATGACGCATGACGAGTGTATACAGTTTATTATCAGAACGTGCGTGGTTTAAGGACTAAAGAAGACGATTTTTTTTTTCTCTAAGGTCATATCAAACACGTATACGATGATATGTCTAACGGAAATTTGGCTAACCGAGGTAATTTCTAGCTCTAGTTACTTTCCGCCCAAATACGAGGATTTTAGACGTGATCGAGGTCGAGAAAGCCGGAAAGAGCTTGGGGGCAAGCGTATTGATTTTTGCAGAGTCTGAGAGTTCATAGGAGGAGTGATCTTGAGTGTTGTCCTGAGAGCTTGTGGATTAAAGTAAGGCCTACCGCCGGTAGCATTTTTTTTTTTTATTGCTATTCACTACTTTCCGCCGATGTTTGATCACATTTTCTTCTATGAACATATTAAATTCCTGGAGGAAAGATTTGACTGCTCACTTCTCAAAAGTTCGAGTGAACACGTGTGGCGATTTTAATCTCCCTGGTTACGATTGGGAGTCGGGCAGCTTTTTTGTTAGTAATAGGAACACAAAAATAAACTTACTTTGTGCTTTGGACTTCGTTCATTTGAATTTATTTTAAGAACGTAATAATTTCCGCAATTGCTGTGGCAACACACTCGACCTCGCTCTGGTCACCTCGGTTGTTGATAATAGTCTTGCCGAAGTGCCGCTATCTATTACAGCGAAGCTGTTTATTGCTAGGGTTCTGTGAATTTTTATTGTGCAGTTACTAGAAACTACGCTCGCACCGACACACGCGCACGCCTTCCCCGTATAAAAGATTCGAAATAAATAACCAAAATAAAGTGTTGACGAACGCGCGTGCAAGATGCCATTTGTTTTAGGCTTTTTGTTTGCCATTTGTTTTAGGTGAACGCGCGCGCGGCGCATGGAACACCATCCCCTGTATTCTCCTTGATGCTTGGGTAATTTAGCAACAGGTTTATTCACTAGATTAGTTATCAGTGGGCACCATTTTCAAGATCAGTAGACTCTCAGGTAGATAACAAAGATTTCTCAAAGATTTGCCGCTGTGCGACCTGCGTCGGCCATGTCTACGCTCAAACCACCCTCTATTTGTCGTCGTTCCAAGCGCTTGCGTGCCTAGTTTCCTTTACTTCCGCTCTCCCGTCACGCGTGTCTACTTTCCGCCGGGTGGCGGTCCCGTCGCGTGTGTCTAGTTTCCTCCGGCTCCTCGGGGCGGGTCTGTGTCGTGTGATAAACAGATTCGTTGGTCATTTACCTTCACAGAGTGGAAGGGCTCATGATTTTTCTTTTTGTTTTCACTCGACAAGCGCATTTTTTATTCACGATCATGGTTTTCCTACTCAAACGGTGATTACTATTCCTTATACCAGTACCTTCGGGACTAGGACTGGAGCAGTGTCTTAGATGATTAGAGCGTTCAATCATCAACTTACACACTTTTTACTATTGTTCAGTAGAGGATGCAAGTGTTCCACCAAAAAAACTTATCTCGTAAAAGTGACTATCCCCCATGGTTTTCGAAGGAACTAAGACATTGCTTAAGGCGCAAACTACGTTATCATCGTCTCTACAAAAAAAAAAAAAAAAAACTGGACATGCCGATTGATACACAAGATATAGTCAATGTCGTGTACTGGCGAAACGACCGTATCGGCAAGATAGCAACATCACGTTGACATCGCGCAAAGCTCATTGAGCACGCAGCCACAGTGTATATGGAAGTCTGTCAGAGAAAGCAACAAAGAGAATGTCACCACGATCACATTGCGAGATAACAAGGATTATGTCACTTACCCAGTAGAGGTAGCTAATATTTTTGCGGGCCATTTTAGTGCCTGTTTTAGTACGAATAATGGCTTATCGCCAAGCTAGATTATAAACTGCATTGAATTTCTTACTCTAATTAGTGTATCTGAAGTTTTCGAGGCAATTAAAAATTAAAACCAAAGTTATCTACGGGAGCGGTGCCGTTCCAAGTTTTATAGTAAAAGGTTGTGCTCAAGTACTCTGTCCAGTTTTGGTCCAAATATGTAGATTATCACTCGAATCTGTAACGTTCCCTGCCGCTTGGACTCTGTTGTCGTTCCATTGCATAATTCTGGCGATCGATCCTTGGTTGACAAGTATCGACCTGCCTCCCTCTGTAGTTTGTCGAAAGTATGGGAAATTGTTCCCGCCTCTATGCATATTTTTTGCCGGAAGATTATTCCTGAACAACATGGTTCTATGAAAGGTCGCGCTGCAGAAATACCTATGTTCCTTCCTGAGTTAAGTATAGTACTATCTGTGCACAGCGCAGCACAAGCGGATGTAGTGTACTTTGATATGGGTGGTACACGAAAGCTCCGGATGTCAAAAACCCCGTGTCAAATGTCCCGCGGCCAATGCCTCGTCATTTTTGCCCCGTTTTCAAAAGCCTCAGTTTCAAAAACCTCAATTCTTGTCTGGTTTTCAAAAGCCCCTTTACGTCCATGACGCGAATCCCCCGTGTCAGGTGGCCGGGTCCTCAAGTCTGCTTTAAATTTTTTTTTGTTTTGTTCGTTATTTACGATATTGAAATAAAAATTGTACTGTTTATGATGCAGAATCTTCTCCTTATAAATCTTGTGTTAGATTTTATATAGTAGACTGTTCTTTAAAGTTCTCGATGCAGTGTACGTGCAGAAAAAGCCATGTTCCTGTGCACACTGCAGGCATGGCGTGGACACACTTGAGGAAGCTTAGTAAAATAATCTAATTCGCTCCTTTTAAACCACTGAGTGCAATGAAAAGCAAAAATAAAGTGTGCGACGCTTCTTTCAGTTTAAAATATTTGGAAATATTAAAAAAACGTAATTTCAAGGGGATAACAAATGTTTTCTTAATTTTTCGTAAAGATAAAACAAAATATATTCTAACCAAACCTAGATAGTTGCATTCTACTATACTCTAAAGAATATGCATGCCAAAAATAAAAGTATTGTACACGAGCTGTGAAGATGCCCCAAACTTACACAAAGAAAAACCCCTTTGAATCTTACCCCATAGATGTGCAGCTGTACTCTTTCGCAGTGTGGAAAATAATACATTGTTAATTAATTTCAGTGAGAAATCGAAGCTGCAGAAGACTGCAATGGAGAGAAGACGGCTAGGCCTATACTTGACGGGCGAGGTCACAATTTCAAGAACCACGCAGATAAAAATGGCTCAAATTCATGACGCTTTGGGTTGTCCGGAGGTCTTCAAATACGTATGTGACCCATTTCGCGATGATAACCGGCACTACTTATCTTTATACATCAAATATAAAGATTCAAGAATAATAAAACATCATAAAACTCAAAATCAGTTTTTTCTGCAAAATATTGCCTTGTTTCGACCCGCATCTCCCCTTAAATAAGGCACAGTAGGTGTACACGCGACCTTCTGTAACGTAATCATGCCGTGCCAGGGATTCAAGTATGGAGTAACTGGATAAAACTTTCCGTTCTTCAGGCGTGCGCTAAACCATAGCCTCCTCTATGCTGACCAAGCCTGGCAGATTGCCGCGAGACGCGGCCGCCGAAAGTGAAAAGGTAGTGCTGCAGACAACGGATGAGAAGAGAGTCATGTGACGGGCGCCCCGCTGCGGCCAGACGCCGAAACACGCTTGTCCCGTGCGATGGAATATCCGCTCGTGCTCCTCGCGTTCTTCGCGATACCGATCTTTTCTTGCTCCAAATCTGCGACCTGGCACTCTATGGCTCTGTCGTCGACCAGCCAGGCTTTTGTGAGTATTAGCGGCGAGATGTTTCGGTGGCGCCCTCGTTCGGTTACCTTTCGTGACGTCATTACCTTGTGAACAACAAGTTCGATGGTGTTTGTAATGGGCATGGTGGAAGCCTGAAATCATAGCGCTCTCAAAGAAACACTGCCAACACCGTCAAAATTAAAGTTCTTTCATTCCTCTTATTTCCGTCGATGAGAAATCCTTTGCTGACGTCATTGTCAGCATTCGGCCAATCGTGGCAGGCCGACCCCAGCGACGCTTTCGTTCGCTCACGTCGCCAATAGAGGGTATTCACTGGACGCCATATTTGAGGTCACTGTTTAGAGCGCATGGTCTGAACGAGCTCACACAAATAGGCTGCTAGGACCGGTAATCTTGATGGTGTGGAATGCACGTTGCAAAAGAACTGCTAAAGCTCGCTATCAGCACGCGCTCAGCAGTCGCGCACACAGCTATGGCCGCCAGTGAGCGTATGGCCGGTGCCATTTCCAGTGTTCGTGCGTATGGCGCGTGCTTTGCTCGTTTTCCGGAGCGACGCACACGCGCGTGCTGAGCTGTGGAGATCGCACGCTGGGCTGTGGATTTGTAAACATTAGAAAGGTCTAGCTGAGCACGTGCTAATGGCGAACTTCCACAGTTCTTTTGAAACGTGCATTTCACACCACCAAGAGTGGCGGTCTTAGCAGCCTATTGATGTGAGCTCGTTCTGAGCATGCGCTCTAAACAGCACCCACATATATGGCGTCCAGTCAATGCTCCCTATAGACCTTTTCTTTAACGGCGGCGCCATCTTGAGAATTGCGGCGCCGACGACGCCGTCTAGCGGTTTAGAAAAAGAAATACCGGCTAGTTCTGGCAGCACAGCTATCTGGGTAGGCAACGGTGTGGGTATGGGGGGAACTTGGCTAGACTTGGCTATGGAGGGCTGCAATAACTTGGTTGGAGCTTGTCCGGTTGAATCCAGCTGGCTACTCACAGGCCATCACCTTGCCTCCTCGAGAGAACGACGACGAAGACGGTGGGGTGTTTTGATTGAGTTTCCACAGCGAAGTATATATGACCAGTTTAATGTAGCTATGCAGGTAAGCTCTCGGCCTTTGATAGCTCCATCTTGAGTGGTGGCATGTAGACTTTTTCATACCTTCCACATACCATGGGGCTTGCGGTGATAACCTAATTGAACCACCTGCACCGGGAATTAAAATCGGTCCTCTTGTCGTAGACGAAGTGGTCGTGAGCTTAAACGTGACGTTGAGTCTGATACGAATCTCTCGCGATTCAAGCTTGCAATCGACTGACTTCATAAATAAGGATTCTTAGGGAAAATGCGAAGCTCGATAACATTGCAGCCACACTCGCGCTGCAGCTTCTTGTGCTCATGGCACACTTTCTGCTATTGTTCTTATGCTTTTTAAAATTATTTATCCATCCGACGACCACGCAGTGGTAGCCAGACAACCGTAGATTTTCGGAAAGCACGGTAAAAAGGTGCGCTCGGAACTACCTCATGCACGACGTCCGTTTTTAAGCCTTTTCGCCCATACCCTTGGCGGTTGCCTACCCTGTGTCAGCGGGCAATCCAAAAATGCACCAGGTCGAGGGTACGTCAGTTACTGGCTGGTTTGAGGTTATGCGAAAAAGGTCTATAGAGGAGGCTGTGGCTAAACACATACCCATCTTGCGACGTGGATGAAGTGAAAACAAGTAGAAAATATCAGTCACATGGCAAAACATTTGAAGTGACGGCTTTTATAAATAAGCATTGAATGAAAGCTTTCATCAACTCTGAAGCACGCGCTGATTCACCAGACGAATTGGGTTCTGTCAAAACTGTTAACATGCAGCTCATGGTGCCATACTTATCACAGCACCACACACAAGTTCCATTCTCCTTTCGTCATTCTAAAAAAATATATTTGTGTCCATATAGGTAGATAAAGACAAATTTTCCGTTTGAATTCCGATGCATGACAGCGGAGTGCATTGCTGGTGAAGCAGATTTACGCAATTGGCCACTTGTACGTCATTCTAAGTTTTTCGGCGGTTTAAGTTAACCTTATACATTGCTTGCAAAGGCACTGCGGTTATTTCAAGTTTTAAACTTACTGGTTTCTTCGAACTACAACTTCTGCTGTGTGCAACTATCATGGTGAGCGAACCGAACGCTCGCGGCGCATAAAATATTGACATGGCCGCGAATGACGTCACATGAAAGCTATGCATTTTGTTTTTCCTTTCACTTAAAAGAGCCTTTGTAGACCCTCAACAGACTAGGTTAAGACATGAAACAATGATGGTTGAAGTGCGAAAAGCGTGGGACGGGGACAGTGAGGACGGGGCAATCGAACTCGGGGTTTTTGAAACGTGGGGTAAATGACGCGGGGCTTTTGCGACAGGGTTTCTGCACGCGGGACGATCGTGCTACACCCCTCTGATATGACCAAAGCTTTAGATGAAGTAAACCATCGACTAGAGTTGAGTAAAATGTCTAGTTGCGGTATGTCCACTAAGTAGTTTCGTCTGTCCGAAAGCTATCTATCTCATCGAATGAACTTTGTCCAAGTATCAGGTCGATTATCCGCTACTTTTTTTTTATAAAGCTCTGGTGTTCCCCAAGAAAGTATCCTCGGTCCTTTACTCTTCTGAAATTTTGTAAATGATCTCGCTTCCTCTACTAAGGGGAAACTGAAGCGGTTCTGTGTTTGAGAAAAAAAAAAAAAAACACCTAACTAGTCTACATTTGGCCTCCAGGATCGCGAATATTGAGATTGTTTGTTTAATTCGGTGCACGCATAGGCTGCAGAAATTAATTTTGAAAGTCCCGCTGAAGCCCTCCCTTTCCGGGGCGTGACGTCATATTAGAAGTTTTCGGAATCTCCGCTCTCACGCATCTTCAGCGCCTGTCAAAGGTATGCACGCGCACTCTTGCTAGTTTCAAAAAGGTCGAAAAGAAACGTCACGACTGGCGTAGTTGCACGCGCTGCCCACACGAGCGACACGCGCTTGGCGGCCCGAAGAACCTAGTATGGCGTCATGGTGGTCGGATGGCTTTGGTGCTTTCTCGCGTCCAGTTACATCTTCGGCAAAAACGAACGTGATATTCAGATTCACGGGATAAAAATACGTCAAAATTCACCTCTCCCTCGTTTTTTTTTTTTCAAGAAGTGTTTAAGCTTCCCTTTAAGCACACGCAGTTGCTATTTGCTGATGATGTGAAGTTGTTTACGGCGGTTAAAGTGGTTGAAGATTGTGAATGTCTTCAGCGTGATATGCATTATATTTCGGTGCGGTGCCTCTCAAATGGTCTATTCCTAGACGAGTCAGACACGAAAGTTACGCATTTTTCTAGAAAGCGTGAAAGTCTAAATTTTCCATATACATTAGATTTCACGATATTGTTCGTATCGAGGTCATCCATGATCTGGGAATTTTTACGGGTACTGCGATTAATTTCAATCATCACGTAACTACAATTACGAATACTTCTTTTAGAGTTCTGAGAGCCATTAGGCGAATAACAATCAGTTTTTCTAAATTATTTTGTTTTTTACGTTTGTTTTCTTTGATGGTACATAGTCGTGTCGAATATGCCTCAACTTTATGAAAGAAACTGTATTGGAGTGACTAATTCGAGTGTAATTGAGCGTGTTCAACGTATAAATTAATTCGTGTATTGTTTGATCGTCATTTTCAACCCAATTATTTCTACATTTACGAAAAAAAGTGTGACCTCGCGAAATCGGACACGCTGCACAACATGAGGTTGATGATGTTTCTGTATAAGATCGTGAAGGATACGCAATTGATTCACCAGCGCGACTAAATCACGTCTACTTGCGCGTTCCTCGTAGATCTAGTAAACTTTACTCTTTGTTTCATCTTTCTGATTTATATCACTCAGCATCCACGACACGCCTTCAACTGACCCATAATCATCTAGAACAGATTTGTGGAAATTTTGGGCTCGATATATTTTATGAAGAGCGTAAATTTAAAAAGTGCGTTGCTACCAATGTTTTGTCCTAATTCTCCATAATTTATCGTGTCCGAACAATTTGACTGCTATCTGGCACTAATATGTGCACCACTAAGGAGGCGTCATGCTGTTTGCGGGTCACTCAAAATACATAATAAATAAATAAATAGCGAATGTGCGAAGACGAGTGCCGTCAAGATGCACTTTTGGCATTGCTTGATTCACACTATCAGGTCCTCGGCTGTATCTGAGCTTCAGACATCCAAGGCTTATTTTGTGCGATTTTGGTCACCGCGCCAGCAAGGGGGAGGGGGGAATCTAATTTGTCCGCCATGGAGCGAGCCAATAGTGAGTTTTAGTACTGCGTAATACGAGCGAACGCAAGCACTGCGCGCTTGCGTTAGCGTTGCGTGTCTCACACTGCGCGTGCGCGGAACTCCAAACTGCGGTCTTGGACTGGCGCAAGGCGACGACGCGCATGTGCAGTGTGGAGCACGCAACGTTGACGCAGACTAAACAGCTCTGGCGTTCGCTCCTATACTATACGCGCAACTAAAAGTTTCTAATACGTCATTAGCAGACAACTCGTCTGCTAACGCGGGCGAAGAATGGCGCAGTGCCTATACATAGCCTCCTCTATACTCACAAAGCCTGGCATTTCAACGACGGAGCCATATATAGTGCCCGGTCGCAGATTTGGAGCGCGAGGATCTGGTAGCACAGAGCATCAAAGAGCTATTTCTCGGGGAACCTGGACGTCAGCGCACAGCTTTTGCAGCGGCGACGACCCAAAACACACTTGTTCACTCGGGAGAAGTGTGTTTCGGCGTCTCGCCGCAGCGGGGCACCAGTCACGTGACTTTCCTTTCATTCGTTGTCTGCCGCTCCACCTTTTCCATTTCGGAGGCCGCTTCTCGTGGTGATCTGCCAGGATTTGTCAGTATATAGGAGGCTATGGCACAAGTAAAACTCTCTAATGCATTGTTAGCAGACAACTCGTCTGCTAACGCGGGCGTCAAAGAATGGCGCAGTGCGTATATGTCCGCATACGAACGTCTCCTGAAAATCATTAATTGGAACATTAATTGGTTCGGGACATCAGTATAGCTGAGTGTGTTAACGCAGCACAGCTCGGAAGGGCTGAAGCTCGCACTGCAGAAGACCGGGCGATATTGGGTTCAGTTCTAACCCCTGCCCGTTTCGATCTCTATAAGCGTCGTAACGGCCCGCGGTCGCGTATCATACTGCGGGATGCAGACACCAGGCTAGCGGTGATACTGGTTACAATTTTCACTTAGAGTTCGAACGCTCATTGGGGTCACTGGCTGCCTGCGGCCTGAACATACAAATACCACAGTTAACCATGATGTTCCTCTTGCTTGTTACGGACTTTACGTTGTACGCCTTTTCCTTTTTCACTTCTTTGTACTTACTGTGTGATGTACATATCTTGATTTTCCCATTGTTCGTCGTATTTCTCCTATTTTTGATGGTAAAAATCTTTATCATCTCAGAGTTCTGGTTGTTACTCGAATGCCTTACTTCGGAAAGAGGGGGGGGGGGGGCAGAATTGAATACTGTCAATCTACACTGTGGTACTTTTTCCGGCCCTATTTCTATTACGCCAATGAATAAAATTAAACTACATTTTGTGGTGAGACCTTGCGTTGTGCATCATTGTGCGATTGTATAGGAGACACCTTGTTTTCTCCGAGAATCTTATGATATTTTTAAAGAGTTACCTCATCTGCATCCTAGAGTAGATTACATATGCTTCATATATATATATATATATATATATATATATATATATATATATATATATATATATATATATATATATATATATATATATATATATATATATATATATATATATATATATATATATATATATTTCAAAACTATACATACGCTTTTTTCTGTTGCATTTGAAATACAACCTCCACCTTTAAGAACGCTCTGTTCACATTGTGAAAATTTTATTCTCGAATTATCTGTTTTATGCTAAGTAGTCCTTAGTCTTTCTATTAATTCCGTGCTTTTTTTTTGTCTTGTGCGTGTTTTGCTTAAATACTAAATTTATGTATTTATTTATGACCGTCAATTTATAACCTTTAACGCAAGTACGTCGCAGACGAAAGAAGGGAGCGGAAGAGCGGCGTGCATGCTTTCGCATTCACAACTCATAAGAAGTGCTTAGGTGTACCTTGAGCCTTTTTTTCTTTTTTGGAACGAGGTAAGTTCATTCCTTCATTTCTTCACTGTCAACTTCCACCACCTGCTTGCACCTCTGTGGTTAATAGCAGCGCGATACATTGAGAAACCGATTTTTTTAGAACCGTCTAAAGTGCCTTAGAAGCGTTAGTTTACATGCTGTAGTTTGCACTTGGCAGTCTTTGCAATCAAAGAATTAGACGCCTGCGCAAAGTATAATCATTTTGTCCTCCCTATAGGGTGGTTTCACAAAATGCCTTTTCACTTTAGGTATGCCGCGTATTCCTAAACAGCGTCCTCTCCATTAGTTCGCATGCAGACGCTTAGTTATCGGCGTCGTTGTTGGTGTTGGTAAGACGCACAAGCATGGCTAGTGCCTTTTGATGACATAACTCAGTAACTTACGACCATGAACGTATTTGGGCCCTCCTAAACACATGCCTACTCTGCGTTTATTTATTTTTTTCGGAGTCGCTTTGGCGGCATTTTTGGGGCCATTTCGGCTGCTGACGGGTCGACTTGTCGATCACCCACTCGCATCAAGTCTGAACAAAGGCCGGCATACATACAACTGAGTACCAGCCGCTTCTCCTTTAAGCCGAGGTCACACTGCTTATACATCAAGCAAAAGACAGTCTGCATACAGATTCGAACACTAGCCACTGTGAGATCCGTGCTTCAAATGCCGCATAGCAATGAGTTAAAAAAAAAAAAAACTTGGCAGGCGGCATTCGAAATTACGCATATTGCTGTGACCCGTGTTTGCAGACTATTTTTTGTATCATGTTTTATCAGTACGACTTTGGCTTTATGTTTGCGGCGACTCTAACTGGCGCTGTCCATCCCGACTCAAAAGAGTTCCAGCAAGCTGGAAGACACTGCATGTGCACGTAGAAGGAGATAGGGCGAAAGTTAATCAACATGGCGTCCGGCAAGATTTCGAGCCGGATGAACCTCAAGTGAAACCGTCCTTCAGTTAGGCAAAGTCTTTGGACAGGCCTATTGCCTATTACAGCAAGTTTTTCTCTCCGCACATTCTCAAACCTTTAATGAAAATCACTGTTTATAAATACTATCGCTGGTCATATCTCAGTCAGCCCAAAACATAGTACACATACCAGCAGCCCCATGTAGCACAACCTTTACCACCGGACAATTTCCCACATATATTTCGAGGTGACTGGCATTGTAATGTTTGTCACACGGTGCGGAGGCTCGTGTCTAGACCAGACCGACGTACCCAAAAGATGAAGTTGAAGGTGATCAGAAGGGCCTTGGCACATTTGGCACCGCAGGTCAGCGCCATGCTGCAAAAAACAAACGAGTGCTTCATCAACATCGTGCATTATAAACGGCCGCTGGATCAGAAAAAAAATAATTACACTACCTTGATTATGGCGACAAATGCCAGAGCACAGAACGTGTTGTGAATGAGTTGGGCACATGCTATATGTGTGTGACGTCACGGGACGCCATGAGGTCACATGACTGTGACGCTACACGCCGCCATGATGTCGCGTGACGTCTCGGTGTTACGCGAGCATACAGTTTTGCTCGCCACGGTGTCGCGGGCAAAACGCGACACCGTGGCGTTGCAGAGTCACGTGGCATCGTGGTGTCATAAACGTCATGACGTCACAGTCTTAAGTGACTGTTCTTCGTGAACAATTCGGCCGATAAAACACATTCCGTGTTAAAACTTACATAAAGTTTCTAATGCTAGTAGCTAATGTGGTTCTTTTAGTCATTCATTCTTAACAGTCTCAACCATAACTTCGGAGTTGAGGCGGTGCCTCAACATGCACGTACCTTACGAACTAGATTACATAACTCTAAACAAATTGTTTTACTTATCTCTATGAAGACTCAAGCCTAGGCACTTTATAATGTCTCGGCCGAGAGCCTTGGATACATTGTTCTAATAAAGGTGTAGGTAACATCAGAGCTAGGCATTTCATAATGTTGCGAAGTACCTTTGTCTAGGTTCTAAAAAAGAACAATGTGGCAGACAGGTAGTATTGTTGAGACGTTTAAAAAGTTTTTAACTGAGAAGCAATTCCGTCGGACGTGCGACAGCCAACAGATAATATGCGAAATCGTTCGAACGTCTGGCAACCCTATGCGCAGCCATCTTTGTTGCGGTGTGATTCCTCTGCTGTTTGTCAATTTCATAGCGCTGTCGGTAAGAATCGAGGCCTACTGCTCACCGTCAACGATCCGCACCCACACCTGCGAGCTAAGGGTCCGTATTGTTTTACGCTCGTTTTGCGCATGTAAGTGCTCGTCGCCCCGCCGGTCTCTGGTTCTCGCCGCAACCAACATGCCGGACGTACTCTTCAGCTCGAAATTTGGCTTTGAGTGCCGTCAGAGGCACGGGCGCGGGCAGCTGTTCTTTGAAAGCACTTTTTCTGCGCGAATGCTTGTGCGAGCGAAGGATTCTTCAGAAATACGCGTTCGCGCCCTGGCCTTTGCCAGCGCTGAAGCCAACTGGTAAGACGGAGTACGTTCTTCGGCGCCCGGCTATAGATGACGCGCTGTGCATTTCGCATCTATTGCAAGCGATCGCTTTCCGCACGCTTCGAGAATTGATCACTCGCCGTCGGTTGTTGCACGTCCGATGGCGCCCTCTGGTTTCTACGCCGAATCGCAGATAAACGGGTGTCTCGCCGTTTTCGGTTCCCTCTTTAATAAGGAAATCGGACGCTCATCAATCCAATCTTGGGAATTATAGAATGCTTGGTGCTCGTAGATAGAGTTACGAACATAACAATACTCTATCTCAGATGTTCCGTGCAGCACAACGGAAGCTGTGTTCCTTTTAGCCAATCAGCTGAGCAAGCACATCACAGAATGGTATCACTACGCGCTTTAGCTCTCTCTTCGTCCTAGCTGCTTCTATTTTAGCAGCCACAAGTAATTAGAATTGCTGCTTAATCGATATTAGTAATTGACATCGTCCTAGCTGCTTCTAGTTTAGCAGCCACAAGTAATTAGAATTGCTGCTTCATCGATTTTAGTAATTGACATTGATGCTAGCGAAGGGTTCTATAGTGTGTTAATACTTCTTTGGAATATGTTGCGTGTCATTTTAGGGAGCCGATTACGGTTTAAAAGGCTGATTATATTGTCACGAACGGAGGTGACACGAAGACGAGCAGTGAACTGAAAATAAAGGTTTAATGGGCGAACTTGTGCCAACCAAAAATAAGTAAGGAAAGAGCGTCGAGGCAGCAGAAAAGCAGGCGGCGATTCGGCGGCGAATCAGAGAGCGCGAGCGAGACTGACTCGACAAGGTCGCGGGTAGCTGCTTATCTACCGTGTGTCACTATCTCGAAAGTTCGGCAAAGAAAGTTCGAGCGTCGCGCGCTCGGGGCGAGGATGACCTGGCACTTTCGAGAACAACAAAGCATGTGGAAAGCTACGTCTGGTTCGAGAATGAACGCGAAGCTTCTAGAAGTCAGTGACCGAGCATTGCTTTCTCGGCACTGCGGGCGGCATTATCCCCCCCTTTTAAAAGTGCATCGCCCCGATGCAAGGCGAAAGGAAAACGCAAATGGCTAAAACATAAACATGCAGTGTCACAATCCTAACGCGCGTAGAACGGCTTGAGTCGAACTACGTGGACGACTTCGGGTCGTGGCTGGCGGCGTCCTGATGGTCGAGTTCCGTCGGGGAGCACCTCGTAGTTCATGTCCCCAAGGCGGCGGATGACCTTGAAGGGTCCGAAATAGCGTTTTAACAGTTTCTCGCTGAGGCGGCGGCGGCGAATGGGCGTCCACACCCATACCCTGTCTCCGGGCTGGAACTCCACGTCGTGGCGGCGAAGGTTGTAGCGGTTAGCCTCGATACGTTGCTGGTCCTGAATGGCCTCTCGTTCCTTTGGGGAGACCCGGTACGGCGGCCGATGCACAGGTAGCGCGTCCTTGTTGGTAACGATCCGGTGTTTCGCAACTGTTGTCTGGCGCACCCTCGACGTCGTCGCAAAGCAGTCGCCGAACTCGGCGAGGAGGTCTCCGAGCTGTCGTCATTCCGTGGCACTGAGCTTGGGGTTAACGTCGAGCTGCGGCGGCGGTGTACTGTACGGCTTACATGGCGAGGGCTCGTCGGAGATCGCGGCGATTTCGGCGTCGGCCCGGAGTTCCTCGACGTGTCCTACAGCGACACCGTTCGTGAGGTGCTGCACCTCCGGTCGAAATTTCTTCACGATGACCACAGAACGTCCATCCTGCAGCTCCGCGACGCCCCTTACGCCTATACCTCTTCCGAGAGGGAGGCACTCACTTGATCGAATGATGTTTCAAGATGGGCACAAGAACACTCGACCGTGGAAGGACGTCGGCGTACGAGGGGCGACGGGCAGATAAACGACGGTTGGCGCTGCTGTGGTCTGCGCCGTCGATGAAGCCATCGTCGTTATCGCTTGCCTTGTCCTCGCCGGGAGTGGTCCGAGTTCAGGATCTGGCCCTTGAAGACGGTGGCTGGCACGATGCTCCTAGTCTTCAACGGAAGGTCGTCGGGAAAAGGGGCTTGCTGCGCGAGTTCTTGTAGGGGTACGCTGCACGGGTTTCATACCCCGCACCTCCACCAGAAATGTCACGAACGGAGGTGACACGAAGACGAGCAGTGAACTGAAAATAAAGGTTTAATGGGCGAACTTGTGCCAACCAAAAATAAGTAAGGAAAGAGCGTCGAGGCAGCAGAAAAGCAGGCGGCGATTCGGCGGCGAATCAGAGAGCGCGAGCGAGACTGACTCGACAAGGTCGCGGGTAGCTGCTTATCTACAGTGCGTCCCAATCTCGAAAGTTCGGCAAAGAAAGTTCGAGCGTCGCGCGCTCGGGGCGAGGATGACCTGGCACTTTCGAGAACAACAAAGCATGTGGAAAGCTACGTCTGGTTCGAGAATGAACGCGAAGCTTCTAGAAGTCAGTGACCGAGCATTGCTTTCTCGGCACTGCGGGCGGCAATATTTTACGATGACTGGGAAGAACGCGGAATTTTATTTACCTGGACTTTAGATCGAATTGCTGCATATTGTAACTTAAAAAAGAAAAAAAAAAGAATTACTGATAGTCAATGACAGCTCAACAAACGCAGGGCGTGGCTTATGGCATTCACGCCCCTCGATTTGTGATTGGCTCTACGGCGTCCTCACTGGCGAATGCCGCACTCTCATTGGCTGTGCAGCGATAGTGAGATGCTCAGGACTTCATCGCAAACTGCGTTTCTATAGACCGACGACCAGTTCGCGCCTTCCACTTTTCCCCCGCTTCCTTCTCTTCCCCCTTCTGCCCTGTCCACCGTTGCCTGTTTCCTTTTCCCCCATGGGGAGGAGGATCTTCTGCCTTGAAGAATCTCGACTCTGGTCGTCGGCCTTAAGCTGCCACTGCCAGCAGTTTTCTGAGAAAAACATACGCATGTTAAGATTTCCTAAAAGCCAAAGTGGAGGAGAATCGTGTGACTTTGAAAAAAGAAAATAAATAAGATTGATTTTATTTATGTCGCTGTAGCTAAAGACGAAGTCATTATTGATCGCTAGATGTATTCTTAAACGTAGCAGATTAATTGACCAATCTAAGAGAACACTGACATCAATGCGGAGGAAAGAATTACTGTACAATTAAAGTACGCTTTAATTGACAACGTTTTACCGACGTAATTCCCGCTATACTGGAACAAAAGCAGCTTCACTTTATTAATTAGTAAAAAGCATTGATTTTTTTTTTTTTTTTTACATTTAGATTTGCTCGCGATATGGCATTACTTGTTTTCGTTGCTTTCACGCGTTCTAATTTGCTCGTAACAAAGCACCTCGTAACTAACGAACGAAGTGCGAGGTAGACAGAAAGCACGTTCCGATTTGCTCGGAAGAGCTCCGCTTTTTGATGCTGTTCAGCCTGCTACGATTTTCCTTTCTCGGTGGTTATTCGATTTAAATACAGAACAGACGCGTATAGAAAGCATGAAGACATAAAAAGAATGACTGTCTGTAAGAAAAAAATAATTTGAGAATTATTTTTGAGGGAAAGGTTTCATTTAAATCATCACAGTAAAACTGGCGTGATTTAAATCACGATGTAAACCATAATTTATTTAAAGATTCAAATCATCTTGATTTTTATTATCCAACCTGCAAAAATCACGTTTTGAGCAAAATCTTTATGTAGGAGAGCCGGAGGCTTTGGCTTTACGATTTATGTTTGCACCACCTTTACGCCTTCGTTTATCTATATAAATTCTGAATATACGAGAAGCAGATAGGAATATGAATTACTTGTTGATTATAAGAAAAAAAAGTCATACTGCCTCAAATTAATACATCCGCCACCATACCTGTATTCCTGTGGAAAAATACAAGGTGACCAGTTAGTCGACTAAATTTACACGGCCTAATAAATCAGCGTAATTAAAGAGCCTACACATTGAATGATGGAAACCAAGAATTGTACCGGCGTGCGGTCGTGTATCACTATTGCGTGGTGCACGTTGAAGACCCCAGGTTAGCACTAGTACTGCACTGGCAAAATCACTCATCTACAGTGTAAACCAGTGTCACCCCATCCTGGGAGACCGACCTTACGCTGTATAAACACTAAAAACGTCCGATTCGACCTTTTTAATTTGAAACCAAGAAATATTTCCGTATACTCTTTCATTCTCACATGAAAACAAAAAAAGTGTTTTAGTGAAGGACAGAACATTATTAGGCTGTTCAAGTATTCAATGAACGTCAATTTGAATGACAATTTTGTAGTCATTGATTTGCCTCGAAATTGGGTCAACTTATTAATAGACACATCTGAACGAGTAACCTAAATAAAAAAGAAATCTCAATATTTTTTTTTTTAGCGAAGTTAGTGAAGTTTTAAAGTTGGACTGGACTAAAATCACCGTAAACGTGGCGTCAGATGTAATATGGGGCGGAAGAGCCTGTTAATGAAGAGTTACAAGAAGTTTAATGGCGTGAAATGAATGCTGGTTAAGCTCGCACCAGCAAAACAAGAAGAACAAGAGGGAAATACTGTTTTTTAGGGTGCCTTCTCGACCTCCAAGTTACACAACCTATGACGTCGCCCCACCGGTGAGAGCGGAAACTTTTGAATGTTGGTTTTGGAATAACCGTCATTTCCCGTTTCCTCAATAGCTATTTTGAATTGAGAGATAATGAACAACATGCTGAGAATAGTTAAACCTGGGTATGAAGATGTGTTTAGTTTTACGTTAGCTAAAAAATCAAATCCGCCGGACGTTTAAGCGCAGGGATATAAATGTCTTATTTAAAATTTGAGCAGTATGCAGTCCTAGCGATACCTGCGACAAGTCACGGCGAAGTTTCTGGGCATCGACGTCGCGTTCACACACCGTGGGGCGCGTGGACAAAATCGTTCGGAACCAAATAGACATATCGTTCATTTTGTTCCAAACGTTTTTTTATATTTTTTGTTTTGTTTTTTATGGAGCGTGACAAAGCGAGTTTTCCGGCACGAGCTCTTGACATTGACAAGCACTACAACAGCGTCTTGCTATCAACTATCTTTCTTTTCTTTTTCTCAAAAAGCGCGTGCAGTGGGCTTAGGTTACTACAAAACCTCTAAGTTAAAAGCGGCTATATAACGCTGTGGTGTAGCTCAGTGGCAACTCCTCCTCTTCGCACGCAGGGGACCCGGGTTCGATTCCCGCGTGCGGCGGGCGATCGTTTTCAAGAATTTGCCAACGTCTACGACGGGCGCCTTACATCGCCAACTACAACATCAACAACTACAACAACAACTAACTACTACTACTACTACATTATAAACAGTTACTGCATCAAGAACTACCATATCAACAACTACTACTACAAGTACAACATCAACAACTTCCACATCAAGAACTACTACACCAACAACTACTACTACTAGAACATCAACAACTACTAACGCAACGACTACTACTACAACTACAACAACTACTACTACAACATCAACTACTACTAGAACTACATCATGAACAGCTATTGTATAAAGAACTACTACATCAACAACTACTAACGCAATAACTACTACTACAAGCTACATCATGAACAGCTACTGTATCAAGAACTACTACATCAACAACTACTACTACAACTACAAAATGAACAACGGACGTCGTTTCCAGTGGTGGGAGGAGCTCATAAGAGCTATCGCTGTAAAAAAATAATAAACGAATCGCAAAAATAAATGGCGCTCCTTATCACCTCCGTGCGGGCGTTCTGTAGCAGAGAGCGCGACCTTGGAGTCGGAAACAGTACAGTCGTTCGGAGAGGCTCCGAATCTTTAGCGGTTGCACTTTTCCCGAGCAATCGAAGTGCTTTGTCGGCGGGCGTATACATAATGGTGCTCAAAGGAAGCGCGAGGACTGGGAGCGTTCTGTGCTCCAGTCTTCGAGAATCTTCCGAATCTTCCGAATGGCTTTTCATTCTTCGAATCTCGATCAAGGACTCTTTCTTCTTCTCCTCTAAACGCCACTTCACCTTTTTTGTTTTGCTTTTTAAAGGTTATTCTTCGTCTTTCGTCGCTTGCGTATGCTTGTTTCTTTATAAATGGGAAAACGAATCGTAAATCTAAGAACAGAGCACAAACGATGGGAACGTGTTGGTCGATTTTTTGGTACTCACTTCAACCAACGAAAAAAGATTCTTACGTATATACTTTATTCGTCGACTAGATTGATTTTACGATGGCAACGTCATGACGCTCCAAAACGTGAACTGCTATTTCTCGTAGACCTAGACTTTTCTTTTTGTTTTTCCTGCATCTTCGGTACCAATGAGAGTGTGGAACAGGAATGCAATTCGTCTTCTAACTTAAGGCCCATTCACACACTTTCGCTTGACTATATGGAAGGATTTAGCGGTCATAACTTATCGCATATTGAACTGTCTTTCCCTCTTCAACTAAAAATTCGATCTCTAAGACAATGCGTCGCGACAAGAGGGCAAATTATGCAGCCATATCAGAGAATATTTAGAAGATGGTTTTGAGGCCTACGCTAGGAATTCCTTTTCTAGGTCTAAAACGATAATTGGCAATTGTATAAAAATAAGGTAAATAGCTTTATCGATGCATTTGTGCCTTCTGTACGGATACGACGTGATGGTAGCAATCCTTGGTTGGTACAATAAAACGTTTAAAAGACTTAGCAACAGAAAAATCGCATCTTCGCCAGAGCTAAACGAAAAGACTCAGTATCTACATGGGATACTTATACTGTTGGCCTAACAGCGTACAAAAATGCTCTTCGATCGGAAAAAAAAAATCTATGACTACCTACCTTCAATGCTGCGACATAACCCCAAAAAGATTTACGAAACTATATCTCCAAAATACAGTGACCGGTCTATACACATAATAAATGAAAATGGAAGCCCCGTATCATAAACCGACTACTCTATTGTAATCAATGAATATTCGGAATCTGTTTTTACTGTTCAAACAAAAATAGGTATTGCTCTTTTATGTAATTTTGCGTTCGAGCGCATGACACCTATTGCAATATCCCTCGATGGAATTATAAAACTTATTGAGAGACTTCGACTTTTCTCCTCATGTGGGCCATACAACATATAGCCTCCAAAATCCTATAACACAAAACTATTTTCAAGGGCATACCTCCACTTAATATTTACGCAGTCATTGTGAAATTCCCACCTTCCCGTTGATTGAAAATTGGGCACAGTTGTGCGAGTTTTCAAAGCTGGCAATCGTTTCTTAGTATCGAATTATGGCCAAATACCCCTAACCTGCATTGCATCAAAACGTCTGGAACAAGTCCTATTCTCGCACAAGGCGACACACCTGGAAAATAACAGTTTCATCTATAACCATCAACATGAATTTCGGGAAAGGTACTCCTGCAAGACTCAACTTCTGGAATTCACCCATGACCCTCATATGAACTTACAGGAGCGTAGTTAATATGAGGGTCATGGCGTTCTCGATATTTCAAAAGCATTTGATAGAGTTCCTCATAATCGCCTCTTTGCCAAACGTTCGTGTCTTAACATTGACCCACTGGTTCTGCCTTGGACTCGAGAATTCTTTCTTAACGCTCACAATTTGCATCCGTTAACAATTGTGAATCTAACACAGACCCAGTAACATTAGGAGTTCCCCAGAAATAGGTGCTTGGACCAGTACTTTATAATGCGAGAGCGTTACCTAAACATCAATTCAACTTCCCCGCTAAATTTAGCGGGGAAAATGAATTGGTGTTTAGATCACATGACATCAATTTCCTCGCTAAATTTAGCAGGGGGATCGACGTCACTTGACCTATGCACCAATTCAGTTTCTCTGCTAAATTTAGCAGGAACATTTACGTCACGTGACCTAAACACTAACTCAGTTTCCCCGCTAAATTTAGCGGGAATATTGACGTCGCGTGACCTAAACACCAATTCAGTTTCCCCGCTAAATTTAGCGGGGAAAATGAATTGGTGTTTAGGTCACATGACATCAATTTCCCCGCTAAATTTAGCAGGGGGATCGACGTCACTTGACCTATGCACCCATTCAGTTTCTCTGCTAAATTTAGCAGGAACATTTACGTCACGTGACCTAAACACTAACTCAGTTTCCCCGCTATATTTAGCGGGAAAATTGACGTCACGTGACCTAAACACCAATTCAGTTTCCCCGCTAAATTTAGCGGGGAAACTGAATTGGTGTTTAGGTCACATGACATCAATTTCCCCGCTAAATTTAGCAGGGGGATCGACGTCACTTGACCTATGCACCAATTCAGTTTCTCTGCTAAATTTAGCAGGAACATTTACGTCACGTGACCTAAACACTAACTCAGTTTCCCCGCTAAATTTAGCGGGAAAATTGACGTCGCGTGACCTAAACACCAATTCAGTTTCCCCACTAAATTTAGCGTGTGTGCAACGATGAATGCTATCGCATTCATAGATAATTACCCCTGTGATTTCTACATTTTTCTTTTTTTCTTAATCTTTATTAACGATCTGCCAGTTTCTATCTCTTGCACCATTCAACTTTTCGCCGATGACTGCGTACTCTACCATAAATTGCCGATATAAATTACTATCAAAGCCTGCCAAGCAATTTAAGCAGAGTAAACCCATGGTGTAACCATTGGCTCGTGTCATTGAAAAAATAAAAATGCAAATTAATTCGCTTTTCTTTTAAACGTGCAACGTCACTTTTTTCATACTCATTAGAAAATGAACCATTTGAGGACATTGATACATATAAATAGCTTATTGTAACATTGATAACCGATCTCACTTGGTCTAAGCATATTGAAAAATTGTGGTATGACGTGGTGCAAAACGCAGCCATCAAGCTCTCAAAAGTTGTGAGCGATTTGCATAAATACCATAACATATTTCCATCATCGGTAATGTTACTTATACGGAGCGCCCTCTATCTTAATTACTGTTTTTTGGTTTGGGGGTTCACTACAAAGACAAATGTTCAAAGACTTTCTATTTTGCAAAAGAGTGCAATTCCGATTGTTTGTAATGTCGCGTATGATCACTCTACGAAGTTGCTGTTTAAGAAACTTGACACTTTAAAAATCACAAATTATTACAGGTATAAGCTCCTTATATAGTATAAAGGGTCCTTTAAGAACTCCGAGAGCATTTTTAGTTTTGTTTCATGTTTGGAGTCCCGTGAATCAACATATAGCACACCTCATTCTCGAAAGTGGCTCGCGCCGCGCTCGAGAATCAATTATGGAGACCAGAAACTGGCTGGAGTTCTAACTAAACTTCACAAAGAAGGCATTTGCTTGGAAAATGCAAGCAAAAAGAAATTCGTGACTTGTTTGAAAGATACAGGTTTTCATGTTTTTGAACTAAACATAGAGAAAGTAGGATAAAGTGGGATATATATATATTTTTGTAGGACACTTCAATTCTTGCTGATGTGCACATATACCTCAGAAGTTTTGTTATTTTGTCTTGCATTTATGGCACTGAGAACATGTTGTACTGCCGGAAATCTCCTTTTATATTTTTCTCCATATATGTTTGTTCAACTACTGTTACAAAACTTGAAAGTATAAAACAGCGAGGACGAGGACGGGAACAAGATCTCTTCATTTAGCAACCACGTAGAATGGCACAACAATAACCCCCCCCCCCCCCCCCCCCAAAGGTTTCAACGTTCTCAAAGAGAGAAACGAGATAATTGTTATAAAGGAAAGGGAATTTACTCCAACTATAAAAGTTTAAAAAGCGCTGGCGTCATGACGAGGTATCACTAATCTAGTTATCTCTGATTACTTAGAATTCGACCTTTGTCATTGTCAATGATAACGAAGGTGCAGAAATATTGTTGTTTACAGTTCCAAAGGGAAATGTACTATAAATATAAGAGTATAAATATAAAAGTTTAAATATTGTTGTTTACAGTCCCTTTGGGACTGTAAACAACAATATTTCTGCAGCTTCATTATCATTGACAAAGACAAAGGTCGAATTCTAAGCAATCAGAGATAACTAGATTAGTGATACCTCGTACTGATACCAGCGCTTTTTAAACTTTTATATTTATAATAATTCCCTTTCTTATTGTAACAATTATCTCCTTTCCCTCTTTGAGAACGTTGAAACCTTTGGGGGGCGGTTTTTATCGTTGTGCCATTCTATGTTGTTGCTAAATGAAAGATGTCCTGTTCCCGTCCTCGTCCTCGCTGTTTTATACTTTCAAGTTTTGTATCTATTAACCAACAGCCTCGTTTTCAATTGTCACCTACTGTGTATTTCGCGTTTGTACAGGGGAGGCGGAGACCTTGTCTACATGCTACTTTTTTTTGCCTTCCCCTCTCTAGCGGAGAGAAATAAACATTGATTGATTGATTCGATTGATTACAGTTATTGCATCCGGCATCCTTTGTTACATTAAACGGAAGTTGGAACCCAACATCCGCTCCATCACATCTAAAAACACGGCGTTTGAAACTTTCGTTCCATCAAAAGTCGAGTATGCAGCATCAGTCTAGGACCCTCTTCAAATATATCTTATTAACAACCTTGAAGCAGTGCAGAGCCGAGAAACAAGATTGATCTTATCCGATTATAACAGTATACTTCCAGTGTATCCACTCTCGAATCCCCAATAACCCTCCCGCCACTACAAATTCGCCGTGAAATTGCATGACTTTCAGCTTTTCAGAAAATGTACCATCATCATCATACCCTTCGCGATGCCCTTTCTACCCTGAGATCATCTGCCCAGGTAAGCAATTCTAGAAAAATTGCCCGCTTATCTGGTAGCACAAACGATTTTAACGCTCGTTCTTCCCCCAGAAAATCAATGACTGGACCAGCATGCCAAATTCTATTGCATCAATTGAAAATCGTTACTTTCTTAAATTAATGTAGCTACGTATTTATTAGATAAAAGGGTATAGTTTTGTCCGTATATTGATGCATAATGGTTTTTTTTTTCATATTCCTGTTGGTTTGTATTCACGTACCATTTTTGTTGTTTTTCTACTTTCTTTGTTCAGCTCAATAATGTGCTTAGTAATTGCATAATTTAAACCATAAAACCCCTTCCTTTCCCCCTCCCCATCCCATTATGTCATTTCCCTAACCTCCCCTCCCCCCCCCCCAAAAAAAAAAAAAAAAACATTTTTTTATTAGGCGAGTTATTATGGTGTCTGAAGACTACCCAATCAATACTTTGCTACAGTGTCACGTATATTTTTAATGAAATAAAAAACGCAACTGCTCGAAACCGAAACCGTAACTGGACTGGGGAGGAAGAAGAAATATAGAGGGGGAGAAAGTTACAAAAAATCACGTGGCTGTGCAACTTTTTTTTTTTTTTCAGTCAACGTATTTGCAATGTCCTAGAAGCCACAAAAAATGGGTATCATATTTGCTGTCTATGTTTGTCTTTGGTAACTGTGTCTAAAGGGATACTTCAACGAAATTCGAAATATACCCGTCGTGTTCAAAAATAGATTGAATATGATCCACAATATCCGTGAATGACAATCGCACGTTTGTATTTTGATCCTGGCGGCTGTCTTTTTCGTTATAAACGGCCCACTCTGGCAATCGCTCGGAGAAGGCCCAGCTTAGAGCACGTGACATCCGACGCAATCGTGACGTAGGTCGTCTCGGGACGAGCAAAGGTACCGCGAGGCTGACGTCGAGGGGATGGCCTAGTCGTTCCAGCCACCGAAGCGGCTGCTTTTTTACGAATTTTGAGTGACGGGTTAATCTGGGACACACAAAAGGGATTCTCGGGAAGACGGGAGTTCCTCCTTCTCCTCTTCTCTCGTCGTGGCCGGAGGCGAGACACTCACCGTCACTAGCTGTCAAGGTTCTTAGACTGGCATTACAAACGAGGCGTTAGCGACATCCACCAGGTGCTCTTTGTTAATCGTTTAATTCGTTTTAAAATTCCCTGTCGTGACTTTTTTAACAAGATATTGGTGTGTTCGATGTGATACTGCTCCTTTGAACACATATAGACCATAAAATAGGCGCCGAAATTTCGTTGTAGTGTCCCTTAAACCATAAAAAAGCGGCACGTGATCACCAAGAAGAGAGTGAGCGCGACTCAAAACGGCCAGTTTTCGATCGGCGGTTTTCGGGTGGAAAGAACAAGAATTCCGAGCCGAAAATTGTGTTATGGGTAGTTGGGCTCTTATATTTCATGTACAAAAAAAAAAAAACTTGGCGAACATTAGTACCCTGTCAGTGTCCCTTTAAGCGTAAATGAACAAATAGTGCAGCTCTGCCTTTAAACCCCTTCTAATGCGGCCGCAGCGCCCCGGTCGCGTCTGCACCTTCCCGCGGCCGTGTTTCTCGATCTCGCTCCGGAGTATAAAGGTTTGGCATCTTGACATTCTCAAACCTACCCGCGTCCAGCGTTGCCCTGCATGCGTTTTCACGTAATTCGACCCGCAGGAGTTTCTCAGAGCTCGGGTTCAGTCGTGTGTCCCCGCAGTTGTAAGCGGCAACGACGGCAACATATAGCGCCCTGTTTTTTTGGTTTGCCAGCGCTAGAATGTTTGTGTGTTCCACGGCCCCGGAACTCCCTACGGCACGACATTCACCAGTATACCAGTGATTGAAAAGACCTATACGAGAAGTATGTTTCGCTTCGTTTACTATCAGATTTGTCTTCGCTCGCCGGCGGATCGAGCGGACGTAGTGGGAATGAGATGATCGCTGCGATTCTCGCCGGTGCACGGACGGGATCTGTGTTCTCAATCTCTGGGTCGCCTGTAAAAAAAAAAAAACAAAAAAAAAAAAACAACAACAACAACGTTAGCGTCAGGTGTGGCCAGTGTCGTGGCCCCGAACGTTTTGTATAGCGTCACGCTCAGGTAAGTCAACATTGATTAGAAACTAAGGTTGGCTGCTACACAGCATGTCTATGTCAGTACCAGGCCGTGTTCAATGGAAAAGGCTTCTGTTAGAAGCCGCACCATGGCGCAACAGTCTTGTCGCACGCTTCTAATAGGATTCGATATCGCTGCCATGGGCAGTTCATGGGTGGCTTTGTTACAAAGCCGCTGCATTTAAATAAGAAATATCCTACAGATATTAGAGCTCACGAGCATCAATAATTCGCAAAGTGAGCTCTCAATAGACCCTTTTCAGAAGCCCATCAAGCAACACTGGCGGTAACCATTTCTTGGTGATATTCCGCACTGCCTGGTATATTTAGGGGGAGAAAATTGGCGTACAAGGGCGGGAGGAATTGTATGGTTGTCGTTTTAGACTTAGGCCAGGTGGCGCAAGCTACCGCCTGTCACAAAGGGTATAGCTAGGGTGCCTCAATGTCTTTCTGTTTAGGGCGATGCCACCCTTTGTAGTACCCAATGGCGACAGCACGCGCTCACGGGTAAAATACAAAGAAAGCGACGAAAATAAAATGTCGCCATTGCACAGTCAGCGCCAGAAACGCGTGCAGGGACACGCTCTTTCACGCGCTTCTAACAAAAAATAAAAATAAAATGTATGGGACAAAATGGCGAGATTTCTCCACCCTAAACAAGGCGCACATGAAGGCACCCTAGGTATAGCCAGAGCCGTTTATTGAGAGAGTTTGGCCATACATTGGTTTGAATAGGCGAGCATCTCGGGGCCAACCACAGGCCGCGAAACAGCCCCTAGCGGTGGTCGTGTGCTCTAAATTTGTGACACGACTATAGACCTTTCCAATGTTTACAAAATCACAGTCCAGCGTGCGATCTTCACAGCCCAGCACGTGCGTGTTCGTCGCTTTGGAAAGCGAGCAAAGCGCGCGCCATACGCACGAACACCCAAAATGGCACCGGTCACACGCTCGTTTTTGGAAAGGTCTATACTTCGTTTCACCTTATGTGCGAGCGAAGGCAAAACTGGAAGCGCGAGCACGGAAGCTCCGTGCGTTCAGGCTTTGCTCGAGCGCGCGAGCTGGGGAGAAAGGCAAAAAGCGCTGGTCTCGCGCTTCTAGCTTTGGCTTCGCTCGCAGATAAAGTGAAACGAAGTATAATTTGAGCCGTGCCGAGCGCAACTCCGCGTCTCAAGACGCTCGCGCACCCCACCCTTTGCACTGCTTTCTTTCAGCCAGTCTCAGGACGCTGTTCTAGCAGTGCAGACAAAGGCATGGGCACGAGCGCGTGGCTTTGGAAAGTGCCTCCTATGCACGAGGTCTCGTACAAACAATAGCGTTTCGCTGAGCTAGGCTCACGCGCCTGTGCCTTTGTCTTCACTGTCGACATTTGTGAGATGGAGTAGAGGTCTCCTGATTGGTCGACGCTTTGTCACAAATTTAGTTTACGCTCTAAGCGTGGGGGGAATATTCGGCGCTGGCGGCGGCCTTTGCTCCGCCTATTGTCCAAACTCTCCTAATATACGGCTCTGGGTATAGCCATTAACATCCATCCATTCATTGGGCACGAAGCATCTGATTGAATTTTATACTTCGTCTCACCTAAGCATGGACTATTGTTAGCCGCGCATGTTAAAAGCGCGAGCTATACTTCGTTTCACCTTGTGTGCGAGCGAAGGTAAAGCTGGAAGCACGAGCCCGAAAGCTCCGTGCCTTCAGGCTTTGCTCGAGCGCGCGAGCTGGGCAGAAACGCAAAAAGCGCTGGTCTCGCGCTTCTAGCTTTGGCTTCGCTCGCAGATAAAGTGAAACGAAGTATAGCTGCTTTGAATGAAGCCTCGGCGGCTGCACGAGCGCTCGTACAGCGAGTGCTCTAGTCAAGGCAGACAAGCCTACCCACTCGCGTTTGCACAGCCTTCGCAGTTAGTCCACGCTAAGGTGAGACGAAGTATAGACCTTTCCAAAGTTTACAAAATCACAGCCCCACGTTCGATCTTCACAGCTCAGCACGTGCGTGTTCCCCGCTTCGGAAAGCGAGCAAAGCACGCGCCGTACGCACGAACACTCAAAATGGCACCGGCCACACACTCTCATTTGGAAATGTTTATAGTCCTCGCTGTTTTCAGATGGCCTTTGTGCACTCTCACGATCGTAATCCGTGCAGGCCTATAGTGCAGTTGTTGCCATCACGATGATTGATTTTGGTCCGGGGAGCGAAGTAGCTTGCCCGGGCCGCCGTCGTCGTAGACGAACTTTGCGAGCTTCGTCCACAGGAGGGAAAATCTTGTACAGTGCAATCGAGAGTGTCCGATCGACGCACAACGTCGGACAGATCTCATTGGGGAGTTGTGATGGTTTTTATCTGCGAAGGCGCTCGCGGCGCACAGAACGTTGACTCCAACCCTCGTGCTAAATCCTTATCAGAGTACGTGCCCAACATTCAAATAGTTGACGCCTAGCAGGTGGAGTGCGGTTTTGAAAAAAAGGTGAATTAATTTTCCGCACCGACTGTGTCTTCGCAACTTTGGTCAGTCTCGAGCATCCTTTTGTCGCGAGGCAGCCAATCAGATTGGGGCGTTAGCCGATGAGAACGCCAAAAACAAGTTGGGAAACAAGCGAGGACGATACACCACGTCCCGCGTTTCTTAATTTGTCGGCGACCATAAGGTCCGTAGATAAAAGACGCGCTTCTTACAAGCCTACCTCATACTTCGACTCGCCGACTGCGTGACGGCGCGGGTTTCAAAAAGCGAATGGCGGCGCGCAGGAGCCGAATAGGCGCCTTTGGGCTCCTACTACAAAAAGTGCTTCGTTATGGTGTTCAATCGTTCCTATTTGTAATGGAAGGTATCCGTTGATTTGACTCTCAACGTCTTCCCAGTGGTTTCTTGATTCGATCCGGAATACTTGTATGTTTCTCTTTCGGCACAGATTGAACGATCGACACGAACTTCTCAGATATGCAGCATAAAAGCAAAGCAAAAGTTTTGGTCCAGAGCAGAAGACTTCTGCTATGCAGGTCGAAACTGAGGAAGAGGAGGAAACGAGAGCGAACTGGGACGCCAGAACGCCGGTCTCTGACTGGAATGCATAGTGAACTGAGGCAAAGTCCGCTGCCTTTGTCTATGCTCACTGTTCAAAGGCCCTTTGAATGCGAACGCCGAACGCTGGATACCGGCGTTTGGCATTCGAATGCCTTCGAAGAGTGGGTAGAGACGAAAGCAGCTAACTTTGCCTCTACTCGCTATTCATTCCAGTCGGAGCCCGACGTTCTGGCGGCCTCCCCTTTTCCTCAGTTTCCCTACATATAGTCTCGGACAACCTAATCGGACACTGCAACGAAAAAAAAAAAAATGAAAGACGTCTACAATGTTCTGTAATGCCGAATTAGAGCACAGCTCTTGAGGAGGAGGAGGGGAGGGTACGGAGGAAAGGGTATATGCCCCTCCTCCCCCTCCGTACTCTCTCCTGCTCCCCCATTTAGCAGAAAAACATTTATCGGAAATTTTCATTTTTTCCCTAAATTTAGCGGGGAAATAGGGAGTTTTTGTAGATGGTTTTCGCCGTCCCGCAACCCTCTCCGCAACCTACTACGATATCCGGAACTCTACAGTCAAGGCCATCGGTGCGCATTCGCAGTGGCGGCTTTTTCGTTGCGGAGGGCTTAGCGGAGGGGAAAGCGCGGTCTACAAAAACTCCCTATTGTTACCGCTAAATGTAGCGGATAAATGTTCCCATAAAGGAACGATTGGTTACGCCCGCTTGCATTATTCCCATAATGCAACGCGCGCAGTTACGCCGACGCCGACTGCGCCGGCGGCTCCACTCAAGTCGGAAACGGGCGCCTAAGAGCTGCGCTCTAAAAAAAGAAAGTTATTTTTATAGAGCATATATATGACACGTATTTTTTAGAGCGCAGCTCTTAGGCGCCCGTTTCCGTGTTTCGCGGCGTCGGCGTCGGCGTAACACAGCTAAATTTAGCGGGAAAATTGACGTCACGTGACCTTTTCTTCAACTATCAGCCCTGCTAGAGTATTCATTAGCAGCATTTCACAATGTTGACCTCAGCAAACTATTTGCTATGCGGACATTCTCTTACAACGTATTGAGGATATGAGACAACGGACAAACCTGTCAATTGAAGTGCGGCGTCCGTCTTCCGTATCATTTGCGAAATAAAATGAAACGACGCAAGAGAATTGACCTCCAGCAAAGCTTGGCTCAAGTCAAATGCCTGACACCACTTCATTGATTTGTGTAAACAGATATTTATTAGTTTGAACACATACGCTTTTTACTTTCAGCGGCGTTAAGAGTAAATCCGGTATTGGCGACGCTGCAATTGAGTGATTTCCACGCAGACGGCTTCCTTTCGGCGTCACATATTTATTGCGTGCCTCAGGCGCTTTTGTCAGGCACTCACAAGCTGTCTTGGACATGTTTTTCACCCGGGGAACCCAAACCTTTTGTGTCCAAATAAAAATAATTGAATTGAATATGTGAAGAACATTGAATGACTGCAGACATCAGACCGAGCACAATGCATAGTTTCCTTGAATTCATAAACAAACAGCTCACGCGAATGTTTATACCGCAAAAATGATTCCCCCTTATAATCAAAATCAGTTGTTTGAGATTTGTTATGAAGGCAGAGCACGATGGTTTCAAGACACACATATTGTGACCATAGAGTTATTATAATGTACGCTAGAGGTTCAACTGGCGCTAGTGTGCTGTTGCAAATTGAAGCAGACAGCAAGCAGTCGGAAATTGACTTCCGGTAATGCATTTCTATGGAAAAAAGCGAGTGAAGTTCCTCTCTGCGCTCGATTATAAGAGCAAATATCACGAATAATTCGTACGTACTAGGCACATTGGAACATTTCCCAGTCACGCAGAGGAAATAATTGGTCAGTTACGGCGTTTTTATTTTAAAATCGTGGCATGAAGACCGGCACTAAAACCGCTTCTTACATGTATTTATGTGCACTGTCGGACACTGTTAGCGCGAACACGGCGTCGGCGCTTTCCAGTATGGGGGATACACGTGCCAAACGAACGAAGGACATGTGCAAAACCACTGATCTCAATGACATTGAGATCAGTGTGGAAAACCGAGAGAGACGGCAAGAACTACGCAGTAACACTGGATAAGTAACTCCTTGTACTTGCAGACGATCAAAATAAATTGGAAGTCACGTAATATAGTTCGATTTTCAATAAATAAGTACTGCTTTATTCTTTCTGCTCATGAATATGTGGGAAGATGCTTAATTGTTCTGGGTTCAAATCATCACCCGCACGCTCCAAATCTTTGCAAATAGAGAGAAGCCAGGAGAACAGGTGCCCGATAAAAACTGCCCGACATAGAAAATAATAAGAAAACACACCTTTCGTAGCCCACGTACTTTATTCTTTACGTTTCGAACGTTTTGCTTTTTTTTAACCACTCGTAAAGATACACGACGGGGTCATTTTCATAACAGGACGGGCATGTTAGCAATACATAAGCACCAACGGAATGCTGGCGAACTTTGAACATGCTCTACATTCCTTTCGATCGTTATTTTGCTTAGAATCGTCGCTCGTTTCTACATACCTGCCATGAAACAGAGGTTTGGGCCTGAAATATAGCGAAGTTTAACATCGTTCAGCGGTAAAGAAAAAATGCTGTAACTAAACCCATTACACTTTCACAATATTAATAAAGGTACATACTATCCGGTACAACCGAAATAACAAAAGTTATTCATGTTATTTTCCGGCGAAGAGACAACATTCACGCGCGTTTTCCCATAGGAATACACGGGAAGACTGGAAAAGTAGGCTGCATGCTGTCTGCTTCAATTTGCAACCGGAAGTCCCGTAGACACTAGCGCCAGCTGAGCCTCTAGCGTTTATTGTAATAACTCTATGATTGTGACTACTTGCGTTGAGTATATTTACCTCCTTCTTTAAGATCATAAATGCGTGAGTATAAATATACCTTCTGCCTCTTATTGCGACACTAGCACAGCCGATCTCAACCAGTGCTAACGCTGATTCTTTTCCTCGCACGTATCCGGTACGCCGACGGTGAAAATAGCCAGAACGTGTTTTAAAACCAAGTGCAGAAGTTGTGCACGTAATGATGGCATGCAGTTAGGTAGTAAAAATAATTATCAGACGACACTTCACTCAGGAAGAAAAAACATCGCGGTAAAATGCTACGAAAAACACGAATACAACGCCTTCGCCAAGGTGCAGAGGGGAGAGTGAGCAACGAGTTGAAGCCACCTTATGGCGGCCGTGTCACCTGATTCCAAGATGGCAGCGCCCATGCGACGGAGGATGAAAATGTCTACACACAAACTCTGTTTTCCCGCTATATTTAGCCGACAGATTGACGCGAAAATTGACGCCAAAAGACCCGAAGAGCTGCGCTCTAATTTCGCGTTGCAGCGAAGTGTAAACTTCTTTCAATTTTTTTAAAGCTGTCAATGACTACTTCGTCTCACCTTAGCATGGACTAACTGCGAAGGCTGTGCAAGCGCGAGCGAGTTGCCTTGTCTAGGGTGCCTTCATGTGCGCTTTGCTTGGGGTGATGACATCTGGCCATTTTGTTTCGAACGCTTATTTTTATTTTTTGTTCTGAAGCGCGTGAAAGAGCGTGTCCCTGCACGCGCTCGTGGCGCTGACTGTGCTACGGCGACATTTTGTTTCCTGCGATTTCTTTGTATTTTCCCAGTGAGCGCGTGCTGTCGGCATCGGGTACTACAAACGGTGGCATCACCCTAAACAGAAGGACATTGAGGCACTCTAGCCTTCTCTACCTTGACTGGAGCACTCGCTGCACGAGGGCTCGTGCAGCCGTCGAGGCTTCATCCAAAGCGAATAGCTCGCGCTTTTAGCATGCGCGGCTAACAATAACATATCTATTAACGTACGCTTAATTAGCTTGACGCCCTTTTAACAGTTTAATGTTATTCATATTTTATTGTTCCCCCAAACCGCTGCTAGGCATTGGGAGGTGTGCACTTACTTGAAGCAAAATAATAAAGTAATGCGAGAAATCATAAGCAGTACACATTTTTTTTTACTTTTTTTTTTTTACAAAATTAGAGAACACGTTTAGATCTGAGTTGTTTTACTTCTCATACATATATGCTGCATGCGCGTCAACGGAGTAGCGTATTCAAAATCAAAAAAAATATTAAACGTTTTTTTTTTTTTTTTGTCTTGGGAGGACATGGAATGCGATTTTATCTAGAGGATAAATAACAGCGTTGAATACTGTTGTGTACTCGGACACCCGCCACGCGCTCCGCGCCTGAGACTGACGAGCCCAGAAGCGCATGCCTTGCGCCGAGTCTCGTGACTAGATTCTGACCGGCGTCGGCGATCCAAAAGCGCCGCTCTTCCAGAATAAAACCTTCGGGTTTCCACCATCCTTGTGCTTTGCTTCAGTGGCGACGAGGAATGGGCTTCTTCCGCGACGGAACATCACGCTAAAGTGAGAAGAAAGCAAGGATGGGGTCACGCCCGCCCGAGTTCGACGAAACGAAGAGCAGCTGGAGCACGTACCGAACTCGCCTGGAGGCCTACTTTGAAGGCCACGGTGTTACGGATGCGGCGAAGCGTCGAGCCCTTCTGGTATCGTCTCTCAGCGACAACGTCGTCCGAATTCTGCAAGGGCGCTGCCAAACGACGTGCGTCAATAGCCTGACCTACGAGGGCGTCGTGAGCTACCTTGAAGAGCACTACGATCCCCAAGCGAACGACATTGCTGCCAGCTACGCGTTCTTTTCGCGCAACCAAAAAGAAGGAGAGAAGGCTCAAGACTTCGTAGCTGACCTGCGGCGTCTCGCCAAAAATTGCAATTTTGGTTGCGTACGCTGCGGGACAGAATCGTTTGTGGCATGCGGGATGACGAGGCACGACGTTTCTTACTCACACGTAAGAAACTAAACCTGGAAGAGGCGGAAGAATTTGCATTTTCATCGGAGACAGCCGCCGAGAACGCCCGGGCAATGCGGAAGACTGATTCCGGGGACGGAGCTGGCGGTGTGCATTTCGTTCAAAGTCGACGGGGCAATCGGCGTCCTAGCAGAGAAGGTACCAGCTCCAGCACAGTCAGTTCACGCACGTTGTGTTGGAGATGCGACGCACATCATGCAGCGGACGAGTGCCGACACCGCAACTATGTGTGTCACAAGTGTGGGAAGAAGGGGCACTTGGCCAGGGTATGTTCGTCGGGTCGCGCTACTCGGCAAGGAGCGTACGCGCTGAAAGATTTAGATAACGACGAAGACGGCGAGGAAGAGATGCTCCACGCCCTGGTCGCTCACAGTTCGTCTAACCGAGACATCGTGCGACCGATCGAACAAGACCTACTGTGGGAAGACCGGAACCTGCGAATGCTTGTGGATACGGGATAACCAGTGAGTGTGATACTCAAGAGCGTTTTCAAGAGACATCGCAAGTGGCGGCCTGCGTTGGAAAAGACTCTCCTTCGCTTGTCGTGCTTCCTGCAGGGCCTCTGCCGGTGCTCGGTAGAATTTCCATGAGGGTCCAGCACAGGCAAGCACTGGTGAGGAGCGTTCTGGTCGTTGTAGATTGCGAAGGACCCTTACTGTGTGGCCGAAACACGATTCAAGCGTTCCAAGACGTTGGTGCGTCGCTGCTAAAAGTGGAAATGCCCTTTCATGTGAACGTGCTCCGCGGAGACGCCCCGGTGCAGAGAATGCTGGAGGAATTTACTGACGTCTTCGAAAAGAAGTTGGGCTGCTGTGAAGGCCCACCCGTGAAGATATATAAGAAGGAAGGTGCTCTCCCCCGCTTTTGCAAGGCGCGTCCGGTGCCATACGCACTTCGTGAAAAAGTGATGGCGGCAATCAACCGTCTAGTGGCAGATGGGGTGCTCTCTCCAATCCGTATTTCGGAGTGGGCTACACCAGTTGTGCCGGTGGCGAAGAAGAACGGTGAGATAAGGCTGTGCGGCGATTTCAAGCTAACGGTCAACCCTGCTACACACCTGGAGCAGTATCCACTGCCCGACATTTTTGCATCACTGTACGGAGGAGAGGTATTCAGCACGCTCAATTTACGCAATGCGTACAATCAGCTTCCCCTCGACGAGGAGGCTCGTAAGATGGCTGTGTTAAACACGCACCAAGGCTTGTACCGCTACAACCGTTTGGCTTTCGGCGTCGCGTCCGCTCCAGCCCTGATTCAACGCCGTATCGAGTCACTTCTGCAAGGCCTTCCACGTGTTATATTATATCTGGACGACGTCATCGTCGCAGAAAAAGAGAACGATACATCGACACTCCGGCAGGTGCTTCAGCGGCTACGGGACAGCGGCCTTAAGTTGAACCAAGCCAAATGCAAGTTTCGAGAGAAGCAAGTGTCGTTTTTGGGACACAAGATTGACGCCATGGGTCTGCACCCTCAGCGAGACAACCTCGAGGCAGTGACAGCAGCGCCGAGACCGACATCGGTAAGCCAGCTAAAATCCTTCGTGGGGTTAGTCACGTATTATGCCTCATTTTTACCCAACCTGGCAACGACCTTGACTCCGCTATATCGGTTGTTGGCAAAAGATGCATCATGGCGGTGGGGTCAAGACCAGGAGAGGGCCTTCCTAGAGGCGAAGCACTCGATGGCTGACGCAAATTTTCTTGTCCATTACGACCCCCGGAAGCAGTTGCGGCTGGAATGTGATGCATCACCGGACGGACTCGGCGCGGTGCTGTCACATCGCATAAACGGAAGGGATTTCCCGATAGCGTTCCGTTCAAGGACACTGACATCAGCGGAACGCAATTATTCTCAACTCGAAAAGGAGGCGCTGGCCTTGGTCTTTGGCGTTTTAAAGTTTCGGGATTATCTCTTCGGAAACCGCTTCACGCTGGTGACCGATCACAAGCGACTAACGGCACTGTTTCATCCGGAGCGGCCGATTCCCCAAATGGCGGCGGCCAGAATTCAACGGTGGGCGTTGCTTCTCTCAGCGTACAAGTACGACATCGAGTACCGGAAAGGGCAGCAGAATGGTAATGCCGACGCCCTTAGTCGCTTGCCTTTGCCTAAACAAGGGGATGGCAGCAGTAGCGAGCTTATGGAGTACGTGTTGTACAGTCGGCACTTAGATGACCGAACTCTGTCTGCACAGCAGTTGGCGGCCCTGACCACCGAGGACAAGATCCTCCGGCAAGTAAAGAGGTGGGTTCAAGGCGGGTGGTCACCACATTTGCGCACGAAGCAGCAGTCTTTCCAGCCGTACTTTGTCCGAAGGCATGAACTCACGGTGTGCCACGATCTGATCTACTGGGGTCATCGAGTGATTCTCCCGGAAACTGCGAGAGCGTGCATGCTGAAGGAGCTACACGATACCCATCCCGGGATCTCGGCAATGAAGAGTCTCGCCCGGACAGTGTTTTGGTACCCGGGCTGAGACCAAGAAATTGAGAGACTTGCAAAAAACTGCCCGCAGTGCGTGCAGTGTTGGCCGATGCCCGCGGCTCAGGCTCCATCAAAGTGGCCAGAAACTAACAAACGCTGGTGCCGCCTGCACATGGATTTTGCCGGTCCTATGGACGGTCACATGGTTTTTGTCCTGGTTGATTCGGACACCAAATGGATTGAGGCTGTCCCAATGAAGACGGCAACAGCGGACACAACCATTGAGGTCCTTAGAGGAATCCGGCTCGTTTCGGCCTCCCTGAAACACTGGTATCGGACAATGGCCCGCAGTTTTCAAGCGCGGCGATGGCACGATTTTTGAAAGAAACCACGTGTATCATCTGACAACCGCACCATATCACCCGCAGTCGAATGGGTTAGCCGAGCGGGCTGTTCGCACTCTTAAAGAAGGCCTAAAGAAAAACAAAGACGACACTCTACAAAACCGGACTGCCAAGTTTTTATTTCGTTACCGGTGCACTCCTCTCAAAGACGGCAAATCGCCGGCTGAGTTGTTGCTGGGCTACCAACCGAGGACGAGTCTAACCAGCTTCTTCCCAAGCCGTCAAGAGCCAGAGCACGCCGTGGCTCTTCCATCGTCCTCAATAACCAAATTACCGCTACTTGCTCAGGGGACACATGTCTGGTCACGCCAGTATCAGCGAGGTCCAAGGTGGCTACCGGGAACTGTAACATCCAGGCAAGGGAGGCGGATGGTCACACTGAACACGCCAGATGGACAACAGCGGCGGCACGTGGACCAACTGCGACAGCGAGACGCTGAGGAGACGCTGCGAACGCAGCTAGAGGCCAGCCACGCGCAACAGACCGACGGCCCAACAGAGGATGACAAGCTGGCGAGGCAGACAACAGCGGAGGACAGTGCCGGTAGCTCCAGTGACAGATCAGAAGCGGACCCAGCAACGAAACCTGTCTTACCTACGCAGCCTGTAGCGGAGGACAGCGCCGGCAATTCCCCTGAGAGGTTGAAACGGAGCTGGCAGACCTGGTGTTGCCCAGACGGTCAAGGCGCAAGCGACAGCCGCCGGTTCGCTTGCATTTTTAGGGGGAAAGAGATATTGTGTACTCGGACACCCGCCACGCGCTCCGCGCGTAACACTGACGAGCCCAGAAGGGCATGCCTTGCGCCGAGTACTCGTGACGAGATTCTGACCGGCGTCGGCGATCCAAAAGCGCCGCTCTTCTAGAATAAAACCTTCGGGTTTCCACCATCCTTGTGCTTTGCTTCAAATACCTTCTAAGGCGGTTCCACGAAACACGTTTTCCCTGCCGGAGAGCCGCGTTCCGCCATGTTGATGAACAGCATCTCCCCGTTTCGCCATTTGTTTACACGCAGATACTTAGTTTTTGGCGTCGTTTTTAATGCTGGTGAGACGATGAAACATTTCCGAGTGTCTCCGTCGACGATATAACTCAATGAGCACGACCAGGGACGTACTTAGATCGTATAAATCCAAGTTGACTCTGTCTTGTTTCCTTTCGGAGCTGCCCGGGACGGCATCTACTGCGTGCCCCCCCCCCCCCCCCCCCGCCCCCCTCCCCCCCCCAAAAAAAAAAAAAAAATTACATTGTTTCATTTTTTGCTTCTTTTAATTTAAAAATACGTTATGCATGGCCGAATGCCCATTCTTTGCCCATGTGCAATGTTAAAGGGATACTGAACCAAGGAATTTAGTGTCCATAATAAGTGGCGCACGTTCTTTTCACGAGCCAGCAGCCGCCGGTGTGCGCGAGCACATGCAACAAAAATGACGTCAAAGACCTCCATTCGCGGTTTAGATGACAGTGAAATGTATGGGCTTCGGGTCAAAGGAGAATAAAGGCAAGTTTGTCATCTACACAGTGGTGTCTGGTGTAAAAGGTAAGCGAATAATTGGTCTAACAAGCACGTAGCTTTCACTTGTAGAGATGACAAGCCTGTCTTTATTCTCCTTTGGTCCGAAGCCCATGCATTTCACTGTCCTCTTAAGGCCGGTTCAGACACTTGCGTTTGAGTGCGTTTGACTGCGTTGCGTCGAGAACCGAAAACGAGTCGCCGGCACATCTGTGCTTCATATGAAGCGTTGAATCCAATTCAAGGAATGATCTTGGCGCGCAATATAAGCAGCAGGGATGTTCTGGTTTCTCGTTGCCGCAACGCAGTCAAACACAGTCAAACGCAACTGTCTGAACCAGGCTTTAAGCGCGAATGGAGGTCTTTGACGTCATTTTCGTTGCGTGTGCTCGCGCACACCGGCGGCTGCTGGCTCGTGGAAAGAACGTGCGCCACTTATTATGGGCACTAAATTCTTTGGTTCAGTATCCCTTTAAACGTCCGAACTGAATTCCAAAGTTTCAGCACTAACCGTTGCCTCATTCAAAAGTTATAAGCGATTTCTTGAAATTTTCAATTAGAAAATGGCGTCCATTACCGCCAGTTTTCGGTAAGTGGCGCAATAAAGCTCAATGTACTCAAGATTACGGTTATTGCTGAAATTGGCACTTGGTTCGGACCTCAAGAGCTGCATTTTGGACGGAGAAGGAGCGTTCGTCGATGTATAATTTATTTTTGCAGTTTAAAAACCTCGTTATTTTTTTTTATTTTTTTTTTTTGGGGGGGGGGGGGCACTTTGTGTCGGGAATTCTTGATCGCCGACTCGTCTAGAGTTAAAACAAAAAGCTCGGTAGGTCTTAAAAGGGAGTACCCGATGATTCCCTTTGCGTCGCCGACTGCTCCAAGAAATTCAATTAATCATAACGCAAAACAAACAAAAAAATTCATTGATCATACTGCGAAAGTCCATCAACACGGCGTCCGGCGAGATTTTGGCCCTGAAGTACGTCTCGTGAAACCGCCAGTGGAAAACTCTGTATCGTGAACTTGTATCGAGTAATGAAAAAAGAAAGACACATCTGAGGCGTACGGAGTATAACGGAACACAAAATACAAGAGCAACTTCGCCCAGTTTTCGCGAAGAGTGGGACACCACGAAGCCTGCCGGAGTTCGTCCTAATACTTAATCAATAAAGAGGCGAGACGTCCGCCTCAGGGCTCTCGAGGAGCACCGCGAGTTCCAGCCCAGAACTCAAACAGGCCGCGTTCTGTGTGTATCTAAGACGCGGCCGAAAGCCACTGGTCGCCTTGCGGGAGCCGGGTGGATAATCGAGGCTTCGGAGGCGACGAGGCTTTCAGCTTGGTTGCCATGGCGACCGGGAAACGCGATACTTGTCACCCCCACTTTGTCGGCATCGATGGCCATCGGTGCAATCACAGCTGAATCTGCCACCGATAGAGGTCTGAAAAGGACTGATGAAGAAAGGTCAACGTTTCCCACCAAGGCCTTGGGAACGCTCAGAACCGGTCGGATCCTCCAGTCCCTACGACCGCAGCGCCGCCGCGTACGTCCGGGTCCCAAGCAGCACATAAACGTGAAGAAAACGTCGAAAGAACGTCGAAGACGTCTGTAACGTGACGTCGTACAACGTCGAAGGTCCGGACGTTACCTTCCTTCGACGTCGATGAAACCTTTATAGGGGCAATGAAGACGATTTTATTTAATTTTTTGAATGGTGTTTTTAGGCCGCTTGGGAACCTGGCATACTGCCCAATTTTTTATAGACATTTGTGACGCGTATTTCTGTACCTACGAAAGAATTGAAGAAACCGAAACTGAACTATCTGCATTCTCATTTTTGGGCCTCCAAAAACGGAGGTGACGAACGAGTGACGTCACATGTGAATAGTCGGTACCGGTAGCATTTAGGGCATCGAGACTCTGGTTACCGCGGTGGGTTATAGCAACGCGGTGGCGCGGTCGTTTCGTCGGACCAACATGAACGGCAATGCCGCTCTCGTGAGCGAATTCGGGCTCCCGTTCAATGACCTGACACCAACAGAACGGGAGATGCTCGTGAGGACGCGGAACTCTGGAATGCCTCTTTACGAGGACGCCAAACGATCAGGGGTCTTCAGTCGACCGTTCGAACATCCTTCAACAGCGCACAAATTTGGCATGACTACCGCTTTGCAGAATCCCTCGAGTGCCGTGTTCCAAAGGTAAACACGGCACCGACATCTGAAACCAGGACCAAAAGTCTCGCGCGTGTTCCGCGCTGTGTTCTTTATTTTATATATTGTGTTTGCCCATAGTTGCTCGTTGCTCGTTTCGCGTGCAGTGTAGCAAAGAGAAAAATAATTATGGTTTTTATTTACGGTTTAGTTATCATTTTCGGTTCGATTTATAGTTTTCATGGTTATTCAAGTGGAATTAGAACAGTGTTCATAAAAACCACGAACCAAAGCGTGACCGAGGGCCCGTTTCTGGTTTCGACCAATCGCTGACGCGTCTCTTGTGACGTCACGCTTCCAGGCCCCGCAGAGTCACGTGACCTCCGCTTCTGCTGGTTTCTCCCGCAACGCTCGGGGCGTCGCCTCGATCGATCCCGGTACGATTATTACCGCGACTGTTTAATTGATTTGCGCGGCACACAAGCGCCGTTTTCGGCTGAAATTTGGGCAACGTGGCCTGAGACGTGCCGGGAACCCAGTTCAATTGTCAAAAAAATATCCGAAATTGCCTTCATTGTCCCTTTAAATGTCCGCGAGAAAAGGTGCACAGGAGGTCGAGAAAACGTTCCCAATGACGTTTGTCACACGTCACATGCACGTCTCAGTGGGCCGTTGCGTCCTCCCTCGACGTTTATGATACGTGTGTTTACGACATCCGGACTACCAACGACGTTCATAGAACGTCGAGACAACATTCTAAATTACGTTCCCTAGGCGTCGTGGGGAAGACGTTGTGTCCACCCCCCCCCCCCCCCCCCCCCCAACTAAAAAAAAAAATTACACCATCTTCCCGAGGGGAACCATGGGGTGATGCGGAGCATCGCGGATCGTTATTAACGGTGTTATTAACGGTGTTAGTAACGTTGTTAGTAACGTTGTTGACTTGGGTTCCGCCGCTCGCTTCGTACGTTTACGTTGAACTTCACGGTCCCGAACCTCAGGTTCTGCTGCTCGACGTTCACGAACCAACGCGGCTTCCCGTTCTCGAAGGTCGGGTTCCGCCGCTCGCTTCGTACGTTTACGTTGAACTTCACGGTCCCGAACCTCAGGTTCTGCTGCTGACGTTCTCGAACCGCCGCTGCTTCACGTTGTCGTAGTTCAGCATCCGCCGCTCGACGTTGACGAATGGACGCCGCTTCTCGTTGCCGTAGTTCAGGGTCTGCCGCTCGCTTCAAGCGTTTGCGCTCAGCGTCGCGTGCCCTTCGCTGCGCAGCTTTGTCTTCAGTGGACGTAGCGTTGCTGTTAGTTTGTGGGGTGGTGCTGACGCTTGCTTGCGCCAACCCACTAACTGACGGGAATGTTGCTTCCGTCACACTTCATCGGAAGAACGGAGTGAAGTGGAGTCAACAGCGCTGAACTGAACGCGCGCAGCGCGCTACCGCTGCTTATATTCACACTTGAAGGAGAGGAGACTAGAGGAGGAGAGTTGCGCATGCGCGCGCGGTGTGAGAAGCGAACGCACGCGAAGTGCACGCAGCTGGTAGAGAGAGAGAGCGGAGAGAGTAACGCGCAGCTGTTGGTTAGAGGGAAGGAGGAGAGCTGCGCATGCGTAGTGTGAGTGCGGAGTACGACGCCGACGCCGCGGGACATAGACCCGAGCAAGAGATGCTCCGCATCTAAAAAAAAATTACTTTTTGAGTATTATTGCGAAGGCAAGTTGCTCTCATGCAAGTACGAAGGAAGTAACTAAAACACAGGTTTGGTACGAACTGTTTATTTTAGCATGTTCAGACACGAGATGCAATACGGAGCGCCGCCGAAAGACGTCCCTGGATGTGCCAGCCAGAAGTATATAAAACAAACAAATTCACGTAAAGAAATGAACAAGGGACGATGTCACGCTGCGCGGAATGTTCCACCGCTTACCTTGTTCTGCCTCTGATTAATCCGCTGATGCGCGTGCTTTACCCACCCCATCGCACATAGCTGGTACTCTCGCTGTGTGCACGGGAATGGATTCAGAAGTGGGATCCCGTCCGCTGGGCGTTCTTGACTGGGATCGTCGGAGGCGTCTGAAGAGCCTTGATCGGAGACTGGACTTGACGCGCCATTATCTTCATTGCCCCTTCTTTTCTGGGGGGCGTCATTCATATCCTCACAGGCACCTTGATCCGAGCAGTAATACGATTCAACGTGTGAAGCGTCATGGCCTTGAAAAAGGTCCACGAGCCGTGACTGAACACGACGGCGTTTTGGGCGATCACCGACTTCTTCCTAGGGGAGACTTGAGCGACTCAGTCTGGACAGCATTATAGAGAAATCGAATCGCAGCACTTCCACTGTATGCAGACTCGAAAAAAATCACGGCGACAAGCAGCCTGCCTCGTAGACCCCGTAGACTGACTTTCGGAAAAAGCTGGACCGGGTTATACCCAGAGCTGTTGTCTCTGGGCGAACACAGAATTTAGTGAAATATTTTAGAAACGACTGGGAAAATACGTGCACCCGGAACTAACGCTTGTCGACTGTTCGTCGCCACTATCTTCTCCCACTTTTCTCTCTCGCCTTCTTCTTGCCGAGTTTCCCGATGCATCGCATGGGGCTCAATGGAGATGCCACTATAGTCGGTTACAAGTTAAGAAGGTAGGAGAAGCTCCTCCCACAAGCGTGGTGCGCCGGTTTCAAATCCCTCCGCAATCGAAAGAAGAGTTCACTGGAAACGCTCCTTGTTCCGCTTCAATGAATAGATAATATCCACAGAGTGGTTCCAACTTGCCTCCGACCCCCACTTTTTAAGAAAGCGACCTTTGTATTCATCGGAGAAGGAACCGAGCCCCTGAAAGCAGCCTTTGTATCAATCGGAGGGGGAAGCTAGTCCCCGAAAGTCGTCTTTGTTTCCATCGGAAGGGGGAAGACTTAATCTCCCTCTCGTGGCTTCCGCAATGCTAAGTCAAAGTCGAGAGATAAAGCAAATATGTACAGAAAGGCACGACCCTCCTCGCGCGTTGGCCGCAACGTCACGGAAACGATGGGACGCTATTGGATGCGGAGGTGGCGGAGGGATATATGATTCCCTTTGAGGGGCATTTGCCGCTACCTTCTTGACTTGTAACTTACTATAGCATCTATTCTGCCTCCCTTTCCCCCTCTCTCTCGCGCCGCGTTGGCGCCGGCTGTTTTTTTTTTTTTCCCCGACACGTAGGTGCGGGCTGAACTTGAACGCTTTTTCGACCGTCATCTGGGGCATTCAACGGTTGGCATCATGAGTGCCAATCTATACAAACTGTTGACAGTATCTACCGGATTTCGTCATTGCCGGACATTTATTTTTTGGAGTAGAGTTCGAAAATGCGCAAGTGTGCAGTGAAATTGTGCTCCGATATGGTGTGTGCCGGCGTGCGATTTCTGTTTGGGTACGTCATCAGTGCCAAAGAAAGCAAGATCTGTTTTGACAGTCACGTAACAAGACTGCGCATCGATCTACCGAAAGCGCTCATGTGCTGGAAGTTGGTGTTGTGGATGAACTGTGATGTTGATGCGAATTTTGTGGTTGTGCGCAAGTGAGCATGGGTAACAAAACACGAAGAGAAATTGCCGAAACTTAAAACAATGCCAGGGGGTCGTGGAGCAGTATGGATGCTCCCTGGAAATGATGCATGCCTGAAATCACCTGGAGAGGAGATAGCATGGCGACGCGCATGTGGCGCGTCCAGGACCTAAGGAAGACGACAACGCGCGTGCAAAAAACAAGAATGGCACAATTCGATCCGTTCTAGACGCCATGGCCTTCGCTTCGCAAATCAGAACCGTAACAATATTTTAAACAAACCAAAAGTATAACAAGCACATGTAAAAGGAATGCTATTCCCAACATGCCTTCATATTTTTTTCCTTCAGTGTACATTGAGTTTTGTATATGCCCTCCCTAGCGTAATCCCATGTGCAATTAATAGTATATTGAAATAAATAAATTAATGTATAAATAAATAAATTCCTGAAGCTCTCAAAAATTAAGCTTTGCTTGCGGCTCCTGAGCAGTGTCACCTTGACCACAGCTACGATGGGAGCGACAGATGACTTTCGCTGGAAGAATGGGAGAGTACCGGTCACATTGAGCGGTGGTAAGGTTGTGTGGGGTGGTGTAGGTGGGAATCGCCTTTTGGGTGGTCCGATCTGGTCCTCGAATTCTATTGTGACAGTTCCAAGGCAGGATAGCGGCCGTGAGCGGAGTTTGGATAGAATAGATGTCGCCGACGATGCGTCTTGGAGTCGCACTAGATGGCGCATTGCTCGTTTTCTTTTGTGAAGCAAGATCGGGTTTTCTCTTGCCTCAACTAGCGTCGCTACATTTCCAGAGAATCGTGGAAGCCCAAGGCACAGTCGCAGCGCGCATCGATGAAATTGCTCCAACTGCTGTATCTGGGGTCTGCCAAAGTGAAGAAGTGGTACAGCGTAGAGTATTCTTGAGAGGATGAGTCCACGGTACAAAGCTAGAAGGCCCTGGGGAGAGAGGCCTGAGTTCCTTCGTCGGAAGCAGCGAAGAACGCCCATCAGCTGACGACACTCTATGAGTAGTCGCTTTGCTTCCGGGCGCCAAGTCACGTGGTTGTCGATCAGGACGCCCAAGTATCGTTGTGTCGTAACATGCTGAAGAGGAATGTTCCTTATCTTCGGAGCATTAGCTACGGGTCGGTTGGGTGTTCCTTTGGGACGGTAGCACAGAAACGCGGTTTTTGTGACAGAAAGAGTGAGCCCGAGGTCTTCTGTGGTCTTCACAACCTCGTCAAGTGCTCTTTGCAGCTGCGAGCCGATACTTCTTGAAGCCCTTGAAGGACCGACGCACCAGAGTGCTGCATCGTCAGTGTATATCGCAATGTGTAGAGCTGCAGGATACTTGGGCAATGCCTTCAGAGAAAACGGAAGGGCGGCCATAGCAAGGTTAAAGAGGAAAGGACTTAAAACACTGCCCTGAGGAACACCTTGTGTCATTGAACGACGGCTGCTGACGGCGCCAGGAAGTCGTACGAAAAAGGATCTTCCTGTAAGGAAGGCGCACACGTAGCTGTACAATCTTCCTGTAATGCCGAAATGTTGTAGCCGCTGGAGAATTGTTGCATGTGGTAGAGCGTCAAAAGCCTTGTGTATATCTAGAAACACACAATACACTGTCTGGTGAGATGCTCGTGCCTCCTCCAAAGTTGATGCTAGGTCGCCAATTGCATCGGCAGTGCAGCGTTTAGCGCGAAATCCACAAAGTTCATCAGGCAGCGCACATATAGTCTCCATATACCAGGTTAGCCTACGTAACACAAGTCGCTCCATGAGCTTTCCTACGCAGCTTGTCAGCGAGATGGGACGGTACGAGTCAAGTGATTGCGTTGGCTTTCCTGGTTTGCGTATAGGCACAACAGTAGCTGTTAACCAGGCCTCAGGAATCTTAGCTGTGCGCCATATAGCATTAAATGCCTCTAGTATGGCCGAGTACCGTGATCTGTCAAGATTTCGTAGTGCCTGATAAGTTACCCCATCAGGTCCTGGAGCACTTTTGCGTCGACACCGACGCAAGGCGAATTCAAGCTCTGAGATCGTGAAGTCTGAATCAAGAGCAAGGGGAGGCCAGCTTCTGCTATTCGCACTGGATTCCCTACCACCCTGGTAACCAGGAGGTAGTGGAATGGGTGTCGCGAAGGCATCAGCAAGTAGTTTAGCCGTCTCCTGCATTGTATGGCCAATAGCAATTGCTAGACCTGCGATTGGATGAGTTGGCATTTTACTTGATGATAGTGTCTGGGCCATCTTCCGTGCACTTGAAATACCTGACACTGATCCAAAGGAGGAGCAAAATTGGTCCCATTGGTGCCGTTGGAGCCGGGATGTGTGCCGGCGGAAAGCCGCATCAAGTTGTCTGTGCCTCATCCAATCTGCGGGATCGCTCGTTCTGCGAGCTCGCCGCTGGGCTCTCCTCCGGGCCGCCCGCAGTTTGAGGTACGTGAGGTCGGGACTAGGACGGGTGATAGGAACACGGATCGTTTTCGTAGCCAGGGATACAGCGTGAGCGATTGTAGAGGATGGGTCTCCTGCAAGGTTAACCACATGTCCTCCCATGTGAGCCCTAAATGCATCCCAATTGGTGACGCGTACCTCTTTGTACATTGGCGTCGGAGGTCTTGGTGAAGTGACTATTATGGGAACATGGTCGCTTCCCCATGTGTCGGGTTGAGCATTCCACTCTGCTGTTATATTCGGTGAAACAAAAGAGAGATCCAAGACACTCTGTTTAACTCCTGGTCTTACAAAAGTTTCAGTTCCGTCATTCAGCGCTTGAAGGTGTAAGGACAATGCTACAATCTCCAGTTCAATTCCTCGTCGTGTAGTCTGCCTGTCTCCCCATAGCTCGTTATGGGCATTAAAATCTCCACAGATAACAAGGTGCCCTCTAGAGACATGTTCTATCTCTCGTAGCTCTTCGGGATCCCAGCAGACGTTTGGAGGAACGTAGACGCTAATGATAGAGAAGAGTTCTCCTCTAGAGCGAACTGTCACACCGACGTATTCGGCTGCTCCTTTTGCGATTGAGGATAGGTCTAGGGGTTCTTGATAAATTCTTTCCCGGACAAATAGTGCCGCCCGAGACTGGCCGTCGTTTCGTTTTGATGCACTTAGATATATCACATATGGCGCAAGTCTGCAGTCTCCAAGACGAATAAGTGGCTCTTGAAGGGCCAGAATGTCTATTTTGTTTGCCAGAAGGTACTGGCGTAGGCCAGGAAGACGAGATCTAAGGCCACGTACGTTCCATTGGAGCACAGTGGGTAGTTTAGGTTTTCTACTTTGGGGCTTTCGACATCTTCCGTTGCTGCTCACTGTTGTTTGGTGAAATAGCGGTCCAACTGGTCAATGACGAATTGGATCACCCATTGTAGACCACATGCCCATGGTGTTTGTAGGGGTATCAGAAAAGAGCATGCCATATGTGCAGCGGTTTTGATAATGGACAGCCAGTCCACTTCTGGAGTCGGTAACGAAGATGGCTTTGGATTTGTGACATTCGTTGTTGGAGGCTTGAGACTGCAAATGTTCTCCTGGGAAGGCGGATGTGCTTGGTGAGTATCGCAGTCCATTTTCTCCGTTATGGGGTTGTTGCTGGGTGCAACAGCCTGCTTTTGTGGAATGGACTTTGGTAGAGTGCGAGGCGACTGTTGAATTCCTTTTGCTACCATTGAATATGTAGTGCCGGTGACGGATGCTGAGGCGGATGTTGAAGCGCATGATGCTGGAACAACTTCTTTAGCTTCCGGAACAGAAATTTTCTCGGGCACGATGTGTTTCTTTGTAGTCACTCTCTCCAGAGCTCTTTGGCAAGAGGTCGAAGCGCCGTCCTGCGTGGGATTACTTTTGGGGTTCTGTATAGCTGCTCGTGCAGTCCGGAGATCGACAGAGTTCACCTTCGAGTAGTGAAGAATGTCTCGTTCATTTTTCCATTTCTGGCATTTTGGGGATGTTGCCTCATGCTGTTCTCCGCAGTTCACGCATTTGATAGTCGTGGAGGTGCATTTCTGTTTTGTTTTTTCGTCAATTGTTGGATGCTTCTCACCGCAGCGGCTGCAAGCAACGGAACGCCTGCACGTGACAGCGTAGTGTCCGAAGCCTCCACACCGGTTGCATTGAATAGGTCGGTGGTGGAATTCCATCACTGGATGCGGGACTCGCCCAAGAAGAACATGGCTTGGAAGCTTGCTTCCGCGAAAGGTGATCCATACGCTCTCAGAGGAGCCGAAACGACGTACTCGAGCGATCTCCGTATCAGACTGCAGTCGTCCAGCAATTTTTGCTTCAGGAAGCGCTGCGTCGACGTTCTTGATCACACCTTCGACTGTGGGACCTGCAAGGCCCTCGTACGCCTTCACTGGAAGTCCGCAGAGGCGTGTGCATTTGAGCAGTGTTCTTGTGGTGAATCCATTTCTCACATCCACGGCAATTAAATTCAGACGCTCATTTGGTCTGATTTGAACAATGCACTCGGGGCAGAGAAGATCTAAACCGTCTGTGAGCTTTAGGCTGCTCAGACTGCTGATGCGGTCACCTTCTTTCGTTGGCACAAATATCACGGTGAGGCTTTCGGTCCGGGGAGCGTCCTTTTCCGAGTCTTGACTGGATGTTTCCTTGTTCCGACGTTTTCGGGGAGCACGGGCTGGATACCATTCGCCGCCGTCGTCAGGAGCAGCATCCGAGTCTAGAATCTCGCCGTCCCGAGAATCCTGGGCGCCCATTATGATTGGGTCATTGTCCGTAGTTGAAGGGATCTTACTAATAATGGCTTCGATGTCGGGGCTCAAGTTGCTGTTCTGATCCGTGTTCCGGTCAGCGTCGTCTTGTTGACATTAGGCATGATCGGCCGCTGGCCGAAGTGGTTACCCACTCCGGAACGAGGCGGAAGACGTTGCAGAGGCCTTTTGGTGAGTTGGGAATGCAGGGATGACGAAGATTGAGTGAGAAACAACCAGAAATGCGGAGGTCTGAAAAGCTGGGGTGCTATGTTGCGCTTTTTGGACTCCCAGGAGACTTGGAAGAAGGAAGTGACGTCAACGACTAGAGCAAACGCAGATTGGATGTTGACAGAAGAAAACAAAATCAACATCCAATCTGCATTTGCTGCGTTGTTGACGTCACTTCCTTCTCCCTAGTCTCCTGGGAGTCCAAAAAGCGCAACATAGCCCCCCTGGACTGCTCTCAAGGTCGTTTTCTTCTTCCCATAATATACGTGATTTACGGCTGGAGATGGAGCTGGAAAAGCTAAAAAAAACACAAAACAAAGGTTGTGGCATGACATCGCCAGGGCGCCAATGACAGGACAAAAATGGAACGTAATTTAAATATGTCCTCAACGTTGAACAAAACGTGAGTGGTCGGCGTTGCCAGTACGTCCTGCATGACGTTTACGACAGTGAGGTGTGAACGCGACGTCGCTGAAACGTCACTGACGGGACAATAATGTAACGTCACTAAGGACTTCATTTTAACGTCGAAGAAACGTGAGTGTTCGACGCTGCTAAAACGTCTTCTCTTGACGTCGTGGCGACGATGACGACGTAGAAGTTGAAGCATGACGTCGCCAGCACGTCACGGACAGGACGATAATGGAACGTCATTTATGAACTTCACTTCAACGTCAAAGAAACGTGAGCGTTGGACGTTGCCTGAACGTCGTGCCTCGACGTCGTGGGAACGTTGACGACGTTTGAGTTGAAATACAACGTCGTCACAACGTCCCTGGTTGGACTATAATGGAACGTTATATAAGGACGTCACCTCAACGTCGAAAAAACGTGATCGAAGTCACGCGGGACGTCACGGACGCCAGGGACCTTTTCTCGACGTTTCCACGGCGTTTTGTGCTGCTTGGGGTCCTTTCTAGGCTCGCCGCTCGTTGGCACCTAATCCCACTACACATTTCTAGTATGCGCCGCCTTTTCCACATCTTGGTGGCGGGTATGTCGACGGGTCATTTCTTGCTCCGTACTTTCTAAACTGCATTTGTTTCTTTTCTGAACTAAAATAGTGAACAAAAACTGCTTTTATCAATAATTGGAACGTTTCGAGCCACTTATATTTGGTGTTTCGACTAAAAAGAAGCTTTGAGCGGCTCTGACCAGCAGTAAGCCCAGGACCAAAGACGTCACATATCGCGCGCTTTCGGCACCGCGGGTCGCCCCCGTAGGTGGAGGAGGTTTTGGCGTCGTTCGGTTAAAATATGACGCACTGATATTTAGTTGCTCTCTCCGTGCCCGCTGGCTTGCCCGAACCCCGAGAGACGTGGAAACCGCAAAAAAGGTAGACGCTTAAATATGATTGCAGGGCCCGTTTAAGCAACCGGTTACTCTTCCGATTACTTCAGATCTTAAAAACGACGCATTTTTCTACCTGTTTGAAAACGGTGGGTCTCTCGTACTGTTCAATAATGTATTAAAATGCCCGAATTATAAACTACTTAACTTCTTAATCTACCTATTATTTTGTAAACCAATCTCCTTTCGGAGACTTGGTTGGAAAATTCCCTTGCAAGGCCCCTTTTACAAACAAACGACGCCATTAGAAAAGGGAGCGGAAAAGGGTAACGGTTAGAAGTATTTTATTACTTTCAAACATAATAAAATTACTTTCTCGATTACTATTTAATAAACGTAATGAAATGATTACAAAATTACTAAAAAAAAGTGATCGATTAGAAGTAATCTGGTCACTTGTTCGGAGTACCGTAGAAGCCTAACCAAAAGTAACGCACAAGTAACGTGTGTTACCCTTTTTCGGTAGCGGTAACGCGTTCCGTTTATTTTGAAGTAACGCAGGTCGCTAAAGCCTTCCTTTATTTGCAAGTAACGAGTACGTAGTCCGTTCCTTTTTTTTCAGTAAAAGATACAGAAACTATAAAGACTATAATTTTTTTTAATGTGTGTTTGTTTGCTTCGCGAGGTCCAGGAACCTGCTCAATTTGTTAAACAATTCTACGAAGCTTATGATTTCGTGTATGACATATCGACAACATCGAAACAGACGTTCCGCTTTGCCGTCATAATACTTCGCCTGAAAAGGAGTTGACGTCAACTGTGAACCGTCGGTTCCGGTATAATTTAGTTAATTTAGAGTGCGGTTGACGCGGTGAGCTGTACTATAGACGTTTTTCGTTTCATTTCGTTCTCAGTCACGTGGGTTCCGTATCTGCTATGCGAAAGGAAAAAAATAATAAAACATTTCAAAAATAATAAAACATAGGAATGTGTGACAATCACGCATTTTTCGTGAACACCTTTCAGCGGTGTGCAGAGATCAAAACGGTGTTTTAATGCACACCAAAAGTGTCGCCATCGCCTATCCCCGATCGCGTTGCAAGCGGCGCTGCCGCAATACGACGGAAAAGAGCGATGGTATGCCCCTGTTACGTACCAACATAGCCTCCTCTATTGGCGACGTGCGCGATCGAAAGCGTCGCTGTGGTCGGCCTTCCGCGATTGGCCGAATGCTGACTATGACGTCAGGAAAGGATTTCTCATCGACGGAAATAAGACGAATGGAAGAACTTCAATTTCTACGGTGTTGCTAGTGTTGCTTTAAGAGCGCAATGATTTCAAGCTTCCACCATGCTCCTTACAAACACCATCGAACTTGTTGTTCGCAAGGTAATGACGTCACGAAAGGTAACCATAGGAGGGCGCCACCAAAACATCTCGCCGCTAATAGGGGGTATTCACTGGCCGCCATATTTGAGGTCACTGTTTAGAGCGCATGCTCAGGACGAGCTCACATCAATAGGCTGCCAAGACCGGCAATCTTGATGGTGCGGGGTGCACGTTGCAAAATAACTGTGGAAGCTCGCCATCAGCACGTGCTCAGCATTAGCGCACACAGATATGGCCGCCAGTGAATACACCCTATAGGGAGTATTCACTGGCGGCCATAGCTGTGTGCGCGAATGCTGAGCGCGTGCTGACGGCGGGCTTCCACAGTTCTTTTGCAACGTGCCTTCCGCACCATCAAGAGTGAAGGTCTTAGCAGCCTATTGATGTGAGCTTGTTCTGAGCATGCGCTCTAAACAGCACCCACAAATATGGCGTCCAGTGAATACTCCCTATACTCACAAAGCCTGGCAGTTCGACGACGGAGCCATAGAGTGCCCGGTCGCACATTTGGAGCGCCAGAATCTGGTAGCACAGAGCATCAGAGATCCATTTCTCGGGGAATCAGGACGTCAGCGCACAGCTTTTGCAGCGGCAAGAACCCGAAACACACGCGTTCGCTCGGGAGAAGTGTGTTTTGGCGTCTCGCCGCAGCGGGGCGCCAGTCACGTGGCTTTCCTCTCATCCGTTGTCTGCCGCTCCTTTTTTCCATATCGGCGGCCGCTTCTCGTGGTGATCTGCCAGGCTTTGTCAGCATATTAAAGGAGGCTATGTTACCAAGCAAGACAGAGCACCTTGATAGGCTTAGCGCGCGCGCCATTAGCTTTACAAGACTCTGGATTTACTAACTCAATACATATGTCACAGGTATGGTCCTGTTGAAGAAGGCTCAGCGTAGAAGCGACGGAGTCCTTGGCTCGCGGAGGGGCGTTTGCCGATGTCATCGTACCCGCGCGTTCACGCAGAATACTTCAGAGTACCGCAGACGAAAAAAGGTCTCGCTGGCTGAAAGTATGGAGGGATGCGCAGGAAAGATCGCGGCGTGCTGGACGAGTTTTAGGGAACACTTCTTGGCACGGACCCGAAGGAGTCCGGCAACTTGAAGCGCGACAGTCTCTAAGAAAAAAGATGGTCTCAAAGGACTAACGGCACCATTTGGTCCCCTGAACTCCCATTTGCTTCTCGAAGAGACCATCTGGTTCGATCTAGGTACCGTGCGCAAATGCTGAGGACTAACTGCACTCGACCGGGACTAACCGAAAGGCGCGCAGGAGCAAAGCAGCGAGAGGAGCGCGGGAGCAAGAGCGCGGGAGCAAAAGACGCGCGGACAAGATGGCGGCGTCTGCTGCATCGCCGATGGCCAGCGTTAGCGACGCACTTACTGTTTTGGAACGCAGGGGGAGGGATCCACAGACAAGCGTAGCATCAAAAATTGCAGGAGAGGCCATGTTTAAGGGTTGGAGCTCACTTTATAACGATCGTAGCCTCTGTTCCAGCACGTCATGCAAGCCAGCGCTGACTCGAGCGCCGCCATTGTTGATGCACTAGCCATGCGGCTTTTGACCGTTGTCCTGGCGTCCTTCCCCTTCGCATGCTTCGAAACGTGCTTTGAAAGCGTTTATATTTTCTTTTTGGTTTAACTGGGATCAAAAATAGCCGCGTAGAACGTTTTAAAAAGTTTCCAAAGACAAAAAAGGTTCATTCTGTTTTCTTTTCTTTTTGAATTCTATACAACCTGTGTTGTTGTTTTGTTTCCATGGCAACCGGTTGCCACGGAGACGCGCATGCGCAAAGTGGGGCAGTCTATACGGGGAAGCGAAAACATGGCTGCTGGGAGCCTACGCTGTTTTATAGAGTGTCACAAATAATTACTGTGTGTACCGTTACTTCTTTGTAAGAGATACACTCCTTGGAAAGTTTAGCAACACTATTGGAGAACAATATTGGCAATATTGGTGCGAAAGCAGCACCACATTTGTAACATCGCTCACGGTTGAGATGGTCACTGACCAAACGACTCCTTTCATATGATCAGTATAAAGGCGCATGGGTAGCCTTTTGGTGTGGCGATTGAATTAGCGTGCGACAAAACGTTGAATTAGTTTGTCATCGTGTATGTGTTGTGCGTGTGTCTTCTGTGTTCTAATTGTCTGTGCTGAAATGTATTATATGTGTGCAAATGTGAAATAAACGTTCATATGTGAATGTATTGAGCGTGGAAAAGATCTACCCCAGCGATAACATATTTTTTTACCAATTTTGATTTTGACGTTGACTAGCGCCACCTAGGTGTGTAAGGGCGAAATTTAGTAATAAATGAGGTAAGAACGCAACATTTAGTCCAAGTGGCCTAAATGCTAAGGGTGCAAAAGTTAGTCCTGGGGGTTCAACTTTGAGCGACTAACGGTAGGAGAGCAAAGGTTGCTCCCGTTACCGTTGCTCTCCTAGGGGAGCAATGGTTGTGTCAGCGTATTTGCTCTGTTGAAGGAGCAGCAAGTCACGCTCCCTTTTTTCTTAGAGTGTTCTGATGACTGCGGTGAGCAAGAACGAAGATCAAGCAGCAGTCTTCGAAACGGTCCGAACGGAAGTAGTGCATCTTGGTCTCCTTGCAAGCCAGTTTTAGTGGGTAAAACGAACCTTATTTAGGCAATAGGCAACAACCATAGAGGACCACAGCTTCAGGGATATCGCGTTTTTTTGCAGTTCGCCGATGCTGAACTCGGATTGTTTGGAATGGTGTGGCTGCCTCCTGGGTACGCCATTCGAATGCAGAACAATTTATCTTGAACACAGTCTTTCAAAACGTTTGAGATATTTCCTCCTAAAATTATTCGTCTCAAATAACAGGTAGATTGTAGTGGCTATATTTTTTGCGCTTTCATATTTGATGGGGCATAATAAAATAACGTCCCTCAATCACGCAGTAGAGATTGTATGCTTTTACGCGTTTATTTAGAGCAACGCAAAAAGTAATAATGTAAAGTAACAAAGTAATACATATATTAATTTATTACTTCATTGATTACGAATTACCGCTACAACTAATTGATCATAAATTACTGTTACAATTTTTCGATTAAAATGTCTCGCCGTAAAAATTTATTATTTTAAAGGCGGGGAACCTATAACGGTAATTCGTCTTCTTATGGGGTAGGCCAAGAAATCGTAATTGTAATTAATAATTTGTTTAGAGTACCGGACACAATGGTTCAATGTAGTCAAGCTTCAATCTGGCATTCTTCTGGCGTTCAGATCCTTCCCTAGTCGAGGAGAGAACCAAAGCCCGTAAATCTGACATGTCAGGCACGTCTTCTGGTCGAAGCTAATTCATTTTTTTTTATATATAAATATTTCGAACGGGTTATATATCGTTCTTGTAAATTTTAGTACAAAAAAGAAAAAAAGAAGAAGAAAAAGGTCCGGGCTTTTCTGGAAAGCATATTAGGGACGTAGTCACCGAATGTTGGACCGAAAAAACGAAACACGCTTAGGCCTAGAACTGAGGCTACTCTTGTGTCATTCAACATGCCTGAGGCATGCGTAGACTTCATTTTTAAGTTAACACATTTGTTTTGCTTCCTTCGCGGTTTAGCTTTTCGCCTATAGCTTCCCTATTTGAGACAATACTCCAAACGCAGCTAAAGTTTTAATTCTACCACCACAAAGATACGCCAGCTGTGGGCCTATATCCCTAGATCAAGGGAATTTTCACAACCACTTAGGGATTTGGAGACGCTTTGTTTAATATCTACGCATTTTCAAAATTCAAGCGTTTTTTTTAAAAAGGAAAAAAAATCAGCCCCTGACGTCTAACCTATGTTTCAGCACAAACTCACAAACGGAGAGCGTTATGGCACCCTCGAACCAATAAGAGGGATAGAGGGAAGGACGTGTCAGCTCTCTGCCGAAGGAGTGAACTCCAACGTTATGTGGGCAGGTGCCACTGGAATGAACAGATGGTACCTATTTTTTTATTATCGACGGTGCGCATTCTTTTCTGTAGTGAAGGAATCACAATCGCAGCGGCGAAATTGGTTGTTACAGCACGATCCTATTCATAGAAAGATCGTTAAAAAGTGCAAAGCAAGCAATATGCGCACAAGCAAAAAACGAAAAAAATGGAAGACGTTTACGATTCCCTGTAACCCCGATTTAGAGCGCAGCTCTCGAGGAGGAAGAGGGGAAGGAACGGAGAGGAGGGTAGGCCGCTCCTCCTCATCCGTACCCTCCTCTCCTGCTGCTCCCCCATTTAGCGGAAAATTTTCGCTAACTTTTCCGCTAACTTTAGCGGTACAAATTCCCCGCTAAATTTAGCGGGAACATTTTCCCGCTAAACTTAGCGGGGACGTTTTTCCGCTGAGTTTAGCAGGGAAATTTTTCCGCTAAATTTAGCGGGGAAGTTTTACCGCTAAATTTAGCGGGACAATTTTTCCGATAAATTTAGCGCGAAAATTTTTCCACTAAATTTAGCGGGGAAATTTTTTCCGCTAAATTTAACGGGGAATTTTTTACGCTAGATTTAGCGGGAAAATTTTCCGCTAAATTTAGCGAGAATGTTTTTCCGCTAAATTTAGCGGGAATTTTTTTTGCTAAATTTAGCGGGGGAATTGCCCCGCTAAATTTAGCGGTGCAATTTACCCATGATTCAACGCGCGGTGACCTCACGTGCGACGTCATTATGGGAAACGTCCCATAACGCAACGCGCGGTTACGCCGACGAAGCTCATGCCGGAAACGGGCGCCTAAGAGCTGCGCTTCTAAAAATACCCCACAAATGACGAACTTAGGAATTTTTCCCAGAATTTAGGAATTTTTAAATATACTTCTAAGGATAGCTTAGGATCAGGAGTTGGCAGCACTGCATTCACGTCCTTTAATAGGCAGACGACCAGGCGAAGCACGGACCTAAAGCTGCTTGAAATTGATGGCTTTTACCAAAGCGTCTCTCTTTCTCCGCCGCCCCCCCCCCCCCCCCCCCCCCCCAGAAAAAAAAATCAATCAATAAATGAAGAGCGGAGGATTGAGTTTCCGCGGAGGAGTGCAGGTGTTGCGCCCCGTGTTGCAGGTGGAAAACGTCGGCGACCGTGGGTTCATCAAAGGGCGCGGGTCAAGCCGGGCCCCCCAGGAATGGCGCCCAACGCAGAGTCAAACATTTTTATGGTCGTTAGTTGGGTATAATTAGGGTTCTGCTTTTTCGAAGTTTATTCTTGAATATAAAATTGGACAGTGTTTTTTGGAGTTTTGTTTTCACCTTAATTAGGAGCTTTCGCTCATTGTTCACAGATATTCAGAGTTTTAGTGTCATTGGCCTAGGTAGAGGACAGAAATAAACAATTTATTGTACTAGTACGACTGGGAAACCGCATATTTTGATACGTCTTTCCTGTCTTCCTGTCGTTTTTCTGTCCTCACCGCAGTCCCGGGTAATTCTATAATTATGAACTTACACAGCCCCTTTGCGCCCTCACGTTTTGTTCTCAGTTTTTTCCTCAGTTTTGTTTATTGCTGTAAAGCATTTAAGAAAGAAATGAGACGCGTAAAAAAAGTAACATCCGTGTAAAAAGACGTGCACATGAAAAAGTTTGACATGTGTGTTCGTGCACGAATACATTTATCGGGGCAGCTGTGTTTCCTGTCACACCTGGGAACCAAATGGAAGTACTCACAAATTACTGTCACTTATACATTTCAGGCGTCCGACCTTCAATTCACGGAGAGTAATATCCTTCAAGAGACGCCCGTCGCATTGCATTCACACGCACACGCACACGCACACGCACACGCACGCACACACACACACACACACACACACACACACACACACACACACACACACACACACACACACACACACACACACACATACACACACAGAGTCTTCGTCGAACTGACTGCTGCCATACAAAGATAAGTTGAAGTGATGCATGTGACTGGTATATAAGCAAACATGGGCGTACCAACCGGGGGGGCAAGGGGGGCGCTTGCCCCCCCAGTTCCCAGAGGGGGGGGGGGGCAAGGCTCGTGTTTTGTCCCCCCCCTCCCCCGAAAAAGCCGCCACTGGGCAGAACAAACGCTGGCTGGCGAGGCCCAAGGGATACCAAGGGCACCGCCACCCGGCACTGAAGGGGGGGGGGGGTCTGGTTTGCCCCCCCCCCCCCACACTCAAAAATAAGTTGGTACGCCACTGTAAGCATACAAAAGGAATAAATTTGCCACATCAATCTTCCTAAAACCGAGTTTTCTTGACTACATTACTGGCTAATCAGGAAACTTCATACTTTGTTGCAGGCATGGGGTGACACAACAGTTTTATCCTGTTAATGTTGCGGTGTAAGCTCTAAAAGTTTAATTGTAAGATAAATGTCCGAACCTTAAATTGGAAAATAAATGACAAGATTTCGAGTTATTCTAGCTGCAAAAAGAGGTAAACTCTCCTCAGAATAAAAATATGATCATCGTATAAATTCCTTGCACAAATAACAACTCTAGGCTAAAAGGAACACCGTACCTCTAGTTTTTGCTTTTAAAGACACCACTTAGTTTCAGGCAAGAATTTAGTTTCTACATGCGTTTACTATACATCAACTTTGTTGGTACTGTGACGTGTCATTCCGTTTTCAATCATCCTTTATAATGTAATTTTTGGCAAGTATTCTTTATAAATAATTCGTCTTGCGAGGACAATTATATCATTCAAACTTTCTCGCTTAAAAGCAAACCCTATCTATCTCAAGACCTCGTTGAACACCTACCTTGTTCTTCCATTTTACATCAATGATTGTATGAAACAATAATTTGCCAGTCTAAGAAAATCAGTTGGCATCTAAGGAGATGAACACGCTTGCATTGATAATAGCTCGTTGCTACGACGGTGAACCCCTGCTTGTTGCCTTGTCTTCCGCGCTTTAGCGCAGCTCCGATGGTCTCCTCTTTCGGCCATGCGGAAAGAGCGCTGAGGCCTTCCTGGTCTAGGAGGTGTTGGTACTGCACGCAACTGGTGACACGGAGTCTAACACCAGCAAGGTGGAACGGCCTCAACCTTAAGGTTATGATCATAATGCAATTATTGCTAAGGTGCCTCGCACCTTTGCATTAATTGGTGATCTCTATTTGGAAAAATTCCCCCCCCCCCCCCCCCAATTTTGCTCGAACACTGCGTCTCTAAAAGGAGTCCCGAGTCCGTTCCCCTCTCGCGTTTTTCGTACAGGAATACAAAAATTACTCAACCAACCAAAACATAAAAGAAGAAAAAAAAAAGAAAGACGTTTATAAATCTATGCAATGCGAAATTAGAGCGCAGCTCTTGAGGAGGAGGAGGGGAGGGTACGGAGGGAGGGTATAGAGGAGGAGGGGAGGGTACAGAGAAGGAGGGGAGGTACTCCATACCCTCACATCTTCCTCTTCCGTGTCCTCCGCACCCTTCGCTCCTCCTCCTCCATACCCTCCAATCCTCCTCTTCCATACCCTCCCTTCCACTTTCGTACCCTCCCTTCTCCTCCGGTTACGCCGACGCCGCAAAGCACACGTACGAGCGCCTAGAGCTGCGCTCTAAAAGATAGTCGCGCTGTTTGTCGAGGATAATAAGAATAATAATGTTTTATTTCTCTTTAGTGCCCACAAAAAGCTGTAACGCCTTTTGTGTGGTACACTGTCATTTCGTGTTTACAGCGGCACTATTTAAAATGCAAACATGCACAAAATTACACAGACATTTGTGAGGACACAAATACTAGTTTGCAGAGCAAATAGAACCTTACACTAACTCTTGGTTGGATAAAATACACTTTTCCAAGGCCGACTCGAAACTAACATAATCACGAAAAATAGGTACGTCACAATCGCATATAATATTAAAGGCAGACTGCATACGACATAATGGCGATGATTCACAAATCCTAGTAGGATAAAATGTAAAAAAATGGCGACTATAGCTCTGGAGGGCACATGAAAGACTATATTCACAAGTAAAGTTTCCGTTTTAACAGTACCATGCACTACCTTATGAAGAAAATGAATGTCGCTAACAGCCCTCCACTTTGATAGCCTTTCGAGGCTAAATAAAAACTGCAGAAAATCGTAACTAAAAAACAGTTTCCGACCAATGTATCGGTCAGAAATAATTCGCATAAATTTCTTCTGGACACGCTCACTCATTTTAACTTGTGTTAAAGATAGTGAATTCCAGCTAATTGAGCCAAATTCAAGTTCTGAGCGTACAAGGCTACAGAACAGACGCACTACAGATAATGGTGAAGTGAAAGAACTCGATAACCGAGTGATCATTCTCAACTTTCTTAACGATGATCCACCGATCTTAGAAACGTGCGCTGTAAATGATAGAGCACTATCAATATAGTCGCCAAGGTCTCTTACCAGGGATACACGATCTATCACATTTCCCCCAAGCACATAAGGGTAAAAGAAAACGTCCCGCTTTCTCGATAAAGAAATCACTTTAGTTTTTTTTTCGGGATTTAAATAAAAGCATATTTTCTACACCACTGCGAAATTGCGCCAATATCAGTTTGCAATAAAGTACAATCTACAGTATAGTCTTTAACATTTAAAGAGAGTTTCATGCCGTGAGCAAAAAGAAGGACATTTGATTGCTTAACGCATGATACTATATCGTTCACAAACAAAATAAATGTATTGTTTGTGATGAGCTTAGGGACACAAAGAAGGTCAGTCTCCGGCGCTAATCCCGCGGTTACTCCACCGCACTTGGAACCTACACTTCCAGACGCATTTTCGCGTTCCGTGTCCGGTTCCAACTGTCGTTCCGGACCTGGAAAGATAGCTTTCTTTCTGGATTGTCTTCACCTCAGGTCTGCCCCTTCTTTGTGAATATGAGCTGTGCCTTCGATATCCTACTTTTTTTTGTTTTTGCGTGTGCGCAAATGTTGGTTTATAATAAAATACCCAGTAAATTTCGATAGTAATTTGTAACTTCAGTAGAAATTAGCTAGAAAATATAGTTAAAGTAAACTAAAAATTATAGAGATAAAAATGTAATTTAAAAGTTACTAAATTAAAAAAAAAGTAGTTTAAAGAAAAATGGACCCGAGTAGAGTAATTGAACTACGTACAAGTGTGGCCACACCCCAATGCGAGCGTTGTCTGCTATACTCTGTCCTAAGCATCAAAAGCATGACACAGATGACGCTTCCGTTGTGGTGTGCCTACAACTGCTCACGCGCCTATTCTCGTTGATTTCACACCTTAGATTTCAACGCTTCACACCGCGATATGGCGCGCTGGTTTATACCCCGTTTCAACGTTGTACCGCAGCGAAGGCTAGGAGCGCGAGCTCATTGCCGCCGCAGTGTGCCCTAAAGGAAGGGGTTCGCCGTTGTAGCCTTTCCTGCGGTAGATCATAATGTGAAATAGAGTATAGCGATTGGTCGGACTGTAGAGACCACCAAGAAAAAAAAAAGGCTAGACGGCTGGTAGAAGAAGGCTCATCTCAGGGTCGATTTGGAGTCACTAAGTCCCAGGCTTGTGCAGAAACTCATTGTGAGCTCGCTCGTTTTAAGGAGAAAGAACCGCGACATCATAATCATCATCATCATGATTACCATCATCGTCATCATCACCATCACCACCACCATCGTCGTCGACGCTCGCATGATAATACTAACGGAATCAGGAGGCTGTACCTGATGGGTAAGAAGTACTTCGAGTAGCGTTTACCGCTAACTCTTTTAGAAAATCGTTTTGTTTGTTGAATGTATCAATGAATGAAACTATCCACGGATACGGTAAATAAAGATGCTGTGTGGGATTTTCTTGATAACATTTTTAATAATTAAGTGGGCTCGTACTTTTAACATGCTTCCAACCTGCTTAGGCCCATGACTGAGAGTATGTTAAAATATTTTTACAATGTAATTAAAAAAAAAATATTTGTTTGGCGTGGCGTGTATCTTGTGCGATCGCCTGTGGTTCCAGTGGGGCTTGAGCGCTGTGAAGCACGGCTTCGCGGAGCTACTTTCAGCTGTGTCTCCCGACAAGTAAAAGGACGAGTTGGTGGTGAGGGAAACGTGCAATACGAGCCTCAACGTCTGAGGCTGTCCCGCACCAACGCAGCGGCACACGACGGTGCAAATATCTACGTATTTCATCGATAATCTGCATCGCGATTTTGACAATTCCTTTAATTACAAAATGTGTCGAAATCCTTTAGCTGGGCTAAGAGGATTATTTTTATATCTCGTTTTTTTTTTTTATTAGGACCATGTTGGCGCGTTAAATCGCAACTACGGGCGCAGCCCGCAGCGCTCCGCTTATGCAATAACTTAGCTATGACAACATCTAAAAAAAAAGTTCTTATAGCATTTTTTTTTAGCCGGTTTGTTAACGATTGAGTCTGCCATTAAAAATCCTTTTCAGCCACCGGAAAAAAATCCGCTGAACGAAAGTGTGCAGAAAAACCAGTCGGGTGCTTGCTAAGGGCGTTCTATTCGATCTTGAATAACTTAACGGGTGGGCCTCGTTTTCCCGCAGCCAATGTTCTCGTTGCAACCCGTTTCCCTTGCATATGTTTAAGGCTGCCAGACGGTCGATTGTTCTGGCTCTAAACTCCACGTCTTACTCAGCCCAAAGGAGACTATGTGGCGCTGATTAGGAATTCGGTTATTCGTCACCCTTTGCTTTAATTGCGACGCGATCAGACACCACAGCTAATGGACGTCGTAACTTTGTCTGCTTAACGTATCGTCACTGACATCTTAAGAAGCTCAGGGCGTTCCTTTTTATGTTCACGCTTCCTGCTTCGTGGTTCGCTCTTAGGCGTTCGTATGTCATTGGCTGCGGAGCCACAATAAGATGCGCGGGATTTGCCACCTACTATGTTTTTTTGATGCTGTCAGTTCCTGCAATTAGCTTTCGATGGATGCGTCTTAGGTGGGACATTTCGAACGGACATTTGTTTCCAATCGTTAGAATATGTCGCAGCTGTTTTTTTATGGCTCAGTCAACCAAATTCTGCTTCGCGCTATTCTATACACCAGCCAGCGAGGTAGAGAGCCTTAGAGCGGTAAACTGGCGGCTGAAAGTGACCCCAATTGGCCGCCGCCGTCTTGCATATTTTTTACCACTCGACACGTGACCTTATGGTTTTACGTCTAGATTTTAACCAAGTACCGCGCACAACTAATTCGTTATTGATCTTTTTCCAATCCCTGCTGCTGCAACTTGAGGCCACTTTTGGAGAAAGCAGCCTCAAGTTTGTGGTCGGTTTGCCCTGCTGCATACCCGACCCGGAGGAATAACACGGAGCCAACGGTTTCAACAACAAGAAACTACATTTAATTGGACATGGACAAGACGATTAAAGGCCTGTTCACACATGCAGCGGAGCGCTACAAGCATAGCGCTAACCTCGCGCTAAGCGCGTGCTGACCGGAGCGTTCACCAGCTTTGTATCGCACCGCCAACACTGCTGCTCATGGCAGGCGATAAGTAGCTGACGGCACGTGAGGAGCGCTAGATCAGCGCTTCGCTCCATGTGAGAACCGGCCTTAACATTGTTACCGGCGGCGCCGGAGTCCAGGCAGCGACTCTCGTGCGCCGCCTCTGATCCGCCTTATCTAGGGGGGCGCGTGCGATGCGCGCGTGGCTGGCGTGACGTCGCCGCCACGCGGGAAAAGTTCGGCACCTTTGCCTCGCAGTCGGGCAACTGGGCTGGGGAGCTGCCGGGGTACAGTGTACTAGGTATTCTAGTACACTGTAGCCGGGGTGCCCACAAGTTGGAAAAAGCAGGCTTTCTTGCTGACCATAGGGAGTATTCACTGGACGCCATATTTGTGGGTGCTGTTTAGAGCGCATGCTCAGAACGAGCTCATATCAATAGGCTGCTAAGACCGGCACTCTTGATGGTGCGGAATGCACGTTGCAAAAGAACTGTCGAAGCTCGCCGTCAGCACGCGCTCAGCATTCGTGCACACAGCTATGGCCGCCAGTGAATACTCCCTATACTTGGTTCCACCCTTGAGAGATTCATTCTCAAACCACAACTTCCGCAAGCTGTTGACAAAAGCAAAGGTCGTTTCGCTGAGATTCCCTACATGCCCACTTCCGCGCACCGTTTAAGATCTATCGCGTCCAAGTTCTACACGAGTGTTGTTTTTTCCTGTCGTATGCGTCTTAAACAGATGTGTAAAAAGGTTAATGGGAGCGACAGTCCCAGAGGGTGCAATGTAAAGCATGTCAAAAGTTTGTAGAATGCGAAGAAAGAAAGGTTTATTCAATTCCACTAAGCTGTGGCAGCCAGTACATTGGACAGACTGGGAGATGCGTCAACCATCGACTCAGAGAACACAACTTGGAAGCATCAAAGGCTTCAAATGAGTCGTATCACCCAACTGTCGTTCACAGCCGCACGTGCGATGACTGTACTCCTTATTTCTCTGATACCAGAATACTCGGCGGGCACAGCAACAGATTTGAGAGAGAAGTCATTGAATCATTTGCCATGATGACTGTAAACAACAACATTTCTGCACCTTCATTATCATTGACAAAGACAGAAGTCGAATTCCCAACACCAGAGATGACTAGATTACTGAGACCTCGTCGTGACCCTAGAGTTTTTTAAACTTTTATACTTATAGTACATTTCCCCATGGGACTGTAAACAACAATATTTCTGCACCTTCATTATCATTGACAATGACAAAGGTCGAATTCTAAGTAATCACAGATAACTAGATTAGTGATACCTCGTCATGACGCCAGCGCTTTTTAAACTTTTATATTTATAGTAAATTCCCTTTCCTTTGTAACAATTATCTCCTTTCCCTCTTTGAGAACGTTGAAACCTTTGGGGGGCGGTTTTATCGTTGTGCCATTCTATTTTGTTGCTAAATGAAAGATGTCCTGTTCCCGTCCTCGTCCTCGCTGTTTTATACTTTCAAGTTTTCGTATCTATTAACCAACACGCTCGTTTTCAATTGTTATGATATAGAAAGATGAATAAGAAATCATGGGCGGTATTCGATAGTGTCGCTATTACACCTTTTTTACGCGGTCTGCTTGAAAGGTGCGATGAAAAAGACGTACACCCTTTTTACACAATTTTGCTACCTGCAGGGTGCATGAGAGGTGTAGGAAGGGTTTATATCGCCCTTACACCTTTGTTGCACCTATGAATACTCAAAAGCGCGTAAAAATGGTGTAAGAAGGGTGTAGCCAAGGGTGTTCGTTCCAAAATACACCCAATTTACACGAATGTAGATGTGAAAATGTTTACTGTGTAGACGTTGACTCCCGTGTGCAGTGTAGTACCTTTCCTACATACTTCACTTACCACAAGGCTGTGTTGTTTGTGATCAAGTATATAAAAAGTGGATCTGCATGAAACTGTGTATATCTAACGAGTATTATTATCCCTTTAGTGTATATTGTACAATGTTCAACATGCTCGTGTCTGAGTGTATGAATTATTGTATCTAAATAGCGTAACACATCGATGCACCCTAATATAAATAGTGTACTTTTGTTTCAGTGTATTGCGGAATGTTCCTGCAGTGCTCAGTTTAGGTGACAACTGTGAACTCTCGTGTGAATGGACACTGATTGTTGTCAAGTACAAAGGAGTAGCCGGCGCCGCTAAAGTGGCAGCCATTGTATCATTTTTATTTATCTTTTCTAAGCTGTTAAAGGAAGAAAACTTTTATGCTACTGGCCGCAGTGGCAGCCATCGGTGTTACTCGCTCGCAAACTGTGACGAAAAGCACCGGCTTTTTTTGGGGCCGGAGTTCAGCGTCCCCTTATCGAAAGGATATACGACGCCTGCTCGCCGCGTCCCTCCTAGCATTCATAAATTGATTGCGATTTTTTCCCGCATTGAAGTCGGCAAACGTACAAACCCGAATCCACTAACGGGAAGCACGACACTCCACAGACGTTTCCCCATCAGAACCAGTTGGCCGCGTATACGGACGCAAACTGCGTCGAGTTCGAGCCATCATCGATTCAGCGCGACCGCTCTCTTAACGGGCAGTCGATCGACGTCGAGACCGGGCCCTCATTAGGGCTGTCAATTAAGACTGTCGACTCGTTTAAAGGAAGAAGGGAGAGGCCCCCCCACTGCAGGAGTTGACGAGGAAGCGAGGCTGAATGCAGCGGGCTGTGATCCAGGGTATTTTCCCCGTTATTGAGCTCCGCCGTGTCAAAGATCTACGGAGGAAAATGGCAGCGTGGGTTTCGGTTAGGGTTAATGAAGAGCACCCCGGGGTGGGCGCATGGTTGCGAACAGGGAGTAATCGGGCAGCGGGGGTTAGAGGGGCCCTGTCCGCAATCGTTCGTAGAAGTAGAAAAGTGGCGTACTCGTTTTTTGCACCTCGTCACTCTCTCGGCAGTGTCCCGTCGGCACGACCCGAGGAACCGCCGATAAAATAGTGATAGTGTGACTGACACGATCACATCATTTTTTTCTTTTTTTTTTTGCAACACTAAGGGCAGAACCTACACTCTAAAAAAAAAAAGAAAATGTTGTCGTAAAAGAACTATTAGGGGTTCTCTAGCTTGTCCATATTTTGCACCCTAAAAAGTTCTTTTAAGCACCCCCTAAGAGGGTTCCTCATTAAAAAAGAAACATAGGGTTCTTAGGATACTGCAATTAATGGAAAGGTGCGAGCGAGCTAAACAGGGATGGGGAGATTTGTGTTTGTCCTTTGTCCCCCTTGTTCCCCTTCTCCAGGAATTATTTTCGTCAATCGGTTCTTTTCAGCTCCATTTGTGACGCAAAAGAGTTTTTCATCGCCCAGTTGCCTTTCTAGCGCGCCAGGGGGTGAGAGTGTTTGAGGCGAAACCGTTCCTCACGAGCTGAAAGAGTTCTTGGAACGTCAAAAACCCTTCAAAAACTTTTTTTTTTTTTCAGAGTGTTACGGCACTTGTTTTGTTTTCAATTTAAAAATTTGTACGCCAAAAGACGAAAACTGATAAATTAGCATCTCAAAACTCGTTGCCTTTTCGCCCATTCTTTAAATTGATTTAGCCCCAGATAGCGACTGACTTTACTGTGCTCAAAAACCAAATATCAAGATGAATGACGAAATTTTTATGAAACTTGGGAAGCCTTATTTAATAATTTGTTATTTGTTTTCTTCTTTTTTTTTTTCGGTCCATGCCATGAAGAATTTCCTTGGCGTGTCGGAGGTGGTATTGGTCGGAGTCGGATGCCGGGGGGTTCTGAGGGTGAGAATACAATAATGTTGAACTGCAGCGCAGAAGAATGGAGGACTGAATAGCACTTACGTGAACAAGAATGGACGACTAGTGAGTTAGCGCACCTCAACTCGGAGCACGTGTAGCGAACGCTCGCGCTGCAGAATCCAAAAATCCTGAGCTCACCCCCCACCCCCCAACTAGCAGCTAAGACAAGCGCCAATTATATATGCCGCTAATGTTGATCATATATCCACGAACTGGAGTTCGCAAAGCACAGAACATGCGCTTAGTTCCAGACATTGTTATGACTTGGGTATTGCCACTGATCTCTGTGACAATTTCTGGATCGCGCATCCCCGCTGCCGCGAGTGCGGCCACCGGACGGCCATCGTGCATCTCGAAAAATCGCGTTTTTGGAGCGCTGCGGAGGCTGGCGGCAGCGTGCTGAAGACACGTTTTCTACTCGTTTGTCGTCATTCGCTGAAGAAGTTGTTTAAAACACTGTGTAAGCCGTTAGACTTGCCGTTGAGAACACGTGTAAAGTTTTACGAAAGCGCAGTGCCGTAGGAAAAAAGGCACAACTCGTGGAGTCCAAGTTTCGCCAGTCTCGCGGCACGATCAAAGCTTCCTTGGCGCGCCGAAAAGCTGCGTCTCTGTGCCTTCGGAACGATTTGATACCGATCAGGAATCGAAACCGTGTGGTTGTGTCTTGCGAGTGCAATGTGCGTGAAGCCGTATGTAAAGGCACCACTCGTCGAAAGCAAGTGTCGCCGGTCTCGCGGCGTGATCAAAGCTTCCTTGGCACGCCGAAGTGCTGCATCTTTGTGCCTTCGCACGCTTAGATTCCGATCAAGAATTGACACCGCGCCAAAGTTTTGAAGGTATGTAGCGCGTAGATGTCTTTAGGTCATATATATATATCGGCCACGGAGTTCTGGATCGTCATCCTGTTCCGGTGAGTTGCTATCAATAAAGGGGGGGGGGAGGGGGGGAGGGGGGGGGGGGAGAGATCGGTAGGTGCTCTTATGCACTAAATAAATAAACACCAACGGACACCGGATCAGATGATCCTTGTGCGTAGCTCTGATATTTGTGATCACTCAAAGAATAACGGCACAGATACATTGAAAAAGAAATGGACACTTCATTTGGCAAATGTGTGCAACTGTAAAGAAACAAGAAAAAACATAGAAGTACAAACAAGTCAGATATGAAGCCTATGCCCAAAAAACATGGGACTTCACCTTCTGTACATCAGGATTACGTGATCTCATTATACCGGGTGGCTCAAGGAGACGGCAGGCTCTTTAAATAGACCGCAAAATTCGGTTTCTTAACCTATCGCGCTACGACTTTGTGCAGTGCTGCCCACAGATGGTGCATTTTTTTTGTAAAATTTGCAAAGAGCAAACTTACCTGAGGAAAAGTAAAGAAAGAAAAAGGCTTAGCTCCTATGGAAACGCAGCGACGCCACCGGTCTGCAAACAACACGGCGCCGTTTCGCACGGGACACAAGAGATGGCGCAACGAACGCCGCCAACGAACGAGCATACGGCGTCGAGAGCCAGCGTCTTTAGCAGACAATCTTTTCGACTCAAAAGCGGCGCGCGTTCCGCAGGCGGCGACAGTCGCAGAAAACAATTACAGGCGCGGTAACAACAAACACTGCAGTTCCTTGTCTGCTAAATACGCCGGCTCTCGGCGTCGTCTGCCCGTTCGTTGGCAGCAGTTGGCGTCGTGACCGCTTGCGCCCTCTCTTGTCTCCCGTGCGAAACGGCGCCGTGTTGTTTGCAGACCGGTGGCGTCGCTGCGTTTCCATAGGAGCTAAGCCTTTTTCTTTCTTTACTTTTTCCTCAGGTAAGTTTGCTCTTTGCAAATTTTACAAAAAAAAAAATGCACCATCTGTGGGCAGCGCTGCACAAAGTCGTAGCGCGATAGGTTAAGAAACCGAATTTTGCGGTCGATTTAAAGAGCCTGCCGTCTCCTTGAGCCACCGGTAGTACACAGAGCTTCGAGAATGCCCTCTCAACGCTAAAGGCCGGTTCAGACACTTGCGTTTGAGTGCGTTTGACTGCGTTGCGGCGAGGACCGAAAGCGAGTCACCGGCACATCTGTGCTTCGTATGAAGCGTGGAATCCAATTCAAGGAATCATCTTGGCACGCGATATAAGCAGCAGGGATGTCCTGGTTTCTCGCTGCCACAACGCAGTCAAACGCAACTGTGTGAACCGGGCTTAACATTGGCTGGCTGAGGAGATGAAGCGCTGCCTGAGCTAAACTCGGCCAATCAACCAATAGACCGATCTCACTAAGCGTTCGGCGCATGCGTGACGCCGCCATAACTTTAGTTCACGGGAGGTAGACAGCCGTGCATGCGAGGGCTCGTGCCGTCTCGCGCTCCACAAGCGCAGAGCTCCAGCAAGGTTATTGCACGTGCAGAAAGACTAAAGTTCCCTCGATGCGTTGCGGCAGCGGTGGCGTAGTCAAACTGGTGCGACGTTTTAAAGCACAACACAACATACGGAGCTTGCATCAAGTCAGTCTTCCTTACAACGAATTTGAAAACACGCTAGTACATGGCGAAGTAATGGGGCATTTCGGACTTCACGTTCCGATCGATGATGCGCACATTAAACCAAGACGTCGTGATGTCACCCGTGTATCCCAAACATTCGGACACGTTTCGATAAACACTGTCGTTCCACTTTTCGCCACGGCTCTGCTGTATGACTGGAAGGTCAAAGTAACCTTTTCCGGTTAAACCTGAATTTTAGAAAATGGACTCGACGAACTTTTATTGGATTTTATCGGTTTAAATCGGAAATGTCGAACCTAAAAAGTGACCTTTTTCGGTTAAAACCGAATTTCCGCAAGTGGATTCGGTGTACTTTTATCGGTCTTTATCGGTTTAAACCTAAAACTCCGAACCCTAACTAGAAACCATGGCTATGTTCCAAATCTACTCTAATGGATCACATGGCTGCACAAATAGAGCAACGCTGTGGAGCAACGAGGGTTTTCGAAGGCAAAACTACAAGACGGAGAGAATGAAAATGTTTGAAGCGCGGTTCATTCGGTCTTGTGCAATCTGTTGACCAATCACAATTAGGCGAGCAGCGCTCAAACTTCAAGTGCAATTAAGTAGGTGAGAATGAGCCCGATCACTGATTAGCGATTAGTAGCGGTGGTGCACGGTATTCTGTAAACTGTCTAACGACAAAAAAAAACGTACCTTCCCCCCCCCCCCCCCCCGCTTCCTCTTCCCTCGCCACTGGACGCTGGATCAAGCTCGCTTCTGGACCGCGAGTTCCGCAAGTTACAAATACAGTCGTGAGAGTAAAGTAAGACGCTGATCCAAGAGCACATGCGGCTTCACGCACATTGCACTCGCAAAACACATTCACACGGCGTCGATTCTTGATCGATAGCCAAGCGTGCGAAGGCACAGAGACGCAGCATCGCGGCGTGCCAAGGAAGCTTTGATCGTGCAGCGAGACCGGCGAAACTTGCTTTTAACGAGTTTGGCTTTTTCCTGAGGTACTGCGCTTTCGTAAAAATTTCCACGTGTTCTCAACGGCAAGTCTTACGGCTTAAACAGGGTTTTAAAGGAATACTACAGCGAAATGTCGACGCTTATTTCTTGGTCTATTTGAGTTCAAAGGAGTATTATCTTATCAGACACACCAATCTCTTGTTGAAAAAGACACGAAAAGGAATTTTAAAACGAATTAAATGATCTGCAAAAAATTACACCATCTTCCCGAGGGGAACCATGGGGTGATGCGGAGCATCGGGGTGGTGCTGACGCTTGCTTGCGCCAACCCACTAACTGACGGGACTGTTGCTTCCATCACACTTCATCGGAAGAACGGAGTGAAGTGGAGTCAACAGCGGTGAACTGATGTAGCACGAGTAACTTTGAAAGTCTAATCAGACCGCACGGTAAGGCGGCGCAAAATGCCCTAACAGCGCTTGCAGGTTTCCTCGTCGAGACCGGGCTGGCCGGCGAGATATAGGCTGCAACGGACGCGAGCGGTCGGGAAATGCTAGCAGACGACAGCCGCGGAGTTGCGGAGAAAGCTCACCCCACTAGAAAGGCCTGGCATGGCGCTGCGACCCGCGCGCCGAAAACTTTCCTCCTTTCCCTCCTCCGGGGAAACACGGTTTCGCCTCAGACCCCGCCCCGGTCACGTGATGGGGAACGCGCGCAGCTTGGCGCAGCGCGCTACCGCTCACACTTGAAGAAGAGGAGACTAGAGGAGGAGAGTTGCGTATGCGTAGTGTGAGTGCGGACTACGACGCCGACGCCGCGGGACATAAACCCGAGCAAGAGATGCTCCGCATCTAAAAGCACCTGGTGGATGTCGCTAACGCCTCGTTTGTAATGCCAGTCTAGGAACCTTGACAGGTAGTGACGATAACTGTCTCGCCTCCGGCCACGACTAAAGTCACTGGATTCCTGAAAAATACAGCCATCAGGCTCCAAATACGAACGTGCGATTGTCATTTACGGATATTGTGGATTACATTCAGCCTATTTGTGAACACGACGGGCATTTTTCATATTTTGTTAAAGTATCCCTTTAAAAAAACTTCTTCGGCGAATGACGACGAACGAGTAGAAAACCTGTCTTCAGCACGCTGCCGCAAGCCTCCGCAACGCTCCAAAAACGCGATTTTTTTGAGATCCAAGATGGCCGGTCCGGTGGCCGCACTCGCGCTGCAGCGACCAAGCAAGGAGGCGCCATCCAGTAGTTGTCATAGAGATCAGTGGGTATTGTCGTCATTCCAGCGATCGGACATGAGCCACTACCCGATTGCTTGTCGAGCTATTAGGGAGTTTTAGCGAGTCGCTTTTGGAGTACACGTTTCCGAAATATGCGGTGCAGCTGCTCCGTCCTGTCAAACCGTACGTGAAATTTAACGTATCTTAGTGAATCATAAAACTGGTTCAACCGTGTAAACGATGATGATGATTGCGTTTGACCGGCAGCACCATCTGCTAGTAAACACGTGAAACATTCTGCAGCGTGCAACATCTTGGTGGCTTGTATTTCCGGCGTACGACTGATGTAAACAAGACGGCCGACGTAACATTTACCGGTCGGAATTCTAAGAACTGTGAAGCAAGGTAGAGTAAAAGGTGTCTGAACGACCGCAAAGGTGTATGGTGTGTCTTCTTCATCTTGAACTTGAACGATCATTCACGTTGTTTGCCGTCGAACCAAATCATTTCGTCTACTCGTGGTCGCAGGCTAGTCCGCCCGCAGGTCGAAAAAAAAAATTACTAGCATGCGTAGTTTAGAGCACTCGCGATCGCTTACGATTGTCTGCCGTGCTCGAAATTATTTGGTTAAGTCTCTCAATTGAAGCAGAGTAACCGCTCATTCACACTGGAAGAGGATCCGCGTTCGCAAAGCGGTTGCGAACGTGGTTGTATAAAGATCCAGTACAATAGACCCTTTCCGAAATTCAGTCTGGCCACTTTGATCACTATCATCATCTGTGGAACGGCATCTGTGCCATACCAATGGCGGCCTTCTAGTGACTGATAAAGGAAGACGTTGAAGATGCTCCTAAGCGGATCTTGCGAGGCCTGTGCATTCGGGGGGTCAGTACGACGCGACGTAGGAATGGAACACAAGAGCTACGTAAGCGTTCATTTCTAATAACTCAGATTCAGTCAATCTGTGGGCGGCACAAAATCGGCTTTAAAGCCCTTTGGTGTATAGAATTTTCTCGAGGCATCTGAGTGGGTTGGAGCTTTGTTCTGAATGCAGGTTCTTGGTCACCATCGAACTGAAAGTGATCGAGAAAGAACTCACACTGGACTATTCCTCGCGTGCCGTTGACTTGCGAAAGTGACGGTGCCCATACAAGTTCATTTCCGCCATTGATATGGCAAAACCTGGACTGCATCACAAACCACCAGATGGCACTGAATTTCGGAAAGGGTCTATTGCACGCGCACTCGATGACATCAAGTGCGCGTGCAATTGTACTGGATCTTTATACAACCGCGTTTGCAACCGCTTTGCGAACGCGGATCCGCTTCCAGTGTGAATGAGCGGTAAGATGGATGGCAGATCGCCGCCTGCTATCCTAAGCCTAACGCTCGGCTGGGGCCGCTGAAGCGGCGGACAAGCCGATCGCCATCTTTTTTTCCCCCGAGTCGTGAATGGTGCTGGCTGCGTTCCGGTGACGACTCCAGCGGCCGAAGTGGGCGAAACGAAGGAGAAGAGCCTCCCGAAGCACGCAACAACTCGCCCGCGCATGCGCAGTGGCATCGCCGATGCGTTCGAGGACGAACCGTTCGTGTTGAAACGACTCGCTAAAACTCCCTCTTGATTATCACCAACTCAAATCGAGTGCTTACGCAATGCTCGGGTCCCATCTACGAACCGTGCGCATGTAAATATCGTCAATGATGGACTATGCCAACTATGCCGACACTGCGACCTCCAAACGACGTCATCGGGTTTTGCAAAGAGGTGAAAAGAGAACGCTCGTCTTTCTTCATGAAATTACACCCGAACGAAGACATTTCTTGGTTAGTGGAGTTCCGTGCGAGTATACTCGAGTTCCATTAATGCCAATAAGCTCGTGTAAAGTAAAAAAAAAAAAACAAAAAAACATTCTTACTGAATATGGTAGTACCGCCCCTTTAATGTTTTTTTTTTCTGCTTGCGTTTTATTGTTTTAATGTTTGACACCGTGTCGGCCTTTCCATGTTACAGGTGGGTAACGGAAAACACACACAAAAAAAAAACATACGAACCTCCAGGCAAATGTCTCTAAGCGAAGACATCGTTTGCGGTTCTCGCAAAACATCCAGTCTCTGACTTTATAGCGGCCAGGCGAACCAATCTCTAAGTTACAAGCTGTCTGAATTCGGCGAGAACAATTTATCGGGAAATGCTTTTCTTCGTTGTTCCTCGAAAAGCATGGCGTCGTTCCGATTCCGACGGGCGAGAAAAAAATGTCTGCCATTGATCGCGTTGTTTTTCATCGACGAAGAAAGAGTTCAAGGAGCGAATCAGATTCGTTGCGGTACATTTTCGAATGCGCTTTTCAGAACGCCCAGTATAACGTTTGTATACTGTGGGCCCGACCCCTGTCGGCAAGAGAGAGAAGCATCACGCCGAAGGAAGAAACATGGCGACAAAATGCTCCCAATGTGCAAATTAAACTATGCTAGCTTTATTCATTCAGTACAAGTAATGATTATTCGTCTTACTCGAAGAACATATATGAACGATAACTATAGCACCACATTGCAAATTATTTTATATTCTAATCCTTTCATCACAAAGTTCAGGAAGCGAAATCAAATTTAAGGAAGACCAAATAGAATATCAGACCTCCAATGATAGTAAAAACATAACGTGATTTATTCTCAGTGTCTTACATTTATTGTTGGCAAAAAGCGCTCTAGGCGCTCTTGTGAAGAGAAATGCCCCATATAGTTGAAGCTGTAGTGAGCATGGCGCACGGCAATAATAGACAACGACAGATCGAATATTGAAGGGCGCACAGAAATAAAACGAGGTCGATATGAAATAACAAAAAATAAAATAACATAAAAAGCAGCCGGGGCTTCAATGTGAAGATTCGAAAACAAAATACGAACCAATTTTCGACACTAAAAATCGATAGCTTTGCTTAACGATAGCTTCCTCGCCTTGCCTACAACCTAGGCTGGCACAAACCGACTGAAAGAAGCAATGAGTTACAAATAAGATAAAACGCAGTAATGTCGAAAGAAGAAAAGCGAGCAGGAATGCTCGCTGGCAGTGACCTTAAGTCACGCCACAGCGTTCCCATATTTAGCGCTCGGCCCTGCGTCATAGCTGCATTATGAACGAGGAGCTGCCATTTTTATCCCAACGCGGAATTGGGCCCGGATAGATTTGTATCATCTCGTCCTTCTCGCGTCCGCCATTTAATGGCGCTTGCCCTTCCTCGTTTGCCGGGGAGCGGGCGCACCTTTCCGAAAAAAAAAAAAAAAAAAAGCAAGAAGAAAGGGGCTTCCTCAAAAGGTATATAGTTGTACGAGTGACGTTCCTACTCGTGTTGGTTTCGCTTTCCTAAATTAGAATTTGGACAAAATAAGAGCAATTGCCGCTCTAAGAGAAATGAGCGTGCGTTCAAGCTTCCCCTTGGTCAGTCCTCGGGCCAGTTATTGGGACTTTAAGCCACGCGCTATTCGAAGCTTAGGATATGGACACTCCGTTTTCCGTTTGTCTGGTGGGCGCCGCCATTTTGTTTGCTAGTGCAGAGAGGGCGCAATCGGCGATAGCCACGTTTTGAAAATGCGACTTCCTTAGACTCGTAGACGCGTCAGGAAGCTTAAAGGGGTCATGAAACGATATCGGGTTGCAATGTTCATGACTTTATAAAGGCGTACTGGTCTAGTCTCGACCAAGTATAGTCGCACGGACCGCCTCTAATTCAGAAGCTTCTTGATCGCGTTGAAATTGCGAGGATAAAAGGGGACTATATCTTTCAGTCTTGCCTTCGCGAAGCTTAATGACGTAATTGTGGGATCGAAACCAACCGCCTGACGACGGTCGAGCGCGGCTCATGGATAGGACACGAGAACTGCGTGAGCATTCGACTTCGGCTCGTAACAATCAATGCCACGGCGGACATTTCGGGAGTGGCTCGCGTCCAACCACAGCGGTGATGAGAATAGCCGAACTCTAACGATGCCTGGAGCTCCGCACACGTTTTCTACTTTGCCAACCCCAGCGTGTGGCGATGATTAACTTTGGCGACATATGATCGGCTCCAGGCCACGTGGCCGCTTGTTGTGGCTCCGAGTTGAGGGGATGAACGGTGTTTCCATTTCCTCGAATTTATTTGACGACTGCTCGCTTAGAAAGAAAAGCTATGGCAAGTTTATTCGATTATTAACCTTAGGGAATGATACGAAGTTGTATTTAGCGAACGTAGAAAACTCGTTCCACTAGGTTGTGAAGCGATTTTGTTTTGCTTTGTTGCGGACTGTTTTAATATTTCTAGAAGACGAAAAAGATTTTCCTTTCATTTCAGACAAAGCTTTAGATAGGTGGCCACATGATATTAAGCACCTAGATGGCTGACGTGTTGTTACTAGAGATGTTCGCGAACTTTTGTTGAACCTGAAATTCAACTGGTTCGGCGGCCATTCGAACTTCTAGCAAAGTTCGACTGAAGTTGGACTTTTTGACGGTGCTGCGTAAATTCTACGCAAAACATTCGAATTATTTGTAAAAGTAATTTATAAAGTAGCTTCTTTTGTATTATATGTGCACTTTTGCTGTGCACTTTTGATGTTCGATGTGTCACTGAGCCACTTTCGCAAGCGCGATAGTCACACCTTCCCCGTCTAGCCCACCGTATACCTCGGGGCTTGCCGCTACATAAGCTACACTTGGGACGTGGACACTTTTGATAGTCTCGGGGTGCGCCGCCATTCTCTTTCCTTCAGCAGAGCGAGCTTGGAGATAGTGCATACGATTCCGAAACCACGACGTCCTTACCTTCAGACAGTGTCAGGAGAACAGGGCGATATCGTTTTGCCCTCTACCGGACTGTTTTGAACGATTCTGGACGATGGAAAAGTGTTTCCAGCGATGTCGGATAAAGCTTCGAATAATCGCCAACCACGATTTTCTAAAACGCGACTGATGATCTTATTAGGTAATTAACGAACCTATCGCGAGGCCTCCAATAATATGCCTTCCTGGCCATATAATTCACCTGTACGGACCACGTTGGTGTACCTCTCGCGGATTATGTTTTTTTTTTTTTTTAAATATATATATGCTTTAACAAAAATAATACACCCCGTATAGTTTAGAAACTGCTCGTACCCGTGAAGAGGCAGCTGCCGGAAATTTGTCGGAACTCCTTTGGCGTTTTCTAACCCTCGAGATAAGCCCCACAAAGACCTGGGGCAGTGTATGCGTGCAATGTAGTGACCGAATTTGTCCGCGTATTAATCTTGATCGGTGACCTGTCTTCTAGAGTAGTTTTATCGCTCCTAAGCGTAAGCCACCAAATGCCGCATCCCCTATATTCGTATTACTTTAAGATGAAGTAAGCGGCCCACTGTTGGGAGAAATGATTAGGCTCTCAAAATTGCAATCTGTTGAGGAAAAAAACAAAACGGAGTATTACTAAATCGATATCATAGGAAAGTTCACGTAGAGAAAGCTAGATGCGTTTTCGACGGCGCTGACGCAGAAGGGTTAGCTAACTGAACGACGGCGTGCTCTTTATGTGTACGGATTTGTCGTCGCTGTACCACCTAGCCATAACCATAACCATAAAACAATGTAGGCGTTACGCGCTGCACAGAATTCCGTTTGAACTGAAAACAAAGGAGCGTTTTTCACGTAGCGCGCTGTATAACGGGCGAACGCCTTTTCGATGTTGTAAGAGCGCGACGCAGTTTGCAACTCGGCACGCTGGCATGGAGGGAATAAAGGCGTTACGTAATTTTTGATAGCGTTTTCCGCCACTCCGCGCAAATATGGTACGACGGAAAACAATTGTGTTCGTTGCAACGCAATCAAAATGCCCGTAGTGTTAGGCTAGAATGTTTAATTAGTTATGTGATCCGGAAGCGAGTGCTGCCGCAGTTAGGAAAACCCTAGCTCGAACTTAGAACGATAAATTTCAGTTAAACCGGGTTTCGAAAGTTTAACATCCAGACCTGTTTTCTTTTTTTTCTTTTCAGTGTACAATTAGCAGAAGAATGTAACATTTCCTGACAGAGATTCAAGAATCAAACAAACAAAACACAAAGGTTGTCAAGACTGGTAGAAACAACTTGACAAGGAACCTTGACAAACCCTCGTCTTTGTAGCCGAAGTTTTTAACGGAGGCGCGTTGTGACGATACTTGCTTGGAATGTTTTTCACTTTCCACGTGCTTACTGGCACTAGTGGGACCCAAGTAACGCCACTGACCAAGAAACTTCTTTGTTGAGGCGTAATTTCAAGAATAAAAGCGATCGTTTTCTTTTAATCTCTCCTTCGTGAAACTTGATGACGTTGCCTCGGGGTCGCGGCATTTCCCAGTGGCAAAATTGGAATGCGGCTCATAGATTGGAACCGAGCATTGCGTGAGCACTCGATTTGGGCTCATGATAATCAATAGCTTCACAAGCATTCGGGCAGTGGCCCGTCTCCAATCGCTGCAATGACGTCAATAGCCGAACCATAACAATGCCTGGAACTCAACGCGTGTCCTGTGCTTTGCAAACCCCAGCGCGTGGCAATGACCAACGTTGGAGGCATATAATCGGCTCCTGATCACATGGCCTCTTGCTCTGGCTGCGAGTTCAGGGGGTGAACGCTACTATACTCTGTTTCACCTTATGATGTACCGCAGGAAAGACTGCAAGCGCGAGTTCCTTGCTCTGGGGCACATCTTGGCGGCACAAGCTCTCGTGCATTAAGGGCAGCCGCCAACGCTGTGAGCTTGAGCTTCTAGCCTTCGCTGCGGTACAACATAAGGTGAAACGTAGTATAGTTTTTCTTTATTTTTTTCTGCGACACCTATTGGATGTGATGAAATAAAAAACGCGTGTTTTATAGGATAATAACGTCAGGGATTCGTTCTAAGCGGTATTTGAGCAGAGTACCAAAATCATTGCGTCGTTCTGTTAAATGTGAAGGAGTTGAGTTTGTCACTAGACGACAACTGCGACCCTGTGGCTGTGTTGTCAAATGTGGGAAATGACCAATAAAAATAGCTCCCGGCAAGGGGCAAAGGGAAGTTTAATTTGAATACATGCAAACTCTTAGAAATATTTAAAAAAAAAATTATCATACTTTACACGCTATTTCATTATGTTCTACTTTGCCTCTTGGAGCTAGGCTTTCCCCGTAATCTTTATAATTTCTTCCGACTCGGCAACGCAGCTCCGAGGCTCACATAATGTTTCCTTTTCAAGTAAACAGGCGCAGGTAGAAAAGCACTGACCAACGGGTGAAGCCAATGTAAAGAGCACCCACATGCACCTGAACAACCAATGTTACCTCGATAAGCACACATGGAAATGCCCCCCCCCCCCCCCCAGTATGCATTCATAGAAGTCAATATAAAAGTTAAAACTAAGAAAGCGTACAACGAGCGTCCTCACTGCCTGCCCACGTAACATTATATTACTGCATCTAGGAGAATTAAAATGCAATTAAATGCGAAGGTCCCGGGTTCGATACCCGGACCAGGCGGGTTTTTTTCGGTCGCTCACCAGTCACCAAGCTGTGTTTGGAGATTTGTGTTTGTCCTTTGTCCTTCTTGTTCCCCTTCTCCAGGGATTATTTTCGTCAATCTAGGAGAACATTTTTTAGAAGACTGAAAAAGTGAAAAATGCACGATTCTTAGGTGAGTTTGTTCTTGAAAGGTCTGTTGATCAAACGGAGATGGTGCAGGTTGAAGCCCTCAAATCAACATTTCACGTCCAACGCATGAATGGAGCTTGTGTTAGGGACTTTCTACAGAAAGTGGTTAGTGTTGTTGCGTTCGAGAACTCACAACCTCAAAGCTTAATGACGTAACGTCAAGTGATAGGTAGAAAGTTGCACGGTTGGCCGGCTTCCCCTAAAGGTGTTTAGTCCTTATGCGCATACAAGTTATTTAACACTATGGCTTCCAGCATTGCTTCATTTTTTTTTTTTTTTTTTTTGAAAACGCGCTAGTACACCGGGCGCAGTGTATTTCAAGTAAAGTGCTATAAATTCAGTGTACTTTCAAAGTAAAGTGCAAGTACTTTTTAACACAATCTTTTATTCATGATGCAATTTAGTTCCCTGTATAGCGATTTCTTTTAATTGGTATGCCGTGTCCCAGGGGTAATTGAGGGTGCATCAATTATTTTCGCAAATGGTGGCAAAATTAGATTATGTCAAATGGCCACAGAGCAGTTGTTTTACTCTTGCTGACAAACTATTTCACACAATCAGCTTATAAGGCACTTATTTGCATCGGTCTTATAGCCGCCATTTTTTTTTCACTGGGAGAAAGGACCAGATGAGCGATGCGTCGTTTACCTCCCGTTTCTGGTGAGAGTAGAATATCCCTCCCAATATTTCTTGAATTGACAAAGCATCATTTTGGGATACAAATTTAACCAGATCAAATTTGGGGAATGCACCTTGAAGTCGGGAGTTGTACTTTCCTCGGAAAGTACCGAAGAAAAAAGACTAGGTAAAGTACAAGTACATACAAAAAACATACTTCAAGTAAAGTACAAGTTTTCTAAAGCTACTTGAAGTAGTACTTTAAGCACAACGTACTTAAAGTGCTTCCCAACAATGATATTTATATGTATATACTCGTCGTTGCCTCTTTAAAACGCAAACTTTGCGCATTTTCCAGACGCAGCATAAAGTAGATTTTACAAAATTCGGTTGTCAAAGAAAAACAACGACGTTTTTTTGGGGTTGCAGCGTGTACGTTTTGGTAAAATAATAATTAAAAAAAAGCGAGTCTGCAATGCGCATACAAGTATCGACTTTTACCAGGAAAGAAGGGAACTGGTATCTCTGGGCGAGGAGTCGAACTACTTTTATGACGGTTCTTGAGGCCAAAACACTATTTAGAGAGATTAATACACCTTTCGCTTACAAGGCCTGTTTCGACAAACATTTCTTCATAAAATAGGGAGCGCTAAACCTATGGACGACTCCAGCAAAACTGACACCGCGTAGCGGCAACGCTGTGAAGCTCCGAGAGAAGGTGGCTGTGCACCCGTTGTCTGCCTTAGCTGCTGGGTTCTCGTAGACAGCATAGCTCCACGCGTTCGTTTATTAAGATCGCCTAAATAATCGCGGCTTATCAGTGCCGCTGCAAAATAAGGGGTAAGCAAGAATGAAAAAAAAAAAAAAAACCTCTTATACTTCGTCTCACCCTAGCATGGACTAACCGCGAAGGCTGTGCTAGCGCGAGCGGCCAGCCTTGACTGCCTTGACTAGAGCACTTGCTGCACGAGCGCTCGTGCAGCCGCCGCGGCTTCATTCAAAGCGACTAGCTCGCGCTTTTAGCACGCGCGGCTAACAATAGTCCATACTAAGGTGAGACGAAGTATAGTGGTACGCAATGTTTCTTATCCGCGAGATGAAAAACACCCTCATCACGCAAAACATCTGTGCGCGCGAAACTTGTAATGAGCCCCACGGACTGGAGTGGATTTATAAAATAAAGATTGCCACCGAAATTATATCAGCAAAAGAAAACAAACAAATGAATGCTTAGCAACCGTTTCAATATATATATACAGGGTGTTTTTGGTTTTTTTTTAACCTTAACAGATTTGTTTAAAAAAAGCCGTGAAAGTTACACTTATGCCGCTTGTGGAGGCGAGTTATACGGCCAGGGGGACATATTATAGTGGGCTAATCGTAACAATCAGTCAGCTAATTAATTAAAATTCGTTAATTAACTTTTTAAATAATGAAAATAGGCATATGGTTCCAATAAGAAATTTGCTCAGCGTCATCGAAAACCCCTAAATCAGTCATTTTCAGAAAGACTTTGAGCGCGTGAGACGCGTAGTAGTGAACTGAAGTTACCGCTCGTGGAGCAGGTACAAAGCTAGAGGTTGCGATAAGACGCCCGCGCGATTTTTCCGTCTCTTATCTAGCCCCAGCCTTGTACCTGCTCCACGAGTGGTAACTTTAGTGCAAAACTACGCTTCTCATGAGCTCAAAGTCTTTCTGAAAATGACTGATTTAGGGGTTTTCGATGACGCTGAGCAAGTTTCTAATTGGAACCATATGTCTATTTTCATTAATTAAAAAGTTAATTAACGAATTTTAATTAATTAGCCGTCTGATTGTTACGATTAGCACCCTATTATATGTCCCCCTGGCCGTATAACTCGCCTTCACAAGCGGCATAAGTGTAACTTTCACGGCTTTTTTTAAACAAATCTGTTAAGCTTAAAAAACAAACACCCTGTATATATATATATATAATATATATATATATATACAAATTTGTTCATAAAAAATTAATCAGAACCCTATGGATTTCAGCCAATTAGAATTTTATGACACACGTTATTCAATTTAATTACGATGGCGTGTTGATGGGCGTAAAAGCCCATTCTCGCCCACCAGTCGAAAAAATTGTGACGTGCTAACAAATCAGGCAAAATGTCAATATTGCGCAAACAATTATGAAGTTTCGTTGGGCATCAGTTTAAATTCGCACAAATACACATTCATAGGAATTCTGCGTAGCTTCCCCATCAATAGTATATTTTCAAAAGTATAATAATAAGCCTGAAGTCAGAAGGTACGCCTACCCGAACGATTTTATTCTGCGCCTTCACCGACATTCTTTGCTGAGGCCTAGTCGGGTCATATTTTGCGTTCACGGTCTTGAAACTCCTCGGCGTAATTTCTACAACCGTGCTTTCACTGGCTAGCGCAGAAGAATGTTCCCTGAAGACTCGTAATCCGGCGGATCTGGGACAACAGCGGCACGGCGGCCTGATTGCAACAAGCCACAGCGCTCCGATCCTCTATCCCAAAGAAGGAGTAAAAATAAAACTTCAGCACTTTTTTGTACTGGAAAAAAAAAAAAAAGAAAAAAGAAAAACGAAGTGTTGTGACAACGGTTATAAGTAAATCACTTGTACTTCGCTCCAAACGCTTACTAACCTAACGATGTCATTCGTTGTTTTCTTCAAACGTAAACCCGAGGATGACATTCGAAGAGCATCAACCAGAGTCAACGCGAACCCTCATCCGCACTTTGTCGACCTCCCGGAGGACGATACTTAGTTGTTTCACGGGTACCTTGTCACCCTTCAAAGAGGCTCGGAGTAATCCAATACCTTGGAAAACCACAAGTCTAGCTTCGACCAAATACGTGAATCGATCTGGCGGAAGAAGAATATATAGATAGTTTTCAGTAATTATTTTTATGCTGTCACCGCACTAACTAGAATGTTTTTACCGCCCAAAAAACCTTTTCAGATGTAACCCTGATTCAACGCTCCAACGCAAGAAATCATTTCGCGTACTGAACGATGGAACCGATCCCCTCTTGTCCGCCATTTTGTCCGACCAGCTTGCCCCCTATAGTTTGCTGGAGTCGGCAACCGCGACAACGACTACGGCAGTCGTAACCACGCTAAAACGACGTCGTCTGCTAGAAACACGGGGCAGGGAGAAGGAGAGAGATAAAAAGAAAGAGAAGAGAGCAATCGCAATTCCCGGAAGTTGCTTTCACTGCAGTGTCTGCCTCTCGCGACGTAAAGCCCGCTATCGGGATTGGGGCACAGCCCAACCTTTATCGACACGGTGAAGTGATGAATAACAGTCTCACATAAGCACGTTGCACGCCAATTAAATGTCAAGTTTTTCTTTAAACGGCAGAAAAGGAGAATTGTCAAAGTTGTCTACGACTACTAGGTTTGTCTCTAAGTCCTTGTAGAGTCTAGACCAACGTCCAAGAAACAGCGTTCTCACGGACATTCCAAGAACGCATTGCAAAAAGTGGCATTCATTACTCTTCAACGTCATCAACTGGAGACGAACTAACATGTTTGCGACCAAACGGTAGGCAGGTACTACAGAAGATTGCGCGGATAAAGGCTATTTTTGTCCATGTGGACAAGTCGTGCTGGTTGCCTGTTTGTGGCGTGGGGCTATATACGCTAGCGTTTTTGCGTGCTTCTCTTGCTGCGGGTTCCAGGGTGTTAGCTGACATACTGTCCGCCTGCATGTCCATGTTGAAGACGCCATCAGACTTCTTGAACTTGATCATTTCTGAATTTTCTTTGTGACTTAGTTTTAATCAAATCGTAGTATCTCTTAGGAACTGAGATTGTCTTCCGCTTTAATTTTGTTCGATTTGAACTGAAATTAGGATTTCTTGGCAGCCCTTCCCCTCTTCCTTTTTTGTTACCTCCAAGAGGATGCTTCTTTTGAACCTACCTGAACACTGTGCCCAGCAGTATGAAATTCATTTCATAGCATTTATTTAATGATATTTATTTCGTCGCATTTATATCTCTAACCGAATTATTTACAAATCGTGTATTACCATCAATCAGGAGTGACCCTGAATATGCTCCGGCTAAGAATGCCAAACCACGAAGTAATTAACCCAAAGTTAAACTCGCAAAAGGTCGAATCGTATCAAACGGGAAGAGTCCTAATGAGGTCTGTGCGCTTCCGTTAGCCGCAGCTCATTTCATTAGCGTTGATTCTCTCAGGAGTGCAATCGCTCGATGCAGTCTCCCTCCTTTTGCTCCAACCTCTTAACTTCTGGCCTTAGCTTTGATAACTTCCGCTTCGTCACTTCCGGGCATTCTCAAACCGAAGGAAATGAGGAAATACAATTCCAAGACACCAAGGACAAAAAAAAAAAAAAATCAGTCTGAACAAATTAAACGTTCCCCCGTTAAAAGAAAAAAAAACACAAAAAAAAACACGTCGCTTACGCGTGCGCGTTTGGAAGGCTCGTGACGATTTCTCCTCTTCGATTTGGCTTCACGGTTGCCGTTTCATCTTTACTTTTTTTTTTTTTTTTTGAGGCGCAGTTTTTGTATTTTTTTTTAGCAAAATGAAGCATTAAAAGAAAAAGAAAAGTTTCCACACTTACGTGTTTCTCGTGCTTCAGATGCTGCAGGGATAATCCGTCTGCGTCGCAAATTCAAACGGGCACGTCGTCTGCTCCGAAATAACGGTTGTTCCTTCTCTCGTCTGCTTCGCCGCTCTCGCACAGGGACGCCCGCTTCCTCTCGCTGCTCTCTTCTCTGACGGCGATGACGGAGCGACAGAGTGACCTCCAAAACGCGCCCCTTTCACGACAATTTCGGCGTCGACGCAAAGAATCCAGTTGAGCGACGTGCACAGTCGCAAACGAGGGCACAGGCCGAGAAACGCTTTTGTCTGGACGGGGCGTCAGACTCGAATGCAGCCAGCAGCAGCCGTCTTGCTTCGCCAGACGCGTTGCTATCCGACAAGTTGGAGAGAGTCGAGCAAGCCGTCAGGGGCCCCTGGAAAGGGAGGGTGGGAAAGACAGGGTCCCACCGCGCATGCCCAGAACTCGCTCCGGGCTTCGGCGTCTTCTGCGCATGGGCGATGGAGGTCGGGATTTCGATCTTCGCGAAGGGATGAACTTTCTTTCTCTCCCCAACTCTCTCCATTTCACCTTCCCGTGGACCGCAGACGCTACGAGCCAGTCCAAGCCAATCCAATAACTAAGGAGTGTCACGTGACCTGCGGCAGGTGCGCTGCGCTGTTCCCGAGTGCGTCGTTACCTAATAGGTTCGCGGCGTTGGATTCGCCGGGATGGCTCGTAGGCTCTGCTGCGGTCCATCGCAAGGTGAAACCGAGTCTCCCTCTTTTCCGTCGCTGGCTTTTGTTTCTTCATTGCATTTTATAACAGTGCTCCTCTAACCTTCGTCGTCGGTTCTGTCATCCTGAGCCACGTTGCTTTGTGCAAAAGGCGTCTTATCAGATTTCTTCTTACCCTTCTTACGGTGCGTGACTTTCGACGCGTTTTGGAAAGAAGGTGCCGAGAGGGGGAAGCACTTTGACCCGATTTTTCGACCTGCGCGTTATTGCGGAGGTCTGCGAGTCCCGTAACCCGTTCGCCGCGACGGGTTGCAGTGCGAGAGCAAACAAACACGAAGGTTACGAAAATCGCGCTTTGAATCGCCGAGATTCGTGGAACGGCGGTGACGCCGGCCTTCCCCGCTTATTAGAAATGGTTGGTTAAACTCACTCCGGCTAATAAAAAAGCCGGTTATAAAAGAAAAAAAACAAAAAGAAAACGTTCGCGGTTTACTTGATTATTGTTCCTTTCTTTGTAGTAAACAGTCCGTTAGCATTTCGGGTGAAACAATAAATAAATAGTGATTTAACGGTGGGCCCTACATAAGATCATCGTACCGGCCACCTTATAGCTTACTACAGGCTGTGAACGGCAGGTGGGTCTTTCAGTTGTTCCGCCCCTAGCGCTCGCTTTCTACCTTCCATAATAGTTCTTCGTCTCCTGAGCTTCGACCGTGCACGAGCACCCAAAGCACTACGAAAGGCAAGGAGCGCGGGCTGGATTCTGGGTATGAGACGCCCTGCCGTTTTGACCCCATCATGGCTATAACTGTTTTCAAGACCTTCTGGGTACGCACTACTTTAGTAATCCCTTTTTCTACTCGCGTTACTTCATTCAGTGAAACGTTGCTGGACTTATTTATCACAAACATAACTCGGACTCGGCTCTCTGCTGGTGTAGTGTGTTCTGATATCAGTGCCCACCTTCCCATTTATTTTCTTTTGATTTAGATAATTTAGGGGGAGCCCCTAGTTATGAGACCATATATTATTCTCAGGTCGTTGACGTTCAAACACTACAAATGTTCAGGCACTGCGTGGCATCGGAAAACCTGGAATGTGGTGCTCTCAAGGAACTCGGCTGATGAAGCGTACGATTGCTTTATCAGTCAGTTTGATCCTATATATAAAGAACGTTTTAAGCCTTAGAAAAAAAAAAACTACGTGTAAAACGTCTAAATACCCATGGGTAATTTAAGATATATTAAGAATGATAACTAAAAGAAACAAGCTCTATGCGCGTTTTTTGAGCACTAAAGACCTAGACGTGTTTCAAAAGTTTAAAAAGTGTCGAAACGAAATAATCAGCGTGCCAAGGAAAGCGAAATGTTCATCATTACAGAATGTTTCATAGTGAAAATAGAAGTGAAGTAATTTGGAAAAAAAGTTAATATTTTATTAGACCGGAACGATCACGATAACGTTCTACGAGAACTTATAATACGAGGGAATAGGTTGATTGGAGTTGAGCTAGCAGATAAATTTAATGATTATTTTACAAATTTACTTCTCCCTGCGCAAACAAGCGGCTCCCCCGTGTTTAACTCAAGGAATTTCGCAAAAATGTTTTCTGTTTTCTACCAACGAGAGCGAGGTACACTCGGCATTTTTAAATCTGAAAAACAGTAAACGTACCCATTTCAATGGAATGCAGGCGCAGCCGATAAAATACGTGCTTGACATTATTTTGCCTTGTCTCACACACATCTTTAATTTGTCGCTCTCGACTGGTGTTTTTCCTAAAGGTATGCAGATTTCAAAGGTGTCTGTTTTATACAAGTCCGGGGACAAACATAATATGTCCAACTACAGACAGATTTCAATATTGCCTGTTTTTTCAAGGGCTTAGAGGAAGTTATTCATGTCAGGCTTTATAATTTTTGTGAAGAACATATTCTACTTACGGATTCTCAGTGTGGTTTTCGGAAAGGTCGATCTACTAAACTGGCTCTTTTACAGCCAAAAGAAATTATCTTAAACAAAATTGAAAACAAGCGTCTAACTTTAGGAATGTTTATTGATTTTTCTAAAGCCTTTGATCGGCGCTGAGTCATAAAGTTTTGTTAGAAAAACTATATTCTTATGGAATTCGAGGGCATTCCTTGCCTCTAATAGAAAGGTACTTGAGCTTCCGGCAGCAAAGTGTTGAAATGAACAGATATTCTTTAATGCTGAAAGCAGTTGGGACAGAAGTACCTCAAGGTAGTGTCCTGGGGCCATTGCTGTTTAACCATTTATAAATGAAGTAGTTATTACTATCACAAGTAATGCCTCGTTAGTCATTTATGCAAATGATACCAGTATATTTTTTCAGGAAAAAAAACAACAAAAACATTGATAGTTTAATTACCGACGCAAATATATGCCTAGAAAAAATTAGTTGGCGGACTGTTTCCAATTCTCTAAAAGTAAATGAAAGTGAAACAAATGCAATTATCGTTAAACCGAAAGGTACAATGTGTAACACCACCACAAAATTAATGATGAATTCCTCCGAGGTTAAATTTGTAACTAATGTTAAAACATTCGACGTGATTGTTCACGAACATATCTTATGGGACTCCGCATATTCAAAATCTTACACTCAAACTCTCGAATATTATAGATGTTTTTTTTATATAAGCATTGCTATATATTACCATATCGTGTAAAACTTTTAATTTACAATGCATTATTAAATTCCAGTATTTCATACTGTCATCTAGTTTGGGGACTACGACAAGCACTAGCCTTAACAAATTGTGTTTTTTTTTTTCTGCAGAAAAAAGTAATTCGTATCGTAACTAATGAGTCGTATTGTGCACATACTGAACCTCTTTTCTGTAAACATAAAGTAATGAAAATCAAAGAATATTTTAAATGTAAGCTAGCAACAATGTACGTGGCATCACTTAAATTTCCTAATCATCCATTACGGCAAATTTCCAAATTAACTAACTGGCTGTCCCTTTTTGTTCATCCTTCACGAGTGTTCCGATTTTCGAAACAATATTTCATATGAAATGCGCAGCGCCGGATCCTTGAGAGTACTACGTCCAGGAATTAATTACGGGCTTCCGATGATTCAGTACACACTTCCAACAGTATTGCTTTATTTTTTTTTTTCAAAGAACAAGGTGTCTGCATCGAAAGTTTAAATAAGTATACAATGCGTGAAATATTATCCTACTAACATGGGCGTACCAACCGGGGGGGCAAGAGGGGGAGGGAATCTGGTTTGCACCCCCCCCCCCCCCCCCACACACACACACACTGAAAAACAATTTAGTACGCCGCTGCCTACTAATAACATATTTCTGGCTGTGGTTCATGAATGTCCCCTTTCTGTTTCAAATAATATAATTATATCCCGCTGACCGATCTGCCGGTAGGGGGCAGGGGCTTTGTCAAGCTGATCTTCTTCAGCTTTTTCTCCTGCCTCTATCGCCCATTTTGTATTATGGAAGTAAATAAATTGAATTGAATTGAATTTAGCATACCTACCCCATTCTAACACACATCATAAAAAGAGAAAAAAAAAAACCTAGAAATTATTGCGCGTTAGACTCGAATACGAAACCGAAATCGCGGGCATTCGAGAATCGTTATTCTTGGATATAAAAAAAAAAAAAAAAAAACAACAAAAAAATACGGAGTGCGCGTTAATACCCGTTCACGCACTTGCAACCGAGTGGGACCGATTGAGACACTCCTATAAGCCACTTGCGACGGCTTATAGGAGAGGATGCGCTGCTGCGGAGTATACGTCCTAAGCCGTCGCAAGATGCTTAAAAACCGGTCTTTTCTCAGTCGGTCGGTGTCCAACGCAAGTGTGTGAACGGGTTAATAGCAGGTTACACTTTTTGCTGACAAGCAACTTACTTTTAATATACCTTTCTCGAGTAATTAGCGCCGTCTGGGGTCTGCTCGCGAGCTACAAATCAAGGGCAGCCCGACATGTCGACACACGCGAGAACATATTGCCATGGGACCGCTGTGTCGGTTTTCATTGCTTCGTGTGCCCCGTTTTGGGGAAACGGTTTTTGCACATCCGATACGGTACGACGGGCCCTAAGGTAAGAACTGCGCATGCGCGAGTCTTCTGTGGTATTACCGTAATGCGCCTTGCGAACCGTAAGGCACGGCCAATGGGCCGACATTGACAGTCTCGCTTCGTTACTAAAACGGCTATTTGGCTGTCGGAGGGAGCGGGCCGAGGCTTCATACATTAATCAAATAACTCGCGGTAGTGCCTGGCAGGAGCGCCACAGCTGTGAGAGCAAGTGTATAAAGTTGGAGTCGGCAATGAAGAAAGAAAGTTGAGCCACAGTGCCAAGGGGTAAAGTTTACGCGTACGTATGCGCAAAAAATTACTAAAAAAAAAACGAGAAAAAACATTATTTTAAAAACTGCCCATGACGTTGAAGTCTGCTGTGGTTGCTGTTCGAGACTCTGTCGTGGAAACAATACTGGCACACTTTTTGTTTTCATCGAGCACTCTGATGATGGCACAGTCTGAGAAAGTAGCGACTGCAATGAGCGTCGATAACATACGCCGTGCAAGTTGGTCCGCTCCTCGCGCACCTCGTGCGTTTGTTTACCCCCCAAACGAACTCACGCGCTTCCGTTTACCCCCTACCTTAACCAACGACGGCGCCTCCTTGGCTGCTTCGTCATCGCGCTTTTTCTGCAGGTTCTCTATGTTGCCCTTTGATTGGCCCGCTCCTCCTCGCGTTCTGATGCGCCGCATTTCGGAACACTTGCTCGCCGTATTCGGACAAAAGCAAAGTAAATCTGTGTGTGTTATCGATATAATTTGGATGAGTAACTGCGGCGGAACGAATCGCGAGCGTCTGACGACCGCTCAGCATCCAGTCAGCTTGCGGCTTTCGCCGACAAGAACGCTGAGGTGTACGAATCGCAAAGCGTTAACCTTAAAAAAAAACACGGCCCGTCTTTTTTTTTTTTTTTATTCGTCGGTGTTTCCGAGAAAGTCACAGCTACTGAAACAGCATCGTAAGCTGGAAGGCTTGCAGTCACTGAAATTGTCGCTAGAACACTTTGAAACGCTTACTTCTTTGTCGCACGGGCTGCGTCGCACAAAGATTCCTCGCACGTTCTAACCCGAAAAAAAAACAAAAAAAAAAACACCCCACTAAAAAACGAGAGAAGGAAAAGACCAACGATGAAAAAAATTTGGCGTTTTTCTTTCCTAATCTTCTTCACCAACGTTAAACAAACAACACCCAACAAACATTTATTCCCAATTCATACGGCAAAACCCCTTTATTTATTTTTTTTTTTTTTTTGCTCGCGGCGGCGCAACCGCAGTCGGAATGATAACGCGACGGCGGTGGCTCTTTGAGAACGCCCAGTGGACTCACCGTAAGTTGGACAAGGGCTATGGCTTACACACCCAGTGGACCAATCAGAGCGCCGGCTCGAGGAACGTGACAACGTATCGTCTGCACTCGCTCCTGTTGAGACCTGTCACGTGCTTTGCTCTGAAGATCATGCGACACATACATCGAAACGCTGTGGTCTGTTGTAAGGGCAAGCGGAGTGTGGCGACATATTAAACGGCCCTCCGCGCTTTCTTCGTAACCTGTCCAGATCTTCGCTTTTGGGGTCGCGGGCGGCGCGCGGCAACTCCTGTCTTGTTCTTTTCAAAAAAAAAAAACAAAAAAAAAACGACAACATAGAAGCGAGAATGCTAAAAACGAAGGAGAGCGTGAAAAGGTCTCACGACGGCACGACACGCGAAAGGCCACTTTTGCGTTTTGTTCGGCGGTCCGCCCAGTCGCGGACGTGGCCGTTGCAGGGCGAAGCCGTTTGTCTTCGCCGTTTCGCGGGACAGTTTTCCCCGTTCGTTCGCTTTGTCCGTTTGTTCGTTTGTGACGCGTCCGTTTGCGTTCATCGAACTTGGTCGGCCCCCATTGTGTTTGCGCGTGTTTGTTTCTACAGCCTATGCGCGCGGATAAAAGTTGTCCACACGCAATGCCAGAATGTGCTGTCAGAACACGACTCAATTAATATTGCACCGCAGAGTAAGGCTGTGTATATGTTTATACCACGGGGAGACAGTCTACTCCAATGGACGTCTGCTGTTTCCGCAGTGGATGAGAAATTTTGCCAGCACACCACGACTGCTAGCCTGGGGTCTTGCTTATACGCGGTAACGATTACGCGGTAAGGAAGTATTCGCAGGACGCCATATTTGAGTGCGCTGTTCATAGCGCATGCTCAGAAACGAGCTTACAAACATAGGCTGCTAAGACCAGCAATCTTGATGGTGTTCGTTGCGGAAAAGCTGTGGAAGCTCGCCGTCAGCACGTGATCAGAAGCTAAAGACTCAGACATGGCTGCCAGTGAATAAAACGTTTTAGAATAGGAGGCACTTTGGGTCCCCTGAGCAGCTTGGGATGTCGCATGAACATGCTCGACGCCCCAATATGTTTAGCTGACCCAAACTACTTGATGCCCCTGACCAAAACCGGCAGAGGGGTATTGAACCCAGAATCCCTGGGTTCTGCAGCGCGAGCTTTCGCTCCACATACTCCGAACTACTGTTCGCTTTACCCTAGTTACTCTAGCGCTCTCAACTGCCATTAAGCCAACGATCGTTGATATCTCCCAACTGTCATTACTGTCATTGAGCTCAACTATGTTCTCCGGTGTTACACGCTACATAGGCCTAACAACCACAGTTGAGATGCGCGTACATGGGGCACAGTTGAAAGCGAAACGAAACCTAAAACTGATGCCGCATTATTATTTTTAAATAGCGATGCAAATTAATTATATGCATACTTTTAATTCACTATAAACACTAAAATAAAATAAAATAAACTTTTTTAAAGTAAAAAAAAAAACAATCAGCAAAAAAAGAAAGAAAAGATAGTCGTTAGTTATTTATACAGCAGGAGTTTAGTCCGTCAGAACATGGCGACGTTGTTACCTACTGTATAGATGAGGAATTTAGCCAGTGCGGTACAACCGCAAGCCTGGTGTCTTTAACGTGCACCATGCGGTGGTACACGACCGCACGCCGGTACGATGCTCATCTAGATCAAAACGGACAAGAGTGCGGATTGAACCCAGGAGACAATCAGTACGTTTCACACGAATTCCACCAAGAGATACTCAACGAAAGTCTTATAGGCACCGACACCACAACGGCTGCAGCCCTTGCCGAGCTTTGGCTTCCGCGACGAGCCGTGATCGCTATTGGCGACGTGCGCGACCGAAAGCGTCGCTGTGGTCGGCCTTCCACGATTGGCCGAGCGCTGACTATGACGTCAGAAAAGGATTTATCATCGACGGAAATAAGAGGAATGAAAGAACTTTAATTTTGACGGTGTAGGCAGTGTTCCTTTGAGAGCGCAATGATTTCAAGCTTCCACCATGCTATTTACAAACACCATCGAACTTGTTGTTTGCAAGGTAATGACGTCACAAGGGGGAACCATAGGAGGGCGCCACCGAAACATCTCGCCGCTAATAGTCCGTTGCAACCTAAGAACGAAGGGAGAGGGTAAGACCGGCCGGGGAGGAGGAAGCAGACGGAACGCTGAAGAAGAGAGGGGGAAACCTCCCTCTCTCTTTAGCGTTTCGACTGCTTCCTCCTCCCCGGCCCGTCTTACCCTCGCCCTTCGTTCTTAGGCTGCAACGGACTATAGATGTCGGTAGAACACCACGCAGCTTTTATTGAAGTACACCGCCTTATAAGTAGGTCAAATAAACGTTCCTATGAAAATAACATACGCGTATATGTCACTTTTCAATTACTTCAGCTATACTTAATAACTGAAAACTGGACATCAGTAGAAAGGTGTATGCATTTATTTCTGTCCTCTCCTCCATATGACTAACTACTTGCACTGACGTCATAGCTGCGACCATTGTGATGTCCTTACTGCTGTACGCGTATACCGTCAACAACGTACAGTTCGCACCAGGAATTCGCTGTTCTCGGCCAGAACAAGAAAGAACGACCACCACCATAGTGTGATGACGTCACGTGCGAGACAGGGTCCCTATAGATACGCAACGCTTCGGAGTAACGACCTTTCAGCCATTTCCGGCTATCTCAATTGCGTTATTTGATGTAGAAAAAGGTTTCGATCCTCCGGAAAGGTTAAAACAGTCCGCGCCCAAAAGCAAACCGATATCGCCTGGGTTTCCTGGCACCGGGCCTAAAGTATCAGGGAGTCGGATTTTTGAGTCGTAAGGATCGCCAATGGCGCCTGCTCTGCAATAAGAACCAAAATGGCGGCTCCCACGATGCCGTAAATCGTAAATCGTTTTTGCTGTCCCGCAACGCTCTCCGCAACAAGCTACGATATCCAAAACTCTGCAGTCAAGGCCATGGGCACGCAGGCACAGTAGCGGCTTCTTCGTTGCGGAGGGCTTAGCGTAGGAGGAAACGCGGTCTACGAAAACTCCCTATTTAGTGAGATTATAGCGCGAGTCAAGGATGGTCCCCAGCAGCGCAAGAACCACAGGAGTGGTGGCGTTTTCATAGTTTGGTGGGCTTAAGCCAATATCACAAGAAAAGGCTTACATTAGATTTTCGAGAAAAAAAAAAAAAACATATAGAGAAAGTATGGGCTATGCCAGGGGTGGCCAAGCTGACCCGGCCTAAGAGCCGCAAACAAAACCACGAAACTTCCAAGAGCCGCGAAGGGGGGGGGGGGGGGGGGGGGGGGGGCAAACTTTTGTTCAGAGCAATAAGCGAAACTCGAACTACGTTCAATCTATCCGAGTCAAAAGCAGTCCAACTGTGCGTAAGGTAGCAGTAGCACAAGCTTACCAAACCGCAACCTCTCTTTCGATTTAAAACGCGTTTCATTTCTCTTTTTGGGGAAGTGCTCGTGTGAACGGGAGGGAGGGGGGGGGGGGGGGGTTGGTGAGGGAGCCTCGAGCCGCACTTTGACTCGCAAAGTGCCGCATGCGGCTCGCGAGTCGCAGCTTGGCCACCCCTGGGCTATGCCATTGCCAATCAACAACTTGATAAAACAGATGCAATTCGTTGTCCTGGTGTTATTTTTTCGAGTGACTTACTATGGAATAGTCATATCACTTTTATAACGAATGAGGCAAACAGCCTGTTAGGGTTTTTAGGTCGTAATTTCCGTCATTGCTCACAAGAACTGAAGGAAACTTTATATTTTTCTTTTGTTCGTTCAGTTCTGGAAATATGCATGCATAGTTTGGTACCCTCAAACTAAAAGTCTATCGGATTAATTCCAACGAGTACAAAGTCGCTGCGCCAGATTTGTCTTCAATAATTATACGTTCAAAGCAAGCGTCACGGCTATGAAAGAACAGTTACACTGGCAACTGGTCTCATGCAGAAGGAAAAATTTAAGATTATAACTTTTTTATTGTCTATATAATGATAATGATAAAACTTGCATCAATAAAGAAAATTACATCCCATGTCCTTTCTACGTGTCAGAAAGAGTTCACCATTAATACAGAGTTGCAACTATAAGCTCTTGTTGTAGATTGTTTTTTATTCGAACTGCATTAGAATAAAACGTGCTTAATGAAAATGTGTTTCCCTCTATATGTTTATCCAAAATGTTTTTGATAACATCTCCCTGCAATAATGCCTCTAAGGCGATGCAGCTATTCTCAATTAATAAATACATGTGCTGGCATCGCGCTTGTTTCGAGACACTGCGGGACGCACTGGCGGCGATGCTGACCGTTTGGGAAGAAAAGACACAGCCCTTCTCTCTTATTAACTTAGTCCGTGCACCGTGTTCGAGAGCGTGCATCACGTTCCAAAGCCACCATTCCCCCTTCGAGGTATAAGGCCCTTCTTTTCCGCCTGCTGCGTGGTACGCGCCGTATGAACTTCGCTCGTGACTGGGATACGGCGAACTTGAACTACCTGTCTTCGAAAAGCCGGACCGCTCCAACGTCCCACTTCCTTTTCCCCTCACTATGCAGTATTCCCGTCAATTCTTCACCGGTTATTATACTTTTTTTTCCCCTGTCTAAACGTCAAAGGACCTAACACGTGTAGCTCTTGGCACAGATCTCCCACGAAAGCCTTCGAGGTTGGACTGGAGGTGACGTACACTATACGGCATGGCTGCACCTCTGCCTCAGCTGACGTGCAACTACAATGTTCCGAATCAATGCCGTAAACTACACCATGTATGTCGTTCGTGTCGTGCGTATGTCGTATGTATGTCGTGCGAAGGCTTGGGGGGGTCGCGCCGTTTCACTTTGGCAGATGGCTGGCGGAGTCGCCAACGACAACGTCCGCGTTACGTCACATACTAACGCGCCGCCCACTTCGATATTTTTTTAATACGCCCGCAGCGTTTTGCTTCGAAGTAGAGATTTGGCCCCTTTACATTCAAGAACGAATTTGTGCCCAGCGTTGCTTTCTATGTCAGGAAACAACGCTTATTGGCTTTCACGTCATTCGACCCGAAGGAGTTGCTGCACAGCTCTGGTTCAATCGTGTCTCCCGCACTTGAAAGCGGCAACGACGACAACGCAGCACAAAGTTTTTCCTTTATCTGAAATGGGATATTCCTGGAGGCGCTTTATGTTCGATAATCCTCAAATCACAACGCGACGATGTTCACCAGTGCCAGTAATTGAGAAAATCTAGATTCATGCGAAGTATTTTTCGCTCCTCTTATTGTCAGGTTGCTCTTCGTTAGCTGGCGGATTGAGTAGACGTGCTGAGATTAGATGATGGCGGCTCTTTTCACCTACGCATGGCGGGTTGTACTCGTTGCCACATAAAAAAAAAATAGAAAGTGTTGCGCAGTATTCATGCGCTGCGCGAAGTAGTTCTTACGAGATTCTGCCGCCGAAGGAAGAAACCATGCTTTTGACGTTTCAAACGAATGCGTCTCGTTAAAATAACGTAAAGATAATAGAAGCACACACATATATCTCAATCGAACACATTAACGTCAAAATTAGTAACATTCCGCAAGCAACCGGACTTTTTTTTTTTTTTTTTTTTTTTACTGTCCTTCTGAAGGTGAATATGAGAATAGGTCGTGGATTCGAACGTGGCGCTGTGCTCAGGTAAGCTGTCATTGATTAGAAAGTGAGTTCGACCGCTTCACAGGATGTCTATGAGAAGTACTTCTGCTGAAGCATCACTCGTGGCGTCACTGTTTCGTCGCACGCTTCGAATATGCTCTCGCACCTCACAGGATCAGAATTTCGAAGTTCGTCTACCTTTTCAAATTCTCTGACTGAGAACTTTGAAAATCGTCATTTTCATAGCATGGTAAGTTCGAAAGTTAAAAAGATTGCCAAATTTCTTAACGCCAAATATCCGAAAGTACCAACAACGTCGATCTTTTTCTTCTTTTCTTAAAAATTTATTTTAGTAAATGAAAATTTTAATTTTCTTCAAATCTTTCGAACTCTTTGGTTCAATGCTCGAACCTCAGGTTCCAGAAACGTTCACGGCATCTCTAATAAAAACGGCACTTGTGGACTCGACCTGATCAGACACCGCCAGCTACTTTTCTTGAGAGAGGATTAAAAGTAACAAAACTGAATCAGCCAAAGGATGAAGGATAATGATATAAACGATTAAACAATTCCTGAAATACAAATTGATATACAATCAGTAAGAGAACACGTATTTGTTATAATAATGTTAAAAAATATTGAAATCTAGAAAAAAAAAAGAACATTCTTGCTTGCCAGGCCAGGAAATCTTTACAAGATCCCTAGCCCATTCATCTGGAATAGTTGTTGAAATTTTATACACACGTAGAACGTTGTTTTGTACACGCCGGATAGATTGCGCTAAAATGGCTATTATTTTATATCCTTCTCCGGCGGCATTGACGGTAAAAATTTAAAATTAATAATTGGTACAAGCTTTATTCTTAAAAGTCTATACTCGTTTTATAGTGCTCGGGTACAGATTATTCGATATCCCGAAGACCTGCGAGGTATGTTCGAGGTAAATTAACGACTCCGTTTCACGGCAGGCCTTTGTAAATCACAGTCCCAACTCGAAGTAAGCCAACACCCAGACAACAAGGCCGTAGTGCTGACGTCACCTACGGGAGGCCAGCGGGGGGCAGAGATCGAACGCGAGCACTATACGTTAGGCTTGGACTCGCGTTCAGTATAGGTAATGCGAGTAGGAGAAAACGCAATCGCTGTGGGTTTGCGTTATATACTGCAGGCTGCGCATGAGCGTCGACGCCACGCGCCAATCCAAGACGTAGTTTGGGTTCCCGCGCAGCGTGAGACACGCAACGCAAACGTACAACGCTCGTTGGTGCGTTTTTGTGCGTCCTTTCCTCGCCTGAGCATGCGCTATACTCTGTTTCACCTTATGATGTACCCAGAGCCTTTTATAAAAGGCTCTGGATGTACCGCAGGAAAGGCTACAAGCGCGAGCTCCTTGCTCTAGGGCACATCTCGGCGGCACAAGCTCTCGTGCACCAAGGGCAGCTGCCAACGGTATGAGCTCGCGCTTCTAGCCTTCTCTGCGGTACAACATAAAGGCCCGTTCACACTCTTGCGACTGAGTTCGACCGAGAGAGACCGGACCGGTTTTTAAGCCTCTTGCGATCTCTTAAGACCAGCTCAGCTGTACCAGCTCCGCTGCAGCGGAGCTGGTCCGAAGAGATCGCAAGAGGCTTAAAAACCGGTTTGGTCTCTCTCGGTCGAACTCGGTCGCAAGAGTGTGAACGGGCCTTAAGGCCCGTTCACACTCTTGCGACCTCTTAAACCTGGGTTCCTTAAAACTTCTTAAACCAGAAGACACACTGGCATTGTGGCGCCATCTATGCGGTGACCCTGGAACTGCATTTCACAAGAGCGAAGGTTTTGCGGGATTTCCGAGGTCAAATGTGCGTAATACCCATAGAAAGGCTCGTTTATAACATCGACAAAAGTTTTTCGAGCCAAGAAAGAAAGGATAATGCGCGAGAGAAATAAAAAAATATCCCGGACCGCCGAGTTTACACTGCTACCCAATAGATGGCGCCAGTGTGTCCTCTGGTTTAAGAAGTTTTAAGGAACCCAGGTTTAAGAGGTCGCAAGAGTGTGAACGGGCCTATAAACCAACACACTGTTTACAAACAAGCCCGCTTTGCCCACAACAGGTGTGGGCACTGCGCATGCGCAGAAGCCAAATTTGGGAGGAATGAAGCATTAGCGCATGCGCAGTACCGACAGCAGTGCCACCGCGGTCGTATGACGTCAGCAAGTTGAGTTGGTCTATAAGGTGAAACGGAGTATAGTCTCGCTTGCCACGGTGCACTAGAGTGCCTACATTTAGGAGGGCTTCCAGCTGCTCGAATGACGGCCACCCGGTTAATGGGCCGCGTTTGCAACGCGAGCTGCGAGGAAGAGGGGCAAGATGCGAGCGTCTAAATGCTTCGCAGCGTCCCTCCGCCCGCCATCCTCCTCGCCACGCGGCAACACGCGCATGCGCACGAGCAACCAATCTGCGCAGGAGGTGTCCGTCATCGAATTGCGAACGGTGGTTCGAGCCGCTCCCTTTCTCTCTACGTTGGACCTTTGCCTCTGTACGCTGGCCTTTTTGTAGACACGGGAATGCTTCGAAAGTGCTTGACGCGTGTCCGCGGACCATTCTTTCATCTCGTTTGCAGCGAAGACCGCATATCTTTCTACGGTCTATGAGCAGCGGGACAGCGGCCTAGGCGAGTTCGTGCAATAAAGTTGTTTTGTTTCGATGTAACTGCTCGCTCGAAGCCATTGGCTTAGTAGCTGCCGTCTAGTAGCTGCACACACCAGACTCCACCGTAAACGTCGAAAGAATCGACGCCCGTTCAAACCGTGGAAGTGTGGCCGCGCCGCAGTTTCGAACGATGGCCACGGACACGGCGCCGCGTTGCGTGGGCGCGCTTGCGGGCGGTGCTAGACAGTTTCGTAGGCGAGGTTGATGAACGGCACGTCGGAAGAAAAAGAAAAAGTTGCGCTACCTAGCAATCCGTCATGGTCAGCGGCAGCGCGTATTACGGTGAAACGAACGGATCGACGAATGAACCCAGACGGACTGATGTATCACTCCCACGCCCCGCACGCTCCGGGAACCAATTCGGTTTCGACAACGAATGCGGCCTTCTCGTTTCACGTCAAGTTCGACCGCAGTCGATCTAGCGATCCGATAGAGCGAATCGAGCGACCTAAAATGTGCATAACGACGCTGATCGGCTTTATGCGTTCCATAGAACCGCCTAAACCAATCACGCAGAGTAAATGCTTAATCCCGCGCTTTCTCCTGTGATTGGTATAGCGGGTAATAGGAAATCCACGAGGAAAACAAGCGTCGTGACGATGCAATTTTGGCGGTGTCTGACTGGCTACACCTAACCGTAGCGTCGGCTGCGGTGCCGCTTGAATCGAAACGGACTCCGACACACTTTTAAACGAGGTCCGCGAGTTCACTTTCCCGCAGAACACGGGGATGCAGTCACGGCAAACGACCGAAGGTTCCCGGCGAACGAACGAGCTTGGAAGACGATCACACCCGAAATATTCGACGAGCGCAAGCGCACAAAAACGAGCCAGTGAAATGTCGAATATAATCCTTGGAGATGGGGAACCAGAGGGGCAAAGGACAAACACAAATCTCCAAACACAGCTAGGTGACTGGTGCGCGACCGAAAAAATCCGCCTGGTCCGGGTATCGAACCCGGGACCTCTCCATTTCCAGTGGAGCGCTCTACCAACTTGTCCAGCTCACTTGCGCCTTTGCATTTAATTGCATAAAGGCTGAATTCCATGGAACGAATTATGTGACGAATTACTGGCGAACGCCGCCCGACGGCACGCTCGTTTTGCGCGCGACGTAGCAGCCTCTGTGTTGATTCCACGCGCAGAGCAAAAGCCGCCGGCCAAAATTCGTCGGTTATTCGCAGCATATTCGTCCCATGGAGTTCAGCCTTTAAAACTCATAACCTTAAAATGCAAGCCTTTCACCCTTGTTGGTGTTAGACTGGTCGCAGCTGATAAAACCTGTTTGCTGTACTGACGTCTAACGCCTGGTTAGCTCAGTTGGTAGAGCGCTCCACTGGAAATGGAGAGGTCCCGGGTTCGATACACGGACCAGGCGGATTTTGTCGGTCGCGCACTATCACTTAGTTGTGTTCAGAGATTTGTGTTTGTCCTTTGTCCCTCTTGTTCCCCTTCTCCAGGGATTATTTTCGTCATTCTTGTCCAGCTCGCTTGCACCTTTGCATTTAATGTCATTAAAACTGAAATGTCGTATACCCTTATCCTCGCTGGACGGATCTAACATCGCATATCATATTCTGCGTGCCGTTTGCTGGGATCCTTTCATCTTTCGCGTGATTGGCTGTCCCTGTGTTCTTCAAAGAAAACGAAGTCCCGCACTTTTCTTTTAGAGCGTGCGTGTAATGCGTCATTTTCCGTTTAACGTGAGCATGCCCGGAAGTTCTCTTCTGGCGATAATCAGCCGCCAGGCACGTGCCCATTTTTTTTTTTTTATTTAGCCCGAGTGATAGGTGTTGGAAAGGCGTATGTAGTCGCTGACAGCTTAAGAAATCCGGGGCGTGGCTCCCGAGCAACCGAGCAGCTTCTTATCGCTCATCAGCCAATGGGACTGCATAGCGATGTTAACCGAACAACCAATCACAAAGCAGAAATCGTAAATACAATAAACCACATTACCTTTTTTTTTTTTAAGCTTTTGGCGACCACATTTTGTTTCAACTCAAGTCCGGGCGCAGTCAACACTACGAGCTGATGGAACCATTTATACTTGGGCCACACGGGCAACTCAAATGTCATTTACAACGAATGACATTTGAACGATCGGCCAATCAGCGCGCGACACTCCGAGCGTGGGGCGTTCCACGTGCGACAGATCGCGAGCCGATTCGTTGATCACACGAATGTCATTCGTTGTATATGGCATTCGAGTTGCCCGTGTGGCCCAAGCATTAGACAGCGTCGAAATCCCACAATCATGGTGTTCGTCATGTTTGTCTACGTTTCCTATCATCGCTAAAAAAATCATAAACGAAGAAAAAAAAAAAGCCTTGGGACTTGCTCTTTTCACGCTGTTTGTTTTTTCCCATTACCTCGTACCTCGTAGCGTGGCGAAGTATATAGAAAGGGCTTCAAATTAACAAATACCCACGCGTCTAATCTTCAAAAGATCACTCGAGGAACCAGTCTTTCAACGAAGGACTCTAGCCATACTCTGCATGGTAGGCAGATGACAGTCCTTAAAGGGGTCATGAAACGATATCGGGTTGGAATGTTCGTGACTTTGCGGAAGCGCATACTGGTCCAAAAGCTTCTTGGTCGCGGTGAAATTGCGAGGATAAAAGGGGACTATATCTTTGAGTCTTGCCTTTGCGAAGCTTGATGACGTAATTGTGGGCTCGAGACCACCCACCTGACGACGGTCGAGCGCGGCTCGTGGATTGCACACGAGAACTTCGTGAGCACTAAACATATGTTCGTAACAATCACTGCCTCGGGGGACACTTGGCGAGTGGCTCGTGTCTAACCACTGCGGTGATGAGAAGAGCCGATCCCTAACGATGCCTGGAGCTCAACATGCGGTTTCTACTTCGCCGACCCCAGTGCGTGGCTATGATTAACGTTGGCGGCATAGGATAGGCACCAGGCCACGTGGCCGCTTGTTCTGGCTCCGAGTTGAGGGGATGAACGATGCTCATATTCCTCCAATTTATTTGCCGACTGCCATCGCGTAGAAAGCAAAACGAAGGCAAGGAGCGATTCGGAGTAGTATTGGCGAAAGTAGAAAAATCGATTCATGGCCCCATTAAATGACTGGGCGATGGGTGTTTAGTTTGTTTTGTCCTTAGTGCATCTCCTTCACTCATGTATGAAACATAATGTTTGCGCTGTGGCACTCAGCATGACGCATTTCAAGTCCCAATAGCGTCCATGCGGAGCTTAACAAGGTTTTCGGACATTTGATCCGCCGAGCTCTTTTTTAGATCACAGGGGCAATTGATTCACTTTTCCAGGAAAGAAGACACGAATATTTTTTAGAACGAAACTGATTCGACTGAGCAGCACGACATTCGATACACATCCTACGCTTTGCGTATGCAGCCTATCGTTATACTTATCGGACACTCGTTATCGGAGCTATCGGTACGATCTACTCAAACTCTTATCACACGAAGAGCGGCTGTAATATTTTGTAAGTCCTCTTATTTAAACATACAATAGAACGCTCTCATCGGCCATACGCAGCCGTTACCAATATGTATGATGGGAACCTTAAAGGCCGGTTCAGACACTTGCGTTTGAGTGCGTTTGACTGCGTTGCGTCGAGAACCGAAAGCGAGTCACCGGCACATCTGTGCTTCGTATGAAGCGTGGGATCCAATTCAAGGAATCATCTTGGCACGTGATATGAGCAGCAGGGATGTCCTGGTTTCTCGCTGCCGCAACGCAGTCAAACGCAGTCAAACGCAACTGTCTGAACCGGGCTTAAAGGGATACTGAACCAAAGAATTTAGTGTCCATAATAAGTGGCGCACGTTCTTTCAACAAGCCAGCAGCCGCCGGTGTGCGCGAGCACACGCAAACAAAAATGACGTCAAAGACCTCCATTCGCGGTTAAGATTACAGTGAAATGTATGGGCTTCGTGCCAAAGGAGAAAAACGACCAATTTTTCTTCTACACAGTGGTGTCTGGTGTAAAAGGTAAGCGATTAATTGGTCTAACAAGCACGTAGCTTTCACTTGTAGAGATGAAAAGCCTGTCTTTATTCTCTTTTGGCGCGAAGCCCATACATTTCACTGTCATCTTAACCGCGAATGAAGGTCTTTGACGTCATTTTCGTTGCGTGTGCTCGCGCACACCGGCGGCTGCTGGCTCGTGGAAAGAACGTGCGCCACTTATTATGGGCATTAAATTCTTTGGTTCAGTATCCCAGGCTGGTTCACACTGCCCCATTTTCTTAACTTAAAGGAGCGGTGCAACGATATTCAATTGGAATGTTTCTCACTTTACACGAGCTTACTGGCACCAGTGGGACTCAAGGATACTCGCACGCAACGCCACTGGCCAAGAATCTCCTTTATTGCGGTGTAATTTCAAGGACAAAAGCGATCATTTTCATTCAATCTCTCCGTTGCAAAATTTGATGACGATATTTGAATGCTGTTCATAGATTGGACCCGAGCACCGCGTGGGCACTCGATTTGGGCTCGTGATAATTACTAGCTCGAGAAGCATTCGGGTAGTGGCCCGTGTCCAATCGCTGCAACGACGACAATAGCCGAACCATACCAATGTCTGGAACTCAGCGCGTGTCCTGTGCTTTGCCAACCCCAGCGCGTGGCTATGATCAACATTGGCGGCATATAATCGGCTCCAGATCAGGTGGCCGCTTGTTCTGGCTGCGAGTTGAGGGGGTGAACGCTGCTCGTTTTTCTTTATTTTTTTACTGGGTCTTCTATTGCGTGGGGTGAAAAACGAACGCGTGTTTCATAGGTCATTAACGTCAGGGATCCGTTCTAAGCGGTATTTGCGCAAAATACAAAAATTGTTGCATTACCCCTTTAAGTTACGTTAATTATGAAATATTCCGTGGAAATCACCGGGACCTCTGTGCTTCATATTAAGCGAGGCTACCAGTTCAAGTAGAAAGCATGGCTCGCGACATTCGAGACACGAATGTTTCGGTGACGAATACGTAACGTAACTTAACGTACGGAAATGGGGCAATGTGAATGAGTCTTTAGTCTTTCTGCACAACCGACAACCCCGCTGCTCATATGCGCGAGCGGAGCAGGAGACGGCACGAGTTATCTCGTCCATTGTCGCCTGCCGCTGGTGAACAGTTATGGCTGCTTCACGCATGCGTGCGGTCTATTCAGGAAAACGCGGAGTTTGAGGGTGCTTAGAGAATACCATATATGAAGCTGTTCGGAACAAGGCAACATTCGGTGTGCTTATTGAGTATCACGTATAGGGAGTATTCACTGGACGCCATATTTCTGGGTGCTGTTTAGAGCGCATGCTCAGAACGAGCTCACATCAATAGGCTGCTAAGACCGGCACTCTTGATGGTGCGGAATGCACGTTGCAAAAGAACTGTCGAAGCTCGCCGTCAGCACGCGCTCAGCATTCGCGCATACAGATATGGCCGCCAGTGAATACTCTTTATAAGGAGTATTCACTGGGCGCCATATTTGTGGGTGCTGTCTAGAGCGCATGCTCAGAACGAGCCCCCATTAATAGGCTGCTAAGACCGGCCATTTTGGCGGTGTGGAATGCACGTTGCAAAAGAACCCTGGAAGCTAGCCATCAGCACGCGCTCAGCAGTCGCGCACACAGATATGGCCGCCAGTGAATACTCCTTAAGGCTGAACTCCATGGGACGAATTATGTGACGAATAACTGGCGAACGCCGCCCGACGGCACGCTCGCTTTGCGCGCGACGTAGCAGTCACTGTGTTGATTCCACGCGCAGAGCAAAAGCCGCCGGGCGGCGTTCGCCAGTTATTCGTCACATAATTCGTCCCATGGAGTTCAGCCTTTATAGATAGGTCAGTCTACGAAAAAAAGCGTGCCAGATAAGTGTTTCGTTTTTTTTTTTTTTTTTTACTCAAGTATACCACTTGAGCAGACAGCACGTGCACGTTTCCACGTATCATGCTTTCTCAGTCAGCACAAATCGCAATGTGTCGGCGAGGTTGAAGAATGCATAGAGCGCAAGATCACAGACTTTATACATGCAGCGTCTGCAGGACCCAAGATCCATCAAAAGTGAAACCGGATCATGGCAGCTGCCATGCCTCTGTTTTTGTTGTTGCAGCCAGCAGCTGGATGCTTATCTTTGCATTAGCCACTGTGGCCAGACTCTATATGCCGGAAAACAATTTCTTTACCGATGTTTTTGGGACGCCGCACTCGGGTTAATCTTCACTCCGTTCGTGACCTGACAGTGCGGCGGAAGCAACGCTCTCGTTGAAACAGACGCACGTCTTCTTTCGTCTCGTGATCACTCTCCCGCCCACACCCACGTGCAGAAATCGAAGTCACGTGGTGAAAGGAAGGTGGTTGATTGGTCGGCGAGCGGGTTGCACTGCCTGCAGCTTCGTGGTAAACGGAGTTATGGTGCGGCATGCACGAACGAGAAGCCACGCGAACGTTCCACCCAACAGTTATCATCGTCCACGCTGGATATCACCAGTCCTGTTAGCTACGCGCACGTTTGTAAACCTCGCCGATCGTATCCTCGGGCTCTTAAAGAGGCCGCCTTATTACACTCCATTTCACGTTACGATGGATCGCAGCGGATGCTACGAACCGCTTCAACCAATCCGGCACTCCGCGCTTGACACGGGACGGCCCGTCGCTCCACCCGACCAGAAGGTCACATGACAGTCCCTGGGCTCTGTCCTGGCTCTGGTGTTTTCGTATAGACGCCTTACACACGCGCCAGATTGAGCCGCCATAGCCGCCCTTCTCATGTCTTACCGAGATGCCGAGCCACTGAAGCGGGCGTTGACGAGTCTCCACAACGGCCTATGCTGGGGGGAAGGACACAGTAACACTTTAAATGGCAATAACCTGTCCTGCTGTGGAAATGATGAAGTCAAGCGAACGGAAAAAGAGGGAACAAAAACTGAAGGGCAGTTATGGCGGCGCCCATGCACAGCTGCTGTAAAGCGTCTATACCGTCTGCTGCGGTCCATCGTGAGGCGAAACGGAGGACAGCAGCACGCGGCGGTTTGGGCTGTTCCGCCCGTCACGGATTGCGGGCGTTCCAACAAGTTCCCAGCGGCACGATCTGATGGCGAGACGTGATTCGCCGACTGTGTACTCTCGTTTTGCGACGAAGCGAAGACGTGTACGGGTGACCGCTTTGCTCCTCTCACTCTCAGTTGTCGCAGCTCCACCAGCGTGTCACGCTCTCGCCGCTATCGTGGTGACCGCAGAATTCACGTGATGTCACTATTCGGTGCGGTCCTAACGCGGCCGCCATGGTTGTCTGCACGGAGTATACGCTCGGAAGTGCGCGGAGACTCGTATCTGCGTGCCACTCTTGCCGTGCGTCTCATTTGGTATTCTTGCAACTTCGTTAGCTGCTCTCGTGCTTTGGTGTTGGTGCACACATGGCCCGCTGAGTGTTCAAACGTCCATGCGATGGGCTGGGTGAGCGTACGTTCCGGACGGGCTTCAACTGGGCTTGAACCTCAGTAGCGTATCAAAAGTAGAGTTAATTGAAATGAACGATTGCTTTAAGCAGGAGACAAGTACTTCAATCGCATGTCAGCCCTAAGCACCGTCAGCCATTTCCGTTTGCTATCGTAAGATCAAAGCAATACACGGGAAGTCTCGATTACATTCACGCGGCGTATGCAGTGCGACGTATATCTTCCAATTTAGTTAATCATGAATTTTCAGTTCCAGTATCTGACCCTGTTAGAGATAGCGGCAAGTTAGAACGCGTGTAAATTGCAAAATTGAGGTTCCATCTTCTCGCTTCGCTTGAAGTTACTAATGTAAACGTTTAGACATAAAAATAATAAACGGGCCATCTGGTATAAATTCGTCGCTTCAAATATACCGAATGTTTCGTGTTCGTCGATTTCGCTCAGCAGATTCGCGCAGTGCCGGTCGGCACGACGACCGGCCTATCTTTTTATTATTTGTTCCGCCGATCACGAATGACAACATTTGGTACAAAATGAATGCTTATTTCCGCAAGTTATTTTCATATTTGCTTCTTTTCGAGCCCACGCGGCTCGACAAACGATGGATTTAACAAACAGAGTTCCACTTAAAGCGTAACCTTCTATACCCGTTTTCACCTCAAGAACCGAAGTAAAAAAAGTCCGGCTCCTCGCGGAGCATTACCAATTTTCCCTTTTACGAGGAGAATTAATATATATGTAGGTGCATTTTAGATTAGATATATGTTATATAATCAAGACGTACACGTTTCAAACTCCAAAAGGATCGTTTCTTCCTCCGTCAACCAAACCTTGTCAGAACTACTTCGCCCGGAGTATGAACAATGCGCAAAACATCCTTTTTTCTTGAGGTGAAAACGAATATAGGCGACCGGCCAGCGCGCGACAAAAGATCACTGCGACCGATTGAACAGCATAACGTTAGAGTAAAAGTTAGAAATGTCTCCAAGTTAGGACGCCTTCTAAAGTATGCTCTTAGAAAATTATAGACGCTTTCAGGCAGCTGTGCATGGGCGCCGCCATAACCGACCTTCAGTTTTTGTTTCCTCTTATTCCGTTCGCTTCACATCATCATTACCACAGTAGGACAGGTGATTGCCACTTTAGCTGCTACTGCGTCCTTCTCCCCAGCATACGCCTTTGTGGAGGCACGTCAACGCCCGCTTCAGTGGCTAGGAATCTTGGTAAGACAGGAGAAGGTCGGCAATGGCGGCTCACTCTAGCGCGTGTCGGGCGCATGTTTAAAGCGTCTATATGTGCGACAAGCCATAAATCTTGCCACGCGCTTTGGCCGCGCGCACAAACTTCATAATTAGTTCATAAACAAGGCAAGCAAAACACAACTCCAGGTCACGTTACCGGGACTTGAGGAACTCTTCTAGCGGGACGTCATTGGGACGCATGCGTCTGGCAATGCGCAGAAGAGGGCTACTGCACGTGCTCAGAATACGTTCGACAAACCAGTGAACAAAGATGGCGCAGAAGGCGATTGCTGTAATGGTCTAAGAAGAGCCAAAACATTATATATAGACCACGCAGCACCTCACCTGTCAGTCTGAGAGGTCTTCTCGGCTTGAGGCATACTTTCGTTGTTCTTTCCGTACACACACACAAAAAAAAAAAATAAAGAAGACAAAACTTGATCCAAGGTATTCCGGAAACCAACGGTGACGTCACAAAGCACGTGAATGAGCAGACATCATTGACACAAATCGCAGACGAAGTTGCGATGCCTCCGCGGCTGCCAGTCCCGACACTCCCGCAATTTAAAAGATGGCGGCGACAGTGGTCGGCCCTCGAAAGCAGACGGCACGGACAGCAATTGCATACCAGCGTCAGTTTCGCCGTCATGCGAGGAACGACACCACATAATGAGCATAACGTCCGCGTGTAAAAAGCAAACAAAGACATCCAGAGAAGTAAAAAAATATAAAAAGCGAACAAAAGATGCGGTCGCGAGTCTTTATGGTTGGTCGCGTTCAAACATCCTGAGTGGAATGGCACACAATAGAGGCCAATGGCACCACCGCGGTGTTTTGTGTCTGTTTCCTCTTGGGCCGGTTGGAAGCGGCCACTTCCGGCCTGGTCGGCAGCCGATTGCGTGAGCTGACGGAAGTGACGTCATCTTGTTCCCGTCCGTGGCACTTGGGTCTCCGGGACGACTGCTTCCGTTCACCATCCTAGTTGCAACTACTACTTGTTTTTTCTTGTTAAAAATAAATAAATAAGAGCACGCGTTTATGTTTGAAGAAATCTGGGACATTCGCATTGCTAAGATGGTTGCGGGAGCATGAGATACTTGAATCGTGGAGCTAGAAAGTTGCTTTAGTTGCAGAGTCCTGTATTTGTGAACATATTCAATTTCAGTTTTCGTGCCAGTTATGCAGGCTACGTTTTATCAGGGAGTCGCCTAATACCTTTTTTTATATTCTCTCTCTCTCTCTCTCTATATATATATATTGCCTTTATTACACTGGCCAAAGTACTATATACAGAGGAAATGCCAAAACGCCATTTTATGGTAGACAATCTTTCCGATGTCTAAACTTCCACACAACAAATTAGACTACCTTTTGTTTGTGAAAAATCTTGATAAGGACAGATTAAAAACTTTGGTTATATCTGCCAAAATCATCGTACGTGGATTACGTTTCTAGCCTCGAGGTAAGTAAATGTTCGGGACGATTAGTGACATGGTGGTGCGACAATGGATCACCTGGTCACGTGACTAAAGGAAGTGACGTCACGTGACATCCGTGACGTCACGAATATACACTCGGCGCTACGCTCGATTGGTTCATAAGTATGCACCATTTTTGTGGGACAATTTTGAAGTAACGCATCTTTGTGATACTTTTCAACGCTTTTTCGTAACGCTGGACAGGGCCAATACTTCATGTGGTGATTGGGGGTTAGCGTGGTGATTTCAATGAGCAAAAAAAAAAAAAAACCTTCACTGTGCGAGAAGAAAAAGAAGGGAGACGAAGAAGAAGAGGTGTGGAACTCGACGGGACAGCATCAAGCCAACCAACTCGCCCAAGCTGAAGTTCTGACCAGCATCAAGCCAGTGGGCTGTGCCTTGCAACTTTACGCGAGGTCGTCCGTCGACAGGTCGACGGAGTCTTGCAGCTACACGCAAGACCCGACAACAAAGACGCCGCCACCTAGCCACACGTCAACAGACGGGCTGAGACATACCACCAAACCATCCCTGCAGCGCTCACCAGGCTTCGAACCCGGTCGCATCGCTCCCCGGCAAGGCCTGTAAGACTCTTATTCCATACTGTCAGTGACATTCGCTCGTGCTGTTTCTGTAATAATCTCTATATATATTGTCTTAAATCTTTATTCTTATTTATCCTATCGAACCACATTGTCCTCGTGTTCCGTCTCACTGTGTCACACACCTGCGAGCCTGCACTAGTCCACCACATATCTGGCGTCCGCGACAGGACCTTGCTCTTGTTTTCCACTCTAAAGAGGTTCACCTCGCTGGTGTGTGTGTGACGACTGACAATGGATCTCTAGAAGTTAATGAAGGTTGGCAAAGAGTTGGGGCATTCGGGGCCAGAATTAAAACAATGGATGGACGAAGAACGTTCGCGCGATCGAGATCAGCGTGTGGCGCAGCGCGAGGCTGTCACAGAATCGAAAGGCAATGCTCGCGCTCGATTAGATGCAGAACGCAGTTACGCTTACAGGAGCGACAGGGAATCGTAGGAGCGGTAGTTTCAGATGCGGCTGGCGAGGGTACGTCAACTGGCGCTGTACATGGACATCGGAGCCCGCACAAGCTAATACCAGCATTTAACGAGAGGTGCGACGAACTTGATGCGTACATCCAAAAGTTTGAGCGGGTGGCAACGTCACGAGTGGCCCCCGGATAAATAGGCCTTGTCCCTCAGCCTATGCCTGACAGGAGAGGCGCTAAGTGTGGTCGGACGCATGGTTCCTGACGACGCCATGAACCATAATAAGTTGAAGCAGACCCTCCTTCAACGTTTTCGGTACACCGAGGAAGGGTACCACACTAAGTTTCGGGGCGCGAGACCGGAGGACACGGAGACGGGTAGGCAATTTTCTGGCCGCCTTTTAGGGCATTTTGACCACTGGCAGAAAGTGGCAAAAACGGAACACACTTATGACGCCCTTCGAGATAAAATAGTGTCCGAACAGTTCCTGAAACAATGCCACGAGAAGCTCGCAATCTTTTAGAAGGAAAGGGGCTACCAGGGTCTCGATAAGTTAGCTCAGTGGTTCTCAAATGGGGTCCGCGGACTCTTTGGGGTTCGCGAAGGCATTTTAAGGATCCGCGAAGCCCAGCCTCATCAGTCAAGCCCGGCAATAAAAGCCTTTTTTTTTTAGATTAAGAAAAAACGTTCTAATTTTCGTGTAAGTTTTTACGTGTATATGTCAATAGGAGAACTCTACTTCACACTAGCACTTAGTTATATTCATTTATTAAATCTTTATCCTAATTAAGCTATACTTTTCCTTCCCCTCACCACGAACGGGGTCCTCATTCGTAGCCGCCGATACACAAGGGGTCCGCGAAACATCAGTGGCTGAGAACCACTGAGCTAACGGAAGCCACAGACCACTACCTCGAGGCCCAGGGGTTGACCAACCCTGGAAAAAATAAAGAAGAAAAATACCCTAGCAAGCCTTCGGGGTTAGCTAGAATTTCCGCCCATCGAGATGAAAAAAGGAAACCGCAGTGCTTCCTCTGTAACAAACAGGGCCATCGGGCGGCAGACTGTTGGGTCAACTCAAAAGGACCTAAAGAAAATGCGAATTTCTGCTGGAAATGTCGCGATAATGGGCATAAAGCCGATTATCGCGCCACGTGTTGTTGTTACCTCCTTCTTTTGTCCCCGTCTTTCGGCGCTTCCTTCCAGTTATAAAGCCGAGGCTTGTCCCAACAAAAAGTCAGACGTTGGCGGTAAAGCGTCGTGCTCAGTGATGCACTGCAATAGTCCTGAGGACTCTGGACTCCGACGCTTGTTTGTCGAAGCAATATCCGGTGGGAACAGCAAGGACAAAGGGGACCGAGGTTCAAGCAGAAGATATGCCGACGGCTACAGGACTGCTTGAGGGACACCCTGTCACTGTTCTGCGGGATTCCGGATGTAACTCCGTAATAGTAAAGCGGTCATTAGTTCCTGATGGCAAACTGACAGGAAAAAGCCGAATGCTCTACCTGCTGGACCGGACAGTCAGGTGTATACCTGAAGCGGAGGTGGACATTGATTCTCTTTATTTCAAGGGCAGAGTGACTGCGACGTGCATGAAAAATCCGCCGTGCGACGTCGTATTAGGAAACGTTGTTGGCGTACGGGATGTTTCTGCGCCCGATATCAATTGGAAAGCAGAGCCGAATGCTCCCACCCAGAAAGAAGAGCCTACACCAGCGACCTCGAATGAGAGCCACAGCAGTCTGACGAGTCAACCAACTCGTACAAAGACGCCCTCTTTATTGGCTGCTATGAATCCGAACGACAAGAAACTTGAGGGTGCAGTTGGCCGGCTACCAGTGGCAACGGTCAATCCAGTGGATATTCATCCAGAGGAGCTGCGAACCAAGCAAAGAGAAGACCCTTCACTAAACGGCTGCTTTGAGGCTGTTGGACGCGAGGTGGTGTCACGAGCAGCTGATGTTAAGTTCTTGTTGACAAATGGAATTCTTTTCCGTCACTACAGATTACCATTGGCTAAGCAAATGGAACAGCTCGTCGTTCCAAGCAACCTTCGAAGCTTCGTGCTGAAAATGGCACACGAGGGAATTCTCTCTGGACACCAGGGAATTAAGCGCACAACAGACCGGGTGCTCGAGGAGTTTTACTGGCCGGGCGTGCAGGGAAATGTCACTCGGTTCGTAAAGTCGTGTGACATCTGCCAGCGAACTGTGCCAAAGCACTTAGTAAGCCGTGTGCCTCTCGGAAGCATGCCAGTCATTGCTCCACCTTTTCAGCCGGTAGCCATCGATATTGTGGGCCCACCAGCACCAAACTCAGAGAAGGGAAATCGCTATGTCCTCACCATGGCGGACTTCGCGACACGCTACTCTGATGCCATTGCTCTGCCAAGCATTGAGACCGAGAAGGTAGCCGAAGCTTCTCAAAATGTTCTCACGCGTGGGGTTTCCGCGCGAAAGCATTATCAATCGTGGGAGATCGTTCCCGTCTGGACTCATGAAGAAGTTCAGTCGTCTGCTCTCGTTCAGACAGCAGCCGACCACACCGTACCATCCCATGGACAATGTAGAACGCTTTAATGGTACGTTGAAGCAAATAATACGCCGGATGTGTCAGGAGCGCCCTAAAAGCTGGGACAGGTACTTAGCGCCTTTGTTATTCGCATATCGCGAACTTCCACAGACTAGCCTCGGGTTTGCGCCCTTTGACTTACTGTACGGCAGATACGTCAGAGGACCCATGGCCATCTTGAAAGAGCTCTGGACAGGGGAACGGATAGACGACGAGACGAAGACCTCATATGGCTACATGAATGATCTGCGCCAGCGGTTAGAGGAAACATGCCGGATGCCCCAAGAACATCTCATGAAGGCGAAGGCCGTACAGAGGAGATACTATGACGTCGTCGACCTCGGGACCAGAACCAGCTTGTTCCACAACAACATACTGAAGAAGTATGAAGAGAGGCCGCTAACCAATCAGACACCCCAACGTGCGTCATTCGCATTCCAACACAAAGAAGTGGAGGAAGTGGATATACCTCTGCTGACGCTGCACCAAAAGGAAACTTACCGAGACGTGAAAGTTTCCGACAAATTAACTAGCGATCAACAAACTGAGGTTGCTACCTTCTTGGCGGCACACCAGGGGAGTCTTTTAGATGTTCCAGGAAAGACCGATTTGGTGGAGTGCAAATTGAAGCTTACAACAGACACCCCTGTTCAAGTGAACCAGTACCCGATACCATTTTCTTTACAAGAAGTTGTAGAAAGGGAAATCTAGCAAATGCTACAGCAAGGCATAGTTGAGCCATCGGAGTCTCCGTACCAATCACCTGTTGTGGTGGTAAAGAAAAAAGACAAGTCAATGCGGCTGTGCATCGATTTCCGACAACTGAACAGGGCTTTGATCTCCGACAACGAGCCGATACCAAGGGTGGACATGATGTTTGCACAATTAGGACGAAGCAGGCACTTCTCAAAGTTCGACTTCTCGGAGGGGTACTGGCAGGTTTCAATGCACGATGAAGCAAAACCGATTACGGCCTTCCCTTCCACACTGGGATTGTACCAGTTCCGTGTTATGCCCTTTGGCATCCAAACCGCACCGGCCGTTTTCTCCCGGTTGATGAGAAAAGTGGTCCAGGGTCTCCCAAAGGTCTACCACTACTTCGATGACGTCCTTATTGCCACAGAGAACTGGAAGGAACACCTGGAGACGCTCGAGTTGTTCTTCCGGCGGGTAAAGAATGCCGGTTTAACAATCCGACCTACAAAGAGCGAAGTTGGTTTTTCCTCTGTGAAGTTCCTCGGACACATCGTGGGGCATGGTCTTCTGAGGCCGCAGGTCGAGACACTGGAGAAGATTCAAGCTGCTAAACAACCAGAGACGAAACAAAAAGGTGCGATCATTCCTCGGCCTTACGGGCTATTATCGGGATTTCGTCCCACAGTACGCTGAGATTTCTCATCCGCTAACCAAACTGACACGAAAGAGGGCACCGAGCAGGGTAAATTGAAGCAAAAAGGAACAAGGGGCTTTTGACAAGCTAAGAGAACAATTGTCCAAAGAACCCATCCTAAAAGTACCGGAGTTCTCGAAACCTTTCGTGCTACGCACCGATGCGTCGAGCACCAGCGAAAGTGCCGTTCTCATGCAACGGCATGATAGTGTTCTTCACCCGGTCGCCTACGCAAATCGTCGACTTCTCCCGCGTGAAGCAGGCTATTCAACAATCGAACGAGAAGGTCTGGCACTTACGTGGGCAGTTAAGAAATTTCATGTATTCTTGTTCGGAAGGTCATTCATTTTGCAGAGTGATCACCAGCCGCTTGTTTATATAAATTCCGCAAAGCACATCAACAACCGAGTCCTGCGCTGGAGCTTAGATCGAATGGAATATGACTTTGCCGTTGAGTATATCAAAGGTAGTGAAAACATTGGCGCTGATTATATAAGTCGGATTTCTGTTGCTTAATAATATTTGTTTATGTCATTCATGGTTTTGCGTGCGTAAATAGTTTTTTTTTTTTTTTTAAGTGCATGTGTGGCCGACGTTCCTTATTCAGGGACTTTTGACGTATATACCACTGTTTGTGTTGAAACTATACATTCTTTTTCCTCAACGCACAGTGTTTAGGCCGTGACTATTGTGCCTGATCCTTCGCGTAGAAACGTTTTGTGTGTGTGTGGGTGGGTGGTCAACGGACATGATTTATAGCATGTCCGTTAACAACCTCTATGTAACACGGGGCACATGAGCCAAAACCAAAGTCTTGTAAGAAATGTCGCACATTTTTTTCTGGTTGAAGTTGCAATTTACTTTGTCTTGTTAGGGTACACTGTGTGGTGAGCGAGGAGGTTCGAATTGTAAAAAGAGGTCTGGGACATGTATATAAGGCGATGGTTGTTCAATAAATTTCAAGCTGTGGTAGAGACTTCATTGTTCTGTCCGTTTTTTTTTTTATTGTTCCTACGTCTCAGGGTTGCTATGGATGTCATCCACCAGCTCGCCTGCGTTTTATACCTTTGTTCATACAATACGCCGAGTTTGGAGCAGAGCACACAACCTTATTGCCCTGCCTCGCAGCTACTTCCTTTCAATGTATGGGTTATGCCATGAATGTAGAGTACTACAATTTTTTGCTTAGTTCTTGTCTTCTCTGTTCCATATCTGTGTCAGCTGATTTGTGTTAGTTAGGTGCAAATGTTTTCAGGTGAGCGTACCAGGACACCAGTCGGATAGCCAGAATCACGTAGGCAGGAAAATTGCTTTTCAAAACTTTGCCCATTGTTCTGGTGACAATATTTCTTTAAGGCCGATACAAGAGCGATGTAGGAAACACTGCGTTTTATAGTTTTGGAATGTCCAGATGCAAACAAAAGAAATCTTTTGCATGACCTTGGTTCATACTTCCAACATATGTTTATATCTTTAAATTACAGTGCGAGGTCGAGGAACATGATGGACTTGTTCACAGGTATTTAATGTGCTGTGTTTAGAGACGGATGGTACTGCCCCCGGATATGTGTTGAGGGCATAGCGGTGATATCGATAGCCTTTCGATTTTATGAGCAGAAGGCATGAAATGCGTGCGATAATGACAGAGAAGGCTTGCGGGTTGCCAAACCGACAAACGTCACCTGGCTTTCCCGTGCAAAGAGCCGAGAAATACTTTAGACCATCTGTAGACCTGTAACGACCTATTTCTCGGTGTTGATTAAACCAGGGATATTGCCATTTTGGGTATTGTTTCATATCCCCTGTGGTTTTGAACATCCCGTTATTACCCTCTGTATTATGACTACATCACTCAGGTGTGCCTCTTGATGTTAGTATTGGGATTTGTGTCAGGATATCTCAAGTCATTCCAGGTTTCTCTCTCCCCCTTACTTTTTGTCATGGTGCCTATTTTAGCTCTTTTTGGAAAATAAAAATTTCAGCTGTGTTTGAGACCTTTCGGTGTATGTGTCCTTTTTTACATAGAGTATCAGGGTTTATGTTGTGTTGCACAGCTAGTTTATTTTTGAAAGTGCTTTATTTTTAGAATGCAAAACCGTAACTTGAAAAAGTAAAATTATATGAAAACAGGTTTTGCAATATTTCATTCTCGAAAGTAAAAATTAACACTGACTAGCATAGCATAACGTAAACATTCGGACATTCTTAAATCGCATGTTATGTCAAACATTAATCCCTTTTTTGAACACGTTTTGCAGCACACTACCTCTAGGTTGTATCTCGTAACATATCTACTATTATACACGAAGGCCTGCCATATTCGAGACAAGATGAAATGCAGCTAGACAATAATATACTGTAAGCGACCTATTTTTCGAGGGCTCAATATTTCACGATTTAGGTTAAAGCTGAAGTTTTGGAATAATTCGCGGGTTCTAATTTTCACGACGCGGTGGGATCTCAATATAGATTCCAATGTGTTGACATCTTACCGGAATTGTTCGCGGGACCTATTTTTTGCAAATTGTAGGCGATTCGCGAGAATTAAGTCGTTTACCGCATATACAAAAAAGACGTGGCGAAGTTTGCTACTGAGGTATTCCAGACAAGATGAAAGTAGTTGCTGTTGCAAGTTATGACTACACTGTAGGTCTCAAAAAAAGTGAAGGCACAGGCGAGCTCGTAAAAAGTGAACATACCTTGACCTGAGACAGGAAGGAAAAGAAATTTAGGCAGGTCTCCGCACACACAGCTGTTTTTGGATACGCTGTGTGTTGACCGCGTCCCTTTTACGAATCTTGTTTCTTCCCTGTCTCAGGGTAAGTCATATCAACCGAATGTTTCTTGGGTTCAACAGAGCAAGCAGGCGTCTTTGTTCAGGTCGTCTGCTTGCTTCCGCGCCTTCATTACGCGCCGGGACCACGAAACGGGAGCTCTTTATGTGCAGCCATCAACCCCGCGATTCTGGCTTGCTCCGACATGTTGCTTTAAAAGAAGGCGCGAAGCGCGCATCCCGCATTCCTCGTAACATTGAAACAACTTTCTCTCCTATTAACTCTTAAATGTATTGCAAAAGGACAGAAATAAACGGTTTGTTTTAACAACGCCCAACAGGTTTTTATTGTTTTTCAATACTTTTACCTGTACTAGAACAGATGCGACGGCCAGCGACGCACAGGATTGGTTGCCGTTCGTTCACTAAACGCAGGAACTGCACCCCGCGTCGTAGTAAATCCTACCCCGTACCCCGCGCGTAGGGACGCCTCGGGGAATGCGTAGCTCCTTCCGCTCGTCGGGGGTTGGCTCCGGACGTCGCTCATACGGGTGACAGGTGTCAAGTTTGCGATGACGTAGCGGCGTCAAAGTGGGCAGACCCGCCACGTGAGTGTTGCTAGGATACGTTCCTCCTTTCCATTACGTCACTTCCATGTACCTTTTCTCAAATGTCCAACCTAGCCATCCAGGCTTCGAACCCTGTCGCATCGCTCCCCAGCAAGGCCTGTAAGACTCTTATTCCATACTGTCAGTGACATTCGTTCGTGCTGTTTCGGTAATCATCTTTGTATATAATGTCTTAAACTTTATTCTTATTTATCCTATCCAACCACATTGTCCTCGTGTTCCTTCTCACTGTGTCACACACCTGCGAGCGTGAACTAGTCCTTGAATAGGGTCAGCTGAACAATTACAAATTAGAAAAACCGTGAGAGGAAAAGACATACATACTAGTCACAACATTCCGTTTCACGATAACTTGAACTATGAAGGCTGTGTTCCTCGCGACTCAATAAGAGCGTCGTAACAAGGCACGTGACCACTCCATGGTCAACACACACGCTCTTGTGACGTGGTGACGCGTGACTCGTTCCGACGCTCTTACTAAGTCGTGGGGGCCTTACCCCCCCTGTTCGCCAAGTTATCGTGAAACGGAGTAAACATCAACTCATGTTTGGATGGATGGATGAATACGGCTGAGCCCTTTGGATCGGGCGGTAGCTTACGCCACCTAGCCATTTTGTCTTACCCTTTAAGCTTAGAATATTTAAATGTGAAAACTATATTCACTCCGTACTGAAAAGAAAGTGAGGCTATAAATCCCCCTTGCCATCAGTTAATAAGAAAATGCCTAGTTTTCTCTCGCTTTCTGCCACCATTCACTTAATCTTTGCTTGGTAATCTCTACTGTCTTGAAATCCACTTTTCCTTCGCTGTCTCTAAAACCCAATGACCTTATTAAATCTATGTTGTCTTCGGTATGCATAGGGTGAAGCCCTAGCGGACGCTAGGGCTTCACCCTATGCCGGAGCGCCCCTAGCGGACGCCACCGGCGCCGCGCATGCGCGATGAAGGGTGGGCAAGAAGCTCGCCGTTGCCCATAAACAAACCATTGAAATGCGATGTTGTCGGCGTCGGTGTGAGTCCCCGTGCTCGTTTTCGCGCTAGAATTGTTGATTCTACGTCCTCCTAACAATGTCCGACTACTTCAGCGGCTTCAGCAAAATTAACGAGGCTCGATACACTGCAAAACTTAGCTTGAATAATGTGACGTGCGGCGATTCATTTCATGTGGACGCCGCAGAAAGGGCGCTAAAGCCCAACTCCCACGATGAGATTCTGCTCGCTAATTACAGTCGCGACGTCGCTCGGGCTGCAAAAGCGTGTACCGTAGCTGAGTTGGTGGACGTCGATACTGAAAATCGCTATTATAGAATCGGACATTACAAGTCGATGATGGCCACTGGCAACAATGATCAACATCTCCTTGTATCTACTGTTTACACTGAGCATACTTAACCCAACCAACCTTCAAACTTAAAAGTGTTCACCCAAATATTTTTTTCTTGAAATATGGAGAATTTGACGCCTTATTCATTACAACAAAAAATTGGACCATTCCAGTATATTTACAGCGCTGCTGACCAAAAACAATGTGTGCATAGTACATGGCCCCGTGATGGTGCTGTTCATGGTGTCCACCAGAGTGGACAAGCCACAAATAGATCACTTACTGAACAATGAAGACTTATTGAACACTCATATTTATACAGATTACACCTCAAGACTTCATCGAAGGCATGAAACCCTTTAACAGAGGAGTAGTAAGTTTTTGCAACAGTTTACAACGCTTTCGCAAGGATGCACGTGACCTTCCTGGAATTTGTGGAAGCTGCCATCTTGGATGCTGAATATGTCAGCATCAGTGAAATGGTGGCGTCATCTATGAGTGGCAATCGAAAACACATATGTCCACTGAAGTGGACACCATGCGTACGCGTATTATACGGGCTGGCACTTTATTTAAAAAATAAAGTACTTAGTCCACTGTAGTGGCCAGTATGCAACAAAGGGTTTTATTCTCAATTCTCCTAAATTCGGTGTTTAATTTTGCAATGTCTTCAATTAAAAAAAAAAATTATCCGGGAGTATTAGATCTAAAAAAAAAACTCTCTCGTAATAATCTTTATTTGGATGGATTTCGAATTGGTGTCATTGCCAATAAAAATACTAATTGTCCCACGACAAACGTTGCGCACAATTGTGGCTTCGATAAACGTCAATACCTTAAAATCAAGGAACTCCTATGGAGGTAGGCGTAGGGAGCTCGTCTTCATCCCATCCTATTATATCAACCTACCCCTCGGTCACGCGTGGTGGAGGGGTCGAGGATGTAACAGAGATGCTTCAACTGCCACCCCTCTTCCCCCTTTAATGCAATCTCTATAGTTCATAGGTTTCACTGTCACAAAAACACAACCTCTCCCTCCTCTGAGAAGCACAAATTCGAACTGGAAACCAAAAAGAGTGACGTTTGTCGCGACCCGTCAGTACAATCTAAATAAAATGTACCTGTCCCTCGTTATTTTTTGCGCAGACTTTCGTTAGCAGAACAATGGCCTCTTGTTACTTTTTGACAATGGTCCGAAATAAAGATAACTTTCGTGGCATTTCTCAGGACCATTGACCCGGTACGCTGATCAAACTTAATAGTAAAATACCGATTTAAATTTGTCTGTGTTTGTGTGTGTGCGTGTGTGTGTGTGTGTGTGTGTGTGGGGGGGGGGGGAAGCATTGGTACAATAAAATTCGAAATTTATCACATAAATCCGAATCGACCAAAATTTTACCGGAGGGTGTTTTTCGAAGTTTTTCAGACTTATTTGAAAACACAGAACCTTAGTCATAACTGATAACGTGTTGTACGTTCGAAAGTTAAATCTACCTCAGCTGGGGCGTGTAATATTATATAAACCACCAACAGAAAAGAGACATCGGTGACGTCTGACAGTTCTCACGAGAAAGCTGAAGCGTTGCAGAGGCGTCTGTCCCGTGAAACATTCACGCCTAAACAGTAACCACTCTTACGAAGCATTTTTTTCTGCCATTATTTTATACGGCCTAAATTTGTTTTTTATAGATCTTAATAGAGATAAAAAAAAACAGGCTGTCAACAAGTTTATTTATGGCAGTCACACTTTTGTATAATTCCTCCGAGCCCTGAGAGTATGGAAACAAATGAAACATGGATATTCCGTTTTTGTACTCGAATATTTTTCGCACTGTCTATTACCAAAGCTCGCATGACCTTTTTTTTTATTTTATGCGTCACACTGCTCATACATCGTAGAAAAGACAGACTGCCAGACATTACTCACCGCAATATCCGTGGTTCAAATGCCGCGTGCCAAGTTTCTCCTTGAACACTTTGCCGTGCGGCATTCGGAGCACGGATCTCGCGGCGACTCGCGTTTGAATCTGTATGGAAACTGTCGTTTGTATGATGCATATAGCAGCGTGACCCCAGCTTAAAGCGTTGTTGTAGAGGAAAAACAGTAACAAGAAAACAAAAATCCGCATTTGCAAAACATAGTTTTTTGTTTTTTGACTAATTCATGCGATGCTTTGAATGTTCTATATATACTCACACGTCTCTGACCTTGTTTTGTATTTCATATCATGTAGATATGATTCTTTTGTTGAGGGCGACGATTCGAAGTTAAAGGATATAATGTGGTGAATAAAGTAGAGGCGGGGAGATCGATCTATAGAGGGCGCTTTATCCAGTTCATTTTCCACAGAGCTCGGTACTTACCAGTGTTGCGCGCGAAAAATATCGAGAATATAGAGCCCTGGCCAAATGCCTTATCAGTCGCGACCGAGAGGCCTATCATACATATGGTCAGCAGAATGTAACCAGTCGTCCCGAGGGGTTGTGGTACTTTGTACGCAGCCGTACAAAACATAAACATATCGGGCACACCTTTACGTTTCTTGATAAAAGTAAGTATATCTCGGATCCTGATGATGTGTAACCTTTTCGCAAGCTATTTCTCATCTGTTTATATATTGCCTAAAAATCTACGTCAAGGAGATACTTCCCAGAACTTGTTTGACCATATCACAGCTCCTGTATTTGCGCATGATGCCGTCTTACTTGCGATTAGTGAACTTCCTCCCAAAAAGTATTGTGGCCATGATATACTTCGTTTCACTTTATCTGCGAGCGAAGCCAAAGCTAGAAGCGCGAGACCAGCGCTTTTTGCGTTTCTGCCCAGCTCTCGCGCTCGAGCAAAGCCTGAAGGCACGGAGCTTTCGTGCTCGCGCTTCCAGCTTTGCCTTCGCTCGCACATAAGGTGAAACGAATTATAGTATCCCTTCCTTCATTGTTGAAGAATGTGCAGGACGTCTTGGACCTCTGCTCGCTTACATATTTAAAATGTCCTTTGAACAACCCACTTTCCCGTGCGCCTGGAAGAAGGTTGTGATTCCATTACTAAAATCATTAAGACCTACCTATGTGGCGAACTACGGGCCTATCTCCTTGTCACCAGCGTTTTTAAAGTTTTGAAAAAAAAAAGTTGTTCACAGGCATCTATCTAGCATATTCAAGCGAGTCATAAACGAAGATCAGCATGGCTTTATCGGTTCAGTTGCAACTAACCTTATAGCTTTTCTGTGCGACGTGCAGGCACCAAGCGTCATCTGTCACGAACAAACTGACACACGATATTTCGATTGCAGTAAGGCTTTTCATCAGGTTAGTCAAGAAAGTTTAGTGCGTAAATTATAATTCTACGGTATAATCACTGATTATTGTGCAGGGTTTTCTAACTACCTCCTAGATAGGTTGAACTACGTTTCGCATGAAGGTGCCATGTCACTATTGTTTTCGGCTCCATCAGGAATGTCACAGGGCTCTAACCTCGGTCGCTTGCTCTTCAATATTATTGTGAACGTCATTCAGGGTGTTATACAGCACTCCACTTCGCCACAGTTTGCCGACGATATGAAGTTATGTTGCAGAGTACGAATTAACCTTGTTACAAATCGACATCGATGCTATCAGGCAGTGGTGCCTAGATAACAAACTTGACCTCAATCCTAGAAAATCCCAAGTGATAATGTTTTCATGCAAAACTCTCCTTTTTTTTAGATTACTATCTCGGTACAGCCATTATAAAGCGTCTTTTGGTTGTGCGAGACCTAGATGTAATATGCTTGATGAAAAACTGAACTTCGATAGTCATGTTCGTATGATGCTGCTTTCACCTTTTAGAGTGTTGGGTATTGTCACTCACCTCAGTTTCATGTTTCGCGACCGATTTTTTTTTTATTTCTTGTTCAGAAGCCTTATTTGGCCAAAACTAGCATCGGTTGTTTGGAACAATCCCAATGCCTCTGCCGCGGCAACGTTAGAACGAGTCCAAAAGAGATTCGCGAGAACGTTTCACGCTATACAAAGCTTGCCTTAGTCCGACTTTTATGAGAATGTACTTAAGTTTTGGGGTTTGACCTAGCTGAAATGTAGACAAAAAAGTGGTGACCTAATAGTCTAGTTCAAGAGGCTTGCATGCGTATTATGAATGAATTGTCACGTCATATTCAGGTTAGCGTTCCTGTAAGACGTTTTCGCTGCAATCGCGCATTCGCCATCAACCCCATGTACTGTTTGTACCCGCTAGTTCGCATTCAGAATTCTTTATTCATAGAGACACATCGTTTGTTGACATTTTCAATGATGACCACTTGTCGTTCAAGAGGAGCATTCCACTCGTGTTATATTGTGTTTCTGCAGCGTTCTGTTTTGAATATTCCTTGTGCACTACCGTTATAGGCGCTTTACACACGCGCCAGATTGAGCCGCCTTTGCCGACCTTCTCTTCTCTTACCGAGATGCCGAGCCACTGAAGCGGGTGTTGACGAGCCTCCACAAAGGCCTATGCTGGAGAAAAGGACGCGGTAACGCCTAAAATGGCGATAACCTGTCCTGCTGTGGTAATGGTGAAGTGAAGCGTACGGAATAAGACGAAACAAAAACTGATGGTCGGTTATGGCGGCGCACATTCACAGCTGTCTGGGCTGTTGGTAAGCACAATAAATAAATAAATAAATAAATTACTTAATTATTAATTACAATTGGCCCATAAACTGGACTCTTTACGTCATCTCACTAGATCGAGCGCGATGCACAGCTTGGACCCGAGCCCCAGCCGAAAGATGACGCAGAGTTCGGCTACTACATCAGAAGAGCGTTGCGTCAGAAACACAAACTTGTCAATGTCCTCGTGGGTTTAGTTCTCAGTTTAGCCACTGTGAGCATGACGGTTAGATTTCTTTCACAATATTATTTTAAATATTTTTTTTGTGAAATTAACAATGCATTTTTTTAAGTACTTTTTTTTTTTTTACTGCCGAATCTGGAATAAGGGCTGACTGACTTCAAAGTCACTTTATCTGGAGAAGTAGCGCCATTGCCTCCCCACCCGCTAGCCGGACAGAAACAAATACCAACATACAGACGACAAAACCTCTGAAGGTGATTGGCTCATCGCTGTCGGTTGCCATGTTGATCGCCATTTTGAACCCTTTCAAAACTTCGAAGCTTCGAAAGGGTCGTTAAAACCAGTCTCACCAAAATCGCTATGGAGCATCATCGTACTGAAACCGTTCCTCGGCCAATATGAGCTTCTTTGGCACTGTGCATGCAATAAACTTATCACTCATGCTTATTTCCCCAGATCTCTTACAATTATGTTCTCTTCTTGCGTGTTTCAATACAGTAAAATTATTTGTTAATGCCTCCAAGCACAGACGTTGCGTGTGATGGCGGTACGAAGATGTACGGCATCACACGTGGCGTCGGTGCTTGGGGGCATTGAAAAATAATTTTACTGTCTTGAAACACGCAAGAAGAGCAACATAATTGTAAGAGATCTGGGGAATAAGCATGAGTGATAAGTTTATTGCATGCACAGTGTCAAAGACGCTCATATTGGCCGAAGAACGCTTTCAGTACGATGATGCTTCATAGCAATTTTGGTGCGACTGATTCTAACGGCCCTTTCGAAGCTTTCAAAGGGTCCGAAATGGCGATCACCAGGGCGACCGACAGCGATGAGCCAATCCTTTTGAGAGGCTTCGTCGTCTGTATCTTGGAATTGTTTTTGTCCGACTAGCAGGTGGAAGGCAATGGTGCTACTTTCCCAGATCCAGGGACTTTAGACCGACTCGGAGCAAAACGAGTGGCACAATACGGTTTAGCTAAACGTCGCCATTATTTACAAAAGGTCATACGCAGCGCACACGAAATTTAGGATGCCGTACGTAGGCATGAATACGATTGTTCTTTCGTTCAGTGCGTAGGCGTTTTTAGGATTTGTTGAAGAAAGCGAAGCGCCCGAAAGTGCCAGCACGCGTGACATGACAAGTTGCCGGCATTTAGCTTATCGTTGTTATCTACTGAAAAAAGCTATGCTTCGATGCAAAGACACATTTGGCGTGCAATGTTGACTTCGGGCCACATCAAGTGTTGAATCAATAACACCAGACGTTCAGAGATGGATTCGGGGAACGAACGCACAACCAACTAAACGCCTTTCTCCACGGAAACGCAAGGACAGGCTTTGAAGAGCGCCGCATCCTCGGACGATCATGATGGCGGGCGAGTGCGAGAAAGGGGAAAAAAAAAATAGAGATAAAAGAGTTTGCGCGGTGCAGGAGGAGAGGGAACGCCCATACCTTCAGAGCACAGTGGAAGGTACGAGCCGATGACCTTAATCAAGAAACGGGGGCAACACAACGTAACGGCTCAGCATCTTTGTTTGGGTGTGTTCACGGCAGGCTAAACCAATAAACCCTTTTGATGCTTACGAACCTGAACTGCCTCCTGCGTCCCAAGCGACTTCCGGTCACTCCGTCTTTGCAAGCCTGTCGAGCTTGCTTATGCCACCGGTGCTCGAAAGCATAAATGCTACACGTACATCAAAGGTGGAGATTTAACGAGGGCCCTTGGCTGGACAATTTAACAGTCCAGGAGGAGGCAAGTTGGCTTACAAGAGTATTCGAAAATGTTTAACAGATCTCGCGCATCTTCGTTATTTTGGCGTCCACCTGCAGAATTTGTGGTTGAAGGTATCATTGACATTTCAAGCAGCGGTGTTGGGGTGGGCTTTTTTCATTCTTTTCAAGAACCGGGAGTTCTCTGGCACGTCAAAGACTGGAACATCGCGTGGTGGCGCTTGCCATGGAATTTCTTGCAATTTCGTTTGCTTTCTGCACACTTTGTGCGTTTGTTCACCCTCCAGATGCGCCCACGTGTTTTTTATTTCCTCCCCGACATCAACCAGTGGCGGCGCGCGCTGGGCTGCATCGTCGTTGCGCGTTCTGTTATCAATGTCGACCTTTGATTGGCGTCCTTGCAATAGGCAACCTGCAATGCTGTTTGGTTTGGCGCCATCTAGCGACTGAAGCTAGAAATATTGGGTACCCCTGGGAGTGGCGGCTGCATTGTTCAAACGTCAACTTTTACTCTGGTGGCGCCGCTTAGCCCAGTGTCTGAAGCAAGAAATACTGGGTATCCCAGGAAGCCGTGATCGCGTAACATGCCAGTACAGCGAACGCTACGGCCCTGGTGGGCCAATGGGAACGTGACTGCGTATCACCAGAGCGCGCCTCTGCTCCGAAGAAGTATCAGGCCTTTCGCTGCGTCATGCTCCAATTTGTATGGGCTGCGCTCGTACACGTCGCGCATTTCGAAGCCTTCGGCACGCAATGTGGGGCTTATCGTTCACCCTTTGCCAAGTTACAACGAGACAGGGCTCTCACTCTGCTGGCGCCGCCTGGCTGTTGCCGGCTGGCTATACGGCAAAGACGCGTTTTGGGGCCCTTGCGCTCTGAATGAAATCTAGAAAGCGCACCGTGACAATGCACTTTTAGTCTGCGTGCATGCGTTTGCTTGTCTTCTAGCCTGCGACTGCACTCTGACTTACGATCAAATCAAGTGTGGAAATGCCACCGACTATCCTGGGACGATCGTGGCGGCGGCGACTGCGATGAAGCATTCATTACATAATGGGCGCGTCACCGCCGTTCAGTCAATGACGCCTACCCGCCTGCTCATACAGTTGGTCCTGGGGATGGCGGGCACATCAACCACCGGGGCAAGCCTGTACGTCATTAGAAACTACGAGTACTGGATCGGTTTCCCGGAGAATGACTCGGCACCCGTGCCGATAACGTCACCTCTGCTGGAACTGGGCGCATCCGCCTACTTCATCTGGCAACCTGAAACGAACCTCGAAGGGTGTCTATGAAAGCACCATCCGACGACGAGCCAGTTGGGGCTCGTCACCGCCGTTCATGCAGTGACGCCTACCCGTATGTTCATACAGGTTCATTACTTCACTAATGTTGGTGTTTTCGCAGAAGAAATCTTTGTTTCTTTACGGTGTCGAGACCGAACGATGAAGTGCGCTCTTGCTTGAGGAGGATGTGCCGCCGTAGTATTTTTTTTTACCACATTGCATTGTTTTTACAACTGCTTTTGGAAATGTCGGGGGACGTCGAATCGAACCCTGGTCCCCTCACCGATAGTCAGCAGGCAGCCAGCATTCTGGCCGTTGTTCAACGGATTGGGGCATCTCAAAGTAGCATGATGGCCAAAATTACTGCTCTAAAAAGTGAACAAAAGATTACGAATGCATCAGTGGGCCAACAAATTTCCACAAGATTAACCGCTGTCGAGGCATAGTTGACTGCCTCAAACATCGTGTCTAGTCCCACCTTTCCGAACAGTATGTCCATCCAGCTGGAAAATGTTCGTAAACAATGTGAAGACCATCAAAATATACTTAGACCGTCTAACTTTTCTTTGGCTGTCGTAATTTTCCCTTCTAAACTTGGAGCCCGTCAGAGGAAGACGTTATTGCTTTTTGCTCGGAAAAATTGGGGTTCCTCTTAGATTACCCTAATCTAAAACGGTCGCAGTGGCTGGGAATATTTCAGGAAGGCAAAAACAGACCAACTATTGTCAAGTTTTCTTGTTTTAAGGACAAGGAAAGCGCGTTAGCTTGCGGAGTAAAGTTAAAAAGTACTGTTTTTGCTATCCGAGAGGACTTCTCCGCTTCGGTACGGCTGGCTCGAAGCAGACTTTTTGACTACGGGAAAACCCTAAACGTTCCTTCCAAGATACGTTTTGACAAATTACTTGTTGGTGACAAAGGTTTTTTTTTTTTTTTTTTTTTAACGAAGAATCTCATTCTATCGACGAGCTTTATTCCTCCGAGCCTAATTCGTCGCAAACAACACGTAACGGGCCCATCAATTCTTGCCGATTCAAACCTCGCGATAAAAACAGGTTTCATTCAGTCTTATTCACTAACATATCCATAACGCGACGAACTTCATGGTGTCATAGAGGACAGCTCGTTGGAGCTCGTTGGGAACAGAAACGTGGCTTAATCCCAGCATTGATGATAGCGAAATTTTTTTCCTGTCACGCCCAATGCAATATCTTTTGTCATGACAGAGATCCCCGAAGAGGGGGAGTTGTGCTTATCGCTATAAAAAAAGGATATTCCTTGCTTTGATGTCTTACTTGTAGATAGCAACATTGAAATTTCCGCAGTATGTTTTTCTACCCCCTCTCACACGACTATTCGTGCTGCATGCTACAGACCACCTGACTAGGACTCACGTTTTTGCTGCCCATGTGTCCTCCGTGTGGGTCGATGTTAAAACTCGCTTTCCCAAAGCTGATCTTATGCTATTTGGTGTTCTCATTTTTCCCCAGATTGACTGGGGTAGTTTATCATCCGAAGGGTCTCGCACATCTGCAGGCTTTCTTGGTATGTGCCTCACGAGTCACGCTTAACCTGACGCGGGTTGTAAACAAGCAGACACGTTTGTCTAACATTCTTTATTTCACCTTAACTACATCTGATATTGAACTCTCTGAAGGCTTGAGTAAGTACAGAATCATGCACTTGTTCTTTATTTGCCTGTTGTTGTGAAAAGCCGATTTTCAAAACTATTCACGATTGCAATAAAGCCAACTACAAAGTAATAAAAATTGAATTAGAGACTTTTTATGACACCTTTGAACCCGAGTTTTCACGAAGATCTCTCGGAGAAAATTGAGTTCTTTTCAAAAATAAGGTTATGGACTTGGTGCAAACATATGTGCTTACAATTCTAATTTTCATTGACTCATCCAACGCAGGGTATAATAAAACTTCAAGGTCATTATGTAACGAGAAAAAACGGCTTTTCACAAAGGCAAAGCGAACTAACATATCACGTGCTTGGGATTCTTACTACGCTGCACTTAGAGACTACACAAAAAACCTTAAATCATCGTAATAATTTTAGAGCGCAGCTCTTGGGGGCCCGTTTCCGGCTTGAGCGGCGTCGCCGTCGGCGTCCCCGTCGGCGTAACCGCGCGGTGCATTATGAGAAATGTTCCATAATGTACCGCCCGAGCCCCCCCCCCCCCCCCGGGTCACGTGACCCCCCAGGTCACGTGACCCCGGGAGGGCTCGCGCGGTGCATTATGGGAAATGTCCCATAATGCACCGTGCGAGCCCCCACCCGGAGTCACGTGACCTCGGGGAGGGGGGGGGTGGGGTCACGTGACCCCCCCCGATGACGTCATCATCACTGATGACGTCACAGTCATCCGCATCGTCATCGTCATCATCACTGATGACGTCATCAGTGACGTCACTGATGACGTCACCGGCATCCGCATCGCCATCATCACTGATGACGTCATCAGTGACGTCACTGATGACGTCATCGGCATCGTCACGTGAGGTCACGTGACCCCCCGACGTCACGTGACACCCCAAGGTCACGTGACCCTACCCCGAGGTCACGTGACCCCCCCCCCCCCCAGTACCCTTCCCTCCTCCTCCTCCTCAAGAGCTGCGCTCTAATTCGGTGTTACAGGGAGTTGTAAACGGCTTTCACTTTTTTTCTGAAGACTTATCAACAATCTTGCTCATTAATCTGAAAACCTTTTGCAAGCTTATGTCACCCAAAACCAAAACCATAAATCAGAACGAGCACAACGGTGAACCAGTTAGGGAGAGTGACTGCGCTGATATGACCACTTTTCTTCTGTATTTACAAACGAACCCCCATCTCATATTCAAGCCCAACCTTAAGAATGTTGATTTTACGCTACCAATTACTGTTAAAGCAACCGGAATAATTATACTTATTGAGAAACTTAAACTTTCATCCTCAGCAGTTAGGCCTTGACAATATCAATGAAAACCTTCTTGAAAATACAGCTGCTACTTCCAGCAAACTTCTTAATCTCATATTCAACCAGCCACTCCCCGAAAGCTGTCTGCCTTCTGATTGGAAGATCGGCAGGGTTGTCCCAATCCACAAGCAGGGAATTCGGACTTCAGCGTCCAACTATCGTTCCATCTCCTTATTAACCTCTATATTGTCTAAACTTCTAGAGCATATCTTGTATTTGCACATCATGACTCACCTCTCTGCAAACAATTTTCTCTTCAGACATCAACATGGCTTCCACAGGGGTTTATCTTGCGAGTCCCAGCTGTGCGAATTTGTTCACGAGTTACATACTAACCTTGAATGTCGCGTACAAATTGACGCCACATTTCTGAACTTCTCAAAAGCTTTTGACCGTGTTCCTCATCAGCATCTTCTCTCTAAGCTTCATCTTTACAATTAAACTCCTCGGTACTTTCCTGGATTACTCAATTTCTTGCATCTCCCGTTCAATACACAGTCACTAACGATCACGAATCGTGATTAACAAACGTTAGGTCAGGGGTTCCGCAGGGTTCCTTTTTGGGACCTCTGCTTTTCTTAGTGAATTATTAACTATCTTCCGTATAAAATTTCCGCTAAAATACGGCCTTTTGCAGATGATTGTGTCATATATGAGAAGATTGCATCAGTAAACGACAACTACTTCAGAAGAATATAGAGGAAATTGGCCGCTGGTGTGGAAAACGGTATAATGTCTCAATACAAGTGAAAATTAATTTAATTCGCAAGAAATCAGTCCTTGATAGCATATCGGTATACAATAGACAACGAAGTGATTGAACCCGTTTCCATGTACACATATCTTGGCATCAGATTAACTTCTAACCTTTTCTTGGAAAACCCATATTGAAACCATTTCAGCAGAAGCATCCCAGACTCTCGAATTCATCGGACGAACCCTACGAGATGCCCCTCCACATGTTCGAAAAATGGCTTATGAACCTTACGTAACACCTAAACTAGAGTATGCTGCAACTATTTGGCGCTCCCATCAATCATACCTTGTCGGCACGTTTAGAACCAGTACAAACCGAACCACTCGTTTCAACTTATCTTCATACGATCAATTCACCAGTGTTTCTGCCTTAAAAATAAACTCGGACTAACCCCTCTCCACTACCGAAGGAAGCTTTCCCGACTCTGCCTCCTTCACAAAAATCTATTACTATTCCTCAGACCTCAAGGACTCTTTAATATCCCCCCAAAAGAATATATATCCGCCTAAATAACTCCTGTGCTTTAAAAGCGAATTTTCGGTAAGACAAATGCTTTTAATGAATCATCTCTTCCTTTCGCCATTTCCGAATGGAACCACCTACCATCATCTATAGTTACCATCAACGAGTTCAAGAGCATTACTAAATGCTCTTCGAATTCATCTTGTGTGAGTGCTCTTTCAGTTGAATTATATTTTGTATAACCTCTACTTTGTGTTATCCTACATTATTGTGTTTATTTGTTGGTTTATTGTATTAAACTGCGCCCCCTTTCCTTCTTAAGTAATGACCTATTTGGGCATCTAAACAAAAATAAATTAAAGGAAATTAAAAAAAAAGTATGCGCGCAGGAGGGGAAAAAGATGTCGCTACCTTCCTTGCTCAGAGCCCTTTACTAAACGTCGAGTCGAGCTATCTATGCGTGGCGAGCGCGGTCAACTCGCTAATAGACGAAAGCGAAGCGAGGGACGAGCGAACGGCTTTGGCGGTTATCAAAGCGTTGGAACTCGGTTCCGTACGCGTCGCTGAAAAGGGCAGACGGCGGAAGTTCGGCCGGGCTCCGCAAGGTGACTGCCAGAAGGGCAACGACCAAGAATCACGCTAATTGCGCGCGTGCCCGCCCGTGTGCGTGCGCCTGTGCGTGCGTGTGTCAGAACCGGAGCATGTTTACTGGTATAAGGGAGAAGAAAAAAAAAAGGCGGATGTTTAAGGTTCACGGGGTTTGAAGATCACGAAAAGGTCAGGAGGGATCCCCCGTCCAATGAAGGTCAAGGTCCCGCTAAAATGAAACTAATGAAATTTTGTAATCAGCTAATGCGGTAATAAAAAAAGAGGAAAGGAAAAAAAAATCGCAAGCAAATCAATCTTAACTAAGACAGATATCTACAGACAGTTCAAGGTATAAAACATTGCATCGCTCTCTCTCTCTCTCTCTCTTCAGCCTGTTTCACCTTTCCATGCTCTTATTTTCTACTTATACGTACGACTATCGCTCTCGAGTTATTAGAAGTTATGTGGTGCTCAAATATAGACACCGACGACTTTCTTAAGAAAATGTACCTTGACCTTTATTAGTTATAACTACAGGCTGCACCCCCCCCCCCCTTAAAAACAACAAAAAACAAAAAACAAGGTTTTCTTTATCGGAAAAATTAACTTTGCAGAACGCTCATTCTCCGCCCAGACGCAGTCCTATCAGTCCGAACCAGACACCTAATTTTCATGACTAACCGTGATCTTACTGAAAAGTAATAAGTGATTTTTTTTTTAATTTTTCAATTGCAACTGACGGATCTTTTGAATACATGGAGCTGAATTGCGCCAGTATCCGAAAACGGGCCTCATTTTCCCATTGACATTTTCAGGAAATCACTTATAACTTTTGACTGAGGTAAGGTTTTGTTCTGAAACAACATGGCGCGTGCACACGCGCCATGTAGTCCCCTCGAGAGAGATTTCTTTGGAGGGCTGGGAAGGCTTTTGAACCATGGAGTTAATATACTAATGGGCGATTTTAACTGCGTTTGCAAAGCAACACAAAAAGTGCCTGTAAAAGGAAGCAGTGATAGGGGAGCCTCATTCCTGAATGAGATACAAGACTTCAACATAATTGGCGTTTGGGAAATTAGTTCTAGTTCGAGACAAATCCGATTTACCCATTTTCAGTCAGTCTTTGATGCCAGGCTGAACATAATTTATATATCTATCCTTTTAAGGGAAGAGATTATTCCGTTAAACCAGAGTCATTTAGCGATCACTGTTTAGTGTCGACGACGACCGGAGTCAACGGTTGGAAGAAAAATGCTTTTAATTGGAGTCTTTGGAAACTTAATACGACTGTTCTAAAAGGGATGTACTCATGTTAGAAAGTGTATACGGCGTGCAAGTTGGTTTGCTCCTTGCGCACCTCGTGCCTTTGTTTACACCCCAAACGCGCCAACGTGCTTTTGCTCCCCCCCCCCCCCCCCCCCAAATCTCAACCAATGACGACGCGCGCTCGACTGCCTCGTCATCGCGCGTTATCTACGCGTTCTCTATGTGGCCCTGTGATTGGCCTGTTTCTCCTCCTCGCGTTCCGGTGCGCCGAAGACGCAAGTGTCTAAATTAAAAGAGAAGGAGGACGTCAGTCATTTTGAAAAGTGGGGAATTTTCGAAGAAGATGTCAAGCAAACCGCCATTGAAAGCTCAAGTGGAATTGTGCTATCTTTGCGGGGAGACAAAAAACTGCTGTAGCAATCTTCATGACGCCGAGTGCGAGAAACCTGGAAATGTTATTCATGATATTACCGGCTTTCATGAAGAAACAGTTGGAAACAGATTAGATATTGATGGTACCAAGGCGCGGTCGTTCGTTCGCGATCAGAACGTTATCTTCTGGGGCAGGAACCCACGAGGCGAGTCATAGCCGAGGAAAGAATGTAGTCGGCAACGAAGCAAATTTAAGAAATTGAAGAAAATAACGTTATTAGTAAAGATAAGAAAGAGATACGAGAAGCCTTCGTCACTTATTACAAAGATCGTTTCTGGTTCAGAAGAAAGGGCTACGAATTTTCATAGGGTCAGCAACATTCTTGCCAAGCTACTTCCAATAACAGAAGAAAGTAAAAAAAATAAATAAAGGACGTTTGGACTTCTCTGTTATTCGAAATTAGAGCGCAGCTATTGAGGGGTGTTGATTTTGTGATAAAAAATGTGTATATATATATATATATATATATATATATATATATATATATATATATATATATATATATATATATACATATATATATATATATATATATATATATATATACATATTTTTTTTTATTATTATTATTTGTTTTGTTTGAGGGGAGGCGAGAGAGGAGGAGGAGGGTACGGCGGGGGCCCTGTTTAGGAACGGCGACAGGCGTGAAGCCGCATTTGGTGAAGCCGTGGCCTCTGACGTCCCATAATGCAACGCGCCAAGTGTTGCATTATTCGACGTCACAAACCTACACACCAATTCGGTTTGTCCGCTAAATTTAGCGGGGAAGCCCGGTAATGCAAACGTGCGCTGCGTTGCGTTTTGGGACGTCACACACCTATACACAAATTCAACTTCCCCGCTAAATTTTGCGCGGAATTCAATAGGTGTATAGGTCCGTGACGTCTCATATTGCAACGCGCGCAGTGTTGCATTATGGGACTCTTAGGCGCCCGTTCCCTCATACAGCGGTTACGCCGAACGGTGACGCTGACGCCGGCAGCGACGCCGCTATATGTGGGAACGGGCGCCTAAGAGCTGCGTTCTAAAACCTTAGATGAAATCGAACGCACAGCATATGACTTGCCAAAGGGCAAAGCGCTAGGCCCGTATGAGATCGGAGTCGAGTTTTACCTCAGTTTTAAAAGTGCTATCTCAGTACTACTGCTGTGCGTATTTCAAAACTTTGCATCAACACCGGAATGTGCAACTCCCAGCATTCACAAATTTCGGTGTACTATGTACACCGAAATTTGTTTAAGAAGTCGATTTCGTGCTCAATTCAATTGAGTGTGGCCGCCTGCAGGTAATTCCTGTATATTCCATGTGCTTCATTTTTATTCATTTTATGTTTATCTAATGAATAAACATTTGAGACCTGCTAATTTGGAACAAGCCGAGGTTTTTCAAAAGTTATTTCAATAAGTGTTGCGGGGACTATTAAGCGGGTGCGATGAAAGCGCCAAGTATTTTCTTTTATTTTATTTTCTAATTTAGAACATTGTTTAAATAGGAGTTCTTACTCAATAAGGAGTGTCTTAAAGTTCTAGGTTCCGAATATATTCTGATAAATGTCACCTCTCAACTCCGTTTTTATTTTTGTCGGTATACAGCTACAGCTTGCATGTATTCTTTTTACATTTTCACTTAAATGTGTTGTGCACCGATGCCGTTCACTCGCTGCAACTCTTTTACGAGTGTGACTGCTGATGCGGAAATCCGAGAGTCCAGGATGAGCTACACCACTGAAGCGAAAGCCAAATGCAATGCTCACCTGCTTTTCAAAAAAAAAAAAAAAGAATTGGTATTTGGATTTAACGAACTTTGCATCAACACCGGAATGTGCAACTCCCAGGATTAGCGAACCGGTGATTCAGCAGACGCCATCGCCTTCAGTAGAATCATCTGGTCATTCTGTAAGTCCCGAGCCTTTTGCAATCCCTGAAGCCACTCACCCGAATGACCTCCGGATCTACACCGGCAAGTCGGTAAATGGGTCTATTTCAGGATCGTTACTCTTCCGTTGCCCAAACTTGTGCGTGGAATTCATCAGATTAAATTACAATTTATAATTATTTAAAAGTATTGTTTTACATGTTTTCTCCTCCTTCCCTCTGAGTATTTAGGTCTACTGATTTTATTAATTTTCAGGTAATTACATTACTGGAAGTTTTTTTTTTTTTTTTTTTTCAAGATTACGTAAATTATTTTGGCTTCTAGATAGCCGAGTTTTCTTCTCGTATTGTCACAAATGAAGGCGTGATGAAACAAAGAATAACTGAGGAAACTGAAACGTTCAATTGGGCGAACTTGTGCCCCCCCCCAAAAAAAAAGAACAGAAGGAAACAACAGAGCGTTACGGGCGCCGAGGTCGGCGTAACAGCAGAATCGGACGCTGCGGCGAGACTGACTGCGGCTCGGCACGCGGAGCCCCATATGTACACGTGTGGGCTTCTGGAACAATCGGCGTACTAAATTGCAAGAATAAATAAAAGACCCTGGCTCTTCGCGTGGGGGGCAAGTACGATAACCGTTAGGCCACGGCCGCGCTGCCTGAGAGCTGAGTTGACTAAAACGTCGGCCACGGTCGCACTGAATGTGGCAGTTTAGGTACTTTTTGGCAGGTCATTACTCATCTCTTTTTAAATACTGTTTTGTGGAATTGATGTCATTCGAAAGGCAATGCAATCCTCTTTCATTTGATATTATGTATGTATTGGTTTATACTGTTCATGCGCATTTGTAGCGTTGCGAATATGATGGCGCGGACCCTCACTTGCTCCGCTGGTTCATGTTTTATGATCGATTCATTAAAGATAACACGGTTTCAATAGAGCAGTTTTGTTAAGGTGATGTCGGAGCAGAATGTAACGGTATACCTTTTTGGTATTTGCACTACTTTGTTTTTTCCAGCTCTCCAAATATTGCCCTAAAATTGACATTTTTCAGCAAAAATATGTTTTTAATGACAAGCGCTAGGGCAATGACATTAGCTACAGATGTAGTGCTTATAATTGGTAATATGCAGAAAAAACTTTAATGTTGTGTAAAATTATTTTGTTTAGATATTCTATATCAAACGTAGCACTTTTTTGTGCTTCGAGTCATGGTAATTCAAATGCCGCTGAGTAAATAATTAAACTATGGTAAAATCTTTTATAACAATTATAACTACAATAGTTGTCCAAGAGGTGAACGGTGGCTTTTTTTATTTTCAAAGTCATAACGCTCCGGGAGCCCTTCAAACTTACCTGTTTTTGACGCACATCTTTTTTGGACATCAAACAGATTTATTGTCATCTAAGAACATTTATTTTATGGAATAGATATACATTGAAAAGTATTAGATTTTCCCAATGATCTTGCTTTGGTTTCTTGATAGTTGTAGAGCTTAGCTAATTTTAAAAACAATTAAAAACGGTTTGGGTGTTTTATTGCGCTACCTGGCGGATGGCAGACAAAACCGCTGATTTCTAAGTTCAAAAACTTTTCGAGGGCGGCGTTGACGTCTGTATCATCATCAATCTCCGTGTCGTTTTACCTTCACATTTAGAAAATATATTTGAAGATTTACTATCGATAAATGAACGGTTTAAGTACTGGGTCAGGTTAGTAAATCTAAGACAAATAATTACACAAGCGTAGCGTGATATAAAGTGTTCATTATTCGATATAATTGAAATCAATAAACGATAAAGACGAAGAGGGAAAGAATACACCCGAGTTCATTTCATGCCTAGAGTCACTAAATGAGCTGCGCTTAAAGTATCGGCACTCCGTTCCCCAAAATTGTTTTGGGCGCCGCCATTTTGGGTCTTGTGCAGAGCAAACGCAACTGCCGATCGTCATGATCCAAAAGTGCGACTTCCTCTGCATTAGATGCGGTGCTAGGAAGCTGATACAATATTGCTATGCTCTGTCGCGGGTTGTTTAAACATTCGTGGAGGACGCGGAGTTTCCTGTGATTTTAGATAAAGCTTCAGATAACTGGCAACCATGATTTTAGGCCACAATATGGCCAAGTGTCGTTACTCTGAAGCGTAGCTAATTTGCTGGCACTATACTCTGTTTCACCTTATGATGTACCGTGGGTAAGGCTACAAGCGCGAGCTCCTTGTTCTAAGGCACATCTCGGCGGCACAAGCTCTCGTGCGTTAAGAGCAGCTCTCAACGCTATGAGCTCGCGCTTCTAGCCTTCTCTGCGGTACAACATAAGATGAAACGGAGTATAGCGGGAACAATGAGGAAGAGGCAGGTGTCAAAAGGTAGTGGCTTGTGGAATCCACGGGGCTCACGTCATGGCCTTTCCAGGTATTACAAGCTTCTTGAACAAGGGCATGAATAGTGTCATTAAATAAGCTAGGCTTCAGAGTAGCGACACTTGGCCATATTGTGGCTTAAAATCATGGTTGCCAGTTATTTGAAGCTGTATCTGAAATCACGAGAAACGCTTTTCCGTCCTCCACTTTAAACAGTTTGCGACAAAGCAAAGCAATATTACATGAGCTTCCTAACACCGAATCTAATGCTGAGGAAGTCGCAATTTTGAATCATGACGATCGGCAGTTGCGCCTGCTCTGCACAGGCACCAAAATGGTGGCGCCCACAACACTGCCGGGGAAGAGAGTGCCGGTACTCTAAGCTAGACTCTAAGCGCAGCTCATTTATGGGCCCTACTTCCCGCGAACCTCCTTTGCCCTGACTGAAACTGAAACTAAATTTGAATAATACACCATTATTATAGCTTATTTAGTTTTAACCACCTACACATAATGAGAGGAGAAAGCGGACGGGTAGGAAAAACGCGGGTTTTATGTGCGACTGTTCTAATCAACGTTAGTTCTAACCGTCTCAAAAGAGAGAACGCGCGAGCTTGCGCTGGTTAAAAAAAAAGACTGTCCAAAGAAAAGAGGCGGCACGCTGTATTCTTTGTGATTGTGCGTCTAATTGCAAATTGTTGTGTGTATGTTTATACAGCCGGAAGTTAGTCTGCCTTAGTGGGCGTGTGTCTCAGGTGTAGATGAGCAATTTAGCCAGTGAGGTACAACCGCAAACCTGGGGTCTTTAACGTGCACCACGCAGTAGTGGTACACGACCGCACGCCGGTATGATGCTCTTCCACATCGAAACAGGCAGGGGCGGGGTGGGTTCTGCAGCGCGAGCTTTCGCTCCACGTGCTCCGAGCTGGTGTGCGCTAGACATGCACTCGGCCACCGATCGCCCCCCCCCCCCCCCCCCCGCCCTAATATACACCAACACAGTGTTTACAAACAAAGCCCGCTTTGCCCACACGAGGTGTGGGCACTGCGCGTGCGCAGAAACCACATTCGGAAGGAGTGCAGCGTTTGCGCATGCCCAGTAGCGGCAGCAGCGCCACCACACTGGCGTGACGTCAGCAAGCTGAGTTGGTCTATAAGTATTTGAAGATCGACGATGGACGTCGATCGTCTCGAGGTAATTTAACGTAATAACATTATATAAATAATAAACACATTGAAGGATTGAAGCACTCCATTTTTCAATTTTTGGATTGTAATATGACCGGTAGCCTATTGTACTTACTGTTGATGAAGAGCAATATGAGGTAACGAGGTAGTGATTAAATTATGAGGCTCTATAAGGACTACGATATTAGTGGGTGTCCAACCGCAGCGTACAGTGCCAGATTTTTTTCAAGTATCGTGTACCCAAAGACCTCTCTTCACCCGCAACAGAATATGGTAGAATCAATGAGGATGCTGCTTTACAACTGTACATGGAACAGGAAAACTGCAATGTGCAGAAGTGCGGCTTATTCGTTAATATGAAGGACGGATCTCTAGCAGCATTCCCTGATTGACTACTTGGAATAAATGGCCTCATTGACGTAAAGTGTCCCCGTTCTAAAATATTCTTGAAGCCTAGTGAGACCGCAAAGGAGTATGAGGCGAAAAATAAGAAAAAGGAGCCTGGCGTGAAAGGTCCAAATCACCACAATAGCCTCTACTACAATATACAAGGGCAGTTACACAATATACAAAGAGAGTTTTGTGATTTCGTTATATTTACACTCAAGGGCATTGATATCCAACGTCTTTAGAGGGATGACACCTTCTTGTCAACCAACATAGAGCCTTTTCTACTCAAGTTACACATGGAAGGCTCGTCTTCCGCTAAAATTACTCATGTAGACGAGTTGTCCGACCGAATAATCTGCCATTACTCCCGATCTGGGAATCTCTCGATCTTCATTCATGGCCATAGTATCATATGAGATCTAGGGGTGTGGCTCATCGTCCGCCGAACATTGCTTCGGCGGGTCTTTTTGCCGTGTAAGATGAGACCGTCGCGTGCTGCTGGAACAAGAACCTGGCGATGCTTCACTGAACTGCTTCTTCCGTAAGCTTCAAGAGGGCTTTTTTCGTTTCGCACACCATCTGTTCTGCTTGCCCGTTATAGTTGCAGGATGGTATGGTGCACTAATGTGATGCCTGATGCCGTTTTTTTTTTTTTGTTTTGTTTTTGGGGGGGGGGGGGGACTTGTTTATTTTATTTGAAGCAAGATTTGGCGCGTTATCAGAGAAAAGTATTTTCGGTAGGGCAAAAGTAGGGAAAAGAGAGCGTAGAACGTCAATGACGCGTTTGTACGTCGTGGCAGGCATCGTGTAAACTTCCAACTACTTAGAGTACGCATCGACCATGACTTCGCAGATGCGGATACGTTTTGCCACCCACAGACTGAATAGTGGATCGTTTTCAGTTACAGTTCATGATGGCGCTGGACTCGAGGAAGCCTTCGACTCTTTCCACAAAGTTAGCCCAGGTGCCAGCACTTTTGTCGAAAGTGGTAAGTGTTCGAAACGTCGACAACGTCGGTAGCCACGTGCTGTGCTTGACACTGGACGCTTACCATTCGCTGAGAAGAAACTTGCTTGTTCGTCTGCCACGAGTCGTCCGATACCAGGTCATCACCGCTACTCCATCTCCCGACAAAACAGGTCGTCATTGTCCGCATGTCCATAGTTAGAAATCACGTGAACTTATAAATTCCCATACGCTCATAACTTGCCGTCGCTAAACGCCGTTCATTCAGAGCGTCTTCCTTGCAAATAAACGTCTTCCTATTTATTCTGATGGTTTTCATCATACTCCTCCTAAGCTGTACTTACAACATTATATCGGTACTTCCGAAAATATTGCAACGGCGTTAGTCTTCTGGGAACTATAATGTAACAACCTTTACAAAATATTCCGGATCCCATGAAACACAATATTTCGTTATGTCACTTTTCGGTCGTCATTATAATGGTGAGGTAAGTACCGTAAATTGCGAAGCAGTTTATTTGACGTCCGCTTCCACTGGTGTCTTGGAATATTGAGTCTACTGAGCGTGCATTCCTGCAGAAGAAGATTTCATTGAAAGAATATTGACACGTCAATCAACAATTGATTCCTTCTTGGTAAGATTTATTGCGAAAGGCCGTGGCAACCGCCGAACCGCATCTCCCTATAGACCTTTTCTGTTTCCTGTCGTTCTCGGTCACGTGGGTTCCATATCTGGTATGCGGGGCGAAAAAATAATAAAACGTTTGAACCTGGAATATGCGAGAAAATATAGCTGAGGCAAATCAGGAATGTGTGACAAACACGCATTTTTCGTAAACACCTTCTAGCTTCGGGGAGAGATCGAAAAGATGTTTTACCGCATACCAGAAGTGACAATATTCAAGATGGCTGCGCGCTTGTGGAAAAGGTGTATAGACCATTCCAGTGTTTACAAAATCACAGTCCAGCGTGCAATCCTCAAGGCCCAGCACGTGCGTATTCGTCGCTTCGGAAAGCACGCGCCTTACGCACGAACACTCAAGATGGCACCGGCCACGCGCTCTTTTTTGGAAAGGTCAATATCAGAGAACAATTTATACAAAGCCTGACATTCTCGCATACATGCGTTTGCTGGGCCACGCTATTGAGCCAGCTGAGCACAGCTGGCAGTGGCGCGAGCAAGGCCACGAGGGGAACGTGATGGTGCTCGAGCCATCCCACCGTGAACCAATGCTTCGGCCACCCCACGGGTGCGTGTCGCCATCGATTGGTTGAACTAACGCCTTGTTCAAGATGGCTGCCGTGGGACCGCAGCCTTAAAGGGGCCATGAAACGAATTTCGGGCTGGGATAAATTATTTCAAATTGGGACTTTACTAATCGCATATCATTAAGTTGGCCAAAAGAAAGAGGGTAGAAAGTCAACAGTCAGCTTTTCGGTACGAACATTTGAAAATATAGCGGACTATTTTGTACCTTCTTTCTTTCGAAAGCTCTCCGCCTTTCCACTGTGATACATCCGCGGTTCCCAAAGCGCGTCAGCGGTTCCAACCTGACGTCAGCCGAGCCCAGCTTACGCATTCGACACGAGAGCTGCGTCACTCGGACGTATGCGCTCGTCAACAATAAATCCGTCGACGAATATTCGGATTCGCGTTCGTGGCCAATGAGTGCCCTGACGGAACTTATCTTCACTGGGGAATGACAAGTTCTATGGTGTGCATAAACAGCACGGTGGAAGCTAGGAGTCATCGCACCGGTGCCGAAGAATTGCACGGCGACGTCATTTCACAATGGACCTCTTGGCGAATATGTGCTGCCACCTAGACACGCGAATCGGTTCGAGACTAGGTGACTGGAAAACAACGCGCGCCCAAGGCCTCTCCCACCCGTTCCACAACCAAAACGTCAGCTACATCCTGTTCACCAGGCGATGTGACCTAGATACGGCTCCCCCAAGCTCACCTTTGTCCCCATCGTGCTCTTCCGCCCCGAGGTCGACACAACGAAACCGCTCAAAGGCGAGAAATGCAAGATGGCGGATTGTTTGGAACTAGATACTCTCGAACCCAGGCGCATGAAATACTCCGCGCATGCGCACCGCGTATTTCTACAAAAGGTCCATTCGCATTTGAGTTGAGGATTAAAGCTAAGGAGGAAGAAGTAGGAAAATCGTTTCATGACCCCTTTAATGCCATACATAGCTGCTCTTACTTTAAAACATCCGCAGCGGCACTAAAAAAAAAAAAAAAAAAACATACACAGAGTCGCGCTTGAGAGCGGCCGACGGCCGTTTCACTATGGGGCGCTGCAAAACGCCGCCAAACGCTCCAAACCGTGATCGTGCGATGGAATTATCGAAGAGAGTTCGCAGTCACCAATGGCCATCGGGACAAGAGCCCCACTGCTCCGCCGTCCGCGTAGAAGAAGCTGCACAGCTGATTCCACAGGAGTAGCACCGTAAGTGGCGGCTTGCCCTGTGGGGTCACCCAGCCTCAGAGGTGTTAGATTGGTCTGCTACCGGGATGTCAGCCAAAACCTTGAAGCGAGCCGCAGCGTGCTCGGGGAACTCCCAGATAACGTGCTGCGTCGTCGCAAGGGTGTCTGTCGCATGCTGTACAGCAGCCCTGCTGCGGGTCATCTTGAAATGTGCGGTTACGGGCCGGCAAGGTGAACCGCAAGGTGAACCGCCGGCAAAGTGAACCGCAAGGTTCACTCCAGCAGGAGTGAACCTTGCGGTTCACTCCTGCTGGCATAGGGGGTATCAGTTTGTCGTGCCTGTTGAAAAGGGAGGCCGCAGTCCTCAGGTTGCGGAGTATTTTCTTTCGCTCCAGCTTGGCGAGCGCGGCTCGTTCAGTGAGGTCCGGCTGACTGTCGTCGGGTTGCGAAGAATCGAAATGGGCTCTCTGTATGGTGGGTACGATTGGCGCGGAAGGTTTGCTCAGTGCTGCACGCGCCTCCTTATGGGCCCATTCGTTTCCCCGAATACCCGAGTGGGCGGGTACCCAGGCGACACGGAGTTGAGTGTGGTGGTTGGTATGCAGGCGGGACGCGATGCCGTAGATTTTGTGCACGCGGTCGCTGGTCGACTTGAATGCGTGGCGGGCGGCACTACGAGTAGGCCACTTGCGAGTCTGTGTAGATGGTGATGTTTGTGGTTGATGTTTCTGAGTGGTTGTGTTCAGCATGCTGGGCGGCTTGTACAATGGCTTCTAACTCGACGCCCTTAATGCCCACTCCTGTGGAGAGCCGCTGGGACCACACACCGGGGTGGGTAATGTAACCCACCCAGCCGACGTTGGGGGTGCTCCCTGGGCAGGAACGATGCCGCTAGCAGCGTCCGTGGTAAAAGACGTGCTGTCGGGGGTCCAGGGCGGCAACGTGGCGCTCGTGCTCCCTGGCATGATATGCTCGTCGCTCTCGATGGTCGGCGTCCATGCGTCCTGGTGCCTTTCCCAGGGTGGTGGTGGCAGCGGCGGAGGTTTTGGTGCGGACGATGGTAGGCGCCCGATCTCTTGGAGAATGGCCTGGCCTGCCTTGGCACCCAACAACCGAGCGAGCTGTGCAGACATGAGTTGTTCAGCTACATCCTCGAGCTTGTTGAGATTTCCGTGAGCGTATATAGGTCCGGTAGCCAGGTGTGCTTGGGAAGGCCTGTGATAAGCCGTATCGCTTCCTTGTTAAGGTTCTGGACGATGTCGCGTTGGCGCTGTGTCAGGTAGTAGTAGTTGTAGCCGTAGAGCACCTTTGAGGAGAAGAGGTCCTGGACGAGCTGTCTGGTCTCTTCTTCGCCTGTGCCCCACTCGCGGTTCGTGAAGAATGGTCTGCATTTCGCTGGTGACCGACGGGGATATTGCCACGAAAGAGACAATCGGCCCTACGTTGCTCGGACCTCGGACTGATTCGGATACCGCTAGGATAAATTTTAAGGCGACGTTTCTGTGCTCTCTTTGACTAGCGGAATCTTCGAGGTCTGCAGTGAAGCGTGTGCAATATATTTGGATACACAGTTTAGCAACGGAAATGGCGTGAGTCGTGCTTGGCAGTGTGCAATCGTAGTGCCGCTTCGTTCAAATGACCGAAGGCTCACTTTGGTTGTGTGGCGCCCCGGAGAGCTGCCTTCAAGCTGGTAGTTCCTGTGCCGTGCTTTAGGTGATGTTGTGCTGCTTTCTAAATTGTTCTAGCGTAGACGTGCACTTTCACGGAGCACAGGTGTTGCAGTTGGTATTGATTCCGCTTATCTGTCGCACATTTCGTCGACACGTTTCATCAACACTCGTTGCGCGAATTGCAAGCTGTATGAACATTTCATCACGCGTGTTACCTACCCAGTCCACCCGTTCACGCCGCTTTGCGACGACAGTCTGCAGTGGCTCAATACCAGAAAAGTGGTCCCACATCCATTTCAGTTCAGTTCGTCCACGGCAGTCGCCAAACCCCGAAGGAGAGGATTTATTCGGGCAGAATGCCACCAAAGCAATGCAGCATCTTTAGTGGTCAGGATAGACTCTCTTCTGTCAGTTTTGTTACATTGTCACGGATGCTTGCTCCAGTCCTATCTTCTATCAATATTTACTATTCTGGAAAGTTCCAGGCCATGCTCAGCTGTCATCGTATGTTCTGGTGGAGGTGCTGGGTACTTTACCCATAGCCCTTCAATCTGTGTGCACCCTGGCGGCTCCTTAGCCGAGTTGCCCGATAACGGGACACGGGTGGCGGACTATCCCCCGTCTTAAACCCCCGGCGAGCAGTGAACCAAGTCCTATCCAGAGCCCGGCAGAAAAACCGCAAGACGAGCGAGTACCACAAGGATGAACCTCGGCAATACACCATGAAGAACCTGAAATCCGAGCCAGTCGCTGCTACCAGCAAGAACCACCGGAATTCGGTCTTTTGCCTAAAAAAACGAAGCTGACTAAGCCAACAATGACAAACCTGTAGCAGCAAACCGTGTCCGCTCCCACCATTGTTTGCATGCCCGTCGCACCTCACACTCCGACGCCCTTTCTGCAGAACCTATATTTCTCGTGGAAAAAACTGCCAGGCACTGGTTTGAGAACCACGAATCCTTCTTAACGCCGTGGGAAGTTTGTAAGATCGAGCGGAAGTGCACGTTCATCAGCCACCATTGACGAGAGAAAGTCGAATTCCTGATTCTGTCTAGGACACGGCCCCAACGAGAGCGTCACCGCCTTCGTGGAGGATGTTTTGCGCCTGATACAGCACCCTCGCCAACGCTGATGCTACAGAAGACAAGAAGCTAAGAATCCCATGTCCTTCATGTGAGGGACAACACCTTCGGCAGCCTTGTCCGCAACCCCACGACAACAGTCGAAGGGTTCATATCACCGAGGCTTCTAACATTGAATGTACACTGCAGGCCCGAGCCTATCACTATCAACAACTCCCCAGCGTCTCGACACTCGAGTCGTCCAGCTGCAACTTCAACACCAGCCTCCCAGGCATCCTCGTCATCATCCACGACGTTGTCCGGGAGGAGAGCAGGAAGCTACTTCCTGCCATCAGTTTACCAGCTTTTATTTTGATCGCCGAGATTGTTTCGGAAGACGACGACTTCGAGCGAAGCGGAATCTGACGAACCGAGGGCGACTTATGCCACAAAGTCACAACGTCCGCCATCGGCTACCCGTTAGTATATACAATGCCAATTCAACGAGACACCCCAACGCCGAAGCATTCTCGACATCGGTTGTAGGTCTGCGCTGAACAAAGTACACCGAGGAAAACGGAGGTGTTGCGAATGGCCGACCGAAAACCACTCTGCTACCTCTGAATGAGGCCGACCATGTTTACCGGAGCTGCCCATACCAATGAATTGGCCTGCGAGGGTTCGTGCCGAACGACCCTCGACCAAGCAGCGACCGCGGGACATTGAGGATTATCTTCGGCGGCCTTTGTTCCTGACCCCGACATTAATCCGAAGCTCCTGATCCCCGTCATTTCGACGGGAGGTTAGCACGACAAAGCAGGTGAGCGGCAATGCAATGACAGTTGATTTGGTGTCGGTTGTCGTCCAAGGAGAATACGTAATAATTTGCTGAGACCAATTATCTGTGTCCCCTCAACGAAGCACACAATTTCCAACTTTGAGGGAAAATGCCGCTGAGTGACTTGAAGAGATAGAATGGTTGGTTGTTCTCAAAAGTGACACCAAGCATCACCCGACTTCACTTTGCCACACGAGACTTACACAAGTTGCAGTGGTCGCGGGATGCAGAAGAAATCGCCATTACGAAATGGAAGTGAAATGGCTTGGATAGCAAACAAATATTGTTGCGAGCCATCAAGTCAACGGTACAGCAAAAGGCACAGTCACGTAAGCAATACATGCCCGAGCTTGCTGCATTGATGCAGAAAACTACCAGAAACATTTCCGGACTAGAAGCTAGCCCTGCAGCTTCAGTGCATCAGATGTCAGTGGCCGCACATGACGTATGATTACAAGACGGCATCAGTCAGTCAAAGTTGCCACTCCACCAAACTGAACACCGACGTGCCAAGAGCGTCATCCGACAACAAGGAGCACAGGTACTACGACTGAACGCCTGACACGAGACTGTCGCAGAAAGAACTCGTTATGGAACCATTTGTTAAGAATAAATAATTATGGAATCAAGTGGAAATAAACACATTTGGTACACTAACCAAATAAACATATTTCCGCTTGCCTTTACGCCTTCAGAGTCTACACACCAAGAATTGTGTTCACTGCATGCGGCTGAGTGTTTGAGGACACTTGCATCTCTGACCCCCCAATATTAATAAATGGGACAAACCAGACTGGCAGACTTGTTGCATGGGGCTGCACTCCTTCCACCTCTCCTGAATATGTGGTGCACCGAAAGCAAACTCCAGTATTGTGAAGATGTTATTTATTAATTTATTCCCTTCAAAGACCCCTGGAAGCATTGGCGAGAGAATATTTAAAACTATACACACATTAAAATACCATCATAACACACTGACGTTAATGAGCACAAAATGGGCCCAGCTGCTGAAAATAAATATTACACTCGTAAGCAATAAATATTGCTTTAACTTCATAATTACAAAGATGAACACACCTATGAGCATCTATACTTCGTCTCACCTTAGCATGGACCAACTGCGAAGGCTGTGCAAGCGCGAGCGGCCAGCCTTGACTGTCTTGACTGGAGCACTCGCTGCACGAGCGCCCGTGCAGCCGCCTAGGCTTTATCCGAAGCAACTATAGCTCGCGCTTTTAGCATGCGCGGCTAACAATAGTCCATGCTTAGATGAGACGAAGTATAGTTTAATAGTATGTGTTGATGCATTGTTATATAGCAGGACACTTCCTATACATATGACACAATAGACCCTCTGCAAAACCCCATCAAGCAACACAACTGTCAACATTTGTTTTCGGCGTAAAGCACACGAATGGCCCCAGTTCACGTCGAACGCTAATGAAGACTTTGAGTCCTATAGACCTTTCCAAAAACGAGCTTGTGGCCGGTGCCATTTTGAGCGTTCGTGCGTATGGCGCGTGCTTTGCTCGCTTTCCGAAGCGACGAACACGCACGTGCTGGGCTGTGAAGATCGCACGCTGGACTGTGATTTTGTAAACATTGGAAAGGTCTATATAGGCGCTGAGCCGAGTTCACAGTGATGGCTGACATAACATTATTGTCGAACAAATACCCAAAGTATGAAGGCCTTGGGTAAATAGAGTAGTAGCTACTGTAATTCGTTTCCTCACAATTTGGAAAACGGCGAAGGCTACAGTCTCGGTGAGTCAATATGCACGTTGGAGAGAGGCACATGACAAGATATCATCAGAGTGCTCGGCTGCACAGATTTGTCGCACACCTTCACTCCGTGTCGCACACCTTCACTCCGTGTCGCACACCTTCACTCTGATTGGCTTGAGGGAACTGTGGTGGTTGCACTTTTCCAAGTTACGGCGAAACGAAGGATAAGCAGCCTACACTTTTGAAAATAGTCTATTGCAGAGACTGAAAGGAATGGTAGTCAACATTTTTCAACAAGACTGCTTCTCCGAGCAAGGGATGAACACAAATGCGAGTCGTCTTCTCTAGGTAATTATAACAAGTAAATAATTGACCGACTAATACAGTGCACTCTTGATGAAAAAAATTATTGCTGCAATAAATCCTACGAAAAAGAAAAATGTCCAGTTAATCTACTATTTTCAAGTTGCATTACATTTAACGAATTTATATGTGAAATGCTATCTCTGGACCTCTAAAGAGTGGGGCTGCATTTTTTTTAGAGATTCTAGATGTTAGAATGATGGATTAGACAACCATCTAAGAGGCGTATGATTATGCACATAGAGGTTACTGTGGACTATTGATACCGATCGGAAAGGTAAAGAGCCTACTAATACTAATTTCTAAGGGACATCGGATGCAACATTTTGTGCAATGATCAATGAAGAATTTGAAGACTTGCTGTGTTCTGAGTTCAAGGGGACAAATAAACTGTTTTATGAACATAAGTAATGAACGTTTTTCCGAATGATTGGTTCGAATGCTTTGTAAGAGTTCGCATGCACATCAATTAAGCAAACGCCAGCTTTTCACTTCAAAAAAGTATTGTGATCGAATGTAGAATCGTCGATTAGCACAAAAGGTTAACGATCGCAGGAGCTTCCTCGCTAAAAGTTGCTATGGTTATTCGGTGACGCAGGGCTGAAATAACTTCCCCTCGGCCCTAACGCGACGTATACCTTTCGTTTCGATTCTCAGGCACTTCCAACGTTCAAACGAAGCTAGAAAATTGTGAATATTTTATGCTAGAAGTTATATCCTAAAATTGTTGATAAGTACAAAACGTAACGATCTCGCAGGAGCTTCCTCGCTTAAAGTTGCTGCGATTATGCAGTTACCTCGGGCTGAAACAATTCAGAAACTGGCTAATTTCCGAGTTGCACATGCAGCACGGCAACCTGAACGCAGCACGTCGAAGTTCGTTTAATAGCTAACTATAGACCGACACGCTGTTTACAAACAAGCCCGCGTTTGCCCACACCGGGTGTGGGCACTGCGCGTGCGCAGAAACCGAATTCGTGTGAAGTGACGCGTCTGCGCATGCGCAGTGCCGTCGACAGCGCCACCGTAGCTGCGTGACGTCAGCGCCGCGTGTTAGTCTATAACTCTGAAATAAAAAAAAATAAAAAATTTGCATAGCTTGCATAGCATACCGGCTGTAATGAAGAAGTGACGTAAGTGGAAGGCAGGGGTTCACTCTTTAGACTTTGTTCCAAACTGATTACAAGTAGTTTCATGGTGTCAAATGAATGCTTTGGAAGCTCGCTCCGTCATCTGCGCAAAAGCACGAAATAGATGCTCGGCATAGTTTATTTGTAGACCGCCCGCTCGACCTGCAATTCTGCCTACCCCTGACGTCACGGTACTAAAATGCGCGGGTGTATTTGAATGTTGGTTTAAGCATCATTGTCAGTTGCCGATTCCACAATAACTATTCTGAATTTCGCGATCATAAATAGCATACCAGAAAGGTTAAAGGTCGCTGATAAAAAAAACAAAAAACAACATAGTTGGGGTAGCTCGAAAGATCACCGGATTATCCCTTTAAGGTGGAGCGAGGTATCAATAGTATTAAATACCTTAATGCCCATTTCCAACGTATCACCTATGGCTGTTTTAGCACATTAATTGGGGGCCAATATGTTACAAATTTCGCATCGTGTGGTAAAATTACGAGATTACTTCAACACGTCTTTCAACCCCCCCCCCCCCCCCTTCCTTTTAAGAATGAACGTCATGTTTCTTTTGGTTTCTACTTTCTTCGTACCAGCAAGGTTCGGGAGTAAAGATTACAAAAATATACTTAAAGGGGCTATGCAACAATTATTGTACTTTGCGCAAATACCGCTTAGAACGGATCCCTGACGTTAATGACCTATGAAACACGCGTTCGTTTTTCACCACACGCAGTAGAAGTCCCAGTAAAAAATTAAAGAAAATAGAGCAGCGTTCAGCCCCTCAACTCGTAGCCAGAACAAGCGGCCACGTGATCTGGAGCCGATTATATGCCGCCAATGTTGATCATAGCCACGCGCTGGGGCTGGCAAAGCACAGGACACGCGCTGAGTTCCAGACATTGTTATGGCTCGGCTATTGTCGTCGTTGCAGCGATTGGACACGGGCCACTACCCGAATGCTTTTCGAGCTGGTAATTATCACGAGCCGAAATCGAGTGCCCACGCAATGCTCGGGTCCAATCTATGAACAGCATTCAAATATCATCATATGGGTGTACTGCGATCCCCACGTTACGTCATCAAATTTTGCAAAGGAGAGATTGAATGAAAATGATCGCTTTTGTCCTTGAAATTCCACCGCAACAAAGGAGTTTCTTGGCCACTGGCGTTGCGTGCGACGATCCTTGAGTCCCACTATACTTCGTTTCACCTTATGTTGTACCGCAGCGAAGGCTAGAAGCGCGAGCTCATAGCGTTGGCAGCTGCTCTTAAGTCACGAGAGCTTGTGCCGCCGGGATGTGCCCCAGAGCAAGGAGCTCGCGCTTGTAGCCTTTCCTGCGGTACATCATAAGGTGAAACAGAGTATAGAGCCAGTAAGCTCGTGTAAAGTGAAAAACATTCCAATTGAATATCGTTGCACCGCTCCTTTAAGTTGTTTGAACTTCCTACCTCTCCACACGTTAAATCCATGCTTCCCTCGTGAGAATGTTCTAGCACTCTTCTAGTAAATTAGTTATCGCCTACTAAAATTGGAGACTAGCGAAAATCGAGTGTTTTACAGCAGGTTTCCTGATTGTAGCCTTTGTTGCCGAATAGCGCCGCTTTTACTTTCACGCCTCGAAGCGCACGAAGGCCCGTCACCCGACCTGCGGGAGGGACACTTCGCTCTTCTTCGGGTCACCGCCCAGCACGAGGTCGGCAGCAAGGCCGTAGCGCTGGATATTGTGACGTCACCCACCGGAGGCCAGCGAGGTATACGAATGAGATAAGAGTGCCGCGTTCAGCCACAGTCAAGATGCTCATACAGCATGCAAAAGATGCGATCTTCGCTTCCTCGCACGAAGGTCTCGCCGCATTGGTCATACAAAAACTGCCTGCTGACGTGTTAAAAGCGTACATCTATACGAAGCTCGAACATTGTTGAGGCATGTCCTCATATAGTTCTGTCATCAAGTCTGCAGGGAACATCGTGTATTTCGTTCCATGTATGAGCAGTGTGACGGCGGCTTAAGAGCGTGAAAAAATTACTGCGTTGTTTTACAGGGCCCGTCGGCTGGCCTCCGAGAGATGACGTGGCAATTCCAGCGTTCCGGCCTTGCTATACACGCGTCGCACCGCCCCGCTCGTCCATCATCGCTGTCTCTTTTCCGCGCGGCTGTTTTTGTCTTCCGGACATCGGCTCGAGCCTCGGAACGCCTAAACTGTCCGATCCTGCCCCTCCCGCTTACATCGGCGGCCAAGTTCGCTTCATTCGAAGGGGGTCCGCCGTATCTATAAATACACGCGGACATCTTGTCCACGAGAAGAAAGTTTCCTCCGACTCTTGGGTGTGTCCCGCGGATGCCTCGAGACGACGGGAGGTTTGTCGTCGTCCGAGATGGTTTACACGTATACTACAAACCCCCCACGGCGTCTCGCGCACGCCTTCCTGCAAGTGCTCGTAAATGAGCGCGTGCAAAACAAAACAGTATCTGCTGTACCGAATTTCCCGATCTTCACCGCACGTCTCGGTCACTGCCCCTGGCGTAGGAAGATAAATACATATACGGGGCGGTTCCACGGAACGCATTTTCCTTTCCGGTAAACCACGCTCTGTCATGTTGATGAACAGCGTCCGCCCCTTTCGCCCGTTGTTTACACGTCGACGCTTAGTTATTGGCGTCGTTTTCGGTGTTGGTGAAACGATGAAGCGTGGCGAGTGACTACGTCGACGACAGAACTTTGTAAGTGCGACTGGGGGAGTTTTTAAATCGTATCAATCCAGGTTTACTCCTATTTATCTCCCTTCGAAGACGCCCGGGCGCCTTCTACTGGGGCCTTTATGGCCGCCGACGGGTTGACTTCTCAATCGCCGGCTCGTTTGAAGTCCGAATAAAGGCCGATATGTATAACAGTAGAATAGCAGGTGATACTCCTTTGTGTCGCCGATTATAATGCAATATATCACGATGCCAAACAAACTCGACAGAGCTGGAAAACACTGCCTCCGCGCATAGAAAGACACACGGCGAAAGTTCATCAACATAGCGTCCAGCGAGATTTCAAGATCTTTTTAGATCAGCTCAGTTGTGGAACTTCTGCGGAGGGAAGTACCCCCTCTCCCTCGAGCCCACCATCCGTCGTTTGAAACGCCATCTACAGTCAGTGACAGGTTAGAGGGGCACTAAACCACTTTCTGCGATAGTTTATTTGTGATCAGAACACAATATATGGGCTCTAAGCATACTAAAAAAAAATACATTTAGGCGTTGCCGTTTTTGCTTTTAAAGCTGGCATCAAAGATCGACACCAGATAGCGCCACTAGACCAGGGAGGGCACGGTCCTGTCCTTCCTTGTGCGACGGCGCCCTCTGGTGTTTGCGATAGTTCCGAGGTAATCAATCTTTTGATACCGATCTTAATAGAACACATAAATGTACATAATGTTTTATTTTCATTTTTTTTATGTTTAGAACCCAAAGATTGAGTTATGACAATAAATATACTATAACAGAGAGGTCGAGAGAAGTGGAAAAAGGTGTTTTCCCACTTTAACAGAACGAACTCTGGAGAGGAGGTTCCCCTGAACTCTTAACCTGCATTCGTTGTGGAGTGGAGTAACGTTTATTGATTTCGGATTCTACTATGACGATTACACTTCGGTTAGATCAAAGGGGGACGTACAGAGGTGTGTAACGAGGGCGGACAGAGAGAGGTGGCTTTGAAGAATGGGATTGGGGGTTTGTGCACGCAGCCTGCAGGAGAGATAGGCTTAAATTTCTTTCCCGAGCTTCGTCCTCTCAAGGTTGGTAAGAACGGAGCCCATGACTTGCCTTTTATGGTTGATGACTTGATGTCACCTGTCGGGTGCAACCATTCTTCCAGTTGCCTCGGCCTGTATCACGCAGCGATGGATGCAAGAGAGTCTTCCCGCTCGTTCTTGAAGTGGCAGCACTCCCACATGAGATGAGTCATGTCGGGCACTGTATGTTCTTTGCAGTGTGGGCATACTGATTGTGTAGAAATAAAGTTGGAGTTTTTCCGTAAACTTGCGGCGTCTGCCCATTTCTTCTTTTTGGCTGGTGTAACGGCACTTTCTGTCCTGGGGCATCGTAGGAGTGCCGTGCCATCTGGGGCCCTAATCTACATGGTGCGACTAAGCAAGACGGGGCGCCAGGGACATCGCCACCTACTGCGATTGGCTAGCTCAGCACCGGTGACCAATAGCATCAAGCGGCGATGTCCATGTCCTTTGGTCCCGCCATTTAGATTGGGGCCCCTGGTATCTCCTGAAGCCTTGAGGAATAGGGTTGTCCTCCCCATTGTGTCGTCCCATTAATCGTTTCTAGAGATGGGCCTTCACCTCCGCTATCCGTCCGACTGAGATCGTACGGTGCAGTGGCCCGGTCAGCATACTGCCGATTTGGCATGCACAAACGCCTGTGCCGTGGAAGTAAGCGTCATTCAAAACGGCCTGCTCCTGCTCGTAGTATCGGCGTCGCTCCCACTTACGGGTGCGTGCGGAGTACGCTCTCTCGTCAAGTGTTGCGTACGTGCTCGCGTACCATAGTTTGTTTCGCATACATAGCTTGCAACGCTCCCGCGGCTGCGGACGCGAGCATGTGGATGTGTCTATACCCCGTTTCAATGTAAGTGCGAGAGTCTGAGGGGTCTCAGGGGGTCCGGGACCCCGCTCCAATTTCGGCGGGGGTCTGAGACCTCTCGTTGTACCTAAGGTCCCTTTGCCTTAGTCCTGTGCTTGGGGAACAGAGATGACAAGTCCTGGATAAATTGAAAGAATGCATAGCTGTAGAAATAAGCTGTACAAATGTCCGTTTAATGTTTTCGAAGAAGCACAAATAGAGACCCCCCCCCTCCCCTTCTTTTTATGGAGGCCTCTACCTGTGCTCGAGCTAAAAGAGACCCCCCCCCCCCCCCCCCCCCTTCCCCCAGACTGGAGGGAGACTTTAAGCCCTGAGTGCGAGCGCAGCCGGTGCGACAAGCACGATTATGTTTTCTCTGACGACGCTCTTACTGCACGAGCGTCTGTGCTTAGCCCGCTCAAAGTGCGTTCGCTCTCATAGCGTCAATATGGTCTCCTTCGCTCGCGGTCTTATGGAAACCAAAACGCAAGCAAATAAATCTGGTTCATTTTTAGTAGTCCTGACCTCCCCTGAGGACTACTACAAATGGACCAGAGTGAACGCGCATGCCGGAGCCCTTTTGCGTTTTATACGGGATGCACAAATAGCACACCTAATCTAAACAATCAAGCTAAGCTATGCTTGTTGCACGAATAAAAAAAAAAATACATTTGAGATCAACCCTACGCTCACGCCAGCAGCTTTGACGGCGCAGACTTCACGTGCAGGTCAATGACAGGATAATCTAGGATCTACCAAAACGGGCGTTTGAGGTGGCGTTACATGATGTGCTCGAGACTAAAATACGATATCTTCAATCTATTACAGGGCCACTTCAGTATCGACCAATTCAAAATACTAATCATGCAAAAAAAAGAAGAGCAAAAAATTGAGGAAAGATGCTCTCCCAAACATTTCTTTTTTCGTTACCTTCAACCAAGAGAGTAAACCACCACTGCAAGGGAAGTGGAAATGTAAATGGTATGTACAACTCGCAGACCATATATTTTCCTTTTCTTCAGTAAGGCACGTTACATCAGTTTTACAATACAAATTCGATGCACAAACTAATGATTTTGGATGCCTCCTTTACAAAATACAGCTCCATTTATTTGTTTTAGTTGGCTCTTAAAGCCCGCAGGCACCCCCAGCAAAGCCTGAATAGTACACCACAAGGCAATGCCCACAGTACTGAAACATCCCCAGGACAGACTGCTGCAGCAACCGTAGCTGCTCGTTAGTTCGGCAGTCTGATACTGTTTCGTGGTCGACTGAGGCACACTAATGTACCTGCACACCTACCACCAGTGCCGTACTAAATTACAAATAGCGCTAAGACAAGGACAGACGAAGAAGTGGACAGGATAGGCGAAAAACAAAACAAATTAGTCGTTAGTTGTTTATACAGCAGGAGTTTAGTCTGCCAGAACATGGCGACATTGTTACCCACTGTAGATAAGCAATTTAGCCAGTGCGGTACAACCGCTAGCCTGGGGTCTTTAACGTGCACCACGCAGTAGTGATACACGACCGCACGCCGGTACGATGCTCATCCAGATCGAAACGGGCAGGGGTGGGGATTGAACCCAGGATCCCTGGGTTCTGCAGCGCGAGCTTTCGCTCCACGTGCTCCGAGCTGGTGTGCGCTAGCCCACTCGGCCACCGATCCCCCTGACAGGATAGGCGCTAACTCACAACTGACGGTTTTATATACAACGATAAAGAAGAAGGTGAAGGAAGTGCCTGGTGTTGAAAAAAGAAGAAATAATTATATTTCTAGCCAGGGCGCTCTAAAAAGGTTGTTAGACTAAAAAGACTACAGCACAGTAGACCAAAACGAAAATATTAAAAATTAAACGAGGGTAATGAATTTGAACTATATACGATAATATTTTGAAGGGTTAGAAAATAACCTCTAGACCGTGAGAGACAAGATAAGAATAAAAAATGAATAAAAATTAAAAAAAGTGATCGTTCATAGGCCGCCGATTAGTGCCTCATACAGCCTATTTTCCTTTTTACATCCAACAGGCACCACAGCCAAAGCTATACCGGCGCGAGCGGGAAGACCCACCCGGTGCCCCACCTCACGCGCTCTCATACAAACTAATATAAACGTAATTCCGAAGATTGGCATGTATAGTGGTTCAAGTACTGAACCTCTTTCTCAGTCAACGCCAAAGATGGTGTGGAGACGCATTTTTCTCCATTGGCTTGTATGGTCTGTGCTTCAAAGATTTCCCTGTGCCCAGTGGCGTCACGAGGGTCAGCGGCACCCGGGGCGGTAGCCCGCCGCAATATCCCCCCCCCCCCCCCGCCCCGCTCTCGCGTGGCCAACCGCGACCTCCCCCCCCCCCCCCCCCCCCCGCTCTCGTGGCCCGCCGCGACACCCCCCTGAGCCCTGCACCCAGGGCGGTCCGCCCCCCCCCCCCCCCCCGCCCCCCTTCTGACGCCACTGCCTGTGCCATCTCTGCCCATGCTAGGAGTGCGTGTCCCTCCGAGGGCCCCCGAGCGGAGCTTTTCCCTCGGGGCAATCTGCCGCAGTGACCGCAGCTGTTGGTGAGTTTGGCAGTCCGATACTCTTTACAGGTCGACTGAGGCTTACCTACCACTAGTGCCGTCTTCGCCGATTCTAGACGAGTGTGTCCTCCTGAGACCCCCAGCAAGTTCCAAGCGGTGCTGTGCAGAACCTAACTTCCCCAGTTTCCCCCGAGTAGTCTGGTTCGGCAACCCCCAGCTGATGGTGAGTTTAGCACAATGATTTTGTTTCCAGGTCGACCAAGGCACACCTACAACGACTGTCGTCTCTGTTCATTTATTTATTTTAGAAGTGTGTGCCGTCCCATGGCTCCCCGAGCACTACAAACCCTTGCTTCCCCAGCTTGTCCTGGACAGATAGCCGCAGCCACAGCAACTGCTGATGAGTTTTCATTTTCGACTGCTGTTTATTTTCTGGCGGAGTGCAGACAGTTACACACTGTTACTTACATCCGAGCTTATTGTCTCACCGTTAGCCACTTAACAAGACTTTACACACTGTTTACACTTGGCATCAGGCAGTATTATCAGAATGCCAGTCTTTCTGGTGTAGTGATGAATAACAAAGTGCTACAAAGACAACTATATTCAATGCAGATAAAACTGATATCGGCGCAATGACAGGATCGTATCAGTTGCAACGTGAAAAGAACAATTTTATATTTGGACTTAAGTGCTTTCTCGTCGCAGATCAACTTAAGTGTCTCGAAAAGACCACTATGAAGGGGACTGCATGGAGTAAAGGCACCCTCGACAATTAAGATTAATCTTTCTTGTGGGTCCCATGGTTTCAATGTGCCTGTAGACCACAAGTTCGTGTCAGACATAATCCACAAGCTGATGGATTCTTTAGCATACAAGGAGAGTCAAACTTGCAGCATATAACACACCCATGCATCCTTATCTTGAGTATGCAGCTGAAGTCGGATACCTGCAGACCCGTCTCATCAAGGAGCTCGATGTTTAACCTTCTGCGGTATGTACAATTCATAGTCTTTAGGTGTAATGTACCAGCCACAGCATTAGGTGTAAGGGCTTTCGAAGTATTTGATGATATGTAAAAGTGACAGCACCTGTCAGTAAGCTACCTGCACATTTGTGAAGTGTTAAGAAAGCCTTTTGATGGTGTATGGTGTGTCTCCATGACATTTATCTCATTTTTTATTTTGTGATCTATTTTAATTGTTATGTATCTCAGCATGTGTTCTACATGTAGTGCATACTCCTGCCGTGGCCTTTCACTTGGCTGGCAGTTTTGTGATTTAAATAAAATTGTGACTTTGATCTTGTTCTCTTTAACGTCATTTGTGCTTGTGTATTTTCATAAAGATTTTTATCTTGGATACGCTTGTTTTGAATTGTTCTCTGGATGAGATTTGAGTTGTTTTTTTTTTTTGCCTCATCCTTTTTTACTGAAATAATCTGCAATTGCTTGACTCTTAGATTTGATGTAGACTCCAGAGGCCTTATATACATCTTCGAGAATTAATATGTCTGAATAATGACATGTTGAATAGAAAACTTTCAGGACTTCATTAAAATCGATTAGGTGCTGAAACCGAGCGTTGGTTCTCAAGCCTGCACCAGGTTTCGAGCCGTAAGACGCTGGCCCAGGAGTCTAAAAGGAGTGTAAATTGTAATTAAACCTAGATTTTTTTACGAGCATGAAGGAATAACAAAAGAGGCAGACTTTGATAAAGTTACGGAGCACGAAAACTAAACGAAAACGGAGTTTTCATTTCTAAAAACAGGTTCATCACATAAAATACCGAAAATTGCATTTATTACGCCCGAAAGAGTAGCGGCACCACGACAGCCCCGTAGCCCGTACCGAAAGGTCCGCGGTGATGCAAATTTTTACAACATGCACAGAATACACACGCACAGAAGTACGTAGCGATTTTCATCAGTACTGCAGTCAGCTTAAAAATGCTAGCTTAGCGCCAACCGCGTCAACGCCTCCCCGATTAGAAAGAAAAAAAGTATCTTGCTTTCTAGGACCCCTAATGTTTTCAGCACTCGTGAACCAAACCCTTCGGAAAGCTCGCCAAGGACATATTAAAAAGAAGTAGTGAATCATTTAAAATCGTAGAGAATATACACCAACTCATGTTTACAAACAAACCGGAGCGCCCCTAGTGGACGCCACCGGCGCCGCGCATGCGCGATGGGGGTGTGGGCAAGAAGCTCGCCGTCGCCCATAAACCATTGAAATGCGATGTTGTCGGCGTCGGTGTGAGTCCCCCTGCCCTTTTTCGCGTTCGAAAGGTTGATTCTACGTCTTCCTGGCAATGTCTGACTATCTTGAGCGGCGTCAGCGAAATTATCGAGGCTCGTTACACCGCAAACCTTCGCGTGAATAATGTGTGACATGTGGCGATTCATTCCGCGTGGACGCCGCAGTATGTACGCTAAAGCCTGATTCGCATGATGAGATTTCGCTCGCAAGTTTCAGTCGCGACGCCACTCGGGCTGCAAAAGCATGAACCGTAGCTGAGATGGTCGACGTCGATACTGAAAATTGCAAGCAGAATCCGACCAACTGAATTAGGCATAACAAGTCAGTTATGGTATCTTGTAACTATGATCAACATCTCCTTGTATCTACTGTTTACATCGAGCCTGCTTACCAACCTTCAAATTGGCAGATTGATACTTTAGACCCATGTTGCGGATAAAAAAAACAGGACGCGGGATGGCCAAAAAAACGTGCTTTTCGTGTAAGGCTCGTCAAATTATGAGGCGCTGGAGAAAGCGGCGATCGAGCACCGGCGGAGGCGGTTGATCTGACATACCGCGTTCGGCTTTGGCTAGCAGACGGCGTTCGTAAAATGGCGTCAGCTGTTGCTGGCTTCACGCGGCGGTACCGTGCGTGCTTCTATTCATTCGGCGGTCGTTGCCATGGTGACGGCGAGGAAAGCAGACGTGCGGAAGAACGCTGCGGCGCAGCGATACCAGGTGCGTTCTAAGGCCCTTCCCGCATGCTTTTCAATGGGCGGAAGGCGAACAAAAAGAGTTCGAAATAAGGACTTAACGCAGAAGGCTGAATTTCTCCAGCGCCTCATAATTTGACGAGCCTTACACGAAAAGCACGTTTTTTTGGCCATCCCGCGTCCTGTTTTTTTTTATCCGCAACATGGGTCTAAAGTATCAAACTGCAGTTTGAACTTGAAGACGCACTGAACGTAGTCCGCAGGTGGTCCGCACACTTGACGGTTTTCTGGCGTTCATGTTGGAACAAAACAAATAAATCTGATGACCACAAGTATCCGTGAATTCAACCCAAAGCGCTTCCCGCCCAAGCAATCGTTGTCCGACGGCGTCTGCTTTTCCCTTTTTACGGCACATATTCAGATTCTCGGACGAACCAAGCAGGTGAAAACTGACCTTCAAACTTTTCTCGACACTTTTGGTACGGCCCCAGTCGCGGCGTTTTGACGAGAAGGCAGGTTTTTGTCTGGTTCCTTTCAAAACAACGCAGGAATACACGTCTGGCATGGGGACTTCAGCCCACAGCCCCAGACCGGAAGTGCGACCGATGCGCCACCACCGCGCCGTGACGTCATAGAGTTGAGTTCGTGTACGGTTTGCTATGATGATGAAAAACGGCTTGTAATTCCTGTAAAGCCGAAGGGCGGACAGACACTCACCACGAGACACAGACCGATAATGGAACTCTGTAGGGACGATTATCCAAATCATTTTTGGCATCCACGGTTGGACGAACAGATCTAGAGCGGCTGCAGCCGCATCGGTCGGACGCATCGGTCGGGCGCATTCGCATTCGACCGATGCGTATGCGGATTCTAAATGAGGTCATTGCCACACTTATATGACGAGAAAAGTCCACACAATCGGCATCCCGCCCGCTCCAACTGACCGAGACGTCGAGACGCTTGGGAACTTCCAGAGGGCGCCCCCGTCGCAAACCAAAAGTTAGAGGTGGGTTAAGGTTTTTTTTAGAGGAGGAGGGAAGAGAATGCGCCACTTTTCCCAGATACAGGGGCTTTAAGTTCTCCGAAAAATGGCTCTTTGATGCTGTGTGCTACCAAATCCTCGCGCTCCAAATCTGCGGCCGGGCACTCTATGGCTCCGTCGTCCAACTGCCAGGCTTTGAGCACAAGACGTTTCGTAGCCGGCTTGAAATGGCTCGACTAAGCGAGAGACGTCTTGGGCTCAAAGCCTCATCTCAAAGAGACGACTCACGTCTTGGGCGCCTTGTATCTGTCTCTAAGGTGTCTAGGAGACGCCTTACAAGACGTAGCCCCAAAAAGAGGGAGCGTTATGAAGTCTACAGGGTGGCTACAAGATGACTCAAGACGTCTTAGGATATCACGTCTTGACAAGACATATACCTCTTGCTCGTCTTGCCAAGACGTCTTTAACTTCGTGTTCAGTGGGAAGGAGGCTATGGCACTGCAACTTGGCTAGTTTTACGTGCCGCCGCTTTATGACGACAAACGTGGCGCTGTGGTCAGGATACCGGTTCATTTCTGCTCGAAGGGCCGTGGCGTGAAGCGTCTACTCCGTATTCGCTGTGCACTGAAGTTTGCTGATGAGTCGTGCGCGAGCGCGCGGGGCACGAGAGCGTCTCGTACCTTCCGTGCTCATGCAGGACGCAATTCTACGCCGAGCCTCCTCGACAGGAAACCCCACTTCTTATCATGCCGTGTTTTACAGTGATAGCTGTTATGGGCTCTTCCCAACACTGAAAATGACGTCCGTTGTTGTAGGGTTTGAAGTTGTAGTTTGCGATGCTGCGAAGTCCTTGAAAAAGACCGCCCGCCGCCCGCGGGAATCGAACCTGGGTCCCCTGCGTGCGGAGCAGAGGCGTCACTGACTGAGCTACGCCACAGAGTTCATAGAGAGTTTTAGTAAACCGTTTTTATACCGAACGCTGCGAAGAGCGGGCCCAGCAGGCGCGTGCTCAATACATGCTTCAAAGTGGCGACGCGAGCTCCCACTAGCAAAGCGTATCTCTAGAATACAGTCTACTAAAAGTTCCTAGTAAACCGCTGTATACTTTGGATTTTTGTATTACCAAATGCCCACTACACGCGCTCCTCGAAAAAAAAAAAAAAGAATTGCCGATAACAAAATGCTGTTGCAGCACTGTCAATGCCAAGAGCTCGTGGCGAAAGACGCGCTCTCACGCCCTCCGAAACAAAAAAGAGCAAATGCGCCCGGAACAAAATGCAGTGATGTGATTGGCCTAAGCCATTTTGGAGCACCTTATGGAGCAGCCAAAACAGTGTTTTTGATCAGCAAAAGTGGTTTTTGGAGCAGCCAAAACAGTGTTTTTGGAGCAGCAAAAGTGGCTTTTGAAGCAGCCAAAACAGTGTTCCGGAGCAGAAAAAGTGGCTTTTGGAGCAGATATTCTTAGGAAAATAAAAATGTTCTGTTTTAAGTGCTGGACAAACGAAGCGTTCTTTGTGTTTTGATCTGATGTGATGTAACATGTTGTGACGGAACTCGCTGCTTGGGTTTTAACTGCTGACACATCCCACAAGTGTGCAGTGCTGTGGGTATTGTCGAGCAATTCCGAAAAACTGCTTACCACCGTTTTACTGGTTCCCGACGCGCCAGATTTTCGTCAAAAGTAAGCAAACGTAAAACAAAGGATTGCAAGCATCGCGGCTGGTGCCTCTGTCGTGCAATCTTGTTCGCATGCATGTGAGGGCAACTTCGGCAGGCTTGCCGTTGCACGTGCTTCGTCGCGCGAGCGGAGACAACGGCTATTCAATCGAAACCGAAACCATACCACACCGCACCGTCAGCTGGTTCTCAAAACTGTATGCAAAATGTAACTGTCCAGGATACGACAAAAACAGTCCAGCGGCGCATGCTTTCCAGGCCGGTGGGCGAGATCCAAGCTAAACAAAGAGAAAAAAAGAACCTGAGCGCATCGATGCAAGATATCGCGAGCCAGGGTCAAAACGTTGTTGGGGCGCTTTGTGCAACGACTGAACTTGAGACAAACAAGCGCGCTGTGTGTGTTCAGCGTGCAGACATTGCCTTCTTTGCTTTCGCTCACTTCTCTTCACCTAACTTTCTTCCGCGGCATATTTTTCACGTACCGGGGTCGGGGTCCCTCTCGAAAGAAAGCCCAACGAGAGAAACCTAGGTAATCAACACTTCGACAAGCAGTCTTTGAGTTAAAGAGGAATTTTTGTAGTAGCGTATGATTTAAACAAGAACAGGAATGTTGATGAACTGTGGTCGCCCGACATTGCGCGACCACGGTGACTGTGGTCGCGCGGGTGGTTCAGCTCACAAAGTAACTCTCGCCGCGCAAAAACGTGGTTTTCGTTTCCCAGCATGACGACATGGCTGGCACCCGGCACACTAGCGTTCAGGGGGGTAAAGGGGGGTGAGGAGGAGTGGCAAATCCCGTGCGCCGACATCCTGGGTCCCGAGTGAAAGATCGCGAAAAAAAGCGACAGAACACGAGAGAAAGAAACCAATGTTGCCAGCTGAAGGACGACAGTCGCAATGGTAATCGCGAAGACTGAAAACTCTCAGCAATATAAACAGTGATAATTTAACGTTGTAAACTAAATTCTGAGCTATTCTAACGCCTATAAAAAGCAGTATACTCATTACGCTGCATTAACTTCCCTTCTGTCGAAATCTGGTGGTTGCGCGGTTTCGTATTCCTGGAGCGCGGCCACCCGCGAAGCCGGTTATCTGGTTTAGTTTAGTGTTGACGGGAGGCCGTACATCTGCGCGCTAAGCAAAAAGAAAGCTTCGAAAGGAACGCGAATATCTTTCCACCGGTATGTTCATGGATTGTTGAAGTTCATGAAACTGCTCTGATGATATAATTATATTCGTGAAGTCGAAGGCAGTTGGTTTGTGGAAGTTCATGAAACTGCTCTGATGATATAATTATGTTCGTGAAATCGAAGGCAGTTGGTAACCATGTGTGGGACCCCGAGGGCCTGCCTGCATGCTCCGCCGCTTACGGCACCCGGAATGCATGGGAAAATGGCAGACCTTTTCCTCTAGAGTTAGTATGTATGATCCCTACGCTAGCGTTGGAGCGTCCGCACACAGCCGCGTCTATCGTTGAAAAAATTTAAAAAAGACGCGAGACGAACGACGAAACCTCCGAGACGACGAGAGCGCGAAACGCGAGACGGCGGGGAGAACCATGCACGACCGGATGGACGATTGATGCACGGTACTTTGTGTCGGGCGGCCGCTTGCGCCACCTAGCTAACGGATGCTCAATAACGGTACTCAGTTTAGTTTCGGTTTTGTAAGGCGACCGAAATTGGTCCTTTCGCGCAGGCTTGGCGCAGATTACCCACATTTTGGAAGAATGTAGCAGGATTAGCCCCTTGGCGCAGTTTGGCGCAATTGACGCAGCAATCACATCACTGAATATGGTCAAATGTCTATTTTGTTCCGATCGCTTTTTTTCACGAACCCCACGGTGCGCGAACGCTATGCTCAAAGACTTCGCCTTCACGTGTCGGCTATCACTTTGACTGTACCGTCTAACAACACACATTCCCAACAGTCACGGACATAGCGAACTTACGCCATCTATCTCCAGACGCCGGTACCCCGTAGAAAAATATTCAATGGAAAATTTCGTTTTCTCGCCATAAATTAAAAACGAGGGCACAGTTATCAAGGCGTCTCCAGGCATGGTTTCTTGATGGGCGTTGACATCGCCTCGACACAAAAAGAGAGCCTAAAACTAAATATTGAAAAGCGAGTAATGCGAATTCTTGGGGAGTTGGTACTGAGACTTTGAGAACATAATAGCGCTTCAAGACAGGAACGAGAGTAAGAACGAGACAACAAAATGCGCTAACTTCAATTGTTTAATCCTCAGAAAAGCAAGAAAATAAATACTCAGCATCATCACGCCATTCAACAAATTCCATGCCACGCTAATGCTCTCAAGAACTATTCCTCCTTGTCATCCAAATCGATCGACGCCACGCTGACACATCGATCCCCGTAGTTTTTTGTTTTTTTTTATTAGGTCTGCTTCTATGATTTCTATTACCGTCTTATCTTTATGTTTTCTAATAAAAGTGCACAACTTAAATTCAGGTTTGCACCCAGTCATGGAAGTGCATTGACAAATGACCGTCACGCTGTCCGCTCACTTTTTGGTTGTGTTCGCGCAATCTATCATTTCGACATCTTCTCGTCTGTCCCACGTACTTTCTGCCGCACGTCAGCAGGATCGGGTAGACAACTCCTGCGCATTCAGCAAACGGGCTGCGATGCTTTTTCACGCAGCCAACCGGTGGTTTGCGGTAAGGGTCTGTCAGTTTGCGCAACTTGGCAAGTTTTTCCGGTGCCAAAAAAACCACCGGAGCATTTACGCGGTTCGCTATCTTTTTGAGATTTCGGCACCGGAAAAACTTGCTAAGTTGTGCAAACGGACAGACCCTTACCGCAAACCACCGGTTGGCATCGCAGCCCGTTTGTTGAATGCGCAGGAGTTGTCTATCCGATCCTGTTGAAGTGCGGCAGAAAGTATGTGGGACAGGCGGGAAGTTGTCTAAATGATAGATTGCGCGAACACAACCAAAAAGCCATTATTAGAAAACGCAGAGATAAAACGGTAATATAAATCATAGAGGCAGACCTGATAAAAAAAAAAAAAAAAAAACTACGGAGATCGATATGTCAGCGTGGCGTCGATCGATTTGGGTGACAAGGAAGCACAGTTCTTAAAAGCACTGACGTGGCATGGGATTGGCTGAATGGCGCGATGATGCAGAGTATTTATTCCCTTGCTTTTCTGAGGATTAAATAGTTGGAGTTAGTGCATTGTGCTGTCTCGTTTTTACTCTCATCCCTGTCTTGAAGCGCTATCATGTTCTCAAAATTGACAGGTGGTTCCAAATTCGATTAAATTATGCTTAGTTTGCATGGGAAATCTCAAAAGACAGACGAACTTTGCTATATTAAATTAATCTAGGCAGACCCCTGAAAAAAGTAAGCGTTGATTAAGGAGGCCGGGACTATGCTCGACCTTTCTAGCCAGGTAAATTCACGGTATAGTATCATTCAGAAAAGTCACTGAACGCATTTTGCGCGACATACCTCCAGGAGCCGCACCGAGCCACCGTACTCAGAGTCATAAGCGAGGTTTATGCTCATCGTGCTGTCTGCGGTGCGCGCCGGGTTTGCATTCCGCTATCCCGGGTTCGAGGCGAACCCATTCACTTCTCTCTTGGGTGCATCGCGGCGCTATTGTGGACCATCGAGGCCTATTCAAATCATCGTCTTTTTTCATGCTTTATTTAATATTTATTTCGACCCGCAGATTAAAACCTATTTACGTATTCAAATAGGCTTTGCGTGTCAGTGCTTTTCCCCACTCTCGCAAACCAGCACGAATTTACTTGCCGCAATTTCTATGGGGTGTGTTTTTAAGGTCTTCGTTTTCGCGTTTTATATCTTTAAAAGCCAGGGAGTAAAAATCGAGACCTATTCTTATACCTGACAATCCGGGAAAAATCGGGCATTTCGGAATTCGGGTCTTGACGGGTTATATTTAGAAAAGATTGGTAATTTAAAATTAAATTCCCTATAGCGCGTTGGTTTCATTGCGTGATTATTTTTCTTTACACTAAGAAAATTAAACAATGTACAGATAACAGTCGTAATACTCAGAAACATAGTGTTCGAGCTCGCATGGTATTTCTTGTTTCCCACATTTTGTTTTTACTTACACACGATGTCTATATGGATGTCTAAAGACCCGGCTCCGGCACCACTTTGAAGCATTTCACCCCCACCGCACTCCCCCACCCTTCATTTCCCCACAAATGACCTGAGGTCAAAGTGGCGGGAGAGCAATTAAAATACGCTAGAAAAAAGAATTTCATTTTAAAGTAGAGCATTTCATAATTTAAAACATTGTCTGCGTGACATTCATTATATAGGGTCAGTATACTTAGCTTTCATGGGCTTGCCTCTGCAGCCTCCAAGTACCATTTAAGCTAGTTTGGAAGCGAATATGCGTCGGTGGTCACGCAAATTAGAAAAGATTTGTGATATTTGAATTAGCGACGTTTTGGACATATGTAAAAGTGATCCTAGAATGTTTCCCAATTTTCAGACTTTCAGCTCGCTTTCGCCTCCAAGGAAAGTGTGTTTTTGGAGAGAAATCGGATTTAACCAGGTTTTCATAAAACTCGTTCCGGGTGCAAAAATCGGAAATATAAGGTTTTACCCGAAAACGAAGGACCCTGGGTATGATTCATGGTGTTTCTGCTGACATTCTACTGTGGGGTCCAGCTACTATTAAAAATAAGACAACATGCACTTGGACTTCAAAAAAAAAAAAAAAAAGGAACACGCGCTATAATGTGCTTTGTTCTTTTCTGGTTCGCGTAACAAAGTCGACAACATAAACCGATGAGCGATTAGGAATGCGCGAGCGGCATATCTATATACAGCTTGCACAAGACGTCTGTCATGCTGCTGTCAGAAGCCTGCCGGTAACGCAGTCGAAGGTGCGGTGTCACGCGGCAACGAGCGTTCCGTGACTTCTAATAATGCGCTAAAGGCTACGCTGTCACGCGCCCAGACCACATTCCAACATAAAATGTAGTATTTTGATCGTAGTTTCCGATGAACCCATATATCTAAACGCCGATACTAAACATTCCTTGCTAAAAAGTGCTCAAAGGGTCTCAATTGTGCCTTTGTTTCATTCATATTTTGAGGTCGGTCTGTACGTTGGAAACTTGAGAAACGCACCACTAAGGAGCTCTGTTCTACAACTTAAAGCGTTTAAAATAATCTTAACAATGCGCTTGTCGCATAGAGAGGTGGTTTTCTTCTAGCACTAAGCACACCTCGTTTGATTTCTTTGAAATACGTAACGTGGACGGTACGGTTTAGACCGTTAGGTTATGCTGAGCCTTTCGGCATGAAGGCTTGCAGTCATATTTCTTCAACTAAGACACGGCTATAGATTTTTTATTCGGAAGCTTGTTTTCTTATTTGTACAGCCGCGGAGCGTTGTTTATTCAGGGGTCCAGAAGATTCCTTGCGATACCATTTTCTTCTCATGAAGGAGATATCCTACTTCGCGATGTTTTGGTCCTCCTCGCATACGTCGTCATGTTTATAAAAATGTCTTCACCCCGGTCATGCCTAATTGCTTTCTCAACAAGTACAGTGAGTTTTTACATGCTTGATTTTCGTCGTAACTGTACCTCAGACGGTTGAACACAGCTAATCACATCTGGTGCAGTCAACCCGAAGACATAAAGCATATGCCCTCTGGGCTTAAAAGGCACCAATGGATACCTTCGGCAAGGTTGACATCAACGCCAGCACAACACGAAGACTCATGTTTGCGAGAAGTGCATGAACCAATCGGTCCCGACACTCTAACCGGTGCTGGATCTGATGGATGCGGCGGGACTATAGACTTTGAGAAACAAGATGGCAGCCTAATCGTTGCATATCGCAATATCGCAACACGGAGAACGTCTGCCCTAATTGGTATATGCGTCCCGCCTGAGAAGCCATATACAGTCTTCAGACTCTCTCTTTTCTTTTTTCTCCTCATGCATCTATATATTTTTAACACCTCTCCTCTTTCCTCAAGACGGAAAGGTTCACCTTGCTTGAGGTAGACTACCACCTCGTCCTACACTTTGTATTTCTTTCCATTTTATTCAATTTAATTATATATTGTAATTATGATCTAAGGGGGAGGGTAGAGCTTTGTGGAAGTAGAAGCGGGTAAAGGAACTTTGAGAGATAGTGGCGGGAGAAGTGGGGACTTAGGGGTGTAGGGGATGGTCTATGGGTTGTCCCGACCGACCGACAAACCGACAGAATCTAAGGGAGGGGGAATCGCCAAAAAAAATGCGGCGCATTAAAAAAAAAAAAAAAAAATCACTCAAGAAATTGAAGGCGCTCCTTTGATCTCTCGTCCAAACGTCCTGTATACAAACGCAGTCGCGCTGTCGCGCACAGCGCGACGAAGTTTACCAAACTGCGTCGCAATAACTGTATGACTCACGCGACAGTGTTTTTGTGAGAGAAACCGTGATGTCCCTTTATACGCAAAGACGAAATTTTCAACCCGATGTTATTAGGGAGTTTTCGTACATCGTTTTCGCTGTCCCGCAACGCTCTCCGCAACCCGCTACGATACCCCAAACTTTACAGTCAAGGCCATCGGCGCGCAGGCGCAGTAGCGGCGGCTCCTTTGCGGAAAGCTTAGTTGAGGGGGAAACGCTGTCTACAAAAACTCCCTACTGTCGGCCTCCCAATTCGATGCGGTCCGCTCCAATACCCCTCTACGACACGCTCCGCTGTCATTATAAAGTCCGCTCCGCTACCTGCTATGGCCCCCTTGAAGCTATCCTATGCTGCCCACTCCGATATCCACTGCGTCCCGTTCAGCTATGCGATGCGGTCCCCTCCGCTAACCAATGCTGTCCGCTCCGCCTTCCGCTAGTGACCCGCTCGGATATGCGATGCCGAATGCGGTTCGCTCCACTATACCCTCTACGGCCACGTCCACTATCCAGATGTAGCCTGCTCCGCTATCCTATTCTGCCCGGACTGCTATCCGCTGCGGCCCGCTCAGCTATATGCGGTCCGCTCCGCTATCAGCTATCGCTGTAGTACTACAGCGATAGCTGATATTAGCCCAGCGATATTAGCATTTGATGAACAGAAGTCAAGATTCGAATAACTCGCTTTTCGTTTCGCCAAACCGTTTCCCAATCAACCGAAAACCGCCACATAAGATTGTTTGTTTTTGGTTCGGGTTCTTTAACCAATGGTTAAATTTAAAGGTCTGTTCACACTCTTGCGACCGAGTAAGACCGAGAGAGACCAGACCGGGTTTTAAGCCTCTTGCGACGTTAGGACCGGATGCGCTGCTGCGGAGCTGGTCCTAAGACGTCGTAAGAGGCTTAAAAACCGGTCTTGTCTCTCTCGGTCGTACTCGGTTGCAAGAGTGTGAACGGGCCTTTAAGGCCCATACGCACATTCGCGTTTGAACGCGTTTGAGTGCGTTGCGGCGTCCTTGCGCCCAGGAGCGGTCGCTTGCGGTGCGACGCGCGCCTACCCGCAACGCTCCGCAGCGCAACGCAAGCGAATAGAGACTCGCTCAACTTTCCGAAGCGTTGCGGTGCGTTCGACCAATCAGAAGCCCAGAGAGGAGAGGGGGGTGACTGTCCGCTCGCGCCACTCGGCCGACTCGGCGAGACGTATCCGGTTCTCCGCCCGCAGCGGCAGAACTTGCTTTTTTGTTTTAGGGAGCGGTGGGAAGTGTATTTTCCAAGGCTGCGATGGTTCAAGCTTGACAAAACGTGGGGGAAGCCGGCGGGATTGTCCCAACATCGAACACTTCGACGCTGTCGCTGTGCGCCGCCATGTTGCCTTGGATTTCGCTTACTATTGGTGAGCCGCTAGTGACGATAGCGCGTTCTTATTGGCCCTTGACTGCGGTTGACTGCGTGTCAACGCAACTGTGCGTACAAGTTTGGCGCAAGCGCTCTTCGCAACGCAACGCGTCTGCTTGCCGCGACAGAACGCACCGCGCTCAAACGCGAATGTGCGTATGGGCCTTAAGGCCCGTCCACACTCTTGCAACCGAGCACAACCGAGAAAGACGAGCCTCTTGAAATTTCTTAGGACGAGAGAAGGATGGATGGATGAATCCGGCTGAGCCGGGATCGGGTGGTAGCTTACGCCACCTAGCCATTTTGTTTTACCATTTAAGCTTAGAATATTTAAATGTGAAAACTATATTCACTCCGCACTGAAAAGAAAGTGAGACTATAAAACCCCCTTGCCATCAGTTAATAAGAAAATACCTAGTTTTCTCTCGCTTTCTGTCACCATTCACTTAAAGGGATACTGAACCAAAGAATTTAGTGTCCATAATAAGTGGCGCACGTTCTTTCCACGAGCCAGCAGCCGCCGGTTTGCGCGAGCACACGCAACAAACATGTCGTCAAAGACCTCCATTCGCGGTTAAGATGACAGTGAAATGTATGGGCTTCGGGCCAAAGGAGAATAAAGGCAAGTTTTTCATCTACACAGTGGGGTCTGGTGTAAAAGGTAAGCGATTAATTGGTCTAACAAGCACGTAGCTTTTGCTTGTAGAGATGAAAACCCTGTATTTATTCTCCTTTGGCCCGAAGCCCATGCATTTCACTATCCTCTAAGCGCGAATGGAGGTCTCTGACGTCATTTTCGTTGCGTGTGCTCGCGCACACCGGCGGCTGCTGGCTCGTGGAAAGAACGTGCGCCACTTATTATGGACACTAAACTATTTGGTTCAGTATCCCTTTAATCTTTGGTTGGTAATCTCTACTGTCTTGAAATCCACTTTTCCTTCGCTGTCTCTAAAACCCAATGACTTTATTAAATCTATGTTGTCTTCGGTAGGCAAAGGGTGAAGCGCTTTACAGTAGAGTATCAAGTGCTCAGCCGTCTCGTCCTCCTCTCCACAAGCAGTGCACACTGTATCCATTTCCTAGTACTTCGCTCTGTATGTTCTGGTTCGCAAAACAACTGTCCTTGCCTCAAACAACAATGAGCTTCCCCTAGAATTGTCATAAATGCTTTCTTTGACAATAACTGTTTTATTTAATCTATAGCTTTCCAAAGCCGTCTTTGTCTGCATTCCCTCTAGCCACCGATCTCCCTCTGTGGCCTTAACTTTCTTTTTAACTGAGACCTGCTCTTCTGTAACTCCACTATAGCCTAAAAACTTTCCTCTTAATTTCCTAGTGCGCTGTCTCCACTTTGCTTAAAGCATACATTATATCTAGTGCTTGACACTTTGCTGGCACTCTGACGCCATCTATGCGGTGACCCTCGAACTGCATTTCACAAGAGCGAAGGTTTTGCGGGATTTCCAAGGACAATAGTGCGTAATACCTGTAAGAAAGGCTCGTTTATAACGTTGAAAAAAGTTTTTCGAGCCATGAAAAAAAAAGATAATGCGCGAGAGAAATAGAAAATATGCCGGACCGCCAAGTTTACACTGCTACCCAATAGATGGCGTCAGTGTGTTCTCTCATCCTAAGAAATTTTAAGAGGTTTCAACAAATCTCGTCTCTCTCCGTCGTACTCGGTTGCAAACGTGTGAACGGACCTTTAGAATTCTTTTTTTTTTTTTTTCCGGTTCGGTCAAAATAACGGTTTGGTCCGCTTTTCGGCTCGGGTTTGAGTTCGGTTGACAGCCTGGTAAAAACGTCAATTTACCTGTCTCTGGTATCAAGACTGCCTCACTACGTTCTTTCCGCTGATATTCAACTGGTAAATAGCTTGCGAACCAAGCCAATTCAGCCATAACAACGAACAACTCGACTGTCGAGTTTTCATTAAATCAGCAAGTACCTGACGCACGAGATGAAGGCCTGTACTATTACTGAATCTCGGCAAATGGTTCAAGAGATGATCGGAGGTTGTCTATGGTGCAACACTCCGCGTCTTACCCAGGGAGCCTGTCCAGGACGCGTCCGAGACACAAAAATGTCCGACTGCTTCTGCAGCCCCCCGGCCAGACCAAAACAACATAAAGCATAATAATAATTTACTATTGCAGCACATCTGGCACCTTGATAACCCTGAGACTAGTTGCAGCGTCCACCCTCCCGTTCTCAACCGGCGACGAAGCAACGACGAATTGACATTAGCAGAGCTTCCCTGTCTTCTTGAAGTTTGTCCAGACCTTCTTTATCTCGGCAGGAGAGAGTTGGGCCCGGTTGAAGGGAGTCAGCACGCCTTCGTGGCACGGGTACCCGCATGTCCAGTTGTGGTCGTCGTGGATGAGCGTGGGCGCCAGGGCGGCCAACCATATCCCCATGGACACGTCCTCGCCCTGGTACGGGTGCAGGGAGTTCTTGTTCCTCGCCAGCCACAGGACGAGGTTTCTGGAGAGTACATAGCCCGAGCCGCACGCGAAGGCCGGGTACGAAGACGCCCTGGAATGAGATCGGGAATGGGACTGGAATCAGGAATCTGTCTGAAATCAATAATGTAATGGGAGGCAACGTAATAAAACCGGAGACATGGATACAAAAAGGACGTACACAACACTGTCTCGAGCAGAGCTAAAAGTTTTATTCATATCAGCCGACGACCCTCAGTCACCGCGAAAGACACGTGCTCTTATCTTATCTGTCTTATCTGCTCCCCGAAGGGACAACGAGCCCAACCCTCTGCTCCCACTTCTACCCTACAGGGTCGACCTTAAAACCGTTTTACAATTAAAACAATACCACCTTACAGGGACCACCTCTCCAACCAAAGACTGAACAAGTTCTCAAGCTACACAATGACGAATTCTTGGAACTTAAAACCAAACCAAACATTGCCCACTTTCACCCAACAGGTCAAAATCTCCAACAAAACACACACACACACACAAAAAGAACTTAGTTGCAAAACAGTCTGCACTTGTTTGCCCGACACCACGGAGGAAACACTGACACAATTTCCCGTTGATGTAATTCTATGAACGGGTTGAACTCTTTGCTGACAATCACTGTTGAGGTCCACTAGGGAAAACAATTGTAGCATTCTTCCAGATGCTTCACTATTTCTGAGTAACCACCTTTCACACCTTCTATTTGTGTTCTAATATTCTCTCGTTGACACAACGGCCAGTCTGCCCAACGCACGAAAAACCACAAGCCAAGGGAATGTCATAACCGACACCTTCTTTGCAACTAACAGCCCACACCCCTCATTTGCTCCCGAGAAAGGTGCTAAACGGCTGAGCCTAAAGTCCTTCCTGAAAACTACTCCGCGGCCATACCTCGTAGCCAAGCCCTTCAAATTGTGAAAAACGGTATGAAAAAGCGGTAGACATACCCACTTTTCTGCCTCCTTCCTTTCTTCCCACGTGCCCAGGCTAACCAAGAGTTTCCTTGTTACACTCTCCAGAACTTGCGTGGGATAACCAGATCGAACTAACCGAGAAAACTGGTACAAAACCGAGTCACTTGAGAAATGTCCGCAGGACGTATCCACGACATTCCGAAGCAGGGACGACACCGCACCTCTTTTGATCGTCTTCGGATGGCAACTTCGGTACGGTAGACCGGTTTGGGCGAGCGTTTCCTTTAGCGCCAGCACAAAAGGGCGGTGTTAAAGGCGGCTAACTCGGAAATGTCGTTTAACACCTGAAACTGTAAAGCAAAAAAGGAAAGAAAAAAAACTTTTAGTCGAAGGAAGAGACACAGAAGGGAATGTCTCTTATGTGTCTGTTCCTTCGACTAAAGGTTTTTTTTTTTTTTTTTCCGACGGTCGCTTACGAGTATTCTCAATGTGGGACTTCAGAAGCTTTCGCTTGCCATAGGGAGCTTGCTTTCGACCCATGACGCCAGAGGCGAACGCAACACTTCCGAGCGACACAAATTCGAACGCACCAAACGCGAAGCGCAGCTGCGTTGAACTGCCCGTCACCCGCTCGCGCCCGCGCGAAAGAAGATCGCGTAGGAATACAAGACAAATGCGTGCACCATGCCACACGGAGAAACTATTTGATCTCGCGTCCTTGCGGACAGAGACCGCCATCTAGCGGGAGGAGAACAAAATGCAAAACACATAAAAATAGTTGAAACTTGAGACCGAAAACTTGCTTTCGGAAATATCGCTGTAGTTCCGAAACGGATTATCCTACACTAATTATTTTTATACCAATCGATTCCGTAATAAATTTTAGAGGCACTACTGCGAACACAAGTGTTTTTTAAAAATTAATAGATTATGTAAAACGTCGTTGAACCCAAAAGTGTCAAAACAGCCGTTTTCAGTCGATTTCAAGATTAAAAAAAATATATATGTACTAAACACTCAGAGACATGACTGCACGAATGCACCAATTGAGTATTAATCTCTTTATCATAAAAGTTTCAAGCAAATACAAAGAGCGGTTCTCATGTAGGAATTTTTCGAAAACGTCAAAAATCTACATGTATTCTCTATGGCGCTTGGAGGTACTATGCCCTCTTAAGCGACACGGTTAGCTACCACCAGCTCGCCTGGGCACTTACAGTCTTTCGAGAAATGTTGAAGCATCTGGAAGAATGCAACAATTGTTTTCCCGAGTGGACCTCAACAGTGATAGTTAGCAGAAGTGAACCCGTCGAAACGCGTAGTTAAAGAAACGATTAGAATAACATCCGCAGGAAATTGTGGAAGTGTTCCCTCCATGATGCTGGAAGAAACAGTGAGGACTTCTCTGCAACTGTAAGGTTCTTTTTTTTCTTTTCTTTGGGGTTTTGATTTGTGGGGTGAAAGTGGACGATGTCGGCATTGGTTTGATTGGGTTTCGGTTTCCCAGAATTCGTCATTGTGTAGCTTGGAGACTTGTCCTATCTTTTGTTGAAGAGTTTGACCCTGTAGGTAGAAGTGGGTGCAGAGGGTCGGGTTCGTTCGCCCTTCGGGGAACACATAAGACAGATTGAGACCACGTGTTTTTCGCGGTGACTGAGGGTCGTCGGCTGATGTGAATAAAATTCCGAGGACACCTAAGCCCTTATTATGACTTGTGAATGCGAAAGCATGAATGTCGGTCTTCCTCTCCCTTAGTTCGTCTGCGGTGTACTGGCGTGGACGGCCATGTTTCGCTACTCCCGAGGTTGAGGCCGCCGACGATACAGATGCCTCATGCCTCAGGCGCCGCGATGTTCTTTGGCGGCGAAAAAAGCAAGAACCCCCCCTTCGGCAATGCCTGACACGAGAGCGAAGGCCGAGCGCGCCCCTTCCTGGAGTGCGGACCGGAGCGCCAGGAAGAGGGCCTCTTTGCGGAGTGGCGTTCCTTGGAACTATATACATGCCCCGGGCCAATGGCTATAAGGGTGTGCTTGGAGTTCCTTTCGCGTTTCTCCGCGGTTACTACAGCGGTTGCAGACGCCGCCGGCTCCGCTCCATGGGGCAGTTAATGCTTTCGCATTCAAACTTTTAGCTGTGTCCGAGATAGTGTGGTGGACGTCCTTTTTGCTTCTGTGTCTCCAGTTTTTGTTATGTTGCCTCATATTAATCAGCACACCGGTGCCCTCAATCTTCCTAGATGTAATGGGAATCAGGAATGCTACTAGACCCAAGAATGGGACTGGAACCAAGAACGTGATTGGAATCGGAAATAGACTTGGAATAAGGAATGTTATTAAAATCAAGAGTGCGGTTGGAATCGAGAATGTGACTGGAATAAAGAATATAATTCGAATCAGGAATAAGATTGTTATCAAAAATGTTGTTGCAATCAAGAATATGACTGGAATCAAGAATGTAACTGGAATGAGGAATGGGATCGGAGTCAGGAATGGGATTCATGAGAAATGTTATTGGAATCAAGAGTGTGATTGGAATCATGAAAAAGGGCGGGGGGGGGGGGGGGGGGTTGAATGAGATATGGTTTTTAATTTTTTAAACTTTCTTAATCAAGGTGGGCTTTTTATTTTAGAACATTTGATCTTTCAATAGTTGCGTCGGCATTGTTCTCTTTTTTTCAATCTTTCTATGTTGGTGTCGGACGTTTTGGGGGAGCATTTGCGGGGGCATAGCGGCCGCGAGGTGTGCACGGACAGATCCCCGGGAGAGCCCGCGCTTGGAACTACTTGTGGCTTTTAACCGAGTGTGCCTGTGTATAGAGGGTTTCGCCGCTTAGTATCACACTGTCGCTTTTTGCCCGATGTAATAATTTAGCTGTTGTCGCCAGCCAGATTGGGAAAAATGCAGGGAATGACTCTAGAAGGAATCTAGTTTTGGCCGTTGGAGCGCCAGGCTGACAGCTCGCCGACCATTGAGTGACAGTGTACCACGTGGGAGTGGTGGAATTTGAAGGGATTGGCCGGTCCCCGACGAGTCTACAAAAGGAGTGCCGAGAGGATTCTCGGGGATTCGATTCGATTTTGGAAGACTGGGGACAAAAGTATGGGGCTTAATTTTAGGATTTTAACTCACTGTTGAGTTCATGTTGTTTTGTTTCGTAATAAACGTGGTCACACTGGCCACTGCAAAGTCAACCAACGCCGTAATGTGTTCAGCGGGATCGAACAAATTTTAGACTTTTTTTTATTCACTTCCCGGGGGCTTCAATCAGGCGAACACCATCATCGGTCGTCATCATCCTGACCGTCCCCCTCCCTCCGAAAGTTGACTTATGGGATTGGAATCAAGGATGTGATTAAAAATGGGAATAGAATCAGCCTCAGGAATGTTATTAGAATCAATATGATTGGAATCAGGAATGTTATCAGAACGGAGAATGTCAGTGGAATCAATCAGGAATGTTAGTGAAATTAAGAATGATGATTGAAATCAGAAATGGGATTAGTATCAGAAAAGCTATTGGAATAAAAATGTGAGACTGGAATCAGGAATGGGATCAGAATCAGAAATTTTATTAGAATCAGGAGTGGGATCGGAAGTAGGAATGCTACTGGAGTCGAGAATGATGAAATCACAAATAGGACCAGAATCCGGAATGTAATTGGAATTAAGAATATGAATGGAATCAGGAATGGGATTGGAACCAAAAATGTAGTTGGAATCAAGAATGCGATTGGAATCAGGAATGAAATTGGAATCAGGAAGGGGATAGGAATCAGGAATGTTATTAGAATCAAGAATATGAGTGGAATAAGGAGTGGGATTGTTATTGGAATCAAGAGTGTCCTAAATCACGAATGTTATTAGAACGAAGATTGTGATTGGAATCAGGAATAGAATAGAAATCAGGATTGTTTTGGAATTAGGGATAGGACGGAAATCAGGAATGGGACTGAAATTGGTGGAGTGTGGCAAGGTTTTCCATAACCCGCTTAGCAGAAGACATTGGGCACCCAACCGAAGAACTCCAATCCACCTACCATTGGTCTTGGAACGACGATAAATAATCAGTTTAGGCAATCGGAGGGGTGAGCGGTATTGAGACCAAACTGGTTATGCAGTACCATAGAGTGGTAAAAAGGTGTGTACACCCCTTTGCTACTGATTCTGCACAGCCATTAGGAGATAGCACTGATAGGGCATCTCATTAGATTAAATTTATTAAAGGGAGACCAATTATTAGTGCATCGAGTGCATCACAGAGTATTATGCATCCAGGGATCTCTGAGAGTGCAAAACAGTGTGGAATTGAGCTTCATTAACTCATAGCCTGGGAACTTAAAATTCCCATTTTAGATATCGATATGAACCCTAGGAGCATGTGAAGCCATCTCAAATATCAAATAAAATAAGCTTATTATATCAGGGAGGAAAGGGGTGGGAACCGACAGGAAACATTCCCTGCTGTAAAAGGCGAGCTAGTTGCCGAACAGATAATATTTCTGATCCCATTCCTCATTCGAGTTACATTCTTAATTCTAATAACATTACTGTTTCCAATCCCATTCCTGATTCCAGTCACATTCTTGATTCCAATCTCATTCGTAATTCCAATCACCTATGAAAGCAATATCACAGTCAAATGCTACTCTCCTTCCTAACATTTGAATGGCGTAGCCAGAAAGTCAAGCTTCAACTTCAAATTCTGCAACACAACATGCAAATGGAACAGCTCAGAATTTCTTCTTTTTTTTTTTGCAGTTTTTACGCTTTGCTGCGATTTTCTTCTCTCCCAAATGCCTTATCCTTTTTTTTATTTTACATTAAACAGCAGAAAACATTCCATACAGCAATGGGAATAGGAAAGATGGAATGAACCCCATGAGTTGCATTGATTGAGCAAGTGCAAAAAACACCAGAAAGGTGTAACTAAGAGCAGTTCTGATGTTGCTTGAAGGAAGTCACACCGACAAACAAAGCTGAGGGTATGTTTCCTAAATTCAATTCAGGCAGCAGAAAACTGCAAGCATAAGTCATAAATACATTGGGAAATGAAATACCACAGATTATTTCCTCAATTATTTGTTTAGTTCAGTAAATTCTGGGGGCATGTGGCTGTACTCCGTTTCACCTTATGAGGGACTGCAGAGGACACAGCAAGTTATCCAAGCCAATCCAATACCAACATGAGCGTCACGTCGCTTTCGGGAGGGGCGGAGCAACACCCAGGGACACATAGCCAGATGACGGTTTCACAGTGCTGGGTTGGCTACGATGGCTTGTAGCATCCACTGTGCTCCATTGCAAGGTGAAACAGAGTATAGACCTTTTTTACAAGGGTGCTGCCATCTCGAAATATCGTCACTTCCAGTAGGGGCGAAAACATTGTTTTGCCGTCGCCACACCAATAGAAAACATTTAGGATCTAAGCATAACCGTCACTCATTCTAATTTTGTCTCTTTTTGACTATTTGAAAGGCTGAAATGTTTTGTTATTTTTTCGTTGCCCATACCGGATATGCCTACCAGGTGGCTGGGGACGAGAATAAGCGAAAAAGGTCTATAGCTGTCTACCAAAGACAGCCTGTCCCTTGTAGCTCTGATGGCCGTGGCTCGTGTCTTAACAAACATGGGTCTGTTCGCTCCAATAATTTTGTCCAACTATCTTGCACTGAGGCTTCCAAACACGAATACCAAAGACTCCCTTTGGAGAGGACATTACACGCTGTCACCGTCGAGTTTGTATGGACCAAACGAACGAATCGACGTCACGAATCGAAGAACCTCGAAGGATCTCACCTGTAGCTTGCTTCGGCCCACTTGCCATACCGCTCCACGGGCCAGTTCTCCCGAAACGAACTCCACCAGACGTCCTGCTTCGCCGCGGGCACGTGGTCCCTGATGGCCTCCAAGTTGGCCACCGTGTCGTCGTCCGTCTTGTACAAGAAGTCAAACTCCACCGAACTCTCCAAGATGGCGCCGAAGAATGCGAGCAACTTGGCCGGAAGACTCCTGTACACGTCCACCACGGGAACCAGCGCGACATCCCCGTATCTGCAGCGGAGAGCTAAGATTTGACAGAGGGAGCGACTCGAGCTGTGGCACCTGAATCGCATCTTTTGACTGGTGTGCTTACTATCCTCTCCTGCCGAAGCATTACAAGTGGCCCCGAAATGACGCCAAATTGTGTCGCAGGAGCTGGCATCAAGCAGTCGGATATCGTGACCCTGGCGGTCAGTCGTGGAACCGCCAGCGAAAAAGGCAAGCGGACGCAAGAGTCGTCGAAATGCCCCGACTCGCGCGTCTTTTGGTGTCCGTCGACTGTCTGACCACAGAGCGACCTGCAGTAGAACAGGTGTCTACCGCATCTACTTTCGCTCATGTCAGGATCGCAACGGGTAACAGCACCAGACTTCTATGACGTCATCGGGTGGAAACCCACGGTAAACACACCAGTCGTAGATGCATCCCCTGCACCATACTCAAACCGTGGAGGCTATTTGCAATTTAATGGCAGACAGCTCCTGTGCAGATTGAGGGCATGTGAGCATGCTTGCGTTGTTGCGTGGTGAGAATGAGAAGGAACAAGGCAGAGATGGTTGCAGACGATAGACACTTGTGTCTCCTTCTCGCAGCTTGTATTGCAAACGCGGCCCATAAATCACGTGACCTCAATCGAGCAGTTGGGGAGAAACACTCTCAAGTTCTCAACACTAGGCCCACTAACCTGCGGGCCTCGGCTTCGAGCCTCATTTGCTCGTCGTCGACGAGCTCGTCCCAGGCGGCTTGCCGCATCTCCGCATCGTCCACGTGATCCAGAAGGCTGGGCAGCGCGTCCGAGATCACGAAGCGGACTCCAACCCCCGACACGGCCTCCGGAAACCACCCGACGCTGTGCGACTCCTCGTGATCCACGTACAGCCGCTTGTACGACAACAGGTTCGAGAGATTGTTCCACGCCGGCGTACTCGAGCAGGTCTCCGAGATTATTTCCCCGGATAAATTTACGATACCTTCGAAGTACCGGTGTAGAGCGACCCTATCCACGTTGCGGTAATAGTAGCCGTCCTCCTCCTTTCCGTTCTCCGAACTGATCACGGTCTTGCGGACGATTTCCCTGGTGACTGCGTTGATGAGGGCGACCGTGACACCCGTGGTTCCGCTAAGGATGTCTGCTAGGACCCCCAACCTCGAGATCAAGATCGTGTGGCGGGCTTGGAAGCTAAAGCCCGTGTACAGGGTTCGCCTACGGGGAAAACAGTCGCGGGTTTTGGCCGCTGTAGCGTAAAACTCGAGGTTTTCGGTGATCTCGGTGACGTTGGGTTCCCAGCGGGCGCAGACGTAAGGGTCGACTCGATCTTCGGGTGGTACGCGGCAGGGTTGCTGGCCGACAATGAAGAAAGACTTTACACGGGACGTACCGCTCAGCCAGGTCTCCCGGGCGACGGCGCGCCGTTCGAAGTTGCCGCGTGCCGAGAGGACGCCGACCAGGAGGATGGTGCGACGAGTGAAGTAGTAGTAGAGGCCTGCTTGCACGGCAATCGCGACTAACACGCAAGCGACTGTACGCCAGTTGATCGAGGTCGGCATCTCACGGGCTTGTAGGGCATAATTAGCGGTATTTGTATTGTTTTAAGTTGGCGCACATCGGACTGCAGTTCGAGAGCTTGCTGTGCATTACTCCACGCTCTAACGCGGATGTAGCACCAAGTTCCTTTCGTACAATCCGTTCCCAGGGGTCGGCCAGCGAGCGCAGCTTACAAGGCTGGCGCCATTGCTCGAACCATGATGTTGGGGTCCCGCAGAAAGTAAAATCAAGTATTACATTATTTATAATATTAAAAGGTCAGTTAAATAATTATTGTAAATTATGTTCTATTTGATTACATGACATGTGCTTTTAAATATTTAATTATCTTTTTAACGTTAAAGTCCTAGTACTGCAGCAGACCATCATGGCGGCTCTCAAAATATGTCTGCTACCTGGATTCCCGAGTAAGTTTTTTCGCGATAATTCTGCGCGTTAGTAATAAAATACACTAATCCCATTCCACGTAAATGCAGCTTCAATCTACGATTGTAACGTTGTTTGCTTCACGTGCATCCTATTTTTTTCTTAGCTTCGTCGTGGCAAGGACAGCCGTCGGCACTTGAGGCGACCTGTTTTTTTTTTGCCATAGAATCAACCTCTCTCTAGGATCACTCTCTACGAATTATAGTGCTCATAATTAAAGGAAAATAAAACATGAAGTTATTAAGGTTGACGTAATACGGTCCCACAACACGCCCACTTTGCTCACACGATTTTTGTCGTAGGTAGTTCTATTTCGGCACCAGTTTGAAACGACCTTTCTAGAGGACATCGCCACACGACGGAACTTGCAAGCGCGGTACAACCAAAGATGTTTATTTAAATAGAAGTAGCAGTTGTATTGGTCTAACGCTCGAGTTGTGTCCGAGAGGCTGCGCTACAAGGTAGTTATTTGACGAGAGTGCATCCGGACGAGCTGCAACGACGCGGCATAGGAAAGAACGAGCTCGCTTAGACCACGAGCCTCAGAAATTTAAGAAATAAAAACCTGACTCCGTTCTGCAGCTTCGAATTGCAAGATTACTATACTTGGGTGCAACGTACTGTGGCAATGAAGCCAAAGCTATGGGTGCACGTGCTCTCGCACACCTTGAGCGTCGATAAAAGCTGTGCATGCGGGCTCTTCAACTGGATGACGAGTCTCGATTCTTAGTTTCTCTCACTAGCAGTAGCGGAAGTCTAAAGCGTCTATGACCGCTTCACACCCTTGAGAACACGCCATTAATTCTCCCGATCCCGAATTAATGCCGCTGTTACTATAGTCTGTTGCAAGAGCAAGACAAGCTTCTCCCACAAAGCTCTCCACTCTTTCCGCTTTAATAGAGCAAACGCTGGAAAGGAGGAAACCACCAATCATGGCACGTGAACAGCCGCGTGGGAGGGGCTTGTCCTAATATTTTAAACGTGCAAGAGACATACATTTGTTGACGTTCTTGAATGCCATGACATTAACTGAATATTCGCTGTTGCTCGAACCGGTACCTTGTTACCAACAGGTAACAACACATGCCGAGCGCTACTTCAGAATCATTTTAGTTTCCCGTGAAAGTCAACAGCTTGTCTCTGGACTGGACACAGCTACTGTGACCGGCTGAAGGGGCTTGGGTGGCGCCAGCTCCAACATAGGCGCCAAGTGTTCCGCGGACGTTTCGCCTGCCGGGTGTTGGACGGTTCCCTGTCAGGCACCTACCTCTCGACAGTTGCTCGACAGCTCCTCACTGCTCCCAGCTGCTATAAGAGACTTTTTGAAACTTCCCCTTAGTGTGCGCAGCCCCCTGCCGTCAGACGGGGCAGAGTCAGGAGAGCTGGCCAGGATGTATGGGATGCAGCTGGCATCCTCGTCTTAATGCCTTACTTGTTTCCCACCTTCTTTTCTTTCCTTTGTATGTACTTTCTGTATTGTGTATATTCTGTACATATATATGTCTGTTATGTTTTTTCACATGTGGTGGTGGGCTGGCAGGCGCTCTGCGTAAGGGTTTTTCACCTATCTGCCTTGCCCGACACACCACCACATGTGCCCATTCCAGTATGTGCAAATAAAATTATTATTATTATTATCAAAACATAAGTATTCTTGCATAATTTTCGTTAAGCTGATGACAGGGCTTTGACTTCTCTTGAGCCGAGAGGTGGCAACGTGCAGCGCTCACTCGAATATTTGATTGATCTCGTTATGTCAAAACTCTGTGTGTCTGCCTTTCTACAGAATGCACTGAGAATCGGCCGTTGTAACCGTAAAGATAATATAATAATCTAGAAGGGGAGGTCCCACGCGTTCGGGGCGCTGCGGAACGGCAGCGCATAGACGCGGACATCGCTGGTCCCAGTTGGCAGTTCCGATAGGCCAATATCGCTGGCGACACCTTAATAGGCACAACAAAGAATCCAAATGTCACCTGTAAGCTCTGTACCTTATTCTTTTCTAGTTCACTTTGCAGGAAAACACTGGAATCGTGCACTGCATAGAACTAAATACAGTTGACAAACTCTCGAGCGACTTCAACTCGTTGCGGGAAAATGAACACGCCTAAGGCCCGCTTTAGACGGGGCAACTTTTCCAGCAATTTTGAGGTTGCTGGCGGGTTGTTCCCTAGCTTTCCCTAGATCGACACGAATTGCTGAGATCGGGTCCGGCTCGAAACGGACGAGCAACTCAAACAACTCGGAGCCGTTTGAAGCGGCAGCAGCCAATCAGGGACGTAATATTTTCACTTGACACCCCCGTGGTGGTGATGATGACAGATAAAGACATGTTTCTGGTTTGAAATGGATTGTTTTTGGAAATAAACCTTTTCAGAAAGATGAGTTAGTATTCCTAATGCCATTCAAAGATATAAAAACGCGTTTTTAGCGCGTAGCTGTGCATCTAAATAGTGCACGAAAAATAAAATTTTATGATGATGATGACAAGTCGAAGCAATTCGGTTGCTGCGTGTGAACGCGGGCGGCTCGTGTTGCTGGTGTTGCGACGTCAAGTTGCTGGGTGAAATTGCTCCGTCTGAAGCGGGCCTAACATTTCATCTGCTTCCTTTCTCCGCTCTTCAGTCCCTCTCTTTCCCATTTTTACGGGACCGCCGATGGCAACGCCCAGGATTCGCCGCATTCTGCTCCTGTCTTTACGCCCCCCCCCCCCCCCCCCCCCCCCCCCCCACCCGATCATAATGGGCAAGTGTGTGGGCAATCTGGTGTCAAAGTAACACCACTGCAACTTGTAGATAGAGGTGGCTGCAGTCTCACTTGCGTTGCAGTCATAGAAGTCCATCGTAGCACCTAGGAAGAAGCAGAGAGAATGTCATTTTTCAAGAATACAGCCTGTATTTTTATACAGGCTGGTCCTGTTTCTAGGAGAGATTTAAAGCAAATAACTAAAACAAAGCGATTACGTGTGCATGTGCGGAGCACCCTTAGTTTAGATTTTTGCTTTTAAAGTGCTCTCTTTGGTGTTCCGGTCATTGAGCACGACGTCTATACGTGGCTCGCACGTGATGCCATTGCACCGTACCAATGGTCATTCCTGCTTGTTCTTGCCAAGAAAAACAAATCTGGTGCAAAGTATAGGCCAATGCGCTGTTCACAAATGAGCCCACACGAGGTGTGGGTCCTGCGCGTGCGGGAAGCAGATTCGCGTGAAGTGAATCTGGTTACACGCTGTCGGGTCCAATCACGAGCCGGTGCAAGTGTGGCTCTCCAGTGCACACGTCGGAGTAATATACCCCACCGTCTCTAACCGGCTTGTGATTGGCCCCGGTGGCTGGTAGCCCCGGATGTTCTCCGTTGCAGCATGATGCGAAGTATAATTGACGGACGTCAAATGTCCCTACACTTCGTTTCACCATAGGTCGGAGTGTACTGAGGACTGCAAGAGACAAACACATACGCGCATACTAAGAGCAGGTCGTGGCGCTTTCACCGAGCTCGATGGGTTTAGCCGGGAGTAACAGCTGCGCAGAAAGTCAAGGAACGCCGCGCCATTGCACTTTTGGCTCTCTTTGATTGGGCCTGTTGACTCGTAGCATTGACCACATTGAGCGTCTGTTGGAGTCTGAACCCGTTTCAAAGGAAAGCCACGTGGGGCCCATGCAGGGGCCGGCAGGGCCGCTGCAGCCTCCGCCCTGCCAGCCACCGACGGGGCCAGGCGGGAGTGCTCGGGGACCCCCTCCAAGCCCCCTGTGGGGGGCAGCGGCGCCAAGTTGCCCAGCCTGAGGAAAGGAACGGGAGGGCGGAGCTCCTTCAACGGCGTCGTCTGCACCGTCTTTGGGTCCAACGGCACCCTGGGCACGTCCCTCATCAACAGGCTCGGTGAGACTGAAGTGTCTTCGACCGGCGCGTTTTGCGTCCCGTCCTTCCCGTGCGTCAAATGCGGCCCCGAACTGGCGGCAAATGACGTCCCAAAAGCCGGGGTCTCGTCCCGTCGAATGTCGCGATCCTGGCGATTGGTGCTAGAAGTCCCGGCAAAAAAGTAAGAGCAAACGCTTGTGTCGCTGCCATCGCGGAGTCTCAACTCTTGGCTGCTGAAGCTCCTGTGACCCGCCAAGCTTCAGCATGGAGGTAGGAAGCTCAACTCTGGCATCATCACCAGAGATGATGCCAGAGTTGCTATTGGACGAAAAGGAGAGCCGACTGAAGAGCTGTTGAGTCGGCTCTCCTTTTCGTCCGATAGCGTCTCGTGGTTTTGGTCGGGCGTGTCCCTCCACACTTCTGGCTCCGCCTCTGGTGGCCTCGTGTCATCTCCAGAAGCTTCCCTACCCCCCCAGTGCTAAAGACCACCTCTGGCAGAAGATGCGTCTGCCACTTCCACCACTGCCACTGCGACACTGCCAAAATCGCGGCAGGTGACGGCGTGACACTTCTGTGCGGCCGTCGGGCGGAAATCGAGAAACCACTTTTTTGGACGCGGTAAACGCAACGGTCGGAGAGACGTTCCAGGCACCGTGATTTCGCGTGACATAATTCTGACGTGAAATCTCGTCGAACGCCACGTTGGTTAACTCTCGCCCTGTGCCTTGCTACGCACGGAGGCAGCGTTTTCGAGATTGCTCGAGTTTTTTCGGGTCGCGATCGACTGCACCAGCTAGAGTGGCAACAACACTTCGTCCATCTTGTTGCTCAAAATTATTGTTGCCAGTTATCTGAAAGGGGCACTAAACCGCTCTTTGTGATTGTCTATTTATGGTCCTAACTCGATCTATGGGCTCTAAGCATCCTAGAAAGACGGACGTTACATTCATGCATGGTCGATTTCTCTATTAAAATTGGTATCAAAGGTCGATTACCTCGAAACTATCGCATACACCAGAGGGCGCCATTGGACGAAGAGAAGGGCTTTTCCTCGTCCAACGGTGTCCTCTGGTGTCTGCGATAGTTCCGCTGCATCATCGTCATCTGCATGCCTATGGCCGCTTTAAGAAGGCGCTCGCGTTATAAAAAGAATGCAACTACACACTATCAAACTGGCACACATAACGTTCAAAGGTTGGAGAAGGTTCCTGTTCATCAGACTTCAGTCCAAGATCTACATTTCGTGAAAAGAGAGTAAAACATATGTTTCGCCTAATAGTCGACGCTCCACAAGGCTGCTTTCTCTGCAAGCGTATTGGATAAATTTCGTGCACGTGACCCCTTCTCCGCCAGGGGCGGACGCAGGTATTTCTAGATGGGGGGGGGGGGGGGGTCAGGTGTTGGATCTGCGTATCATATGTTTAAGACCCCCACCCATTTCCACGCTCTAAATTTTTGCACATGCAGAAATCAAGAGGAGGGTCAGGACATCCGGACCCCTCCTCTGAATCTGCCCCTGTTCTCCGCCAACGAAGAGATGAAAGTGAAGCGAACAGAAATGTGGTTCGATGGCTCCTCCGGAGACATCTGTGGACAGGAACGGCCTGCTTGAATTCGTCGTCTCCACTCATGACATCGGCTCATTCTGCGAATTGTTAACATCGCATTTTGTGTAAACCCCCTCCTTTCTATAATACCCTGACTCCAGGGTTATTAAAGGGACACTGACACCCCCCAAAAGTTTTTTTCATTTTTTGCCAGGCGATTTATTATAGCATCAGAATACTACCTAATTAATATTTTGCTACAGAGTCACATATCTTTATAATAAAGCCAAAAAACGCAACTGCTCAAAACCGAAACCGAAACCCCTGCACCGCACAGTGGAGAGGAGACAGTAGGTCTGTTCGATTCGGCCAGAAAGTTCTGAACTAGTTCTGTCCGAGTTCAGAGGAGGGCAGGAGTCGTGCAGCGGCGGCGCAGAACCAGTGCAGCCGCAGCGCTAGGACTGGCGCTGTGATCGGCTTTCTGAGTGGAAGCGCAGGGTGTCGTCTGCATCTGTTAGCTCTTGTTTCTCCATGCCACGTTGTATGTTACATTTAATTAGTCGCGGTCTGATGAGACCATTCGTGTTTCCTTATTTTTAAAGTATAATAACGGAATATCTTCTGTGAATATTTTTTATTCGAGTGTGCTAAAAACGTTTTCTGCACGAAATTTGTTTCTGTCTGCATTTTTAACAGCCGTTCGGTTCCTGTAGTTTCCGTAAGTGTTCGTGTCCTTCACATTCATTTAGCAATAGTAGATTCACTCCAAGTCTCTCGACTTTCTCATTTCGACGATAGGTTCGTGGCATCAGGATGATTTTGCGTAGAGAGTCACTGGCGGCAGCGCGCGGTCGGTAGCGGTCACCCCGAAGACGAAGGCCTGACGATAGCGTTTTGACCAAGACAGTTATCGACCGAAACTTTGGCGTCAAGCTGAAGCGTTTATTCTGATTCTCAAAAAAGACCTGCGTTGAACTATCATGCCAATGCCGATTCTCGGCGTTTTTCCCAGGCTCGTTAGTGGGCGTCCACAGATGCCAGCGGACAAAGCATGCAGTATTACGCTCAGCTACGGGTCATGCGACGGCTAATGTACTAAATCCCAGACCTCTGCAATATATCGGAGTCGTCAGTATGCATCCAAGAGCAACTGAAGCCGGGGACTATCAAGAGTGCAATACGTTTCCCGTGTATGTAGGGAAGAATATCAACACTGTGGATCCCCACATAGCATCAAAACGAAACAATTTACGTGAGCCAATATTGCAACACCTACCACAAGGAGCCAAACCTACGCGAGCAGGTGCCTAAAACGCTTTCAGAATATCATAATCAAGCAAATTCTTACCCTTGGTTATGATCTCAATTTTGCGTCCACCGCGGGTACGTTATTATCCTAAATGAGGGAAAATGCAACCTCCGTATCGGCGTTATTGTTAAACATCGCAGACATTTGAGCAAGAGCTGCGAAAAATGGCACCGCGAGCAGAGACGGACGAGGAGTGTCGTCTGCTATCGCCGTCTGCTCTTGTCGTCTGCTTCTGCACGGACGCTGAACTGACTCCGGAGCCCGTGCAAGATTTTGAGGAACTGGGTCTGAACTCGTTCAGAACTGGGATGAATCGAACGCGCCAGTGCAGCGGCAGTGCAACTTCCGGTTGAATCGAATGCACCAGTTCCTGCACTGCTGAACTAGTTCAGCCAGTTCAGGCGAATCGAACAGACCTAGTGAGTGGCAAAAGTCGCGTAACTACACCCGACAGTATGATTTTTTTTTTCTTCCTCGTGCAGCAGACAAAATGCGTTGCAAGATTTGTTCGCCGTGCGATTCCTTTGCAGTTATGTTTGGTCCGCTCGCTCTTCTGTACTTCAAGATGAGTTGTTTTGTACATTTAAGTTTTGGCAATTAGTAGTGAGTGCCCGTGGTGAATTCCCGTGATCGACTCCGAAAAGAATACTCCCAAGATGTTGCGTGAAGAGCTGCCTCACATGTCCTGCATCTGAAAGTTTAGTTCAGCGACATATCGTTCACAACGATTGATTTTTCAGTGATAATTGTAAAAAAAAAAATGTGAACATCGCAAAATGTTTGAAAAAAAAAAAAAAATGGTACGCCCACACTAGGGATTGAACTTGTGCCCCCTGCGTGTGAAGCGGACGCCTTTCCACTGAGCTACTGAAGGAACTCTTACATGCATAGTAATGAAGCCGGTAGACTGTATGTCGGAAGTTTGCTGTCGATATCCCTTCAATACATGCACTCCCGGCTGGAAGTCGGGCAGCACCACGCATTGGCCACATTCATACCTAGTAAAGAAACTGTACGCGTGCGTATTCAACTCGATGTACGCACTTCGTGCTTGACGTGACGTCTTCGTGCAATCGGCTTGCTGGTCGGGCCGATTGCATGAATATCAATTCTTTTCATCGGTCTAAACTTTCTCTTTCGAAGGAAGACAAAATTCGCCGGTACCTGGAACGACAGTTCTGAAATAAAGGTCCCACGCCCGTCACCCGCTGCCACCTGCGAGTCCCATTAAACGCGAAACGACGCCATGTTGAGAATTATGCAGTGAACGCACAGAATGCTTCCGGTCGTCTGTGCAACCTTTTTTTTTTTCAATCGACGTATTTACAGCTTTTTGGAAGCCACAAAAAATGGGTTTCATATTTTTTTCTATTTTTAGTATGGACTCTGTGCCTTCAATGACCCACAACTTTGATTAAATTTGGTGGTCATGTCTAAACTTTAGAAAACGGCCCGTGACCACGGAAAAGAGAGTGAGCGCGACTCAAACCGGCCATTTCTTGATCGGCGGTTCTCGGGTGGAAAGAAACCGAATTTCGAGCCGCTAATTGTGTTCTGGGTAGTTGGGCTGTCATATGTCACGCACAACTAAAAACCTCGGCGAGCATAAATACCCTGTCAGTGTCCCTTTAAGGTATTGAAATGCAGTGAAACCCGTTTAAAACGAACCCACGTACAGCGATTTATTGTCAATATCGAACTCACGAAAAATTTTAATAAAAATGCATGTCAAAAGTACTTTTTGTAGCGAACAACACATTGGCTATACCAAACTTTTTCCCCCGGGAAGGCTCTCAAAACGCGCAAACAATCGTCATCTAGCCTGTCCCTTGCCCCCCCCCCCCCAGAAAAAAAAAAAGAAAAAGTAGGAAAGAAAGAAAATTCCAAAAGATCAAGCCGCGAAGAAAATTGAGCGAAGAGAAGCAATTCAGAAGAGGAGAAAGCTAAAAAAAAACAAAAACGTCCTGCACGCACGCACAGAAAAAAAACTTTTCATCCCAAAGCGGTTGCCCACGAAGAGAAGCGATTTAGCAGAACAGATAAGCTTAAAAAAAACAACCTCTGCACGCGTGCAAAAAAAACCAAAAAAAACAAACCTTTTTAGCACTTTGTTACAACGTGGAAGCGAAGAGATGAGAAAGAAAGAGAAGCTCTCGCCTTACAACGAATGCATCGTGGAAGTTCGTTGTAAATGGTTTTTGCTATATCGAACTACTTGCTATATCGAACTGATCGTAGTGTTTCCTGCTGTTCGTTATATATGGGTTTGACTGTAAATAACTAAATAAATATATAAGTTATTCAACGTAAGATGGGGTGCGTGTGTTTTTACTACAAATTCTGCTTATACAGCGAGCAAATTCGTCCGCTTATTACGATGGGGGCGCGGTGATGTCACTGGTGTAAATCTCTGATTGGAAGATATAGTGGGTACGCAAATACGGTATAATGTGCTCGTCGAAGCGGTGGCTACCTTGCTTTTATCGCAGCTGTAGAAATATCCACCGGTTCTTTACGATCGAGAAATCGGACCCTCGAGGAAGGGCTAATCCAGAAACGAGTAAATCTGTCGACTGACTCTTCTTTATCTCTTTGGCCAATCAGGGAAGATCGGCACTCAGCTGATCCTGCCATACAGGTGCGAGTTCTACTTCATGCAAAGGCTCAAGCTCTGTGGAGACCTGGGACAGATCCACTTTCAGGTGTGTCCGTGCTTTTACTTCCTAGTACGTGCACACGGTAAGAGGGCATTGCTGCTAATTTGAGGCGGTGGCTTTAAGATGTCCGAAAGCAGATGTGACATCCTTAGAATAACTCTTTTGTAGAAGTTGTAGATGCTGAAATCATTTCATCCCTTCGAGGCTGCCTTGACAGTGGCAAACAGCTTTAAATTTTCTTGACCATTTTAGTGATGCTACTATTCAGTGGCATGACAGAAAGGAAGTTTTGGAGCTTCTTCCCCCCAAATGGTCTAGCATCCTCTCTCTTCACACAAACTTCATAGCCCCCCCCTTCCCCCCCAACAACAAAATGTCCAGCTTTGTTACTGGTGCTAATATAATTTTTTTGTACTTTTTCTGGAGAAGGCACGTTTGCTTTGTTCCCACATACAAAATGTTTCACTAAATGTTGGCCAATATTTTTGTGTAGGAACCCTGCATCCTACAGAAATAGGATTTGTTCCATTCTGATAGTCACTGTAAAGGGACCTATTTTGTCAAGACACATGGTATTTAGGATAACTTGGTGTGTGTTTGTCTCAGAAAATGAATTTGTAATTAATAAAAGTAAATAGTTCCAGTTAGCAACTTGCTGGGCATTATTGGAACCTACTGAATCCGAGCATCTGCCTATTCCACAATAAGTGCCCACTCCTCAATTTGAAAATGCGTCAAACTTCGATGCACTTTTGAGGTCTTCCTTTTTCTAATGATCTGCCTTTTTGCTCAACTAGTAACTTTTTGTGCATTGCCGCGCTTTCCACGTGCTCCAACTCTTTCCAAAATTTACCGATTTAGTGGTTTTCTATGACATTCTGCAAGCTTGTAATTGGAACTGTGCGTTTATTTTTAGTAATCAAAAAGTTAATTATGTAAAACTACTTAGGGCCTCAATTATCCAAGACCTCACTAAATTGCCCCCTGGGCAGTAGCTTAATATGGCACCAGTTGATTTTCTTTGTGATGTATAGATGTATGGGCGTAACATACTTGAAGTAAAGTACTATAAATACAATGTACTTTCAAAGTAAAGTACAAGTACTTTTTAACACAATCTTTCTCGATGCCCTTTCATTCTCCTATACAGTATTTTTTCTTTTTTAACTCGTATGCATTGCCCCAGGGGTAATCGGGGGTGCATCAGTTATTTTCGGAAATTACAGCAAATATTGGATGAAGTCAAGTGGCCACAGAGTAGCAGTATTACTCTCGCTGACAAGCTGTTGAATAAAATCAACTTAGAGGTAGGGTTCGGAGTTTTCGGTTTAAACCAATAAAAACAGATAAAAGTATGCCGAATCCATTTTTGGAAATTCGGTTTTAACCGAAAAAGGTCAGTTTTTAGGTTCAGCATTTCCGAGTTAAACCGATAAAACCGATAAAAGTTCGTCGAATCCATTTTCTAAAATTCTGTTTTAACCGGAAAAGGTCACTTACACCTTTCAGTCAGTACCACAGAGCCGTGGCGAAAAATTGGAATGACAGTGTCTATCGAAACATGTCCAAATGTATGGAATACACGGATGGCGTCGCAACGTTTTGGTTTAATGTGCGCATCATCGATCGGAACGTGAAGTCCGAAATGCCCATGACTTTGCCATGTACGAGCCTGTTTTCAAAGTCGTTGTAAGGAAGACTAACTTGATGCAAGCTCTGCATGTTCTGTTGTGCTTCAAAACGTCGCACCGTGTCTCTCTTGGCGGTCACGATTGGTCGATTGGCCGATTTTGGCTCAGGCAGCGCTTCATCTCCTCAGCCTGCCAGTGTCCGGTGTTAGCGTTGAGAGGGCATTCTCGAAGCTCAGGGTCACATTAACAGGAAAGAAAGAGTGCGGGTCAACGAGGAGAATCTGGGAAAGTACATGTGTGCGTACTATAATATGATCACGTAATCCTGATGTACAGAAGGTGAAGTTCCATGTTTTTTTGGGGCATAGGCTTCATATCTGACTTGTTTGTACTTCTGTGTTTTTTTCTTGTTTCTTTTACAGTGGCACACATTTGCCAAATAAAGTGTCCATTTGTTTTTCAATGTATCTGTGCCGTTATTGTTTGAGCGATCACAAATATCAGAGCTACAAGGATCATCTGATCCGGTGTCCATTCGTGTTTATTTTATATTCACCGAAAAAAGCCCATAAACTTTTGTGGGCATAAATATACCAAAAAAAACCCCCGAAAAGTGAATTTTAAAATAAATGCCGAAAAAAGTACACCGAATTTTGAAAAAAAAAGAAACCGAAAGCGCGAAACCCTACTTATAAGGCACTTAAATGTATCGGTCTTATAGCCGCCATTACTTCACTCAAAGAAATGATGATATGACATCTCGAAAGACAGTACCGCGCTTTCACAAGATGATACACCTATTGTTTCGTTAGAGGTTGGTGAACTCTTGTACTACTTGACCTCAGAAGTTGTGTACAGTACTGGGAAAGCCAAGGATGCGAGCCCGTGATCCTTGAAAGAGTTTAATTTCACGGAGCGCTAGAAGGCACGGCCCAGATCGACGTCCTTGTCCCCGTGCCTTTCCCATCAACAAGACTAAATTTCTGGAATGTACTGTGAACTCAAGAGTTGTACTTCCCTCAAAAAGTACCAGAAAAAATACTTTTTCAAGTAAAGCCCCAGTTTTCTAAACCTACTTGAAGTAGTGCTTTAAGTAGAATGTACTTAAAGGGACACTGACACCCCCCAAAAGTTTTTTTTTCATTTTTTGCCAGGCAATTCAATATGGTGTCGGAATACTACCCAATTAATATTTTGCTACAGAGTCACGTGGCTACACCCAACCGTGCAATTTTTTTTTTTTTTTTTTTCTCGGTGCAGCAGACGAATTGTGTTCGGGATCCGTTTGCCATGCGATTCCTTTGCAGTTATGTTTGTTCCGCTCGCTGTTCTGTACTTCTAGATGACTTGTTTAGCACATTTAAGTGTTGGCAATTAGTAGTGAGTGCCCGTGGGGAATTCCCGTGATCGCCTCTGAAAAGAATACTCCCAAGATGTTGCGTGAAGAGTTGCCTCACATCTGAAAGTGGCATTGTGCGGCAGAGGTGTCAAAAATGGAATCCCATACCATTTAGTTCAGTGACGTATCGTCCACAACAATTGTAATTTTCAGTGATAATTGTAAAAAAAAAAAAAAAAATGTAAACATCGCAAAATGTTTGAAAACAAAAATGGTACGCCCACATTACGGATTGAACCTGTGCCCGCTGCGTGTGAAGCAGACGTCTTTCCACTGAGCTACTGAAGGAACTCTTTCGTTCGTAGTAATGCATCCGGTCGACTGTATGTCGGAAAGTTTGCTGCTGGTTTCCCTCTAGTACATGCACTCCCGGCTTGAAGTCAGGCAGCACCACGCATTGGCCACATTTGCACCAAGTAAAGAAACCGTACGCGTGCATATTCAACTCGATGTACGCACTTCGTGCTTGACGTTTGAGCGAGCGAAGTCTTCAGTCACGAGAAGGGACGACGGCTCGGCGACGTCTTTGTGCAATCGGCTTGCTGGTCGGGCGTGTCGTATGGGATGAATATCAATTCTTTTGATCGGTCCAAAATTTCTCTTTCGAAGGAAGACAGAATTCGTTGGTACCGTGAACAACAGTTCTGAAGTAGAAGTCCCACGCCTGTCGTCCGCTGCCACCCGCGAGTCCCGCGAAACGCGAAACGACGCCATGTTGAGAATTATGCAGTGAACGCACAGAATGCTTCCGGTTGTCTGTGCAACCTTTTTTTTTCAATCAACATATTTGCAGCTTTTTTGGAAGCCACAAAAAATGGGTTTCATATTTTTTTTCTATTTTTAGTATTGACTGTGTGCCTTCAATGACCCACGACTTTGATTGAATTTGGTGGTCGCGTCGAAACCTTAGAAAACGGCCCGTGACCACGGAAAAGAGAGTGAGCGCGACTCAAACCGGCCAGTTCTCGATCGGCAGTTTTCGGGCGGAAAGAAACCGAATTTCGAGCCGCAAATTCTGTTCTGGGTAAGTTGGGCTCTCATACGTCACAGTACAACTAGAAACCTCGGCGAGCATAAATACCCTGTCAGTGTCCCTTTAAAGTACTTCCGAACACTGTTCTTTATATGGAACAGTCACTCGCTATAGAGCCTTTTCAGAAGCAAACAGCAACAAAATCAGATTCATACTTCATCAACGTGCTAGATGTTTATGTGGTTTTGTATTTATCGTGAGCTTTTCAAGACAATGGAATATTACAGTCAAGTCGCGAGGCAAATGGTGCCTTGCTTGAAACATAGACCCAAAAATTCTAGTCTTTTCCATTGTCTGATATTTGCATCACCTTTGTGCAGCCTTTCAACCTCAAGGACGAGCTGAGCATTGCCAAGGTGATGAAGTACTCTAATGTCGTCATCAACCTCATCGGAAAAGACAATGAGACAAGGTGAGACCCGTCATGGTCTTGATGGTGCCTCTGTAGACCGCGAGGTAGCGCTCCAGAGAGAGAGGGCGGGTGCTTTCTTGGAGCCTTTCATAGTCCTTGGTGACACTGGTACAATCGAACCCGGATATATTGAATTCAAAGGGGATCGTAAAATAGTTCGATATATCGATAATTTGATATACAAAAATACGTTAACTTAAGCTCCAGTTGAAATTTCCGCGCATCTCTGCTAATACCGAAGGCCGCGACAAACGGGACCTTACCAAATAGAGCCTCTAAGAGCCGCTAAATACGGTAGAGCTTAGTTGGTGGAGATCACAAACACCGCCGCGTTTACGCGAGGCGACGGTGTTTGCGAAAGCCAGCAACAAAAAAGAAACCACTAAACTCAGGCAGCAAAAAAAAAGGAAGGCAAGAAAAAAAAAGAATGAGTAAAGTAATAACAGCAAAAGAAAAACGAAGGTAAGGCGTTCAAAGTGCGATTGCTCAACCGTTATTGTCGACACACTCAACTTGAGGAAGATTTTTTTTCTTTTTTTTTTTTTCTTGCTTATTTTGTTTTGGGGCTAAGGAGTCGTGCAGCGACAGCAGTGTTTGGGGGATAGAGCGCACACTACCGTTCCAACAGCGGGCACTCTCTGCCCTCCCTATGCGCGCTCGTGCCCTTCCCCTTGCTTCTGCCATCCTCTATCTTTCTTCTTTTTTTGTACGGTTGGTTTGCGTCCTTTTTTGTTTTTCGCTTTTGCCATCCTCCACCTTTTGTTTTTTTACGGTTGCTTTTTTTTTTTTTTTTACAACTGCTCTTTCCTTGCGTATTCCCATGTACGTATGGTGACCTGGCAGCCTGCCAGCCCCGCCGCGCCAGCTATGTGCTCGCCGCCGGTGCAATCCAACCGCGGGAGAAGCAGAAGCAACGGGGGCTGGGCGGCCGTGCCTAGTTTGCTATATCGAGTGTCCCTGCCATGGGAGTTTGATGCAGAATAAAATAACACTCCTATACTATTACATGTGATTTTCGAGGGGATGTTTGGACTGTTGGATATAAACGATCATTCGAAATACCCGGGTGTGACTATAACCCGGGTCGACTGTACTCGAGATAATGTTAATGGCCGACCTACCTTTTGTTAGCGTAAGCGTACTTGTTTAGCTCGTGTGAAAGCAGGTGAAGCTCGCATTCCTTATCTTGCACTTTGCCACTTTTGGTTCACAAAGTGTACACACTGCCGTGGTCGTAGCTTCATTTCTACTGCCAGTAGGGAGCATTGAACGATTGCAAGTTTATCTTCGTGTGGATTGTGGCTGTACCTCGTTCCACTTTGTCTCAGTGGTGACACCTTCTTCAAGCATTTCTGTTTGTGGACTGCAAAGTCCACAAACAAAAGTGTCTGTGGACTGCATTGTACATTTATGTTTGTGGACTGCAAAGTCCAGAAAACAAACAAACAGAATGGGTGGCCCGAAAGCATAAACTTGCACGCAACTCAGCGCACTTCCAGGAACAGAAAATCTGCATAGCTTCAGGGCCACGCTCCATCGTGACATGAACATAGAACGTGCCTGCAGATTTGCACGTTGACCTTTAGGCAGGTTCTTATAGTTCTATGGAATATAGTTCTCTGGGACATAGTTTTCTGAGACAATTCTATGAGTCATTGTTCTACAGGACATAGTTCTATGGGACATAATTCTACAAGACTGGTCTGTGGAACACACCTTACGACCACGGTCTTTAGCCATATCTGGTCTACCGTATTTACTCGAGTAATAGCCACACTATTTATGAACAAGGCCCTTGCGTCTACTTTCCTGCAAAGTACATCTACAGCCAATCATTGCGTTGCACAACATAGTAAGTGACTAGACCGAGAACATGAGTCTCCATACAAATGCAATCTTCTCAGATGGTATCGTCGCACGAAGACGTTATCTCTGTCCTCTAAACCGCTGGAATCATGCCGTCGATCGCGGTGACTCGCAATTTGCGTGCTTCACGGAAAAGCGAACTCAAGTTTTTTAGGGGCGAAGCTCCTTAGGGGCTAGCCATGTCTGTATGTCCGTCCGCCGTCCGCCGTAGGCCAGCGTCGGGTGCTCGTGCTTCTGCTCGTGAGATCACGTGCTCGTGTAGGGCAAAAAAAAAAATTGGAAAAAAAGATGAAAAAAAATTATGAAAAAAGAAAAAGAAGAAAAAAAAGAGTAGGGGGTTCTGAGATGCCATCCCATCTGTCTGCTTAAAAAAAGAAAAAGAAGAAAACCACACATTCTCCTACTGCCATGAATGAAAAGGACCGAAAAGCTCGGCATGCAGCGCCTCAGGGTCTACGTAGACAGCAAGCTGCTCCGGAGACCAGGGCGCGAGAAGCTGCTGCACAGCGTCAAAAACGCCAAGCCGACCCGGAGTTGAGAGCTCGGGAAGCGGCGGCAAAGCGTCAACGCCGACAGCAAGCAGCAATACCTATGACCAAAATCAGTATCATCAGCACCACCCGAGCTTCGCCCCAATCAACATCATTCACCACGTGGAGATGCGGTCATTTTTTCGTAAACAGTGTGGCTATTACTCGAGTAAATACGGTAAAACCTTTCAGCTATGGGATAGACCAAACCACCAGCTTTTGGTCTTGAGGCGTAGCCAATCGGATCTGGTGCAGAGCCTAATAAGGTAACTAGAGAGATGTTTTTTAATCCCCCGAAATGTCGCCAAGCTTTTCAAAAGGCTTCGCAGCTCCTTCCGGCATTTTGAGAGACGGCGCCGATAACTGGTGCCCACGCTAGCGTTTCCAGAAATGCGTCCAGGTTTGTTGGTGCACATGAGACGCGCCACCTACGGCTGCTGCTGCTGCACAAAGGCCTTACGGCCCAAACGAGCAGATGCCAGGAATGAGAGCTTGGCGAGATTGGAGGACTGGTGGCGTACTTGTCGCAGCCACCTGTAAAGGCTGGTTCTCGCATTGGCGTTTGAGTGTCGTGTGACTGCTTACAAGTGCAAAAACACGCTGACACCCTTTATGGTTTCGCTCCGGAGCACTTTTGACCTGCCTATATTACAGCGTCAGCTGTAATATAGGCAGGTCAAATGATTCCCCAAATGATGGCATGAGCATAAACAAAAGGTTTCCTCGCTAAATTTAGCGGAAAAATTGGCATCACAAGACCTACTATGCACCAATTCAGTTTCCCCGTTAAATTTGGCAAGAAAACACATCACAGCCTTAAAATAATTTTTTACTAACAATATATCGACGTCAAATCAGTGCAACATCATTTCAATATCAGATCAGCGTATGGCACACGATTGGCGCAATTTCAGTTGCTCGTCATCATCAAATCGTCGAATCATCAGCACAGCTGACGCTGCTTAAAAGGATCACGTCGTGTGATCATCGCGCAATTCTTTTACCTATCAATCTCTCATTGTGTGCTTGAAATATCTCTGACAATGTACTATAAACAACCATTTCTCGTAGATATTGCATAGATTTGATCTCGCAAGTCATGCAAAACCTTCAGTCGAGTTGTACATAGTTCGGAAGTGTTCCAGCATTATTTGATAAGTGGCACCAGCCTGCGAGGGCTTTCCCTCGGCTTAAGTTCGTCCCTCGTCGGAATGCAGTGTCCCTGAATGCACGAGCGATATTTGTCCAAGCTGTTACAAATACTTCTTACAAGCAGATTGATAAGTTCTGCATTTTTAAGGAGCAACTCACAAGCAGATTGGATGAAACCCTTCTCACTTTGATCCGCCCGTTTCCGAGAGCCTGCAAGAAGAGCATAGAGAGGCTCGGACAAAAATGGAGGAGGAAACCTCCTGCGGGACGGAAAATCCTTTTGCGGTTTTCTATAGGTTTTCTTCCCCTACTATGTATGATCGGCGAGAACATTTACTCGGCGAGAAATGGCAGTTTGCGGACCAAAGGCATCTAAGTAAGGGCCAAATGGTTCTGACCCACTTCAAATGAATCTACCTAAAAGATCAGTACTCCAAGGTCTGACACCGTAATTTATTACGATGTATGGCAAGGCGGTGCATTTGTTTCGCGAAAATATTGAAGTAAAAGCTTGCATTAATCGGGAGATCAAATAAAGAAGAGTTTCTTATGGTTCCGTTATTTCGATGTCGTTCCCGAATAGAAGCACGTCGCTGTACTCTAAATCTGTATCAAAACAGAAATATTGCATCAAAACTTTTTTTTCGAGGGGGGCACTTGTTTTGTGACGTATGTATTCCATCCAAGCACCTTACATAAACATTTTTTTTTTATTAAAACGGCAATTCGGGCAAGTTAGATCACGATCACCTAAGAAAGCGACAAAAAATACGCACGGACAAGAAAGTGGACGATATCAGGGGCACTCACGACTGACGTTGGCAATAGATGTGACTGAGCATTTTGCCACGGCTGTATAAGCTACAAATTTTTCAATAGACGTCAGTTTCGAGTGCACCCCGTGTCGTCCGCTTTCTCGTCTTTACGCATTTTTACTAGGCTACCAGTTTTTAGTTGCATCCTTTCATTGGTGACCTCGAACCCGCGTCCCGTGCAGCAACTTCCCCTTCAGCGAGGTGCACGTGAAGGGTGCCCAGACCATTGCCCGCATTGCCAGGGAGAGCGGGGTACAGAAGCTCATCCACTTCTCCGCGCTCAACGCCACCGAGAGTCCCCGGCCCATCATCAAGTTTGGGGGCTCCAAGTTCTACGCCAGCAAGGTGGGCCCCCACTTTCCCTTCCCCCGTCTCCGCTCACATCCGTTCCGAAACCCCCAGGGTGGACGGCACTGGAGCATCACAAAAACGGCGCGTAAGACGAAGGACGAGTATAGAAGACTGGACGGGACAAAAAAATTTGGGCAGAACCAACCATGTTGCTGTCTAGTTAAGCGGTTAGCTGCGGACACGACCGAAAGAGCCGCGGCAGGGCGCGTGTCAATTTTTCCGCTAAATTTAGTGGGGAAACAACTGGAAACATACCTTGGAGTGGCCCCAAGATCCTAAGAAGGCTAATCGCTTTAAGAACAAAACAAATTGGTTGTTAGTTGTTTAAGGGGGGACACTACCCAAAAAAGTGAATTCTTGAACCACTTGTCCAATTTGAATGACATTTAAACGGCTGGTTTCTGTTGATGTTGAGAACACCTGTGCCAAATTTTGTTAACCTGGGTGAAGTACAAAAAAAAATTGCAAATTGTCAAAGATGAAAGTGGGCGTGTCTGCGTAGGAAAACTATCGTTTTGAAATTACTCAAAAATTTCTTGTTTTCATGGGTTATATGGCTCTAGGATAGTTCAGAGCAGATAACTATGGAACTATATTTCTATATTATACTATCTTTCATGACAAAAAAGACACAAAAACACAAAAACTGTTTTTTAGATTTCCATCCTTTGTCCGAAATTTTAGTTTTTGAGCATAAAAAATGACAAAAATGAAAAATACAAGCTCATAGTTATGTTCCCCTTAAAATTTCACCCCAGACAAACTGATAAAAATGAATCCAAGTTACGTAATAGCAAAACGATAGTTTTCCTAAAGTGAAATTTATGCCAAAAAGTGGAATGGAGAAAAATGAGTTCAAAGTGCTCCAACCTCTACCTTTTCTATAGCATCGGTGGACCAAAAATAATTTATAAAAAATTAACTATGCAGTGTAAACTAATGAAACTTTCTGGGAATACTCTCTAGATATTGGTGGATGTAAATATGACCTATTTCAAAATCAACATTTTTGCAGAAATTGTTTTTTCTGGGTAGTGTCCCCCCTTAAGGTAGCAATGCCAGAGTATGGCAGCATTGTTAGTGCCCTCTGTGGACTAGAAATTTAGCCAGTGGAGTATGATTGCTAGCCTGGGGCCTTTGATGTGCGTCACGCAGTAGCTATACGCGACCGCATCCCTGTGTGATGCTTGTTCAGATGGAAACGGGCAGGGGTGGGGACTGAGCCCGGATCCCTGGGTGTTGTAGCGCCGAGCTTTTGGTCCAATCGGCCATCGATCCCCCTGGACGGGACAAGCATGACTCTCAACCGACGTTTTAATGAAAAGATAAAGAAAAGGGTGAGGTTAAAAATTAATACTAAAAGGAAAAGAAATGACAAAAATTTTGAAGGCAAATATGATACAAATGTAGCTGAAGTTTTTCTATAAAATAAAAGATAGTTCGAAATACTCACTAATAACAAATTATGAAGAAGATTAATAAAATGTAAATGTTAAAGAGTGCAGAGACAAGAAGAAACAAACGATCAATTATTTTGAACGACCTTCATTTATTAAAACTTCAGCTACATTTGTATAATACATTTTATTTCAAATCTTTCGTCATTTTTCCTTTAAGTTTAAATTCTTAACCTGGTTTTTTTCTATCTTTATATCTTCATTAAGACGTTGGTCAAATGTGGCGCTTGTCATGTCCAGTCATCTACTTGTCCTTTGTCTTTTACACTAACGTTTTTTGTGATGTTTAACCGACTAGGCCTTAAACCTCTATATTGGCACTAGAGCCACTGAAGCCATCTTGGTGCTTGAATTCAAATGCTGCCAGTCACCTAAACTTTTACCTGAAAACATAGAAAGCTTTCTTCCATCCTCCGGGAGTATAAAACAGTCCGCGACAGAGAAAAACTATGTCGCCCGAGCTTCCCAACACCATGCCTGAGGCTTGGGAAGTCGTATTTCTTAATCGTAACAATTTCCACTTGCACCCGCCCTGCACCTAGCACCAAAATGGTGGCGCCCGCAAGAAACCCTGGCAACAGAGTGCCGATACTGTAAGCGTAGCTCGTGATTCTAGTCGACGCAATATACGGCTGCCCCTACGTAAAGAGCACTGCACTAAAAGGGTACTTATTTTTGCACTTCCGTAAAGCAAAACGAGTGCACTTAAAGTACGGGAAATTCCTGAGAGAAAAGAACTGTGTTTTTTGAACCGGGTAAATCAACTGTGCATCGCACAAAGCTGAAACTCCGTGAGAATGTCATGCTAGCGGTTGGGGTAGAACACAAATGTTTGAGAACATCAGCTACCCCGGAAGTGTATTTTATGGGGGGGGGGGGGGGGGGGGGCTAGGGGTCGAAATAAAGGGAGAAGGGGGGGGGGGGGAGATAAAAATTGAAAAAAAAAACATTACCAAGATTTTATTCTGTATAGAAGGTTTATTATCACTACCTATACCGTGTGTCCATATATTCGTCCAAAATTCCTGTCACGAGGCAGGAATTTTGACACAATCTGATCCAATAATAGTAACTATACGGCGGCATCGATCTACAGTGTCAATGTAAAATGCAGTGAAAAACCGGACGCCTGCACGTAGAAAGCTCACATTTTCAACGAAGGTGTATTTTAATCGTGGACGCATTCCTGTGAAACTACTCGGCGCAGCTTGCTTCCTGTGAAAAGTTATAACAATTACATTCTTGAAAATTTATAAAAAAAGTTTACTATCAGTGCACACGGTCGTTCTTCGGTGATAAGCCTTCACTGGCAATGCCCTTTTTTATTTAAGCATGTTTCCTGTTTTTATGGTCGTCTTTGAAACGAAGGTAAAACAGTCTGTGTGTCTAATCGGGTGCCCGCCTGGACATAGCAGGCTGGCTGATCAAGAACCAAATGGCGTTTCGAAAACCAGGCATTCTCGCCTGCATTTCTATGCAGGCGAGAATGCCTCGATTCTTTGATGTCTCTGACAACGAATGTGATTGTGGCGCTTCAACACAGACTGCAGTGCGATCTCTCCCTCGACAACCTGTGTCACCTGCTAAGGCTTCCTCTTGCCTTGGGAGTTGGGATACCTTATTCCCTCAACTTGCTACATCTGCAGGCAGTCCCTCGTTCAAGAAGGGCTTTCTTCCCGTACAGACCGTCTTCCCGCCTCGCACTTCGGCTCTCCCCACGTAAGGAATTACCCGACCCTCGTGGTTGCTCAGACCGCCAAAACAACAACAACAATGTTGGTTTAACCTGGGACTGGGGTAGAGAAGAAGCATCAAAACGTAGAAGGGACAGAAAATAGACAGGACGACGTCTCAAACTCAGCTAACTGGTTTATTTAGTCCACCTCCTTATATAGTCTCAATCTCAAGGTCATCTCCACCAACACAGAACACAAAAGGACAAAGTCTATACAGTTCAAGCGCCACAGTCTTCGCCACACAATGCAAGTACGTTGACAACCTTTACAGGTCGACGCGATAAGGCAACATCTATTGACCTTCAAACTTGAACAAAAGGATCTCTTTCCCTACTATTCCAGACACAGTTCATACTTCTAAATCATAACTCGCCCTCTCCACAAAAAAAAAAAAAAAAAATGCATACACTGAAACGGTAGTTGGGCCAATACACATAAGAACCACACAAAGAAAAAATCACAAGCAGGTCGCACTTCAAACAACCTAAAAATAAAAAATAAAATTATAAAAAAAAGATTACATTTTTAGAAAGCCTTTTGAATTGCTTCCAAACTGAAGTGAAGCCTGACTTATGCAGTTGCCTAGAGACTTTATCCGCACTGTCTCCCTTACTACTCTCTTTACATCGTTCCTCTCTTTGTGTATTATCTCCGTCTCCGACCAGAGCGCCTTGCAGTTGTTACATTCATGAATATGTTTTGCTATTTCCGAGTTTTGTGCATTGTTCTTTACATTTCTTTTCTGTTTGTTTATAATCTATCATTTATGCAGCGTGACGTCTGTCCTTTGATGCTTCTTCTCTACCCCAGTCTCAGGTTAAATCAACATGGTTAATATTCACCAGCTCGCCTGCACCCTTACGATTTTTTCAACAACAACAACAACACCAGAAAAGCGCAGCTACAAGAAGAAAAGAAAAAGCTAGAAGATATCATTGTGTTCTTTCGGAAACGTTACTGCTCAAAATAGATGCCGAACGAAGAAGCCAGCTGGCTGGGTGGATAAAAACAGAGCACTGCACGTTCCCCCGCATGACCAAACCCCGAGTGCAGTATGGAAGGGGCACAGGAAAACGACCAAGCAGGGGAAGAGAGGAGATCTCCCTGATAGTGCTATGCACACTGCAAGCACCGGCTTTTTGTTTTTTGTTCTCCCCATTTTTTTGTAGTTGCCACGTCGTCCGCGGCTTCCTGACGCTTTGCTTTACTTCGTAGTTTTTTTCTGGAATTTTGTGGGCGAAGGTGTGCCGCGATTTGGTGGGTAACCAGCCGTAACAAAAAAAGAGCCGCGTGCTTGCCCTTAGCCAAGTACACGGCTTGGCGGAGCTGAGCAACAATAGAATCACGGCGGGGAGAGAGGGGGGGGGGGTTCAGGTATTGTTCAGTAGGCCTTGAGCCAAACGCACGGGGGCTCAGCATATTGCCCAGCAACCCCTGGGAGATTTCAGCGGGTGCTGAAGTTCCCGTTGCCTTCCCAGTTCCGGGGTCCCTGGAGAACATGACGTCACCTGGATCGAGAGATAATTGAGAAAAACTAAATTTCTCTTTGTGCCAACAAGAACTGACACTTTGGGTGCTTGTGGGATTTATATCGGCGAAAAATGCTTATCATCAAGGAAAAGAATATTGTTTTCTTTTTTGCTGACAGATTGTTTTCAGTGAAATAGATGCTACAGGCACCCACGGTGTCATTCCTTCTTTTGACGATATTAGGTTTAGGTGGACATCAGCTCATAGAGAAATTTTGCTTTTCTCAATTATCTTTTGATCCAGATAACATCATGTTCTCAAACGTTTGTGTTCTATCCCAAACACTAGCATGACGGTCTCACGGAGTTTGAGCTTTCTGCGATGTATATAGTTAGTTGATTTACTCGGGCCGAAAAACACGGCTCTCTTTTCCCGGGAACACCCTGTATAATTTATAGGTTGACTTCAGTACCAAGGTTCACTCAAATTTCGGCTTGCCAAATTTGCGCCCTCACACGACGAGTTTAAACCTTCACCGAAGGAGTAGTATCTTATTAGCGCATTTTACCCCGCCAAGTTTCGAGGCGTGACTCCCTTCTTGCGAAAAATTAACCCACCATCCTTGACATTGTTGACGGCGGATGCTAACGCAGACGGCCGTGCTTGCGGTGCTATTTACCGACGGGCTCGGCGAGCAGATTGTCTGCTTGCCGCCCCTGTCGGGAGATGGCGCTGCAAGTGCAACCCTCGGCTAACTCGGCCGTCTGCATCGTCATCCGCCGTCGAGTGCTGGTCCACCCAATTTTTTGTGGCAACGGAGCTACGCCCTGAAATTCCACGAGGTAAAATGCCCCCGTACCAATTCTTCTCGCTAAATATCAAGGCGGGCTCGTTGACTTTGCCTCTTCTTGAAAGTTGTGGACAATGTCCAACTCATTCGACAATATTTAGAACGGCGATGCGGGCGCTGCGCCATTTGTGCCAAACTACGCCCAAGTGCTTAGCCCGCGACATCCTGCTACATTTCACCAAACGTGATGAATTTGCGCCAAAAATTGTGCCAAAATGTAATTTCGCTTCATTAACTTAAAATGTACTACTGACACGGTTGGATCGTTATGTTAGGCTTGTCCAAATTTTTCAAACTTTCGGTTATTGCCCTAAGTGATGCGCTACTCGATTTCATCTCTGTATTAAACATTGATAGTTTTCATCTTGCGCCGCGGCTGCGGCTGCGGCCAAGAGGGATTTTTCTGCACGTGACCAGCTCCTTGGGGACAACGAAGTACCTAGCGTCCCTGCCTAATGGCGGAGAAATCCGTATCGCTTCAAGCACAAAAGCCTAATTTCGCTCGCAGAAACTGACTGCAGGAACTTTCAACTGGAGTCCAATTGACCGCCCCTTTATACTGTAGGAGCGGCAGGTAAAGTTCCGGCCAGGGAGGGTAAATTTGAGCCAAAATAAAGAAAAAACCACGCAAGATAAAAGCGGTTGCAGTATGTTTATATACCTCCGCCAGCGCCGGCGTCTCGCGCCTTTTGTTGTGGTCGAGAGGTTAGAGCGTCGGTACTTCTCGTCGCGGCGTGAAAGTCCCAGGTTCAAATCACGCCAGAAACTCTCTCTCTTTTTTTTTGTATTTGACTGCACTCCCACTAAGAATGTAGACAAGGCCCTATGAGTTCTATAAAATCATTGGGCGGGTAGTTCTGACTCGCCAGTTCGTTGTTCATGACCTCGGAAGAGCGAATATATGTCTCTGGCTTTCTTTACCAATTTCCGCCACGCCTCCTGCATCTGCCGTACACTCCGCGGAAAGTTTACAATATCTTCGCATGCCCGTCTTTTCGTTCGCGAGGTAACTGTGCTGCTGAATTTCTCTAGAATTTGTTGTTTACGTTTTCCAACTGCTCTAATTAATTCCATTTGTTGATCCAAAGTAATTTTAGGTGTTTGCGTTAATGAGATGGTTTGCGATGTCGACCCCTGATTCATTTTTGAATTCGGTTGCGATCGTCTGCTATTCTAACTAAAATTCAACAAGTAACGTGTTAAACATTACAAAACAATTGCCACAGCAAAATGTAAAGATTAAAAATATACCTTTTATCACATTCCATGCAAGTAAAAGTATGATCTCTTTTATTTTGGTTTTACTACTTTCTCTGACGTTTGACTTGCTGCCTTGGCTGTAGGATTTCGCTCAATCAATGCATCCAGAGCTGCTAGTCTTTTTTTTTTCTTTTTGCTTATTTTGTGGAAGTTTTTTTGTTTTTTTTTTTATTGTCACAACTGCAGTTTTTATTAGTACTAAATAGGCGTTTACTGTTATTGAAAGGAGTCGTGGCAGGATCGTTGTATATTTAAAAACACATAAAATTGTAGTTGCTGGGGAAAGGATGCTTCTTTCGGCTCCGTTGGTGTGAAAGCCATACCGATGTTGTTACCTTGGTTTCCTTTTAATGAACATTATGAAACGATTGGATTGGCGCGTTAACTTGCCTTGATCTTTTTTTTTTTCTTCCCGGTGTTTCAATTTAACAGGCGGGACTAACAGTAAAAACAGTGTAAGGCGCAGTAGTGCAGGTGGATGATTCGTAAAAAGGATCACAATTAAAAAGTGAGACACGCGCAAAATTATGCAAAAAAAAAAAGTTCCTAGCGCAATTTGAACCCGGAACTTTCACGCCGCGACGCGAAGTACCGACGCTCTAACCTCTCGACCACAACAGAAGGCGCGAGCCGCCGGCGCTGGCGGAGGTATATAAATGTACTGCAGCCGCTTTTATCTTGCGTGGTTTTTTCTTTATTTTGGCTTATATTTACCCTCCCTGGCCGGAACTTTACCTGCTGCTCCTACAGTATAAAGGGGCGGCCAATTGGACTCCAGTTGAAAGTTCCTGCAGTCAGTTTCTGCGAGCGAAATTAGGCTTTTGTGCTTGAAGCGATACGGATTTCTCCGCCATTAGGCAGGGACGCTCGGTACTTCATTGTCCCCAAGGAGCTGGTCACGTGACAGAAAAATCCCTCTTGGCCGCAGCCGCAGCCGCGGCCGCAAGATGAGCAAACCGGCCCTGGAGAACATGACGTTACCTGGATCGAGAGATAATTGAGAAAAACTAAATTTCTCTTTGTGCCAACGAGAACTGACATTTTGGGTGCTTGTGGGATTTATATCGGCGAAAAATGCGTATCAGCAAGGAAAAGAATATTGTTTTCTTTTTTTCTGACAGATTGTTTTCAGTGAAATAGATGTTACAGACACCCACAGTGTCATTCCTTCTTTTGACGATATTAGGTTTAGGTGGACATCAGCTCATAGAGAAATTTTGCTTTTCTCAATTATCTTTTGATCCAGGTAACATCATGTTCTCAAACTTTCGTGTTCTATCCCAAACACTAGCATGACGTTCTCACAGAGTTTGAGCTTTCTGCGATGTATATACGTTGATTATACCCGGGCCGAAAAACACGGCTCTCTTTTCTCGGGAACACCCTGTATAATTTATAGGTTGACTTCAGTACCAAGATTCACTCAAATTTCGGCTGGCCAAATTTGCGCCCTCACACGACGAGTTTAAATCTTCACCGAAGGAGTAGTATCTTATTAGCGCATTTTACCCCGCCAAGTTTCGAGGCGCGACTCCCTTGCGAAAAATTAACCCACCACCCTTGACATTGTTGTCGGCGGATGCTAACGCAGACGGCCGTGCTTGCGGTGCTATTTACCGACGGGCTCGGCGAGTAGATTGTCTGCTTGCCGCCTCTGTCGGGAGATGCCGCTGCAAGTGCAACCCTCGGCTAACTCGGCCGTCTGCATCGTCATCCGCCGTCGAGTGCTGGTCCACCCAATTTTTTGTGGCAACGAAGCTACGCCCTGAAATTCCACGAGGTAAAATGCCCCCGTACCAATTCTTCTCGCTAAATATCCAGGCGGGCTCGTTGACTTTGCCTCTTCTTGAAAGTTGTGGACAATGTCCAACTCATTCGACAATACTTAGAACGGCGATGCGGGCGCTGCGCCATTTGTGCCAAACTGCGCCAAAGTGCTTAGCCCGCGACATCCCGCTACATTTCACCAAACGTGATGAATTTGCGCCAAAAATTGTGCCAAAATGTAATTTCGCTTCATTAACTGAAAATGTACTATACTGACACGGTTGGATCGTTATGTTAGGCTTGTCCAAATTTTTCAAACTTTCGGTTATCGCCCTAAATGATGCGCTACTCGATTTCATCTCTGTATTAAACACTGATAGTACACGGAAGTCGCGTGCTGTTGCTCATGTTTGTGATCTGTTATGAGGGGTAAGGTAGCTTTGTTGAGTGCACTTCTCACCACGCTTTGGTGCGCTGCAGTGAAGTGGGAACCGTGGAGTGGGCATCGCGATTTTGCGTATCTTGCTTCGCCGCTGCGCAGTCGCGTGTTGAGGGGAAAATACTTCTCCGGAGCGGGACGTTACACAATTGCGTTGAGTGGTGATGTAACAATTCTACCTTGCAGTAAAAAGTTTTGGGCAAAATGCAACAAAATGGTGAGTTGGGCAGTTGGTTTATTGTGCGGAAAGAAAAGCGCCAAATACTGGGACAGAGTAAAGAAGACGACAACTCAAGGCGAAAAGTTCTGGACAAGGCTGCGGCTAGTATATATGATAGATGAGGGATGAATAGGGGAATGATAAAGGATGAAGGGTAACTAAAAGATGAATGCAATATTCTGACAATTTTTTTTCCAGTTTCTTGAACTCGAGATTTTTAGCAAGGACACTTGTGTATTGCCTGAAGATTCATATGGGCGACTCTATAAACTTATATGTTTATGTCAATTCTCCGGTTTGTTATCACCTTTACTTAAGTTCCACCTGTGCGATGGCACAATAAATGGAGTACATCAGAAGTAAATTAAAGGGGCCATGAAACGAATTTTGGGCTGGGATAAATGAATTTAGATTGGGATTTTACTAGTAGCATATCGTTTAGTGGGCCAAGAGAAGGAAGGCAGAAAGTCGCACCTCCTTCCCTTCGAAGGCTCTCTGCTTTTTTATTTTTCACCGTGATACAACCGCGGTACCCAAAGCATGTCACCCGACGGATTTAAAGTGGGCTATCCTTTGGGACATTGCATTATGCACCACAGCAATATTCTTTGTTGGGAGGTCTTATAAACCCCCACGCAGCGTATCCTTGGGTCCTGAAATTAAATCAAATCAAACGTTCTCTTTTTCAAATCGGTTTAATTCTCGGCAATCTCCTTACCATCTTTCATTGTATGTTGTAGCGCACCATTATTAAGTACCTGTTTGGTCGTCTTCCCCTCTTGCCACGTCACCGACTCTCTCTGGCCAGATTCGGCCCTTGTGCCATTGAGCGTCATTCAGTCCATCATCTATGAAAGCTGACGTCTTTTTACCTCTTTTTTTGTTGCGCCGCACATTCCCTCGTCTCTGTCGTTTCTACGAAATATGTCTTACTAGTCCTACCCTAAAAGAAGTCCTCCTCGACCTCTCTCGCATTTCTTTACACGTTGGTCGTCTGTTTAAGGTTGGCGTTCCTCATCGTTGAACCCCGGCCCATACCTATTCCTTCGTACCTAGAACATCCTTAGAGTGAAACCACCAGCCCATATTACTATGCGGAGGGCAAGTTCGTCCGCTTCTTGCGCAGGGGGTAGCGGTGACGTCAGAACGCCGAGCCCTGATTGGCTGATCGCGACCCCCTATTTGAGCGTCGTCTGCTCCTTTGCAACGTCGTCTGCGTCTGTCTTACCTTTCCTGCGACTTTCAGAAGCGAAGGTATTTACTAGCGAGCTCGACTTCGCCTTTCAGAGAGGGCAGACGAAATAACTCGAGCGGTACGTTGTTTTTGTCTAACAACTAGCAGACGCGCATCAAGGAGAGAAGTCAAAGCACTCACTGGCGAGCTGTCCCGAGGCGCCGAGGTTTGTTTGCTAACAACCGAGAGTGAGGGTGGTTAGTGTCCGCAAGTTTCCTCCCAAATACTTTTTCCCTCCTTTCATGTGCGGTGGGACTCCTCACTCTTTAACGGCGTCGGCGGGTTGGCGCGGTTGGCGCAGTTAACGTCGTCTGCTTTACGTCTGCTAGTCAAAGCGATGGCTGCTTTACCTTTCCTGCGTCTGTCGGAGATTCACCGCTTTTTCACCGGCGAGAACGCGGCCTTCGAAAAAGGCGAAAGGAAATACCTTGAAGGATACGTCCTTTCTTTTGAGGTGAAGGATTTCACTCTAGCTGCGGGGGAATGTCCATGCGTTGTTTAAGAATTGTAGCTACGCGGTAAAGATGACGCTCTCCAATAAAGGTGACATTTTAGAGTGTCACTGTGCGTGCCCTCGCGGGGCCGCAAAGTGCAGCCACATGGTGGCTACCGCACTTTTTTGCGGCTCTAAATGGACTGTCCAAGACGGACCTTCCACAGCAGTGGCTGCAACGCCCCAAGAGCAGCATGCCGAGGCAGGTCGCTCTCTCAGGTAAGAAGTAAACACCATGCTCATCGCTATGTTAAAACGTTTATTTGCACGAGTTTCGTGAATGGTACCTCGCGTTTAATGAGTTGTTAAAAGATAATCAGCTAAAGACAGATGACAGCCGATGTAATGTTTGTAAATAAACAAATGCGGCTGTGCCATCGGTACTGTGAGCACATCATAGCCCAAAAGTGCTCGATCGCTGCTTCTTGTCACAACTTTCTCGCTCGACTAAAAGACTGTTTTCAATTAGCGTATTGGGGTATGTATGTGTGGCGTTAACCGAAGTGGCAAAAGTTTGAAAACCTGTGCTAATCTGTGGAAGAGAATCCGAGCAAGATCGATCGAGCTACCCGAGTGGCGTCGAACGTATCGCGGAAGTTATGTCGTAGACTCGTTGACACCAAGAAGTAATTATTGTTATAATGCAATTAAATGCAAAGGTGCAAGCGAGCTGGACAAGGATGACGAAAAGCATCCCTGGAGAAGGGGAACAAGAGGGACAAAGGACAAACAAATCCTTTTCGAAGGCCGCGTTCTCGCCGGTGAAAAAGCGGTGAATCTCCGACAGACGCAGGAAAGGTAAAGCAGCCATCGCTTTGACTAGCAGACTTAAAGCAGACGATGTTAACTGCGCCAACCGCGCCAACCCGCAGACGCCGTTAAAAAGTGGGGAGTCTCGCCGCACACGAAAGGAGGGAAAAAGTATTTGGGAGGGAACTTGCGGACACTAACCACCCTCACTCTCGGTTGTTAGCAAATAAACCTCGGCGCCTCGGGACAGCTCGCCAGTGAGTGCTTTGACTTCTCTCCTTGGTGCGCGTCTGCTAGTTGTTAGACCAAAATCAACGTACCGCTCGAGTTATTTCGTCTGCCCTCTCTGAAAGGCGCAGTCGAGCTCGCTCGTAAAGACCTGCACTTCCGAAAGTCGCAGGAAAGGTAAGACAGACGCAGACGACGTTGCGAGCAGACGACGTTGCAAGGGAGCAGACGACGCTCAGATAGGGGGTCGCGATCAGCCAATCAGGGCTCGGCGTTCTTACGTCACCGCTACCCCCTGCGCAAGAAGCAGACGAACTTGCCCTCCGCATTAGTATCAATATCTTCAATAGGTATTAATAATTATTTTTGCATAAGTGTCCCGTGACTGCGTTTTACTCATATTTTTATTTACTAATTTTTTACGCGTACTAATATCTTCGTGAATCTTCGGTTCTTTTCGTTCAGTGGCTGGGCGAGCAGGTGGTGCGAGAGGAATTCCCGGAGGCCATCATCTTCCGGCCGGCGGACATGTACTCCCACGAGGACCGCTTCATCCGCTACTACGTCAGCCACAGTGAGTGTGCCGGCACTTTCGTCCTGGCAAACCGGTCCCGCCGCAGTGTAGACGCAAGAGCACGATCGCGGATAGGAACGTACACTCGCGTGCAAACTATAAATAAACGTTTAATGAGGCAGACTCCCGCCATAGACTAAAACAGAAAAAAACTACATTCTGCAACAGCAACGAATGGGCAACCGACTGGGAGCAGTGTGTTGCCGCTTCTTTTATGCATGCACTGCTTTCAGGAATGTTCCAGACCAGAACACGCGACGATAGACCGGAACGAACTGGAACTTTCCAGAAGGAACGAGAAAAGAAAGAACCGGGCCGGCGGGGTTTCAAAACCCCACACCTTCGCGTGCCAGCCGCGTACGAAGCCAACTCCGCCATGCGGGTGGCAGAATAGCTACGAGACGGTTTTCATTTACTAAAAGAAATAGAAAAGAACATACTCAAAAGTAGCTTTGCTAACATACTTCCACTGCTCTTGGGAAATCTTAGGTGAGCTCTTAAGTAATAGGATACTTTTAATGCGAAAGCATTAACTGTCTCATGGAGCGAGCTGACGTCATCAGCTTTGAAACCACGCCAAACGGCACCTTAATGAAACCACGTGCAAAGCTAGCCAACACTTCGGTCCCATTGGCTGGCGCACGTCGACGAGGCTCCCATTGGCCGCTGCGTGTCAGTTTGTGTGGTGTCGTCCTGACTGTGTTATCACACTGTTGTGTTATCACTGATCACCGCGTTCGCTCCCCTCTTATCGGTTGTATGGCGCGTGGCAATATATACGGCGCATGGAATAGCCCAAGGGGTTCGTTCTGCTGGGAACTACGTTGCTGTCTGTTCCTTCCTCGCGCCACAAGGCACACTACAGTTTGAACGATGGCTCACCCGACGGTGCTGCGTGTTTGCGAGGCAGCGGCTCCACCTTTCCACGCCCAAGGTCAGCGCGTTGTACGCCACAAATTAAAGAAGGGAGCGGAAGAGTGGCGTGCGTGCTTTCGCATTCACAACTCATGAGAAGTGCTTAGGTGTATCTCAAGCCTTTTTATCAAATAATTAATGAGTAAATATTGCCACATGCTTCTCATTTTTCTCCTCCAATATTGACGTTAATAGGGTGATAAATTTGCGCCGCATACTGATATAGGTAATAAAAAAGTGGACAAGTTCTTAAAATTTTTGCCTTAAACACTTTTAAAAATAAATAATTTCATGGTACAAATTACTTATTTTTTAAAACACACTTTAGAACAAAGTGTTGAAAAAAAGTTCTTGTTAACTTCTTTATTATAATACATAGTATGTGGCGTAGAATTATCACCCTTTTAACATTATTATGGGAGGAGAAAAATGAGAAGTATGTAGCAATACTTACTCGTTCATTATCTAATTATATAATTAACCCGTCCCTATATTAGCTTGCCACAATACCCAAGAACGAGGAATATGTTAGCAAAGCTACTTTTAAGTAGGAATTTTTAGATTTCTTCTTATGAACTAACTACCGCCCTGTACCCCTTCAAAGTGGCCACCGCGGTACCAGAGCTAGATTACACGCCACACCGAATGTTTGTGACCTGCCGGTCGGCCACTGCACAGCGGCAACTGGCGCACCGTCGCGGCCAGGCCCGGTGCTCTCGTTTTGCAGCCGTGTTTCTCGCTCTTCCCTTCTAACTTGCCGCACCTGCTGTTATCGCTCCCCCGCCACTTTAACGGCACGCAAAGCCTGCAAGAGAGAGCCTTTGTGGCACGCGTAGGTAGTCCACTTCGTCGCCACCGGGTGCACACGGAGAAGAGTCCCTGCTCCGAGAGCGGTCGCCAACGACACGCTCCGCGCCGCACGCTCTTCTCCACCGAGGCTGTGTTCCAGGCTCGGACGCGAAAGCGCCACGAGCCGGTTTCATAAATTCCTTTCAGTCGGGTCGGAAAGGCTGCGAGTGCTTCGCCTTGCAAGGCCGTATTTACTCCGACTCTGCGCTCTGTCTGGTCCAGGCCGACGTCGAGCGGCAGTCATACTCGGTTTGTAACCGGTTGATTGTGATTGGGTTGCGGTCCCTGGGGTCCGATTTCGGTCGAGGTGGGAATGGAAGCGTTCTCTGCCTCCGATTGGACACGGTGCCACGGCTTGCGAGTAATCTACCACCGAGACACTTTTGACTCACTCACAAGTTGAAAATCAGGCAAATATTTGACGAGACCCTCTCTAAGTTGTAGTATGGGCATTGTTACTTACGAAAAAAAAAAAGCTATGTTCACCAGCTCCCAAATAGCGTGAAAGTTCTCGCGGCCTCCGATGCGCTTGTCCTTAGTACCTCTTCGTCTGCTGGTTGACGTCAGCTCGTGTACGGTGGCAGAAGAACTATAGGTTTGCAAAAGAAGCGTGAGTTGTCAATGGCTTTAAACGTAAAATAGCGGACGATCGCAATTTTCGCCCTGGTCCGATCCCACTGTGCCGCGGCGCCCGCTTTGTAGCGGACAATAGACTTTATTTCGATCTGTTAGCGGACGACCGACGGTGTTTTCTCGTCTTACTTTCGTCCGCGAATGGCGCTTCGTAGTGGACAAACCGCATCCTTTGCTTGCGTCGGTAGACGAACCGTCTAGGAACGTTGTTTTCGCTCGCTCTGCGAAAAGCAAAGTAGATCTCGTTCTCGCTTACCAAAATCGTACACCTGGAACGCGTTTTTGACAGGCGCGTTTACCGTCCCATCCCGACCTTGCACCGAAACTGGTCCTCAAGTGGCAGCAAATCGCACCACAGAAGCCAACGTGTCACGCCGTCGGATGTCACGATTGTGGCGGTTCGTCGTAGAAATTCTGGCAAAAAAGGCGAATGAACGCGAGAGTCGCCGTCGCGGCGGCACTCCATCTAGCGTCTGCTTTGGTTTTTGTCGACTGCATGACAGCAGACCGATCCACGGCAGAACAGGCATCTGCTGCGTCCATCATCACTGCTGCTGCGTCGTTGCCCGGATCACGGCAACGCTTCTTTGATGCCACCAGGCGGAAATCGAGGGACCACTTTAGAAGACGCGGTGGACGCTCGAGTTGAAGACACGCCCCAGGGGTTTGATTTAGGTTACCGCGAGAGCGAGATCTAATTTGTCTACGCGGAGCGTGAGAAGATTGCGTTCGTAGATGGTTTGTCCGCTAACGCGAGCAAAGGACGTGGTTCGTCCGCTACGAAGCGCCGTTGGCGGACGGAAAAAAACGAGAAAACGCGGTACGTCGTTTGATAACGATCCGGAAAGAGAGTTAATTGTCTGCTATGAACCGTGTACCGGCGAAGTGAGATCGGATGCAGGCTGTAATTGTAATCATCCGCTGCTTCACGTTGGAGGCCACCGACAACCCGCGCTTCATTTGCAAATATCAAGTCGTTCCACTGCTGTACAGAAGCTGACACCTGACCGGCGGATGAAGGAGTACCAAGGAAAAGCACGTCAGAGGCTGTGAGACCTCTCTCGCTATTTTTACATCGGTGAGACGTCCTCACCAAGTTATTGCCCGATTGAGGACTCCTGGACGGATCAAAAATGTCTCATTGGTTACTAGGCGCAAGCTGTGGCACCACATCCAATCAGCCAAAATCGGACCCCAGGCACCATAGTTGAGCAATCGTAAAGTCTGGATGGAGAGATTTGCGTTTGTGGCGTCGCGGCTGCAAGTGTGCCGCGCGTTCCAGTTCGCAGGAACTACGTGTTGATGCCGCTCTGGAACAAAGGCAACGGCATTGTGAAGCAGCCCGTCTTCGCGTCGGACGTGGCGGAAGGCGTGGTGAACGCCATCTTCGACGACAACAATGCCGGGGAGACGTACCAGGCTGTGGGGTGAGCGATGAATGCCTCCTCTGTTGCCGCTCATAAGTATGCGGTTCCCTGCTTTCCGTTCATGCTGATGAACTTGGAAAAATAACGTCGGAGCCAGTTCTATCGAAATCGGGGAGACCCGGAAAACCTAAAATTGGAGCTATAGTCAAATGAGAAAAATCCAAGCTTCACGGGAGAAATATCCTTCATCTACAGTTTTTGTTTTGTTAATCCTGAAAAGAGCCCCCACTGAACTGTCCACAAGGCTGCTTCTTTCTTTGGAAACCACACTGCTGACCTTGTTTCCGTTTTTTATCAGTGCCGGAAGTGTTTTGAGTACTATTGGGGTGATCTTCCCTTGGAGGTTAGGGAGTCCCATTCCCCTGTCCTAGTTTTTTTTTTTTAATAAGAAGACCTAGTAAATTTCATTTTTTGTCCCGAGAATAGGCTCAGAAAAACACAGAATCTATGGGAAAATATTAACCAAAAAAAAAAAACACCCCCGAATTCAATCGAAAATGAACCCCTAGAGCACGGAAACCTACATATAATAGGCTTGTCTCTTTTCGGTAAATGCAAATAATGCACTAAGTGTTGAAAAAACATAAAATCACTTCCGATTGAAGTGTGTTTTGGAGGCTATGACCGTTTGACTCATCTCTGGATAGCAAATCTCAGATGTGGTTTGGAATTCGTCAAACATTTGGACTTGTCACATTCGAAAGTTGGACATTTGCAGAATCTGTAGTAAATAATCTTGACAGTTGAAGAATCGTTGATTTGCTCAGGGCAGTGGCGTCACAAGGGGGGTCGGGATGTTGTGGTGGGCTACCGCCTCCGGTGCCACTGACCCTAGTGACGCCACTGGCTCAGGGTAACAAGTTTTGTACATTTCAACCACTTTATTTAGTTGGTATGGCCTTGAAACATCGAGCTCGAAGAAAGATTTGCAGCACATGAATAGCTACCGACGGGATGAGAGACGTGAATGATCCTCTGCTGTTTTTATCCTATCGGAGCATATAGATGTGCTGCCAACCTTTTCACTTGTCTCGCCTTCAGTGTGAGCATGCTACCTTCCACAACGCTTTGACATCTCACGAGCCTCAAGCGTTCGTGTGTAGCACAATGGAAGGCAACGCACGCTGGAGGCGTCCGAAAGAGATGTTGTTCTCGCCTTGTCGGTGACTGTACTATTGGAGATCTTTGTGCGAGAGATTGATCGGATTTAATTACGTCGCTTTATTACGTCGACGAAGAAACTCCTGCTTAAAATTGACGTCAGCAACTTTGTGCCACTTGAAGGCCGCGGCGCTACGAGCTGGGCGAGCTGGTCGACTACATGTTCCGGGTGATGCGGCGGGACGACGGCTACGTCCGCTACGACATGCGCTACGACCTCCAGTTCCTGTGAGCACGCTCTTTGCTCCCTTGTGTCTTCGTTTTCTGTGTCTTCGTCCTTGTGCGCCTTTTTCCTCGTCGGGCCTACCGTCTACCAGATGCCCTCCAGGCGAAAATCAGTCCACTTCCAGCTGGATTATGGAACTGGAAATGAGGCAATCCAGCTGGATCCAGCTGGGTCCAGCTGGAATCCAGCTGGACTGCCTCATTTTACAGTTCCATAATCCAGCTGGAAGTGGACTGATTTTCGCCTGGGCTGACTTACTACCTTACTTTAATCCCCTCGTTTCATTGGGAAGCAGCGTCTGTTTTTATCTGTGTACACTGTCGAGACCAGTTATAACGAAGTCAACGGGAATCGGAAATCACTTCGCTATATCCGCTATTTCGATATAACCGGCTTCGGTTATAACGATCTGCAAAAGGGAATGGGAAATCATGATCGCTTTGCCGTAGCCGCTCTTCCGTTATAACCGACTTCGTTTATAACCGGTCTCGACAGTACTAAAAAGCACGGAGGGTGCAGATCCCAAACCAAGTTAAACGCTGACATGGCCACAGCGTAACGCTCGAAATTAGCCACTAAAGGAAAATTGAGGTGGTACATTGTGATGCCGTTAGTGTACAAAGACAGATTGCCATACTTTTTCTGTATCTCTCTTAGAGTCGAAAGTCTGTTATCAAAATTATACTAGTGTTGTGGGAAGTGCTCATGTCGTAGTAGTAGTAGTAGTAGGTGGAAACAATTTGGTGCCCACCAATGCCCTTTAAAGTAAAATATGAAAAAGTGCCGGTGACATGTAGTGTATGTTCACTTCGGGCATACTAGCTAGAAGCCAGCAAGGTGTGCTTGTGAACATAGATAGAATTAGGAGATGTGTTTCTGAACATCTTTGTGAAGGTGTAATACACCTACTGCATTTTTACCCAAGTGCCCTAGCGCGCGTCCGAGGAATTGTGGGCACGGCGTTGTCTCTCCTGGCTCCCTTCTTACTGCATTATCTCGCCATTGACGTCTCCTTGGTCTTCTGTTTTTAGGGGCGAAGCTCCTTAGGGGCTAGCCATGTCCGTTCGCCGTCCGCCGTAGGCCCGGCGTCGGGTGCTCGTGCTTCTGCTCGTGAGATCACGTGCTCACGAGCACGTGAGCACATGCTCACATGCTCGTGTAGGGCAAAAAAAATTGGAAAAAAAAAAGATGAAAACAATTATGAAAAAAGAAAAAGAAGAAAAAAATTACACCATCTTCCCGAGGGGAACCATGGGGTGATGCGGAGCATCGTGTTGGTTCCGAGGAAAGAGTCAGTTGCGTGCTGACGTCGAGAGATGGCGCCACCGACTGCCCTAGCGTTACCCCCTACGCGAGCCTTCGTCACGGCTCGCGGCAGAGAAACTTGGAACGCTCGCCGCTCGCCGTTTATTTTTTTTCACACTTGAAGGAGAGGAGACTAGAGGAGGAGAGTTGCGCGTGCGCGCGCGGTGTGAGGAGAAGCGAACGCACGCGCAGTGCACGCAGCTGGTAGAGAGAGAGAGCGGAGAGAGTAACGCGCAGCTGTTGGAGAGAGGGAAGGAGGAGAGTTGCGCGTGCGTAGTTCGAGTGCCGACTACAACGCCGACGCCGCGGCACATAGAACTGAGCAAGAGATGCTCCGCATCTAAAAAAAGAGTAGGGGGTTCCGAGATGCCATCCCATCTGTCTGCTTAAAAAAAGAAAAAGAAGAAAACCACACATTCTCCTACTGACATGAATGAAAAGGCTCAAAGAAAAAGAAGAAAAAAAAGAGTAGGGGGTTCTGAGATGCCATCCCATCTGTCTGCTTAAAAAAAGAAAAAGAAGAAAACCACACATTCTCCTACTGACATGAATGAAAAGGCTCAAAAGAAAAAGAAGAAAAAAAAGAGTAGGGGGTTCTGAGATGCCATCCCATCTGTCTGCTTAAAAAAAGAAAAAGAAGAAAACCACACATTCTCCTACTGACATGAATGAAAAGGCTCAAAGAAAAAGAAGAAAAAAAAGAGTAGGGGGTTCTGAGATGCCATCCCATCTGTCTGCTTAAAAAAAGAAAAAGAAGAAAACCACACATTCTCCTACTGACATGAATGAAAAGGCTCAAAGAAAAAGAAGAAAAAAAAGAGTAGGGGGTTCCGAGATGCCGTCCCATCTGTCTGCTTAAAAAAAGAAAAAGAAGAAAACCACACATTCTCCTACTGACATGAATGAAAAGGCTCGGCATGCTGCGGCTCGGCGTCTACGCAGACAAGCACCACCAGAGCTTCGCCCCAAGCAACATCATTCACCACGTGGAGATGCGGTCAATTTTTTAGCTTTAATTACTTTTATAAGTGTATATTTTGTTCTGCGTGCCGCATATTTTGCGCTTGCCCTGCTGTATTGTGAGCAAGGGATCCTCGAGCACCGTTAACTTGGTGAAGACGCAAGACGCAGCTTTCTCATCGCAAATCCTTTGCCCTTCGAATGCCCGCTTAGCCGTTCCAGCGCTCGGCGTACCCTGCGTAGCATCTTTCGACAACCGCCCGCGCAGCGTCGCAATCTTTCGTTTGCGAGCGACGGCACTTCACGTTCACGAGGGTTCATAAAATGCTCCATTCAAGTCGTGACAATGAACCGCCAACGCTCGGCAGACGGCCAGCAGGTGCCAGTCGCGAAAGGTTACAATGTTGCACGGGTGGTTGTTGACAGGCGCTTCACAGGTGTTCGAAGGGCAAAGGATTCTCGACGACAAAGCGGCGTCCCGCATCTTCAGCAAGCTAACGGTGCTCGAGGGTCGCGCGCTCACATTTCAGCAGAGCAAGCGCGATCGGTCAGATTGAGGCGCAGTCAGCTCTCGCGTTGCGATTTTTACTTCGTCGCTCTGCCTACACTTATAAAATGTGTACCGACATTTGAAACGGCTTTCTTGAGACTGCATGCGGGTCAAATAGGCGAGTTTATAGCGCGATAGAGTGTTGTGACAACGGTAGTACTCACAAGTAGCAGCGTGATGTCCGTCGACACCCACGTTGAAAACGACAATATACAAAAAGCTCTACAGTTGAATCTTGTTAATACGAACTCCAGGGGTACCGAAAATTTGTTTGAATAAACCAAAGTGAATTATCGGGAGTTTCCTCCCATAAAGACGCATAGGATGGGACCTGCATGTTAGTTTGAGTTATCCGCAAGTTTGAATTAAGAGAGTTTTAATTAACAAGATTCTACTGTAGGTAAATATACAAAAAATACAGCATGCAGATTGAAATATACACTTACAAACAATAAAAATATGCTGGAGGGTAAAGAAGAGATAATTAATGCTAAAAAAAACAGAGTAGGGGGTTCTGAGATGCCATCCCATCTGTCTGCTTAAAAAAAGAAAAAGAAGAAAACCACACATTCTCCTACTGACATGAATGAAAAGGCTCAAAAGAAAAAGAAGAAAAAAAAGAGTAGGGGGTTCTGAGATGCCATCCCATCTGTCTGCTTAAAAAAAGAAAAAGAAGAAAACCACACATTCTCCTACTGACATGAATGAAAGGCTCAAAAGAAAAAGAAGAAAAAAAAGAGTAGGGGGTTCCGAGATGCCGTCCCATCTGTCTGCTTAAAAAAAGAAAAAGAAGAAAACCACACATTCTCCTACTGACATGAATGAAAAGGCTCAAAAGAAAAAGAAGAAAAAAAGAGTAGGGGGTTCTGAGATGCCATCCCATCTGTCTGCTTAAAAAAAGAAAGAAGAAAACCACACATTCTCCTACTGACATGAATGAAAAGGCTCAAAAGAAAAAGAAGAAAAAAAGAGTAGGGGGTTCTGAGATGCCATCCCATCTGTCTGCTTAAAAAAAGAAAAAGAAGAAAACCACACATTCTCCTACTGACATGAATGAAAAGGCTCAAAGAAAAAGAAGAAAAAAAAGAGTAGGGGGTTCTGAGATGCCATCCCATCTGTCTGCTTAAAAAAAGAAAAAGAAGAAAACCACACATTCTCCTACTGACATGAATGAAAAGGCTCGGCATGCTGCGGCTCGGCGTCTACGCAGACAAGCACCACCAGAGCTTCGCCCCAAGCAACATCATTCACCACGTGGAGATGCGGTCAATTTTTTAGCTTTAATTACTTTTTTTTATCCATTCCAGCATATTTTTATTATTTGTAAGTGTATATTTTGTTCTGCGTGCCGCATATTTTGCGCTTTCCCTGCTGAATTGTGAGCGTGGGATCCTCGAGCACCGTTAACTTGGTGTAGACGCAAGACGCAGCTTTCTCATCGCAAATCCTTTGCCCTTCGAATGCCCGCTTAGCCGTTCCAGCGCTCGGCGTACCCTGCGTAGCATCTTTCGACAACCGCCCGCACAGCGTCGCAATCTTTCGTTTGCGAGCGACGGCAGTTCACGTTCATGGGGGTTCATAAAATGCTCCATTCAAGTCTCGACAATGAACCGCCGGCGCTCGGCAGACGGCCAGCAGGTGCCAGTCGCGAAAGGTTACAATGTTGCACGGGTGGTTGTTGACAGGCGCTTCACAGGTGTTCGAAGGGCAAAGGATTCTCGACGACGAAGCGGCGTCCCGCATCTTCAGCAAGCTAACGGTGCTCGAGGGTCGCGCGCTCACATTTCAGCAGAGCAAGCGCGATCGGTCAGATTGAGGCGCAGTCAGCTCTCGCGTTGCGATTTTTACGTCGTCGCTCTGCCTACACTTATAAAATGTGTACCGACATTTGAAACGGCTTTCTTGAGACTGCATGCGGGTCAAGTAGGCGAGTTTATAGCGCGATAGAGTGTTGTGACAACGGTAGTACTCACAAGCAGCAGCGTGATGTCCGTCGACACCCACGTTGAAAACGACAATATACAAAAAGCTCTACAGTTGAATCTTGTTAATACGAACTCCAGGGGTACCGAAAATTTGTTTGAATAAACCAAAGTGTGAATTATCGGGAGTTTCCTCCCATAAAGACGCATAGGATGGGACCTGCATGTTAGTTTGAGTTATCCGCAAGTTTGAATTAAGAGAGTTTTAATTAACAAGATTCTACTGTAGGTAAATATACAAAAAATGCAGCATGCAGAATGAAATATACACTTACAAACAATAAAAATATGCTGGAAGGGTAAAGAAGAGATAATTAATGCTAAAAAAAACAGAAGTTTGAGAAGATGTCAACGGCAAGGCGTGGCGGTCTGAAGGGAGAGCAGCCGGGAGATGGAACGCCATAACTGCGATTCCTCAGGTGCGCGCCAGGGCACTCGGGTAAAGCTGAAATAGGTTGAACCACAGCATTGCCGACGGTCGTAAAATAATAGTCCAGTTGAGTGCTTTGAACATACTGCTGGGCACATAACTGCTTGAACTTGCTTCCAGGTTAGATAAACATGTCTGTTTCACTTAGTTCCTGTTCTTGTTCTACCAGAGGCTCGAGATAAATATCACTACCTTTGTAGGAGTGTACAATTTTGTACACGTTTTGGTACAAAATAAAGATGTCTTTTTTGCATTCAGTTGTATATTACAATACTGTTGTACGGTATTTTGTACCAGCAAGTTCTTTTAGTGGTTCCCTCTCTAATACCTTTTGGACTTTGACTCGTTACAGTACCATTCCGTTAATGCCTTCTCTTTGTACAGGGCTCGAGTCCACCTGATACAGTCGCTATATCGGAAGTATCCAGCACTGTCTTGGGAAAGGCTCGAAAGGGTGAGTGTTTTTTGTCATTTCCGGTTTTTGCGTTGAACATTGACTTTGCGTAGTACCATTGGCAGTATCGGCGTCATTAGGACTCCGAGTAGAGAAAATACTTAAAATGGTGTCATTCTGACTTACTCTATGCAATAATAAACAAAATGTATCAGCACTATTGTAAAACTGCAATTTTTTTTCTGAGTTTAAAATCTAACTGACCATTTTTGAAGAATCTTTTGCATTTCATATACCGAACTACAGTAAAACCTCGTTATAACAAAATGGGATATAACAAACTAATGGATATAACAAAGCAATCATAATTCCCCTTGCTCGCTAATAGTGGGAAGAAATGGACAGTGGCTATAACAAACTAACGGTTATAACGAAATAATTACGACCGCTCCTTCAACTTTGTTATAACGAGGTTTTACTGTACAAATAATGTGTGTCAGATCCAGGGCCAGCCACTAACTTACACTGACCAGTACTAAACAAACTAGGGTGTCCGACTGTAGCACACCGTTGTGTGTGAAATCTTTATAAATAATGAGTTCGGTGCGACTCATCAATTCCGTTGTACTTAAATAGTCGACAAAGGTTTCGTCAGGTGCAAAGAACGATAAAAGCTACGCTCGATTACTGCATTGCGATAATTCTTAGTGTTGGTATTACAGTGGAGTGTATCTCCTTCCTTTCATTTCATCGCTTGTCACCGCCTTTTCACTGCCGTTGCCTACCAGGGGCTCCCTGGTAGGCAACGGCATTTTTAGACTTATATTTATGCTAAAACGCTGCTTTCTCAATACCTTTAAATTTTTTACTATTAGCAAATTTGCAGGAAGAATATTTCAGTGTCTAGGGCAGATAGAAATATAATTTTCTCTATGTTCAAAGCGTACAATGTTGAGAGCAGATTCTCCAAAATAGGAATAGGGCATTTCTTTAACTGGTCTATCGTTTTATTACCTGGTGGCCACACGTTAAACACTGGACTTCAATGTGTTGTAAAACCACTAATGTGTCAGTCTCAAAAGCACTTTCAACATTGTATTTTTTATACTTTGTAGTAAAAGCCATAAATCAGACAAACTTCATAAGCACGTACAGTTTCATTGTGTTTGGTCTCAAACTAAGAGAGAAAGCTCGGAGACCAGTGCACCCCCCTTAACCTCGGTTATTCCTGTCTGCAGGAACACACGACAGACGAGGTGTTCTACGAGCTGCCCACGTTGGAGGATCTGAAAGTCAACCTGACGTCCGTCGAAGATAGGTTTCCGTACGAACTGAAGTACTTCCGAGAGGCGGCCTACTACGACCCGGACATTGCGCAGTTCGAGAAAGTGCGTCCGCCCCCCGTCGTCCTCGGATGAGCGGTCGTCGCCGGCAGGATGGAAAAACCATAGGAATATGTATGGCTGTAGAAGACACGTTGTCACATTAAAGGCTGCAGCGAAATTTCATTCTGGCTCTATGTGAGGTTGCAACGTCCACACACTTACTTTATTGGGTGCCTTTGCCAGCCTACGGCGAGCGAGCATCCACTGACCCGGAGGAAAGCACATTCCCTCGTGCACTTTGGTGTAGTTTGTTATGTACCCGTGCTGCAGGTTTTGGCGGCTATTGTGACAACACGCAACCACACGCGAGGAAATTTGACACTGGTCTTCCCTTCTCGTTGCAGAAAACTTTATTAAATAAACGAAAAAAAACTCGCGAACAGTCCTTATTCTATGAAGGCAGTGCTGCGGTTGCTGATGAGATGGATTATTTTTGGTGGCCCAAAATGTGCCGTCATCGCGCAGTTCCGGAGGTATTACGATTCTAGGATGAAGTGCCATTTGCTACGAGGTTTACTGTGTGCAGCAGAACAGTTAAAATTGTATTAATTAGTTTAACAATTATGAAACTTCTAAAATGAAGTAGTACCAAAACCCTAATCTTGTCATTAGATAGCTGCATAATTGGCATTTCAATCGCTGTTCAATTCAGGCTACGAAAACACAACACACACAGCTTTGGGTTTCAGTGCGAAACCAACAATGGTGGCACCAGATCTGGCTAAATGCGTGTGTAACATGTATACATCCCAAGTGAACATGACTACGTAGAAGTGTTGTGCCTCAACTAGTGGTACAAGAGCATGTTAAAGGTGAATGGCAGTGGCACCGGGTTGGCTATGCGAGAAATACTTGGATGGTTCTGTGCAGGGCTTTAATGCTGAGGACCTCGTAGTGGCCATGTTGTATTTGTCTGAACATGGAACCTTTAGTGTTTAAACAAACACACAGACCCGCCACTTGGTCACTATTGTGACAGCCTTTGTGGACATCTGGTAAAAAAGGTCTCTTCAAGCTTGATGATACTGCAGCTATTGCAAGGTGCAAGCGAGCTGGACAAGAATGACGAAAATATCGGGACCAGGTGGATTTTTTCGGTCGCGCTCCAGTCACCTAGCTGTGTTCGGAGATTTCTGTTTGTCCTTTGTCCCCCTTGTTCCCCTTCTCCAGGGATTATTAATGCAAAAGCATTAACTCTCCCATGGAGCGAGCCGACGTCATCAGCTGCCGCGCCAAACGGGAGCTAAACTCCCCTCTCCCAATGGAGCGACGTGCAGCCGCGATCTGAAAGCTCCCAGCTTTGAAGCCGCGCAAAAAGCCGAGCCAAACGGCAAATAAATTCCACTCTCCAACTGAAGCCGAAATCTGGTGGATAAGGCTCCAATTGGCTGGCGTGCGTCATGGTTTCAAGGAACGAGGCTCCCATTGGCCGAGGCGCGTCAGTTTCAAGGATAGCCACCCCTATGGCGCTACGTGCCTGCGCCAGATAAAGCCTCGCCAGAGCGCGCCGGGAAAAGGAAGCGTTTGGCTGGCGGGGCTTCCCAGAGAGAGTCCGCTCGAGCATACTCCGGCGAGCGGCCACTTCATGAGAATGCGCGCGAGAACAACATTCATGCTTTCCCATTCGCAACTCGTAAGAAGTGCTTAGGTGTACCTCGAGCCTTTTATCGTCATTCTTGTCCACCTCGCTTGCACCTTTGCATTAGTAATTGCATTATCGACCAAAGTAACCCGAGTATTTTCTTTTGGTGTGCGAAAAAAAAAAAAAAAAAGGTCAACTCATATTTGAATAAATACGGAAGTTGGTTTATGAACATTTCGAGGTAAAAGCATGTTTCTGACTTAACATAAAATATAACGCACTTTCAAACTTTGAGTTTGCTGGTGTACAAAATTGTAGAGATGCCTCGACACTCGAGGCGATGACTTAACCGTGTGGCGTAATTTAAAATGCTGTTCCAACTTCGATGCAAACCGAAAACATTTTTTAAAAAAGCACCTTCGTACAACTGCACAAAAACCTCAAGCGTAGTAGACCGTCTACCCTCGCATGGATAATGCCGTTATTTCCACGGAATTCAACGATACAATCCTCAAGGTCACTGAGAACGCCCCGCTCCACTGCTTACGGCGTAAAAACGTTGAACGCACCCCGTGCTTAGTTAGAAAAGTGTAAGAATAAATTGACTTTCGCCGAAATAGAAGTCATCTCGCACCCTCTACCATCCGAGCTAACCAAGAGCTGGCAGTCAGGGGAGCGGACAAACGTTAACAGTCACCACGAGTCTTGATCGTAACCACTGCGAGGGTGAGATCAAAAGTTAACGATTAATGTAATGATTTTTACGGGAACTCGCCAAGGCGGAGAATATGTACGTAAAAATAAATTGACCGGGCGGATTTGTTTGAGCCGCCATCGCTCGCCTAGAGGGCCCGAGTTGCGCTCCATTTTAGGTGGAAGTCAATTTATTCTTGCGTACATCTTCTCCACCTTGGGAACTTCCCCTAAAAATCATTATATTAATCATTAACATCTGATCTTGCCCTTGCGGTGGTTATGATCAAGGCTGGTGGCAACCGTTAACATTCATTTGCTCTACTGACCGCTAGCTCCTGGTTAGCTTAGTTGGAAAAGCACTCCGCTAGTCTCGGAAAAGTCCAGAGTTTGATACTTGGACCAGGCGGATTTTTTTGGCGGCCACAAGTCTTCTAGGGGGTGCGAGTTGCGCTCCATTTTAAGGTAAAAGCCATTATGATATCAATAAGTTACAAAGGCGGCAACAAACAATGTTTCAACGTCTCGCGTGCGACCCTTCACTTCGAGGACTCCGGGCCTTCTGCTCGCACAGGCGCCGGACATATTCAAAGTCCAGCTTGTCCACGTCGTGCACGACGTAGGTGTAGACGGTGAAGCAGAGAGCCAGGACGGCCCTGTCCAGGTGCATGGTGGGACGCATCCACAAGATGGCCGCCAGGGTGGTGAGGCCGGGGTGCCGCATGTGCCCGAGGCAGCGGACAAACTGCCACGCCTTCTCTTGCAGCGGGTTGCCGTAACCCTTAATGCCGTACCAAACCTGCAAGTATCCCAAAGTCTGCATTGAAACGAAAGCACATCTACGCTAAAGCCAATTTCTAAGAAATAAAAACTTTGGGCAGAACCAACTGCGCTGCTGTCTAAGCGATTAGCTGCAGATAGGATTGAAAGAGCCGCGGCAGGTCACGTGTCAATTTTCCAGCGGGTAAACAATTGTGATATGGTAGAAAGTTGGGCGAGTTGGTGGTACATGTTTGAAGAAAAAGTAAAACGGCGCCAAAAAAAACCGGAAGACAAGCAGACGAAGTGTCGCTCTGTTTGTACACTTCGCCTTCTTGTCCTCCGTTTTTTGGCACTGTTTTACTTTTTCTTCAAAAGAGGTAAACAATTGGTGTTGAGGTCACGTGACATCAATTTTTCCGCTAAATCTAGCGGGAAAGCTGAATTTGTGTATAGATCACGTGGCACTGAGTCGTGTGACATCATTTTCCCCGCTAAATTTAGCGGGGAAAATAAACGGCCAGAAACATACCTCAAAGTGGCCTGAGGATCCTAAGAAAGCTAATCGCTTTAAAAACAAAAGTTTCTAAGGAAAAAGTTGCTTCAGGATTAAAGACGGCGCAAGAGACGAAGGACCAGACGAAGAAGTAACACGGACGCAGCGCTGCATCCGTGTTACTCCTTCGTCTGGTCCTTCGTCTTTTGCACTGTTTTTAAAACCGAAGTATGGACCAACTCGCCCAAGCCTCAACTTTAGAATAAAGTTGGTATACACAAAGCATGTTTTTAAAGGGAAGCTACGGAGGTTCTTGAAAAAAACGAGTTAGAAGTGAATTCTGGTGCGTTTTTACCCCATGAACCCGAGTACCTAAACCATTTGCTGAGCAAGTATTGTTAAACGCGAGAAAACGCGAAAGACAGTCGCTGTACATGACGTCATCGACGTATCTTTTGGCTGCCCACGGCTAGGGAGGCGGGGCTTCAGCCCTATTTTGAACTTGCTCTCATGGCTCTCCAACGCGTCCCATTGAAACACAATTGTGATATCTGTTATTCTAAAGGCCGAATGAATGCAATTTCAGTGTTTTCTCTCCAATGCAGAAGTGCCCGATCTTCCCTTTAAACCTTTATCTGTAAGATGAAGGTAAATCGAGCACATAAATCCATAATTATGCATATTTGGTTCTTTACGTGACATAACATCACCCAATGTGCTCGTAATACTGGGCATTTCAACGAAGGACAACAAATCCCAAAAAGTAGGATGGTTAAAAAAAAAACTACTTTTTTCAGGAACGAACTACCAACCATGATGGACATCGGGGATTTCAAACTAATGATCTAAAATGTATTAATTACTTTTTTCATTAGTGCAGTTGGTGGCCAGTACCACGGGCAAGTTTGTGGCTGTGGACAAAATGATCTCTCGTCCGTGTACTGGCCACCAAATGGTACTAATTAAAGTTAGTAAATTTGTTAATTAGCAAATTAGTATGTTTCTTTAATTCCTACTGTCTGCTGTGGCTGGTAGTTTGTTCCTGGAAATAGCTTCTTTTTTCTTATCTCCACCAGCCCATTTTCAGTAATATTTTAGACTTGTAAAACATCCCGCATATACGGTCTCTGTTCACTCTCTGTTCATTCTTTTGAATTTTTTCACGATGTCAATTCATAATGTTGAGCCACGGGGTGCTGTGGCTGCAGATGCGTGCAGAGGAGGCAAATCTGAGCACCTGTTTGAGCCCCACCAGCTCTCCGATGTCCAAGATGTAGCAGCCTCCGAGAATGAGTGCCCAGCAGACGTAGTGCGATGCTGCGAGGCCCCACGACAGCAACGGACTGTCGGCAGTGTTCCAGCTCCACAGCGCAGACTCGTCAGCGGCGGGAACCCAGAAGTACATCAGAATCTGCGTTGGAGCGGATTGTTCAAGGCCAACCCCCCAAAAACACCTTTTGGCCAGCGGAACTCTTTTGCGCTTTCTTCGCGTCTTTTTGCAGGTACCAGAGCGCCTACGGACTGGGGATACAAACCGACACCTTCTCTTGGGGACATGCCACTAGACAGACGCATGAACTAACAATAGTCTGGTTCACAGATTTCCGTACGAGTATGATTGACTGCATTGCAACCACTTGTAACCGCTTATGACGAGAGAACACGCTGCTAATGTTGCGCGAATATTCGAATTTTCGTATGGTAGCTTCGAATGATACGCTACTCAATATTCGCTTCTGCCGTAAGATACCGAGCATCCGCCCATTCTACTACCCTGGATTTTGTAACATTCGGAAAATAGACAAAAACATACCTTCAGATATTGTTGACCTAAGAAGCGCCCATCCCCAAGTTTTACACGATGACCTCCAAATTCGGAGCGAGCGCATGCTCGGGATTTTACGGCAGGTGAACTGCGACATTCATACTTTTCGAAGTGTTGATTGCAAAGGGTTAGCCCTGTTGAGTGTGCTTCTCACCGGGCACCTGTGCACTGCGGGGAAGCGATACCCGCAAAGCTCAATGAGAGGTGCACACAACGGGACTGTCCCGCCGGGATTATGCGAGTGTGTGTCAGGCAGTGATGTCTTGACATCCTGCGTTCATAAATCGTGCTTGTTTTGAAATAGAATTTTTGGGTATTCAAATTCAAATTTATTTATTTCCCATTTCGAAATGACATTTTGGCAGTGGAAGTGGCAAAGGGAAAACCAAGGTGTTGTGTACTCATACGCCATGAGCTAAGAATACCAACAGCAAAACAAATTAAAAAAATATGAATTGATTTGAAACTTGGCAACGATAATAAATAAATGGAGCGAAATTTTTGCATCAAAATTGTCTACCACAACAAACATAACTGACACGTCATGATAAAGCACATTTTTGTCGTTAAAAAGACAATGTATACAAACTACAAAAAGGTTACATGTAAAATAATTGTAAAGTAGTGAAGTAAATATTGTATTCAACAACCAGGGACTCAAACTGTAAAATATAATGTTTCGGTTACGATTACAGCTATAGTTTCTTGCTGATATCGGTTTCGATTAGTTTTTTTACGGTTTTAATTTGTATGGTTTCGGTTACAAATTACGTTCCTAAGAGCCGTTTTTTTTTTTCTCGGTTTTTTTAATCATTTTTTTTATTGAAATGCTAGACAGCCATTTTATAATAAACGGTTTAAAGTAGTCCCAGATATCCAACATTGGGGCATTAACAATACAGTCAAACCTCGATGTAACAAACCTATATGTAACGAAACCCCCGATGTAACGAAGTACATAACTTTTTCTAACCGCAAGTGTATGCACGTCATGTATTTTTACCTCTACGTAACGAAGTCCCGTTTGCCGAAATTTCGATATAACGAAATTTCATGGACAATTTGTCACAAACTTTTGGGTCCCGAAGGAGATTTTGCGAAGCACATGCGCTGAAATGGGCCCCCAATAGAGCGCAAAGGGTGAAACGGGCCGAATCTGGCGAGTGTGGTGTAGAGAACGGCTATTAGAGGACATTAGAGCCACCGCCGTTTCGTCCGTCGGCTTCGTTCGCGCTGAGTAGTTTGTTTTAAGGCCTAACTAAAAGCGTGCGTTCTCGTAGTCCTGGGCGATGGAGCCTCGAAGGCGATGGAGCCGCCCCTCACAACATTGATTACGATGACTTTCTATACGCCGACTCTGCTGTCATTGCGACAGGGGAGGTGACCGACGAGGCGATAGCTAGCGATGTTCGTGGGAACTCGCAAGACTGGGACGACATCGAGCCTGATGAGCAAGACACCTGCGATGTGCCCAGTAACCGTGAAGTGGTGGACGCGATGAATGTCTTGAGACGGTTCGCGATCCCACAGCAAGACGAAGACGCAATGCAGGCCGTCTGGCTATGCAAACGTCGTGTGATGCCAATAATATTGCCAAGAGTGGCTCAGAAAAAGGTGATGGACTACTTTCAACCGAGATAGAGGCGTCCTCGGTGAGTTTTGTTCACCCGAGAAACATCTGTTGAAACTTTCTTTAATGTTAGCCTCAAATTTCTATGTAGCGAAATTTCAATGTAACGAAGTAAATTCCGAATTTTACCGACTTCGTTACATTGAGGTTTAACTGTAACACAAACCCAAAAACGTCTTAGTACTTCTAATTGGTCAAAAGTTGCACACGTTTTTAGCTCCAACACTTGTTCACTACATCTATTTGTGTCGTATAGCTTGATACCCAAGCACACATGTTACCCCCGCTACTTGGCGATCATCGCATCCTATACGATAAAAATAAACATAACTGCTTTGTTCTCCGGCAGCGTTTGTAAACAACCTTCAGAAAGTTCCACTGGAACCATTCGCAGCTTCTCGTTCCTTGTTGCACAGTTCTTGTTGCAACCTAAGATATGCAGAAGTAATAAAATTAAAAGCTAGGCAGGTTGGTGAATGACAAACAATGTAAATGCAATAGCACAAAACAAGGAAGACCAAGGAGAGGAACAAACAACACAGAAAGCTGTAAAAATATGTCCCGTGTCGGTTGTTACTTTCCCTCGTCTTCGATGTTGTGCGCTGTAACAGCAACGTCACGTTTGCTATTTCCAAGCAAATGCGTGTTTGCTGTCCGATTCTTCAACGATAGAAAAATTGTGCATTTATATAAAAGAAAAAAGCTGCAGACGCAAAAAATGAAAATAAAGTGCGGATGCAAAAAGATAGATATATATATCTGTCAGCGACTTTACACAAAACGTCAATGCATGGTGCAGAGTAGTGAAAGACTGAGATACTATTCAATATTCAATTACAAACAATATTCGCTTCAAACTCGCAATCCACTATTCGCACGAGCCTACGCACTGGCATGCTGGTGCTGTCTCTCGGATGGCCTTGGAATACTACTGATCTTTGTGAGATCAAATCTATGTACTACCTATGAGAAATGGCCGCTTATAACAGTGTCAGAACTATTTCAAGCACAAGGTTAAAGGGAGTGTTTCAAGGCACCAGTGTGTTATTGTGTCATAAGCAGTTACAAGCGGTTGCAACATGGTTAATCACAGTCAAGCACAAAATAAATATTATTCTCTTTAAGGGGGGACACTACCCAAAAGGGTCAACTTTTGAACCTTTGGCTTAATATGAATAAAATTTACAGTGTGTAATTGTCGTTGCGACGCAGAATGCAGTGCAAAGTTTCATCTGCGTACGTGAATTGTAAAAGAAATTGTAGTCGTTTCTATCAGGAACACACTGGCTTTGTTTAGGAGAACTATCGTTAAAAGACTAATGCAATACCCAACATTTTTCTTCACTAGATCTGCAGCAGAATGCCTGGAGAGTGCAACTGTGAAACCAAAATTTCCAAAAAGGTTTTTTATGCTAACATCGCAGTGAAAAATCAAATAAATTTTTTTGTCTTTTATGTTGTCGACAAAATCTTAACATCTTTTATAAGAGACATCCACAAAGTCAAAATACAATTCCACAGTTGCATTGCCCATAAAATACCTGTTAGGAAAAACAATGAATGAGTCTTTCCCTTTGTCCCATACAAACGATGGTTTTCCTAAAGTTAAATTTATGTCAAAAAGTGGAAAGGAGAAAAATGCGTTCAAAGTGCCCCCTCTACCTTTGCTTTGGCATCGGTAGACCGAAAATTATTTATAAAAAATTAACTATGCAGTGTGAACTAATGAAACTTTCTGGGAATACTCTCTAGATGTTGGTGGACGTAAATATGGCACTTTAAAAAATCAACCGTTTTTTTTTTTTTTCAGAAATATTTCTTTCTGTGTAGCTGTCCCCCCTTAAACACTAAACGACTGGAATGACCTTACTAATAATATAGTTTCGTAACCGTCGTCACCATTATTCGCATCACACTTTCAAAAACTCGTTTGCATTTATTTTGTATTTTGTCACCTCGTTACGTAGCCATCGCAACTCTCACCCGCTCTACTAAAGTTTCGCCTGGGGATTGCAATGTTCATCAACAGAGAAATAAAAAAAAAGAAGAACAATGCTCGAACCCAACTCGACTAATTCGTCTTCGAGTGGCTAGCGATTCTGTGTGCAACGATCTTGATGAGAATGATGATGTACAACACAAACAGCGGCACGAACAGTGGCACCACATTGGGGTTGAATGTAGGTTAACCTCCATAGGAAAGAAGTCTGCAGATATACTTTCCCAGAGAGCGGTCTGCAGTAAGGTATGACCGAAGATATGCATACTACTACTATAGTCACTGATGGCTTAAAGGCCGTGGCTTAGTCCCATGTCACACTTCTCGCTTCGTGATCTGTTCTTCGGCATCTGATGCCGCAATCTTATTGGCTGAGGAGTGATAATGATATGCCTAGGACCTGTCACGCCCTGCATTTCTTAGACTACTATAATATTTGAGAGATGCAACACCCCCGGAAGATAGCCCGCCCCCTATTTTTGGCACAATTTGCTATTTTTTTTCCAAAACGCCGAAAGATAGCCCACTTCTAGTAATTGCAAGGCCCTGGTCAACGCTGACCTCTGCAGAAGTGGAGTTACTTAGCCACGACGGGAGAGAAGCAAAGATTGCTGACTGGGAAGGATGGTCTACTTTGGTTCACCGGCCCTCCCTGCAATCACAAGTTTCAGAGGTCACAAAATTTGAAACTAGCATTTTTTTCAATCTTTTTCTTTTCACACACCGAAAGTTAGTTTACTTTTCATCTTCACCCGATTTGCTTATTGTTTTAGGTTGGCTATCCTTGGGACGTTATGGTAGGCCTAAAAGCCCGAGAAGGCTTACCAAATACAGATGGACACAAATAGTTTCGCAACAATAGAGCCGACCAAGCATAGCGTAATAAACGCACCCCCAACTCGGACGTCAAAAATTTGACCCCCTCCCCCCACGCGCGCGAAATGAACGCACTTTTCTATCCTGGTACAGAGAGGTCGCGAATGCGAGGGCGAACAAAACGCCTTGTAAAAGGCGTTAAAAAAATAAAAGATCCAAGGGAACCAAGGAAAAACGACATGGCGAGCAGCTTTTTTTTTTTTTTTGCAATCCACGGAACCAAGAGAAAAGAAAAAAAAACAAAGAGGAGCTTTCTTTTTCTTGCACAGCGCAGTCTGGACTTTAGGTCGGGCGCCGCGCGCAAGGAGATAAGAAAGAGAAGCCGAGAAGCCCTCGCCTAAGCAAAGCGAAACGAAACAGCTTGCGAAAGGCGGGGAAAAAAAAGAATCCACGGAAGCAAGAGAAAAAAAACAAAGGAGTTTTTTTTTCTTTTTCTTTGCACAGCGCGGTCTGGACTTTGGGTCGCGCGCCGCGCGCAAGGAGATAAGAAAGAGAAGCCCTCAGCTTGCGAAAGGGGAAAAAAAAAGAAAAACAATCCAAGGAACCAAGAGAAAAAACAAACAAAGAAAAGCTTTTTTTTTTTTTGCACAGCGCAGTTTGGTTCCGGGGTCGTGCGTCGCGCGCAAGGAGATTAGAAAGTGGAGAAGCCCTCGCCTAAGCAAAGCGCACATAATGAAGCCATCCTGCCCTCCCCTCCTCCTCGCACTTTGGAAAAAGAAGCGAGAAGCCCTCGAAATGAACCCACTTTTCTATCCTATGCAGTGAGGTCGCGAATGCATGGGCAAACAAAACAACTAACGAAAGGCGGAAAAAACAACAAAAAAGAAAACACGGAAGCAAGAAAAAAAAAAGGAGAGGAATATTTTTTTTTTTTGCGCGTCGCAGTTTGGTTTTGGAGTCGCGCGCCGCGCTCAAAGAGGTAAGAAGTTACGTCGATCTTTCCGATAAAAGGTCCGTTCATTATCCGAGTAAATACGGACGCAAAAATTTTACCTCGCGTAATGAACGCCCCCCCCAACTTTGCATCGATTTTTCGGAAAAAAAAGTGCGTTCATTATGCGAGTAAATACGGTACTCGTTGGAGAAGAAAAGACACGTCAAACTTATTTGACGGCCGAGGCGAGACTGCGCGCGCGTACAGTGTGGTGGCATCCTCTGGTGCCGACGTTTCAAACTTGATATGCTAGATATAAAAATCACTGCCATTTTGGGACGAGTCCAGCAAATGCTGAGATGTCAATAACGTTTTAATTATTACTCTAGCTTCTACTGGGACACTGAGACTGTGCTCCAGTGCATTTCTTCACTTCCTACTTGCCTTTTATGAAGTGCTATGACTGGCTGGCTCTCTGTGTTCGTAGCGGAGAAACTGATCTACGGGTGTTGTTAACAAAAATATTAGACTTCTTATATTTTGCAAAACTGTCATCTTCAGCAAAAATTTGATAGTACTACACTATATAGCAAAAATGCGGTAGCTAGAATTAAATAACACGACATCATTCAAGGTGTCCACAACACGAGGGTAGGCTGTAAAGTCTGCTTTCGTTTCCATTATGAGGTCTAGAAATAATAAACTGGTGTTTAACATAAACGACTGTACTCTCAACGACTGCATTTTCGTGACTTAAAAAATAATGCGGAAAATTGATCTCGCGAATATACAAGTCCATGGTAATAAACACATAGCGGATCACTCTAAGTTGTGCAATTTCGTGTCCGTGAAGTATTTCCAGAACTCGTACATTGAAAAATTGGCGAAGTAACGAGCACGCAAAAATAAAGTCATTCACAGTATATGGTTGTATGCCAAAGCGCTGTATGTGACAAAAAAAAAATCACAATGTTAATTACACAGATGCTACCTTCTTTCTAACCCCTCTCTCTTTCGCTCCCCTTTTCATGAGTTATTGTACTCATTTTAAAATCAGGAGCAGTAGTAAAAAAAACAAAAAAAAAAACATTCAGCTCCTCAAAGAGCATTACAATAGTTGGTGATAGGTTCATGGGAAGCTCCTCCCACTTCAGAAGAGCGAATGCTGAAGAGGAGGCGATCACCTCTCCGGCGTTTGCTCTGCTGTAATGGGAAGGGGTGGGAGGAGCCTCCCCTGAAATCTTAGCCTGTAATCGACTATAAATCTCCTTGGTCCGGTGAATTAGATAATTGTACGCGGATTTGCGATCAGTTAAGGCTAGCTCTCACATCTATGCTCGAGTGCGCTCGACTGCGTTGCAACTGCTTACGACCAGAAAACGCACTATAGTCACTGACAGAATGAGAACGGCAGGGCACGTCTTTCGAACGCCTGACCTCCAGGACGTGCTCCGTGCCTTTTGCCTTGCTTTGGCTGCGTGCGCGTGCTTGAGGTACTCGAGCTAAAGCACGCGACGGGCATTGGTCTCAAGTGCGTCTGGGGCAACGAGGTGGGGCTTGGTGACTTAATAAAAATGGAACTTTGAACTGAAACCCTTATATGTCTCATCATTCGGTTGACCTTCAAAGTCCGTGAGCGGAAACCTGTCGACGACACGAAAAGTATGAAAACACGCTGGCGTCACGAAAGGTACGAAAACACGTTGGCAACACAAAAGGTACCAAAACCCACGGTTCGCCACTGGACCACGAGATGGCGTTACTTGTGCCAGAATCGGCAAAGGCGTGCGCGCGGCGCAAACCTTGCGGGAGAGGAGGACACTCTCGCTGGGGCAGCGGCGAAGAGCGGGCGTGCGACATGCTGAGAGATTATTGGCGCCAAAAGTGTGCCATCAGAAAGCGCGCTGTTTTCGGAGGTTTGCTATCACTGGGATCGATGCTTGGGCTTTCGCCTTCAAGTCGTCTTAGGAATAACATAAGAGACCCTGTGAATTTTTTAGTGGCAATGAAATAAAAAAAGCGTGCACACCGGAGGCATCGCACGGCGAAGCGTGCTGAAGAAAACAGAGACTCGAAATGTGGCCCTCCTCTTGGCCAGACTTGACTTCAGCGAAACAAGAACTGGTGATGGGGATAGGTGGCACTAATAAGGCAGCTCGCAGCAAAAAGCTTACTCTTTTTTTGAAGTGTCAACAAAGAATAGTTGCGACACTGTGTTGCACCTTGTTAATTCAAACCATTCCCACATAGTTGTACTTGGCTGAGGAGGAGTTCAAAATTTAGACGTTGAATACGCGCAAACTTCACGAGACAACAAGATGGGGCAATAAGGAGGAGAGGTCGTAGAGGAGAGGAGCTTACCACGAGAGAAATGCAACTGGTGAACACATACACGGACCGGCTCAGGACTCCAAACCACCTATCGAGTCGTCCAGATCTGCATAGGAGACTGTGCTGCACGACAAACTGCGCGATGAGGCCAACGTCCCAGAGCACACCTGCATCGCCAAAGGAAACAGAAAATGGTTGGCTCCCACCCCTGGCTATATTCCGTTCATCCCTAAGCTAACGGTGTGGTGGAACCCGGTTGCCCTTTGGTTCGGTGATACGTCTATCTTGTGCCACGTGATCACTCTCCCACCTTACCCACTTGCAGAGATTGTGGTCAGGCGATGAAAGGGAGAGACAGTTGACTATTCCGGTGAACACATAGCTGAGGTAGAACCCATTATGCTGTCAGCTTGGGCATGGACTGATTATAGTGAGCACACATCCTTCTATGTACCACGTGAGCCAAAATAGATAGAGCCCCCGTAAAATCAACAAAGCTCAGATTAAGCAGTCTAGGATGCTGTAATTTACCGTGACAGTGCAGCTTGGCAGTGTGCATGTTTTCCAAAACTTTTGAAGGAAAGCATTACTCAATCAAAAGATGAAAATAAAAACATGCTTTCGGATTGGTCGGGAGTCCAGCCTTTTTCGATAGAAGTTTAAAATATACGATTACTGTCGGCCCTAGGGCAGTTCATAGGAGAAAACGTTGATGTGCGCCTCAATAGCCCACATCAACGTTCATGTGGAAACCGCAAAAAAGGTAGACGCTTGAATACGGTGGATACGAGAGCGTGTAGACTCTCGTGTCCACCATTAAAACTTGTAGACTCTTAAATATCTAGGTGTCATCCTTAGCTCTGACCTCTCCTGGAACCTACATGTTACTTTTTGTAAGCATTAATAACGCTAACAGCAGGCTTGGGTATCTTAAACGTAACTTTTTTTTTTTTTGGCCCCATCTTCACTAAATTATTTCTTTATAAAACATTAGTGCGCTCCAAGCTTGAATATGCAGCCTCCATCTGGGATCCCAGTACGACTTGCCCTGCTGACTTTATCGAATCCATACAAAACAAATCCGCATGTTTTATCCTGAGTAATTATAACTGCACCACAAGTGTCCCAACAATGAAAAATATTTCACTTCTACCCAGTCTCGCACATCATTGTAGAATTACTAGCATTTACATTTTTCACAACACTTTCCATCACAACCCGCCTACTTTGAAGTCAGTTATTAACCCCACCATCATTCCTTTCAGCTCGTCTGCATCACCAGAAGAAAATGGGGATTCCATCTTGACACTATAATAAGCATTTTAACTCATTCATCCTGAGAGTCACAAAAGAATAGAATCGGTTACCTTCATCTCTTACATCAACTGTTGATAGTGCTCTGTTTCAATCAAGTGTTAGTGACCATGTTTTTCCAACTGTTTAACTCTTGCTTTTCTGTTGTTTGTTTCTTTTGTATTTTTACCACCCCCCTCTGTAAAGCCCTAGGGCCCCGAGGGTAAAAATAAATAAATATAGGTTGACAGGAATGTAGGCAAAATGAAGCTTTTAAAAGATTAGGTGAAGAGCACAGTGAAAAGCAGCACAAAATCACATAAGCATTCATATCTCCCAAAAATGATAAGTGTTATATCTTTTGAGCAGCATGCCAGTTAATGTCACATCCTTTTCAGTCGATTTCTTTGTTGAAGTTTATTCAGCGGAAAACGGAGCGTACCCTCCTGTTGCAACATTATGCAAACTCTCGTAGTCGCTATAACCGCGGAGGGCATTGTTAATTGTCTCAAGATTTTGGAAGGCGCGCAGCCGACAATCGTTTTGTGTCCTCTCTGCATCTTTGAAGGCACAGAAAGAGGGAAGGGACAAAAAGAAAAGGCTCGCACAGATCTGCTACACCAGCTCACATGCACTTCGACAGTTTTTTGTTTTTTTTTTTTGTTGGGCAGGACCATTTGCATTTGGGAGTTTGCCTAATATTGTTTGCACCGAGACCCCGGTTCTTTGTATTAGTGTGCTTCCCCCTTCGGCGTGGGCAAGCAAGCTGACGAGTTACAATTTGCAGAGAACCCGGGGGAACAGTGGTTGACTGGGCTAACGCGTCTCAGCTCGGAGCAAGGAATGAAAGCTTGCACTGCAGAACCTCCTGGATTAGAATGCCACACCCCGCCAGTTTCGATCTGGATGAGTTTCGTACCGGCACGCGTTTGTGTAATCACTACTGCGTGATGCACGTTAAAAACCCCAGGTTAGCAGTTGTACTGCTCCGGCTAAATTTCTCATCTACTGCTAAGTGGCAAGTCACCCAGTGGGGCGTACTAGCATCAAGGCTGTCTAAACATACAAACACCACAATATTTTAAAAATGATCAGATTCTGAGAACTTTTTTTTTAACGTCACGTGAAGAAAGGCTTTTATGATCTGAAGAACACCAGTTGACAGCGTAATTCCAGTAAAACCTACCCTTACAAAAAGAAAAAAAAAAAAAAGTTTAAAGACGATTTTTTTGAATAAAATGCTTAGATGGGCCAGTTGGTACATCATATTTCCCACGATTTTTCGGTTGTTGGTGTTTTATATTCTTGCTTTTTTTTTTCCCCCGTGAATGAAAACGAAAATGTAACTGACTACAATCATTCCCTTACGTAAATAAATAAGGAAATTACTTTATTCCCTTACAAAATTACTGATAAATCTAAGGGATTACAAGTAATTGCGTTACTTATAACTAGGGATGTCGCGAACCACCCTAGGTTTGATTTCGAAAGGTTTCGATATTTGCGAAGCGAACTGAGGTTCGATTTCGAAAAATTTCGATATTTTCGTACCGACCGAGGTTCGAATTCGAAAAATTCGCAACTTTCAATCACAGTAGAGTTTCGAATTAGAAAAGTTCGAAGCTTTCACGGTTTCTAAAATTTCGGGTTCGAATATATCGAATATGTTTTTACTTGAGGTTCGATAAATTCGAAGAATTCGAACTTTCCTAATTTGAAATTCGAGATATTCGAAAAATCTGAATTTCTTAAGATCTGAAGTTCGAAAAGTTCGAAGATTTCGAAATTCTTTGGAAATAAAATTCGAAAACTTTGAACGCTTCGAATTTTTATAGACATGAAGTTTGAACAATTCGAAGATTTCGTATTTCTTTCTGCATAAAGTTTGAAAAGTTCGAAAGCTTCGATTCTCTTGTAACGCTGAATTCGAAAAAAAAAAAAAAAAAAAAAACTTTGAAGATTTTGAATTTTTTTTAAGTCCAAGTTTTCAAAGTTCGAAGTCCAGTTTTCAAGTTCCTCCACAGTTTCAGTTTCCAATAACGTTTTCACGACTCACAGGTTTTCACGAAATCAATTTTAGAAAAGTTAGGGTGTGATACCTAGGCTCTGCGAAGTTGGTCAGGCAATTAAATGAGACGACAAGTGTCCCGGATGTGCTGGAATATTTGCCAGTGCAGAGTGACGTGTGAGCATAGATCAGTAATTGTGACCGCCAGCCCTGGGGGTTCTTTAACGTGCATCACGCAGTAGTGATCACACGAACACACTGTTTTACGATACTCATCCAGTTCGAAATGGCCAGGGGCGGGCAGGAGGTTGAGGCTCAGAAAAACCTTGAAGCGACCTGGCAAACTACCTCCCCACCCCTTGCACGCTGGTAGTAATCCGATCGAACTCCGCCCGAGTGACGCTGGCATATAGTAAGTTAAGTTCGTAATTGTCCTGGAGGTTTATTTTCTGGGACGGAGGAATCGCCTCGCAAAAAGCACAGAAGCCGACACAACTCGAGGTCGAGGAGCGTTCCACCATACAAGTGGCGTCGGAAGAGGAAAAACGGGGGAGGGAAGAGGGGAGGGGGGGGGGGGCCTCAGCCCCCCCGCTTCCCCCCTTCCAGATATTTCAGATTGTTAAAGAAAAAAATACGGGGAAGGAGGGCGTGGTCGAGCTTATTTTAATCTGAAATTATTTATGCCTATGTATAGCTACTGTCGCTCTTCACTGCATAAAAGATTGCGTAGATGGTCATTGTTAGAAACTCGTTGTCAGAAGGCACTACTCGTCACATGCTTAGTGGCTCGGAAGTTCAAAGCTCTGTCTTTACGACCTCAATAACTGTGCCAATGGTAAAAAAAAAAAAAAAAAAAAAAAAAAAAAAAAAGGCGGGGATAAAAAGTTGGAGAAAGAAAAAAACTATCAAGAACTCGCCGGATGTGTTGTATTCTTGCATATTCAGAGGTTCAGAACTTCGAAACAACTTTCTCCTACCAAAATGTGTACAGGCTTAAAGAAACCTGTCCCAGGAACGTGAAGCGAAAAAAAAAAAAAAAAATGTTTTCTTTTAATGACGTGCTGAACTTGAACAATATTAGAAATCTTCTCCCATGAGTTAATTTATTCCTTAACGTGAAAAAACAATCAAATACATTATTTTGTATTCTGCAGATGGCAATGATATGTACTGTCTGTGGTGTTAATTTAAATGCGATACCTCAAACAACTTAGACGAAAATAAATACCAAGTTTAGGGCATAATTGCATGTAGATACATGTTTGGACATTTCTTCGAAACTCACCTTGAATAACAATAGTCATATCTTAAGACGACACTTATCTAGGCTATACATAGATCATTCTTAAAAAAGTTTAACATCTCTACCATAAATAGCTTGGGCTACATCGCGCTTCAAATCTGGCATAAACGATAATCGTCAAAAACCCGTCGTCCTTCCTCGCTCCTTCGGGAATTTATTTCTTTAAAACTAAGCATGCCAGAACATTGAAATAAACGGCATTGTCTTTCGTAAAGAACGGAACACCGCATGTAAAAGTTTGAGAGAAAAAAAAAATTATGAATGTACCTCACTACTTGAATTCAAATGAAACCGTCCGCCGGTCTTTCGAAGTTCGACGAACGTCGAACTTTTACCCTAAAAGTTCGAAGTTCGTCAAACTTCTGACTTTTCAGGATTCGAAAGTTCGAAACTTTTCGAATTCTATTGATAAATAAGTTCGAAAGTTCGAAAATTATTGATTTCCTTAGCATAGGAAATTCAAAAGTTCGAACAGCTTCGAACTTTTTAGTGCAAGAAATTCGAAAGTTCGAAAATCATCAAATTTTTTTATCAGTCAAGTTCGGAAGTTCGACAAGCATCGATTTTGCAGTGTGATAAGTTCGAAAGTTCGAAAAGGATCGAATTTTTTAGCGTAATAAGTTAGACGGTTCGAAAAGCGTCGAATTTCTTAGCTTAACAAGTTCGAAAATTTGACTTCCGTCGAATTTTACGATATAGAAAATTCGAAAATGCGAAATCTTTCGAACCTTCCGAATCGCTTGATTCGATCATCGAAACTTCGATTCGAAAAAAGTTCGCGGCATCCCTACTTATAACGAATTACATACAAGTCTGATACGAAGCATTGTTGTTTCGAACACTCAACCGTACCTCAAAGTAGTACATCGATCCAGAACGTACTGTAAACGACTCAATTTTCGCGAGGACCTGATTTTCGCGAAGTTCGCGTCCCGCAAACAACTCGGCCAATATGTGAACCACGACCGGCTTTATAGGGGCGACCTGCTCACTCCGCGTGTCCCTATGGGAGTGCGCGGGCCAAGAAATATCACGTGAATGGCTTGGAGGGACAGAGTGTTCCGCTTGGCGCCGCCCTAGCTCAACACCAAAAGCGCGGCGGCCGCTATGGAAGGCAATGGGACCGTGTTGAAACAAGGTTGGTTTCGGATAATTTCTGTCGCATTTAATAGGCAGGCGCCAATGCTAGCATATAGTGTGTTTAGAATATTGTAAAATGAGTCACTATATCGTAGTTTTCGCGAGCAGAATAGTTAGTATTGTGAGCTAAGCATCTATAGTGTGCATGTACGGGTGTACAGGATGGTGCATCCAGTCCGCCTGCTGGAGCCCACTCCCATGATCGGAATAAAATATTGAGTTAGATGCTCCACAGGTGGGCCATGACGCTCTTGGTGAATGTTCGAAGTGAGGCACTGTCGATTGGTGGTGAACTGGGTGAACTGGTGACTGGCGGGGGGACCTCCGAAGTTGCGCTGCACGGGGTGCGAAGGAGTTCTAGTGACGAAGCGTACGGGTTAAAAGGGGCTGCTGTCCACCAGTGCGAGTACGCCGCAGGGAGGAGGCAAAAAGAAGCGAGGAGTCCGGTAGCAGAAAAGTGGCTAGGAGCCGCGTGGTCGCTACTTAAGGACGATGTTAAAGCGGGTCCCTCCCCACTAGACGGAGGAGGGGCAGTGCTCGATAGGATGGTGTTCGGGGGCCAAGTTGGAGCCATAATAAGGTAGGAAGCGCGACGTTGCACCGACTCGAGGGAGGCAACAAGTTGTCTGGTTGCCGAATCCCACACCGAGCAGCAAAACTCCAGGATGGGCAACAGCAGTGCTGTGAACAGCAATCTGGGCACATCGCGACTGGCTCTTCTTGTGAACCGAATGACGAAGCCAAGGAGTCACCTTTCCCCGGACACGACGTTTTGGACATAGCGATGGAAATCTAAATGCTGGTCGATGATGACACCTAGGAGGTGGATATGTACTTGGGATCTCCACTCGGTTCAGGAAAAGTGTTGGAGGGGTCGAAGGTTGGCGCGAGGCAGTGATCTCCGTGGTAGCGCATTTGGTTTTAAGTTTAGGGGAAGTTTGTTATCTTTTGACCAAAGAAGAATGCGATCTAGATCAGCTTGTAGCTCTTTACCGAACGTACAATCGCAATAACGACGAGAAAAGTCTTTAAAATAGAGCCGATTATCGTCAAAACGTCGCCGGTCGGGGAGCGGACACACACAGATACACACGCGAAAGCGTCTGCTAGCGTGTTAAGCTACGGCGCCAGTAAACGCGGTGGCGGTTCAGCGAACTATACTTCGTTTCACTTTATCTGCGAGCGAAGCCAAAGCTAGAAGCGCGAGACCAGCGCTTTTTGCGTTTCTCCCCAGCTCGCGCGCTCGAGCAAAGCCTGAACGCACGAAGCTTTCGTGCTCGCGCTTCCAGCTTTTCCTTCGCTCGCACATAAGGTGAAACGAAGTATAGAGAAAGTACTAAATAATCAAAAGCAAATGCGGCGCGCTCGCGCTGCCTCGGGTGACCTGGTCGCCCCCATAAAGCCGGTCGTGATGTGAACGCTACGGAAGCTACACTCGATTCGCGAAAATTAGAACCCGCGAATAATTTCAAATTTTCAGCTTTGGCCCGATTCGCGAAAATTAGAGCCCGCGAAAATTAAATCATTTACAGTATTTGAAGATTTCCAGCTCGGAAAACCTTCGTTCGGACAAGCCTCACTGGTCCGAAGCGAGTGCATTCAGGTTTGTGGCACCACCTAAAGCAACAATAAGGTTCGAATGACGTTTAATGACGGTACGCGCTTGCGATGTTGCAAGTCATCCCAACCACTGGACGCTGTACTACGTGACAGCGTGAACGTCCTCAATGCTTGGGGCAAACAACGCGATGCGCGGGCGCCAAAATAATTGTTTACCATTGGGCGTCGCTGAAATCCGTCGCTCGCGATCCTTTTCCAGGTCAGAGAGAAAAGCGATGAGGAGTTTGACTGTGTAAACGGCAAACACCACGACAGCCCCAGACGTCGCGAGGGTGGCCAGTTGCTGGAACTTCATCGTCGCGTTGAGATTCCAACTCGAAGGAGTATCTGTTTTCAAAGCGTCACCTTCCATTTTGAGAATGAAGCTTTTGTTTTGAGAGAACAGCTGAAGAGTTGGATTATATCGGATATTGTTGGCTGTGTGTGTGGATTCCTTCAAATTCTGTAAACTATCGGAGCTACTGGAGTTAGAGCTATCAAAGTCAGCAGCCAACCGCTGATAGATAAAATTTTATATCAAATAATAAATTAACCGTTAAATTGTATAAGAAAGTAGTGAAACGAGCTAGGATAAGATTCTTTTTGTCAAACTCAAACATTAAATTTTGACGCAACTAAAATATAACAAAAAGCTGCCGAATCGGGGCGCAGCGGGCCGCAATCGGCGTTCAAAATGGCGTCGGTAAGTTGTGCACCCCTTGTTTTTAAACGTTATTCGCGCTCAAAGCGTATTTAAAGCAACATTTCTCGACGAAACACCGACCGATAGAATTCCCTATATCTTCTGAACTACGTAGCATCAATATTAGTTCAATTTTATTAACTACGCAAGTAGTAATTGGACAATACGCACCGGCGTCAATCGCCTTCACGTGGTCGTGAGTCAAGTGAGCTGCGCGGACTAGTTGGACGATTTTTAGAATCTCTTGGAATGACAAGTATCGTTCGTTCTAACTGAATGTTAATCAAGTTCGCTGCTCGAACATACAGGGACGTCTCATTTGATGTTTCCGTCTGCACCTTCGTTGTAACGGTAGGCGGGCAAGTATTCTTCGCGACGTTCTGATTTTGTCGTGAGCTCGCTTTTTCTTTCTCGCAAAGGCGGCTGCAGCCAAAGTTCAGGAGGTCCGGGAAATCACGAGGATCGAGCGGGTCGGAGCCCACTCGCACATCCGAGGCCTTGGACTCGATGACTCCTTGGAGGCTAGGGCGGTGAGTTCCTTCAGCTAGTTTGATGAGCTGCTGAGTTCGAAATAGCAGAAAACATGCAGACGAGCTGGTGAACATCTTGAAAACCCGTTACTTAAAGGGATACTTCAACGAAATTTGAAATATACCTGTCGTGTTCACAAATAGGTTGAATATGATCCACAGTACGTTTGTATTTTGAGCCTGATGGCTGTATTTTTCGTTATAAGCGGCCCACTCTGGCAAACGCTCGGAGAACAGCCAGCGGAGTGCACGTCACATCCGCCGCAATCGTGACGTAGTTTGTCTCGGGACCTTATGTCCGGACGCAGCGGACGCTGCGAGCTCTCCCAGCCAATTCCGCTCTGTGGACGTAGCCCGTGATGCGCTTTCCGCGCGTCGCTGTGCCCCCTCTCCAAGGTCACGTGACAATCCCACGGCCTTGGATAGGCCCCGATGGCTCGTAGTATCCGCTGAAAGCAGCCGAAGCACACCAGCGATCGGGCCACCGCAAGTAACCCCAAAGCTGTCTTTGTACCAATGTTGAGTGACGGCTTAATCTTCTATAATCTTGTAGAGGGACAATAGCGACTTCTGGGACAAAGTTTCAGGGAGAGGGGAGTTCCTCCTTCAGGTTTTCTTTCGTCGTGGCCGGAGGCGAGACAGTTACCGTCACTACCTGTCAAGGTTCCTAGACGGGCATTACAAACGAAGCGTTAGTGACATCCACCAGGTGCTCTTTGGTAATCATTTAATTTGTTTTAAAATTTCTTTTCGTGACTTTTTCAACAAGAGATTGGTGTGTCTGATCTGAGAATGCTCCATTGAACATGAATAGGCCAAGAAATAAGCGCTGAAATTTCGTTGTAGTGTCCCTTTAAAAACAAAGGGGAGTGTCGAGTGTGGGAATTCGTGCGTGGGGCAAACTAAGCCTTGCATTAACGTCTGGATAGCTGAGCATAAGAGTTCTGGCTTCAAACTCCCAAAATTCAAACTAGGCAAAACATTTAGAGCATATGCAGAGGTTGTGCCCCCCTTTGGAATGACACAAAAGTGTTGGTGAAAGAAAGTGACAATGCTAAAATAATTTTGATTGGAGCTATTAAAATAAGCAGTAAACCAAATTGTATATAAGCAACCTGCGGACGGGGCAACAAAAAGACTTTTGCGAGTTGCCCTATAACAGAAGAAGTACATTTTTTGGGTTTTACGTGTCAAACCAACAAAGGGGCATCTGGCACACCCCAGCGGAGGACTGAGGATTAATTTCGACCACCCGGGGATCTTTTGACATGCAACCGAAAGCTCGGTTACACGGTACCTTCTCCGCAAAAAGCCTCGTCGGATTACGGGCACCTCGACAGATATTCGAACCCGCCACCTGGGGATCCGTAGGCCGGCGCTTTGCCTCGGAGCCATTGGGGCTGCAAAAGGTTTTGCCCCGTTATCTCTTTCTTTTATTCCCATTGTGAATTATTTTTTAAGTCAAGTTAAAATCAACTGAATGTTTTTTTTTCTAATTTCTTAAAGGTGTGGGTACCAAATACTGAAAAATGTTTCTTGCCTATGAAATGTAGAAAGTTGGATCAACTGCTGCTGTTTGGAAACCCAGGCCTATGGGCGCAGGAGTTGTGCATTATGGGGCAAAGGAACACCAGATGTACCTTTTTTTTGGAGCCAAGAGATGAGTGTGGATTAGGATAAGCTGGTCTCTGTGCCTTTCAAGGTTGTGAACGGGTGTTGTCTGGGGAGGGGAAAACTTGTGGGATGCTGTAATGACTGACTTCCTGCATCTGAAGCTGGGCGGTTGGGGGTTGTTTTCATATACAAGGAAGTGGTCGCAGCTGTGTTTGAGACTTCTTTGTGTGTTGTCCCCTTTTTTGTCCTCAACTCTCAGGTTTTCAAGCTGCTTAGTTGTCTGTATTCGGCCAGCTTCAGACATGGTTATTTTTTGCCAGCAGCACGGGTTTCCTGCTTTCACGTGCAGCAACCGCTGAAATGAATTATGTCTCATTAAAATTGTTGTTTTCTTTCAAAATTTAAACGCAAGCTTACTCGTTAGCAAGTGTTTTTATATTGTTATAAGATGCTGAGAATACTGACTGTGCTTCCTGCACCCGTTTAGTTGCAGAAACGATTCATTTCAAACCAGAACCAAGTTAAAGGGGTCGTGCAACGACATTGAATAGGAATGTTTCTCACAGGCTTACTGGCATTAGCGGGAGCGAAGTATACTCGCGCGCAATGCCGCTGAGCAAGAAGCTTCTTTGTAGCCGCATCATTTCGAGGATAAAAGGGGACATCTTCTTTCAGCCTCTTCTTTACAAGACTTGGTGACGAAGTTGTGGGCATTACATTGTTGGCATTATCAACAGTGCAATCCCCGCGGTGACAATATCTAAATGCGGCTCATGCAGTAGACGCGAGCACTGCCCAAGCATTCGGGTAATGGCTTGTGCACATCATTACGATGATGGGAATAGCCGAATCTTAACAATGTCATACTCAAGCATGTGTCCTGTCCTCTGCCAACTCCAACGGGTGTCTGTGATCAACATTGGCGGCACATAATCAGCTCCAGATCACGTGGCCGCTTGTTCTGGCTGCGAGGTGAGGAAATCAACGCTGCTCGTTTTTTTTCTAACCTTTTCTGCCATTGCGTGGAGAAAAAAATCTAATGCTTGTTATATAGGTTTTGGATGTTGCGGAATAATTCTAAGCGGTATTTATTGAAAGACAAAACATTGTTGCGTCACATATTCAAGCCTCGTGTGTAGGTGGCGTCATCACCACCACAAAAAGGGTCACGTCAGAATATAGCGTCTCTGATTGGCTGCTAAAGTCTCAGATTTGTTGCAGTTGCTCGCCAGTTTTGAGCTTGACCCAATCCGAGCAGTTTGTGTTGCAGTAGAGGATGCTGGGAACATCTTGCCAGCAATCCTGAAATTTCTGGGAACATTGTCGCGTCTGATGTAGGCCTTGGTTAGTTGTTCGTGTGACCCTGCATCGCCAGAGAAAAATTGCTGCGGAGGCAGCAGAGCTGAAAGTTTTGCCGAAGGTCTGTTTTAGCAGTTGGTTTTGCCTTACTGAAATTACAAGGCGTAAGTTGATTCTAAAGAATGGGAACAAAGTCCTCTGACATTTGAATGCCGCAATCAGGCTCAGGAAGGCCAAAAATGGTGTTCAGTATTCAGGACTAAGTTTCACCGAAATCATTTTGTATGAGGGTGGTCGCTCCCACAGGAATGATTGCAGGCGCAGTTGGAAAACTAAGCGAAGGTTCATGGCTCATGTGACATAGGTAACTTGCGCCTAAACTGCCCCTGGTGAGAACGAGAGCTTTTCTTGGCCGGCGATCGGACATAGTGGCACATTTTTCTGCTGGGCACGTGTTACTGGCTATTGAGAAAGTTTTATTGCTCGTAAGTCCACAATTGGACAGCATTTTGGTGAGAGCTTCTCATTTATACTTGAATGGCGAGAGAGAGCTCTCATAGCCTCCGATTAGCTTGTCCCAAGTGCTCCTTTATTCGCCGGAAGATTTTAGCTTGTGTATGGCAGCAGAACAACCTGAGATTTGCATAGAAATCACGGGTCGTCGACGGCTTCCAACGTGAAACAGCGGACGACGACGATTTTACCCCGTGTCTGATCTCGCTTCACCGTGGCCCTTTCTTCGTAAAAGATGATACACTTTTTTTCGGTGGGTGAGTACACAATGTTCAACATTTTCTCGTTTTATTTTCATCTGGAAATGTTGCTTCGTGGCAGGACAACCTCCTTTTCCGCTTGCACAAGCAACGAGCCGTCTGTGAAAAATATCTCGGCTCGCTCTGCGAGAGTCCTATCGGGTTCTACTCTCGCGGCGACCGAAACCGGACCTCCTGTTTCTCTCTGTGACTGCTCAGTCGCGTTTCAAGCGGTCTCTCGTTTGCCAGCTAGGTGGCGCAAGCTGCCGCCCAATTCAGGGGCACGGTCGTATTCATCCATCCATCCGTCTGTGCGGTCTCTGTCTCGCAGGTATCCCAGGGGATGGTGGGGCAGACGGTCGCCCGACGGGCGGCTGGCATTATTCTGGAGATGATCAAGGAAGGCAAGATCGCCGGAAGGGCGGTCCTCATCGCCGGACAACCGGGCACGGGAAAGACGGCCATTGCCATGGGTGAGGACGAGAGGAGGGCTTGTGCCCAGCATTGCTATACTTAATTTCATCTTAAAGGCTGCGCTTTCCCCTTTTCCCAACTACCTCCGTTCCCATACTGTAGAACCCTTTATTTTCGCGGCCCCTATTTTTCGCGAATCGGTCACAGAGGACATAATCGCGGCCACTAAATTTCGCGAAATCCAGGCGCCTGCATTGAAACTCTTAAGGTTCGAATTTTTCGCGTGCCCTTAAATTTCGCGAATTCTTCAATTCGCGAAGTTCGCGAAAATTAAGGGCTCGCGAACATTAAGGGTTTTACAGTATTCTCTCCACCTTTCAGCTTGCCCCAACACGGCTCCCCTCTCGTTTAGGAGAGGAGGGCACTAAAAGGATGATCTTCCCCGGAAAAATTGGAGGTTGTACTTCGACCTTTAAAGAAACAGTGAAATTAAAAATAATTTTTTAAAAAGAGCTCAACATGGACAGATGCTTGAAAAAAAAAGTTTTTTCCATAAATTATATATATATATATTTTTTTTTTGTATTTTTATGTTGCTAGACGCAATTTAGGGGAAGAAGGTGGAGGTCACGGCCTGCTAAGCCCCATGCAGTGCTTACAACGTGCTTACACCACTCATTGGTTGGAGTGAGGATTGACGTCTGGAATGTTGGTTGTAAAATTGTTTCTCCTTGCCGCCGTAGGTCTTTTGTTTGACATATTTTTATATTTGAGAATCAAACGAGCTAGATAGAGTCATTATTGTTTTCAAAAATATTGCGACGTCGCTTGTTCCATTTTAGTTTCAAACGATAACAAACATGACTGCCGGCGTTTGAGGCAAACAGTTCCAAACACTTCATAGTTCGCTCAGCTTGTCTATTTTTATTAGTGCGAGTCGTCTTGCGCTCTTCTAGAAGATCTCCTCAACCGATGTAGTTTTCTGCAAACAACGTCGTAGGTACACGTCTTCAAAAGTGCTGTGTAGCTGCTTGTTTTCTTTGGAATTTGCCGAAGTCTAGCATCCGACGTGAACTATTTTGCTTGATCTGGTTTAATTTGTTTTTTTGTGCATGTTGATGCTGAATAAAGATGTCGGTTCCAATAAAAGCAGCTTTGTAAATTGTGCAATCGTCGTGATTGCTACCATGGTTTTAGTACCGAGGGGATACCTACACAGGTAAGAATTTCCGAGCCCTTTGGCCAGAGGCAATTGGGTGTTCGCCTCGCATCTGTTTTGTTCATCTATGATCCTGTCATTTCGCTCCTGAGGCCTGTAGCTTTCAAGTTTCGAGCAGCACAGCTGGCTTGCCAAAGCAAACATTATCAGTTCCCGTCTTGGTTGCGGGCACTATCCAAGAAAATAACAAGAACAGAAAAGCTGAAATGGCCGCATATTTATTCTGTTGATTTGTTTTTTAATTTTTTTGGTCACTTTTTAGCGCGCATCGACCGATGCTGCTATTGGACTGTGGCTGGTGCATAATGGAACACTAGAACGCCACTTTCATGGTCACGTCTTGCGGGCGTTCCAGTTGGTGGTATACGGTGGCGGAATAGCAGACGGACGCAGGGGCAATGGCGAACGTCGACGCGCCGCTTTCATGGTTGCGTCTTGTGGGCGTCGCAAACGATTGTAGTCTGTACTTCAATAGCAGACGATGCCGGACGCTACAGCGCGTCTGCTCACGTGACTAGCAGACAATGTCATACGGCCAACCAGACGCACCGGACGTCGCGACAGGGACACAGTAGGCTCGCGCACTTGTTTGGCCGAGCAGCCAAACCAATCCAGTGGTAATGGGCAGAGTCACCGTTCCGTGGATGTGGCCTAGAGCGGATCGTGACTTCCACCTAAATGGCGTATCGCAACGTAAATATTCCGCGAAAAATGTTCATTTTGCCGGAAAATTACTTTTTATAAATTATACTCCCATCTATGCATTTAAAAAAAAAAAAATATGTATTTTTTCATTGTAGTGTTTTCTAATGTTTGGACGCATCCGATGCTATGAGTTGTGGTGTTTGTCATGTTTCTGTACATGCTCTATCATTGCTAAACCAATTATGTACAAGGAAAGCCCAGTGGCTTCCACTTTTAGTGTATGCGTTAGAAGTTGTATCTGTTTCTGCCTTCGTCTGTGCACGGGACATACGAAACCAACAGTAGGGTCACTAACAGGATGAGGACGGCAGGGGCACCTTGCTGCTCTTATCCCGTCACTGACTAGGGATCACTTCACTTGTGGAGCTTCCCGTAGATGCTGTGCAGTAGAGAGTGTTCGAAACAGTGTGGGGAATGTTCGTAGTGGTTCTCTGCAGGTGCACTTTTCTAGCTTTTGTTTCATTCTTTTGCATTCTGATTTTGTTGCAATAGGATGTTACGGAGCTGACAAGCGAAATGGAAAATGTAGGGCTCAATGCTTCGACCTGTTCAGAAAGCATGTTTTTTTGCTCGTGTTCACCCTTATATAAACCTTTATTGCTCAATGATTCTTCGATTTAAATTCAAAACTAATGCACATCAAAAGCATCAAAAGATAGACAAAAGGTAAATAATAAAGTATTTTTGGGATCACAGTTGAAACCTCGAAGTAACGAAACCCGATTTTACGAATTTCCCGATTTGACGAACGAATTCGGATTCTCCGCGCAGCCTATGCCCGCAAAACGACTTTCTCGATTTTACGAAGTTCCCGATTTAACGAAATGATTAGCGGGTCCCGGGGAATTCGTTAAATCAAGGTTCAACTGTATTTTTGTAGGAAAGGTTCGATTTAAGTTGTCTGGTCCGATTTAAATCGCGATTTAAACCGCAATGTTAGTCGCAATTTAAATAGTGTCGATTTTTATTTTTCACCCTGGCGCTATGGACCCCAAAATCTTTGACCATCATTTAGACTTAGAAATAAAACTTTTTTTCTTATCGATGGTGACTGCCCCAGATAGCGAAATTGACCAAACTATGTTTGCTAGGTAAGTAGGGTTTTTTTATGGTCCATTTCCTAACTTGCAAGTTCATGCATTTAGTTTTCTTCATTTACCCTTTTGTCATTTTAATCGTCAATATCCCCTCCTCGTCGTCGGAACCCCAACACACCACTGCTTGAGAACCGCCGGTATAAAGATCTCTTTTGTCGACGAGTTAAAATGAATCTACCATAAACACATAGCGCGTGCAGAGAGGCTTCTTTGTAACTTTAGCAGGCAATGATTTTAAATGTGTGTCGATACCCACAGCAATGCGAGTAAACATATTTTTAATGGAACGAGCTATTTTCTGAAACAATACGACGCAAGTAATGGCCCTGTGCATTTTGAAAATAGTTGGGCACCCAAAAGCACGAGGAAGGTTGGCTAACAAACGATAGTGTCGCCCAATGTGCAGCATGTGCCTCCCCGCCCCAGGGACCATGCGGAGCAGCCTGCTCCGGAGCAGAGTTCCACAATCTAATTATTTATTAGCATTGTTTGTTTTTGCCTACGGCAGTGCTTCCTAAACTCTGCTACCCATCAAAACACAAAATATTTTCTCACGACGGTTCGACTTGTAGACCAGAAAACACGGTGCTTTTAATTAGTTACTTTACGACCCTGGTCCGGTGGCAGAGGGAGAGATTGCACTGACCTTGTGTCACGACGCGTGCTTGCAGGCATGGCCCAGGCCCTGGGTCAGGACACCCCCTTTACGGCGATATCGGGGAGCGAGATCTTTTCCCTCGAGATGTCCAAGACGGAGGCCCTGATGCAGGCCTTCCGGAAGTCCATTGGTGTCCGCATCAAGTGAGGTCCCCTTCCACTCTCCGGCCAACTCGGAACCCTAGAAGTCTTTCGTTAAAGGGGTGCTATAGAGGTGTCTGAGATAGTCTATTTATGGTCGTAACTCTATCGACTGGACACTAAGTATTCTAGGAAACCCAAGACTAGATTGGTATGCGTCCGATTTCCCTATTAAAACGGAATCAAAGATCACTCCATGCCCGTTTTTCTGCGATTCGGTGCAGAAATCGGAGGGCGCCTGTCGGGTGTGTAACAGCCAGTTGCGAGCGATCGTATCCTTGCGCGGCAAGGCTGCTGACCATTGACAGCTTGATTTTTGAATGCGTGTGATTGGCACATGGGAAGCGATCACTCGCTGATTGGCTGTTGCACGTCCGATGGTGCTCTCTGGTTTCTGCACCGAATGGCAGAAAAGCGTTCGTATCTTAATCTTTGATCTCGCTTTTAGTGGGGAAATCGGATGCATATTCATTTACTCTACGGTTTTTTAGAATTCTTAGAGCCCTTAGATTCAGTTGTGACCAGAAATGGAGAATCTCAGAAACTACTTCAAGAGAGCAGTCAATTCTCTGGAACTGTGCGGGAAGTTGGAGTTAGGCGTGAAGCGTTCTTGCGTGCCTCAAATTCGGCGTGGCATCATTTCATACGCTTGCTTGCTCGTTTTTATTAACGTGCCTGCTTCTGGCGAAGTAAAAAAAAAAAAAAATTGTGCGCACCGTATGCTGGAAGTAGTTTCGCTGCTCTTGCCAACAAAAATGGGGCCAACAATTTCATAATTTGAGCGCTCTTTTTGCGGCAAGCGCATGGTTCGTGCTGCTTGCATGACTGGCTCGGCGTGCAGTTTCGTACACGGCGATATCAGTGTAATTAGTGCTGTTTGAGACAGCTTTATTTACGACCTAAACTTAAAACGAGTCTGCCGTGACAAGTATGTCAATTTGAAACCCTTACTTATGAATTTAACGATAGTTAAATTCATAAGTAAGGGTCGGCGGATTTCGCCTTTTGCTGTGACCCGTCCAAGTTTTGTCGCGAACCGACCCCCCCGAAACGTTCCTTGTTCTCGTCTTTTCAAGGGAGGAGACGGAGATCATAGAAGGCGAGGTGGTGGAAATACAGATCGACCGTCCGGCTACTGGCACAGTGAGTCGGACACTTCTCTCAGTTCTACGGGGACAGCTCTTCATGCACGCATCTTGCTTGCTCATGTTGATCGCACCGTAGAAAGGCCACGGCAGACAGTGCCGGCAACAGAACGAAGGTCTCGGTTCGATTGCACAGCCCCTGCCGCAAAAGCGAAGCGTCGCGTGATGTTACCGACGTATGGTGCCACCGTGTCACGTGACGCGACTTTGCAATTTCCCCTCTGAATTTAGCGGGGAAGTAACTTGGGTAAATTCCAGTGGAAATTTCCGCCTTTTCGAAATCCCATTAAGGGGGGACATGGGCCTAAGTATCAAAATTTTTTGAAAAAAGTTTATATTTTAGTTTTGAGATTTTCGGTTTTAGAAACTAATTATACACCCTTACACCGAATTTCATAGCCATGCGCCAAATAGTTACGCTGATATAAAATATTTTTAACGCATTGTGAGACAGTAACAAAGTAAAGGTGTTCAATGTTTGAAGGCATTTTTCTCAGTTCCGCTTTTTGCGGCAAATTTCATTCGAAGGAATCTTTTGTTCGTAGGTAAAATTATTCTGATAGCACAATCAAGATGTTTCTGAACTGAAATTTACTGAGGAATTGGGCTATCTTCTTTATTTTGTTTTAGGTTGAAGTCCTCATTGAGAAAAAACTATGTTTACAAAAATTGACATAGGACAGATATGCATCTCATGTTTTGAGGTAATCACTCTTCCTGAAATATTTACATTTGAGTTATAAAAACTAGATAGCCTGAAGTTCCACATCCCCCACTTTATATTCAAGCAGTTAGAATGATGCTTAATATTTTTGGCAATCAGGTCAGCTGAACACGGAAAAAACAAGACTAGAAGGAAAGGACTGGACATTCACCGCTCTAGTCCTTTCCTTTGTGTTCTTGTTTTTTCCGTGTTCAGCTGACCTGATTGCCATCAGTACGTACTAACTAGCTCAACTAAAACCCGTAACTCAGATGCTTAATAGCTTCATTTGCATATCATAGATTTCTAACGAAGAGTGACACATCTTCTTTTGCAGGTATGTAAATTTGTCCTAGAGAACTGAAAGTTTGCACAGTACCCCTACATCTGAAGTTAAATCTCCCCTGCAAATTTCATTCCGATCACTTTAGTAGCCAGAAGTTCAACCTCTAAGTGTTTCCGCATCTTCGTTGCAATTGACCGAATGTCTAAGGCAGGCGATTTTTTGCTCGAGGCCATCTCGATGCTAACTGATGAATCAATTTCATTTAATGTTATTACTCTCAAGTCCAAACACAAAATAGACTTTACGATCAGTCGGGATTGCTGACTTTGTCAAGTTGAAGGCTCTTCGCTGAAGCCAGAGGTGTTTTCGTGGTACTGATGCCAGTTAGGTGTGACACAGCTAATTGAGCGACAGTTCTGTCTTTTAGCCTACTATCATAGATGCGTTGCAGCACTTTCTAGAAGCGTTACCAACAGAAAAAGTGTGTGGGTAGCTTGTATCCACACGATCTGGCTTCTTTTTGGCTTAAATTTCAGATGCGAATGTAGCGTTTTACCGGCGTTGCACACAATAAGCCTAATACCTTTGGAGCTGGAATGCTAAGGGAAGATGCAGCTTGGAGACACTTTTTCTTTTAGAGCGCAGCTCTTAAGCGCCCCTTTCCGGGTTGAGCGGCGTCGCCGTCGGCGTCACCGCCTGTTGCATTATGGCACGTTTCCCATATTGACATCGAGGGTAAAATTTTCTGGTAAATTTGGCGGGAAATTTTTCCACTAAAATTGGCGGGAAAAATATTTCTGCTAAATTTAGCGAGAAAATTTTGCCGCTAAAAGTAGCAGAAAAATTTCCCGCCAAATTTTGCGTGAAAATTTTGCCCTCGTGACGGACGTCACATGAAATTCAGTGGAAAAACTTTTCCGCTAGATTTAGCAGAAAAAGTTCCCCGCTACATTTAGCGGCGAAATTGACGTCACACGGTCTCAACACCACTTCTGTTTCCCTGCTTAATTTAGCAGGCAAATTTTCGCTAAATTTCCGCTAAATTTTGTGGGAAAATGTTGGTAAATTCCTGCTAAATTTAGCGGAAATATTTCCCCGCTAAATTTAGCGGGTAAATGTTAGTTAAATTTAGCAGGAAATTTAGCGAAAATTTCCCGCTAAATGGCAGGGGAGACGGGGAATACCCTTCCCTCCGTACCCTCCTCTCCTCCACTTCAAGAGCTGCTCTCTAATTCGACATTACAGAGAATTGTAAACATCTTTTGTTTTTTATCTTTGCTCTAGAATAGTGAATCTTTAGCGACTTATGAAGTTTCGTCTTCTCTTTTCAGCACAAACATTAGTTTGAATGTAGCTTCTATGGTTTCTTCTTCAGAGGCAGGAACAACTACATGAAAAAGGTATTTTGCGCACAGGTTTAGGCACACTTAGTTTGTAAGAAGTACGGTGCAGTAGCTCATTTCGCTTCTTATTAAGTGTAGAATGCTCATAAGTACTCGAAAGCTTTGTAAAGTTTTGCAATCTAGGAGAAGAAAATAAAGTCATGAAGCCTTCCTTTTAGGAGCCCTTTAGAAGTTAGATAAAATATGCAAAAACATAATTAAGATATTGCAATTCCAAATACATACCTGCACTCCACGTATCCTCGAGTTGTCATAAAGGGAAGACTAAGTACTGATAACCGAGTTCACAGGCTGAGAAGACAAACCATATCGCAAAACGAAAAAAAGGCATTTGAAAGTTCAAACGATGCATACAGTGCAATCTACAAATAACGATAATGAGAAAACCCGAAAATTCAATCGTTATAACCGATTATTAGGGGTGTGCGAATACTCGAATATTCGAATCGAATAGAAAGTCCCCGAACAATTCGATTCGCGAATCGAATTCCTAGTATTCGGTCACTCGAATATTCAATATATTGGGCCAAAGACACGCGGTCGGCGCGGAGCTGACAAAAAAGCCGTTTTTTCTCCCGATGTAAGCGCCGTGATGTTAGACAGACCGTGCGAGAAACACCTCTTGGTCCTACCATTGCACAAAAATCTAATACACAGGTTAGAAAAAAGAAAAGTAACGCCACAAACCTTATAGCACGCAGATTTACTCACGATCGTGACACAATCTACCCTCGAATCACAACCGAAACATCCCGATGAAACCAGCCTGAGTTATCACCGTTGTTCTTTTGGAACCGCAAGCCGCAAATTCCGATTCGGAACGAAACGTAACGGAAAAATAGTGTGCCTAGATTCGAGAGGGTTTCCAACCGTTCGATAGCCGCGTTTGAATTACAAACTGCGAGAAGGTGACGAAAAGACGAAAGCGTCGATGGGGCAGGCGTCGAGGCTCTTACGTTTGCTCGCGCTCGCCTTCTTCCTACGCGACAATACAACACATGCGCACTTACGACAAATCTGCGCAGGAACCGTCTCCGTGGTTTCAAGTTTCGCTCGCTCCCTCTTTTAAATCTAGGCTCTCTAAAGCATGATAAATGGACGGAAAAATGGATGTATGGCGGCAGTTGGACGGCGACTTGCGCCACCTAACCACATGTTTTTTTCGTACTCCAGATTATGTTGTTTAAGCCTGTTTACTCAGATTTAACACCTATCTGTTTATTTATGTGAAATAAGATCCTGGGTGCCCTCTTTTTCCTTAAAATGCAGACTAAATATCGCAACATGTCCGTTTTCTGAGATATACAAATATTTAAAAAAAAAAGTTGCGGTGTTAGGTTGTGCTTTTAACGAGAAAAATAAGGCACGCGTGGCTGTAACTTTGTTTTTTTTGCGACGTTTAGGGTAGATAGATATGTTTGCGCCATAAAATTGGATCTTTAGTGCCCAACGTCCAACAGCCACTGCCTTTTTTTTTTTTTTTCACCAGAACTTTTTTACGTTTTAGCTTTTGTTCCGCACGAGATGCATATTCTGTACCAGGCGCATACTCTGCACATATAATAATCTCATTCGCAGCACACTTTGACAAATTCCTACAAATAAAATCACTATTCGATATTCGATTCGATATTCGGCTTTTTTTTTTTTCTTGATTCGATTCGGTATTCGATTCGAAAACTACTATTCGGTATTTGCACACCCCTACCGATTATCGTTGTATCTGGGCTAGGAACTGATTGTTATAAGTGGTACATCGCTATATGTGGTATCGTTATAAGTAGATTGCGCTGTACTCTTCAAAAATTGGCTGGAATTACACGAAATCGGGACATGACACAGCGTCAAATCCTGATCAAGCACCCGCTCAAAATTTCCAAATAATCATGTAAAACAGGGGAATGGACGTTTCTTAGGTTAACAATATGTAAAGATATGTCCTATATGTATTTTCTGAATGTTACAAAATCTTGGGGTGGGCACTTACTCTGGAATGGGGGGGATGCTTAGTATTTTCTGGTAGTTAGGGGGTCCAGGAATCACCCAGAGTCACTAAAACCGTCCCTCCCTGTTTGTTGGGACTTTGGTGGCCCCTCTTGCACCATGTGCCAGTCAAACACCGTTACATTAGCTGCTCTTCCCACATCAGCATTTCGGTCTTTTCGCTGCAGCGGCATAAACTTTCTCGCTGGTGAAGGTCTCGTGGTGCAGTTGGTGTTAGCAGGCTGAGATTTGTGCTGAAGCGCGCGAGTTCACGACTCTGAAGTTGACGGACGGCAAAAAAACTCACGCGACCTCCCGCTGTTGTAGCCTTGCTTTGTGCTTATGACAGCGTCTGACGTGGCAGTCTCCGATGTAAACATAGAAAAAAAGAACCCACTCGAAGCGCTCACTCTTTTCTAAGTGCAATGTGAGGAACATTGAAAATCCCTTGCGTTTCGCAGCCACACTCGTGAGAAGTGGGGCCATTCACGTCGCACAGAAGTATTGTCAGCATGCCAATGTCGCACTACGCTGAAGTTGCACAGCCATAATCTCCGAAGCAATTCCCGCTTTTCTTGCGTCACAAGATCACCCTGGCGAAAGGAAACCTCAGACCCATCTTAGGGGCAGCGGCATGCACGGAACTGAAGCTACTGCACAGGGTGGAGAACATCCAAGCGACAGAGAGGCGAACCATCCAGCTTTGCAACAGTTCACAGCAGTTCTGCTGGACTTCCCCGACGTGTTCGAAGGAATTGGCAGATTGCCTGGAGAACACTCCATCCACATCCAACCCGACGCAAAGACTACCTACTGTAGCAACCCCTTGAAGAGTGCCAAGTGCACTCGAAAACACAGTGAAAGCAGAACTCGAGTGGATGCAAGCGAACTGGCATCATCAAAAAAGTGACAGGGCCAATAGGATGGTTCAGCACTGCCGTAGAATCAATAGCCCCGAGCAGTAGTCTGAGCTTTGCAGCGTGAAACACAAGACTAAATTTGATGAGTGTGCCTTGTGTATCAGACTCCATTGCCGTGCGGGGGGGAGGGGGTGGTGGTGTGTATTGGCCAGACGGGCAGACGTATTAATGGGCGTGCGCTTGCTGGCCCGTCCGGTCATCTCACCGTTCACTGTCGTAAGTACTCCTGTTTACCAATGTTGCACGATGTTAAGAATCTTGCTAGATGTAAAGACAAAACAAGCAGAGAACTGCGTGAGACATTTGAAATTCGCGATAGAGGTAAAGATTGTGTAAGTGAGGCATCCGTTGTCCTTTCAAACAAAAAGTTTGATTTTATCAAAAATGCTTTGCGCCGACGTCATGATGACTAGACTGGCCGACGGTGCCTACATATGTATGTGTTCTTTCCAAATAAACTACAGTTGCGAGTGCGCCTCTCGTTCGTCTTACCTCGTCTTCGTCCTTGTTGTCTTCGGCACTTTTATGCCTCTTAAACCCTCCCAGAAAGCCTCCCACTCTCTTCACTATGTTAGAGCAAACACTGGAGAGCAGGAAACAACCAATCGGAGCACTTTGTGGGAGGGGCTCTGGTTGGACGACTAGGACTATTAGAATCTCGTTGGTCAAAGTCGGCTCCGTTTCTTTCCTCTCCCAGGGTGCCAAGGTGGGAAAGCTGACCCTGAAGACCACAGAGATGGAGACCATATACGACCTGGGCCAGAAGATGATAGAGTCGCTCACCAAGGAGAAGGTGCAGGCCGGGTGAGTTGCCTCCTGGTGACGCGGCACGTTCGAACCTGGTTGCATTGTTCCTTGACTCTGGCCGGGATTCGAACTTGCCATCTGTGGATCCGTAATCCGTTTACTAGTAAACCTTCTTGGGCCGAAGACTGTACCGGGTCGCAAGTATGTCAAATGCCGTGCCATGCCAGTACGGTTTTGTAATGATGTTGGTAATGATACTGGTCTTGTAACCATGCTGTTTTGTTGGCTGATTGATCGCACTCGGGGTTTCCATTACTAGGGGGCATTTTTCGTAATATATACCCTGCCGAAACACGTAAGAAAATTCACACCAATGAATCGTCATCACCCTATGCGGCGTTACTATGCCTAGGGTTCTGTGTTTCCAGAGTTCATTCTTAATAAAAATTGGAGGGCATTTTTTTTTTGTTAATTTTTTGGATGAACATTTGGGACTAATCCGAGTTTATTATTGTTACATTCTAAGTTTAGTCTTGCTGTGCTTTCAATTTTTCGACGTTAAGAAAAAGTATACAATATTCGGTCACAAATGTACTGAGAGTTCGTAACAACTCACCTGTATCAAATTATATTTCTCCAGCTGGATTTGGTGCTGGAGGAGCCCTTACCATGCGCGGCACTAAATCACTCTAAAATGCATGTTTGGCGCATCGGAACACAGGGAGGGGCACGCCAACCGAAGGGCAACGTAGGGAATGCGCGATGACGAATCGGTTAAGCGGGCGCCGTCATTGGTCGAGGTCGCGGGGAGATAAAAGCTCGTGGGAGCATTTGGCAGGGTCAACAAATGCACGAGGCGCACAAGGAACGAACAAACTCGCAGGCCGTACACATTTCCGATTGTGCTTCTCGAGCTCCGCAAGCGGTGGAAACATCTGCCACGCTTCCAAAATCTGTCGAAGACGCCGCCAAGAGAGGACTGCTTCCGTGCAGCGGAGGGAGAGAGTGGTGGGAAAGCTTCGCCAGCGTGGCTGCAGCCGACCTGCCCGAACCGGGGCGGCGTTTTACCGGATAGCACCAGAGACTGGTGCCCCTGGTGCAATCGAGGTTGCTAACATATTTTCCGGCCTATATAGTTTACAGACTGTAGAGGTTTAAAAGTTTAAATTTACGTGATACAAAATACACGGGATTTTTTTTTTTTCTAGATAGTTCATTATGACCAGACGTGGCGGATTTCGTGTATGACGGAGCATGTTCATGACGGTTTGTGCATGATGCAAGCTTTTTTGTTATCTGATGAGGCAGTCATTTGTCAAGGTGTGTTGTGTGCAAGAAGTTTCTGTCTGCGGACTAAGCACCAGGTCAAACTGTCTAAGGAAAATCTTTTTTTTTTTTTCTTTGACCGATATCAGTTTCGTGCTTTGAAATGCGGTGAAACGCATACTCGGAGACTTCTTTGTCGGTAACTCGGTGAATCTAGGTAAATATACTGTCAGTGTGTCGGGCACGCAGGTACGCTTCTTGCACCTCGATCAGCCGAGGACTTCAAGCGTGTTCCGACACCCAAAGCGGTACGCGACGCATTATTAGTTAACAAAATATTTTTTTTAAAACATGACTACAGATGAGTTTTATGCATTTACAAATAGTGGCTGATGAGGACGATAGTGTCTCCCAATGCAAAGAGTGCATACCCTCTCGGGCGACATGCTCAGTAGAGTTCCCCAACCGAGTTGGTCTAATAAGGTTGCATGCAACCATAGAGTTCATATAATAATCTAGAGGAAAAGGACCACCTTCTAACACATTTTAGCCACTTCAAATGGTGGGGCATAGACGCGGACGTCGGTGTTCCCAATGGGCTTGTATTGCCGACGACGCTTTACAATACGCAAAGAAGTAGGAAAGCATCACTTCCAAGGTTTCTACATAATTTTTTCTAGCTTTAGGTTGCTCAAAATCTCTGCGTCGCGCATTGTATATAAAAGGTAAGCTCGATTGACGAGCACTCGAGCAGCTTCGTCTCGTGCCAGCAAGACAAGCACGTCTAACCTATCGTCCGCATTCTTTCTCCGCTGTTCCGTCGCTTTCCTCGTTCTTTCCCTCGGGGTCGCCGACGTCGACGCTTACGACGTGCAACCGCATCTCCGTCTCGCTGCGCAGGGACATCATCACGATAGACAAGGCGACGGGCAAGATCACCAAGCTGGGCCGGTCGTTCACCCGTGCCCGGGACTACGACGCCATGGGGCCCCAGACCAAGTTTGTGCAATGCCCCGAGGGGGAGCTGCAGAAGCGCAAGGAGGTGGTACACACGGTCACCCTGCACGAGATCGACGTCATCAACAGCCGCACCCACGGCTTCCTCGCGCTCTTCTCTGGTGAGGCAACTCCTTTCTGCTTGTATCGGTAGTTGAGGGTCGTAGGCGTATTGTTGCGGAACTGCCCGCACTGCTCGTGGGTTGTCGCAAGAGATTGCTGCGCTGTGTTTTAGTACAGAGCGCGTTTCGGGTTGATTTCTAAAACGTTGGTTCACACTTTTATGGCTGACTCTGACACAGCCGATTTCTCAGCCCCTTGAAGGGATAGCGAAACGAAAATTTAAATATACCTCTTATGTTTGGGAATCGGTTAGACGTGATCAACGAAATGTGCTAATGACAGTCGCACATTTGTATTTACTTTGAACGGATGGCTATATTTTTCGTTCCAAGTGGCAGATTCCAGAGAGTGCTCGAAGAGCAGCTGTCGGAGAGCGCGATGCGTCTCAGGAAATCAGGCGCGTTTCTGACGCTAAGTTTACCTTCGCGGACAAGGCTACAGGGAGGACTGACGTGTTGTGACCTTCGCCACGCTGACGCTGGAGGCTCTCTGGAACACTTGAAAGAAAAACCTGGAGTCCTACATCAGAGGTCAGATTCATGAACCGATCTTATGCCAAAAAAGTGTGTACGACAAAACGGACGCACAAATCTGTATTTACGAAGCGAAATGTTTGTAAGTTTTGCTCGAGTTACGCCAGAATCCTACAACAGCTCCAGAGATGTCTGGCACACTTTTTTTACGATTGAATCAGTATGGCCAACAACATCACTCAGTTACTCGTCGCAACGACCAATGGCCATTTATTTTAATGCAAAAGCATTAACTGTCCCATGGAGCGAACTGACATCATCAGCTCTGAAGCCGCGCCAAACGGCACCTCCCCCTGTCCCAATAGAGCGAAGCCCGTCGTCTGTAGCAGAAATCTGATGGATAGGCTCTCATTGGCTGGCACGCGTCATAGTTCCAAGAAACGAGGCTCCCATTGGTTCCCGCGCGGCGTAGTTCCAAGGGACGCCGCCAGAGAAGCCCTCTCCTTGGCAGTGCAGCGTACGCAGCGGCCCGGCCGCCAGTAAGAGGTGCAGGCCTGGACGCACAGCCTGCTTGTGCAAACTCCGGAGAGGCCGCACGGCCGAGCTCAGCGCGGCGCGGCCACTTCACGAGAGCGCGCGCTCGGCCGTCCATGCCACTACGCCGCAGACGAACTAAGGGAATGGAAAAGCGACATTCATGCTTTCCCATTCACGACTCATAAGGAGTGCTTAGTTGTCCTCGGACTTTTTTCTACATGATCTTTATGCGTGCCCCAACGTGAAGCAGCAAAAAATATAAGAAAGAAGTACTCGAAACCGAGCACGACGGAGAGGAACGCTGGATCCTCAGATATCCGGAAAAAGCTACAACGGCAAGGATCCCACCGACCAAGCGACCTCCAAGACCTATCTTGTCTCTAGGCCTAGCAAGACACTCCGACGCAGCCTTGTTTCGACGGTTCCTGGCCAAGACTGTCTACCCACGACTGGCTGGCTTGCCGAATGGAATATGCTCGCGCGACCCTTGTAGACCCGTCCCGTAAAAATAGTTTGATTTCCGACCTCAACTTTCGGTTACAAGGTCAGTCTCTTCCCCTTGTTATCGTCTTGTTCTCAGAGGCAGCGGTGACGAACGCGCTTGTGAAAAAGGGACAGCTCTTATCACTTCTATCTCCTTGTTTTGTGTGATATAGAGCTCAAATGAACTATGTGTGAATTATCTTCGCAACACATGATACATACGCTCTGTTGTTAGTATTTCCTTTTAATTCCGACAGAACGGTATGTCAACACTGTCGAGCTAGAGCAGTTCGTTGGAGCTGTGCGATGCCGGTCTAACCTCTTCCTGCCGAGTGCCACATCAGCATCGAGTTGCAGTCGAAAAAGATTGGCCCCCGAAGCGTTTACATTAAGACGCGGTCCAACAGCGCGGTTCCAGCGCTTCGATCAAACACTCGCGTGTCTGCTCCCTGGCTCTTGCTGACATTCTCGTAGTTCAAACGTATCTTCTTGGACGTCAGCTTGCTCCTGCATCCCCGAGGCCGCGAAAAACACTGCGACGATTTGTTTCCATGTGCGCCGCTTTGCAGACGGGCAGTGCAGGCTGTCTCCTTTTAGCAACGACGATAGTTGTGTTGACTTTGTAACGATTGAGTTGATATCGATCAACGAAGGCGGTTAGCCCGGCCTCGGCATTCTGGCCCGTTTAAATCGTGGTGGTGTCGACATTTCTTTGCACAGACACGATCCCTGTACAAGTGTTGGTGGAAATGCCGCCTGCGTTTCTTGTTATTCGGAATCCACGTGCTCCGAACTATGCTGAGCTCTCCGATTGGTGGTTCACGTTGCCAAAGCTGCTGTTGCCGCAGCAACAGCCCCCTCTCGCGTACGAAGACTTCGCTTTCTTCCCCTCACCTAAAGGACCTCTGAAAAGAAAAAATATGTCTTTTTTTATAGTGTGGTTGGGACACGCGTGACAAAAAACAAATTTTATGCGAAAAAATTATCTTTTTTTAGGGAAATATTGACAGCGAGAAATTTATTTAAAATTCTGCACGCAAAATCCATGATGTCACGGAATGGTCATTCGCTCTTTCGACCTCAACGTGAAGGCGAAGCCGATCCACCTCTCCTCCAGGCATCTGAAATGCAGAGAGAAAACAAGTGGAAAGGAGGTGACTGCCGACTAAATCGCGTCAACAATATTGCTCTAAAAAAATGTTTGGGGTTCGGGCAAGCCAGCGGGCACGGAGAGAGTAAGTAAATATCAGTGCGTCATAGTTTAGCCGGACGACGCGGAAACCTTCTCCGCCTACGGGGGTGACCCACGGTGCCGAAAGCGCGCGATATGGGAAGTCTTTGGTCCTGGGCTTGCTACTGGTCAGAGCCGCTAAAGCTTCTTTTTTGTCGAAATACAAAATATAAGTAGTGTGAACCATTTCAATTATTTATAAGAGTTGTTTTTGTTCAGTATTTTAGGTCAGAAAAGAAACAAATGCCGTTTATTAAGTATGGAAACAAGAAATGACCCGTCAACATACCCGCCAACAAGCGGTGGAAAAGGCGGCGCATACTAGAAAGGGGTAGTGGGATCAGGCACCGACGAACGGTGAGCGTAGAAAGGTCCCGGATGTATGCGGCGGCGTTGCGGTCGTATACGGACTCGAGGATTTGACCGGTTCCGAGCGCTCCAAAGGCCTTCGGCGAGCAGCTTTGGCTTGCGGTTTGGCTGTTTGACGGTATGGCAGCGCAAAGTGTCTCCCGTTCTGAACTGATCTTTACCCCGTGTTTGCTGTCGTTTGTGGCCAATGAACAATGAAGTGTCATGCCGAATAAGTGTTTAATCGCGCAGCAAATGCAGTGCAAGCCGCCCTGGCTGCCTGCTTCATACAGCCTATCCAGAACATGCTTTAGTGGCGCCCTCACGGCTGCCGCTTGGAGTGCGGCAGCCGTGAGCGCTCGCCGAGCTGACTACCCCTCCTCTAGTTCACGGCCACTCAAGCAACCAAGGACGTTATGAAGGAGGTTATTTTTTGCTTGTTTTTGTAATTTTAATTTGCCTATAACTTTTACAATAAAGCAAAATTCGAGAAAAGAAAAGTTTAATTAAGTTACTACGTTCAGTGTTCTATGGTTTGGTCCAAATTAAAAACCAGTAAAAAAAACCTTGTAGGGCCCCTTTAAGAATGCGTTCGTGAATACCGATTTCCTCACTTACAATCTGCGTAACTTACAAACTTCTTAGCTAAGTTGTCGTAGCCTAAGAAGCTCTTCGTGAACCTGGCTTCAGAGGTTCAGATACCTGGCAAATCCCTCGTATTACCTGGGACACTCCCGAATTTTCACCAATTTGTACGGTTGTATGAGTGTCAAAAAAATCCCCCAGAGAACGCAAATTACCCTCCCTCCCCTCCTCACACTTAAACAAGGAGTTTTTGCTGTCGCAACAAATGGCTGCAATGGTAGTGAGGCCCAGCTGTATCTCGCTAGTATGAGCAGTGCACAATAAACGTAACGAAGTTGTTTTCATGTAAACTTGTTGTCAATAAAAAAAAATAAAAACAATCCAACTATATATGAATATTTTTTTGCTTAGGCCCGCTTCAGACGGGGCAATTTCACCCAGCAACTTGACGTCGCAACACCAGCAACACGGGCCGCCCGCGTTCACACGCAGCAACCGAATTGCTACGACTTGCCATCATCATCATTCAATTTAATTTTTCTTGCACTATTTAGATGCACAGCTACGTGCTAAAAACGTGTTTTTATACCTTTGAATAGCGTTGAGAATACTGACTTATCTTTCCGAAAAGGTTTATTTCCAAAAACGATCTATTTCAAACCAGAACCTAGTCTTTAGCTGTCATCATCACCACCACGAGGGTGTCAAGTGAAAATATCGCGTCCCCGATTGGCCGCTGCCGCTTCAAACGTCTCCGAGTTGTTCGAGTTGCTCGTCCGTTTCGAGCCGTACCCGATCTCAGCAATTCATGTCGATCTAGGGAAAGCTAGGGAACAACCCGCCAGCAAGCTGAGAATTGCTGGAAAAGTTGCCCCGTCTGAAGCGGGCCTTCGAAATTCTTCTGGATTTGGTTTCTTTGAACTTGGCAGGTATGGATGCAGGTCTCCGGGAGTGCAAATAAGGCACACCTGCTTGACGTGTACATGGCACAACTACTTTATTACATATATAGTACTGTCAATATTAACATTTTGCCAGACCCCTTGACTCGGTGCTTAGCAGCAAGGCTGTCCTTGGGCTCTTTCGCAGTAAGCATATTTAATCAATTCAAACGACGCAGTCTGCGTCAGTCAGCTTTATGCAAAGTATCGAGGTAAGTTTTTTCCCCGAGTGTTCTCAAAGACGGCTTTGCTTGCATGGCGTGAGACGAAACAACCCAATGCCCTTTGGCTTTGTGCTCTTGTAGGGGACACGGGGGAGATCAAGGCAGAGGTGCGTGAGCAGATCAACGCCAAGGTGGCGGAGTGGCGGGAGGAGGGCAAGGCGGACATAGTGCCGGGGGTGCTGTTTGTGGACGAAGTGCACATGCTGGACATGGAGTGCTTCTCCTTCCTCAACCGGGCCATGGAGAGCGACCTGGCCCCCGTGCTGGTCATGGCCACCAACCGGGGCCTCACCCGCATCCGGGGCACCAACTACCAGAGCCCCCACGGCATCCCCATCGACCTGCTCGACCGCCTCGTCATCATCGCCACCAAGCCCTACCAGGAGCGCGAGGTCAAGCACATCCTCCGCATCAGGTGCCTTTTCTTTGCACTTATTGCCTCTCTCTTATTCGTTCATTCCTGCTCCCTTCTTGTTCAGTCATTCATTCATTCACTAACTATTGTACCCTTCTCATTTATTACTTCATTCCTTGTTGTATGCTTCTCGTTTATTCACTAATTCATTCATGCATTGTTCATTCACTCACTTCTTGTGCCCTTCTCACTTATCCATTAATTCATTCATTGTTCTATGCTTCTCATTTGTTCATTCATACATTGTTAATTTATTCAGTTATTGTTGTACTCTTCTTATTTATACATCCATTTATTAATTCATTGTTGTACACTTCCCATTTATTGATTCATGTAATCATTCATTCGTTTATTCATTCAGTGTAGTACATTTCCATTCGTACATCATCAATCTTTTCACTTATTGTTGTACCCTTCTCGTTTATTTATTCACTGATTCGTGTCATTAATTTAATCGCCCATTGTACCCTGTTTGTTTACTAATTATTGTATAATTTTTATTTATTCGTTCATTCATTCGTGAATCATTTTTTCATTCACTGATTCTTGTACCCTTCTCATTCGATCATTCATTGTTGTATGCTTCTCGTTTATTCATTCCTTGATACATAGCTCATTAAGGTATTCACTTACTGTTATATTCTTCTCAGTTATCCATCCATTCATTCATTCATTGATCAATTTATTGTTACTATTTATAAACTTACAATGTTAATTTTATTTTTCTATCGTATATTTTTCTGCCATAATCCCGGTACAACATTAGCGAGTTTTAGAACTAGTGTACGCAAAAGCTTTGCATATGCAAAAAAAATGGCATCGATCCCAAGCTGTGTTCTGGATTGGCACAGGGCAACGATGCTATTTCTTTGCATACATAAGCCTTTCGCGTAGAAATTCTAAAACTCACTGAGGTCCCGAGGGCAGTGTAGGTACTTGTGTAAATACTGTAAACGACTTAATTTTCGCGGGCTGAAATTTTCGCGAATCGGGCCAAAGCTGAAAATTTGAAATTATTCGCGGGTTCTAATTTTCGCGAATCGAGTGTAGCTTCCGTAGCGTTCACATATTGCCCGAATTGTTTGCGGGACGTATTTTTCGCGAATTATAGGCGATTCGCGAAATTTGCGAAAATTAGGTCCTCGCGAAAATTTAGTCGTTTACAGTAAATAAAAAGAGATCAGAGTAAGCGTAAATACAAAGTTGCAAGCTTCCTTTGGTGGCTCGCCACTGGAGGAAGCTGGCAACTTTGTATGTTCTTCTCCTTGTTGCGAGCGCGGATGTCGTAGCTGTGGCCAGAGAGCCGACATGTGTGCCCTGCAGGTGCGAGGAAGAAGACGTGGAGATGAGTGACGAGGCCCTGATGGTCCTGACCAAGATCGGGATCGAGACCACCCTCCGCTACGCCATCCAGCTCATCACGGTCGCACACCTGGTCTGCAAGAAGAGGAAGGTGCGTCGTCGGCTTTGTTTAAACTTTAATTTCATGTATTATCCCTAAAGGACCCCAGGATCTAATTTCTATTTCTTTCTAAGGTTGCTAACCATTGCATACTAAGTTTTTTTTTTCTTTTTTCGTAAATACAAATTTATTTAATATCGGCAGTTTTCAAGAAAATTCAAGGAAACATTCGCTCGACTCGCAGGAATTGTTGGTAGCTTTCCCTAGGAATTCTTAGCCGTATGATGTGCCAGTAGTTCTTCACCGCGTGTTATCGTCGGAAACATTTGGGAAGATGAAAATCAACAAACGACATCTGGAGGCCAAGTGAATCTTACATTCATTTTTTGAGAGAGGGGGAGGCTTTCAAAAAAGGAAGTACTAATGTGGGAGTCAAAGTCAAAGGCCAGACGGTCATCATTAGTTGGAGGGAAGGATGGAGGGAGTTTCAGTCACTCTCCGCGCAAATCGGCGATTTTAAATAAAATTTCCGAGCCATCGCAGGGAGAACTAGGCCTCGAAATTTCAAACGGTAAAACGGACTTCCTCGGTGCATGTTAGGTAAAAGTCTGAGCTCTCAACGTGCAGGCACCGACTTTGCCGTCCAGTTTTATAGCGCTGGCAGTGCATGCACATTTCGCTTTGTCGACACGGGGGGCGGGATTGTCAGCGTGGAGATACGCTCCGATAAAAAACCGAAACCCAGAAACACGCCCAAATTGAGCATATTTTTTAAAATGCCGTAAGGTGCTGTGCATGCCCTATATCGTTGTAATGTGGGTGCATTTAGTAGTTTTCAAGGATGCTTAGCAAGATTCTAGTTTGAAAGCATCCCTTTAAAATTCATAATTAACAATTTAGTTCCACGAAATTAATTAGTATAAGGACGCAATTATATTGAAAGCTGATAATTTTCCTGAATGTGCCTTTGAGACAGACCACTACGACGTCGACCCTTTTCCGTGAGATGCGTAGTTTTTGCAGGAGTGATTTTGACCCGCGTTTTCGGAAGCATCCTGCACAGTGCCTGCATCACGTCTCTGACCGGTGTATTTGCTGCATCTTCGTTTGTGGCCCCTCGATTTCCGCTTGACGTCGCAGGCGTCAAGCAGAAATACAGTGAAATCTCGGTATAACGAACTTCAGGGGACCGCGGAAAATTGTTCGTTATTCTGAAAGGTCGTTATAGTGAAAACCGCGAAATTAACCATAATTACTTATTTTCCAATGATTAAAAAGTCCTACCTTTACAAAGGTGGGTCCTCGAACTTGTTTTGCAGAAAGATGCACAAGTCAACATCAGACAAAACACATTTATTTAAAGGAATCGGTGATTTTTTTTTTTTTGGTGCGTGCAGTACAAAAGCTTTGCTGCACAAAAGAACGTTCTATTTTTATTTTTCTTGGTGCGGCAGCACCGCAGCACGAACGCCGGCTTGCTTTGTGGACGCAATAAACAGAAGCTGCCGCGTCTGACAAAGCTCACAGCACACGCAGAAGTGAGAAACGAAGATGACAAAGATTAACCCGACGCGTCGCCGGCGACGCAGCCAGTGCGGTGCCATCGTAGACTGGCGTGCTTCGTAAAATAGCCGTCAACGCAAAAAAAAAGGAAAAAGAATCGTCAACGCAAAAAGAGTTACGTTTTCGCCACGCTTCCTATACAAAAACAAAAAGCAAAAAAAAGTTCTCTTCAGCTTTTTTTTTTTTTTTTTTTCCTCACTTTCTTAGATTTTGCGCGCACGTCCTCCCTGCCTTCCTCTCCCCCTTTCCGAACCCTCGCCCTTGCGCTCTGCGCTGGCAAAACCCGTCGCAGTTTCAACAACAAAAAAGAAAACAAAATAGTTTGTCTTTTGTTATCTCTCGCGCTGTCTCACGTTTTCAACGGAGCGAGTTGCAACTTGCAAGGCGTCCGCTCGCCGTGTCGCCTGCTAGCCTGCCGCTCCGGCTGCCGTTCACTGAAACCTTAGAATTGCCACACTTCAGAATATGAGTTCGTAGTACTGAGGTGTTGTTAACATGATGCGGAGCTAAATATAGTGCTCGTTATTTTGAAATGTGGGTGCATTTAGTAGTTTTCAAGGATGCTTAGCAACAAAATGTAAGGGCGCAAACGAGCTGGTGTACATTGCACATGGTTGAGATAACCCCGAGACTGCGGGTAAACGACACGACACTAAAAAGTCTCTAACACAGCTGAAATTTTTATTTTCCGAAACCTGGGTATATAGGCACTTCAATACAAAAGAAAAAAGGGGGAGAGGGTGAGAACCCCAAAGAATGCCACTTTTTCCACCAACGAATCCTCTGACAAAACAGCAAGGACAATGGACTCTGCCTCATGCACTTCTCTTATCTTTGACCCCTCGCTTCCCGACAACCAAACACACTGGCACCCCCAAGCCCAGTAACACACATACAAAAAGAAAAGAACGACCCAACGTCCCCTCTACCTGGAAACCTACAGACATAAACCTTGAAGGTCAGAACTTTTCACAGCCTAAGAAACTGCCGAAGTTCGTTGTCCAATCCAAACGAACTTCGGCAGTTTCTTAGGCTGTGAAAAGTTCTGACCTTCAAGGTTTATGTCTGTAGGTTTCCAGGTAGAGGGGACGTTGGGTCGTTCTTTTCTTTTTGTATGTGTGTTACTGGGCTTGGGGGTGCCAGTGTGTTTGGTTGTCGGGAAGCGAGGGGTCAAAGATAAGAGAAGTGCATGAGGCAGAGTCCATTGTCCTTGCTGTTTTGTCAGAGGATTCGTTGGTGGAAAAAGTGGCATTCTTTGGGGTTCTCACCCTCTCCCCCTTTTGTCTTTTGTATTGAAGTGCCTATATAACCAGGTTTCGGAAAATAAAAATTTCAGCTGTGTTAGAGACTTTTTAGTGTCGTGTCGTTTACCCGCAGTCTCGGGGTTATCTCAACCATGCTTAGCAAGATTCTAGTTTGAAAGCATCCCTTTAAACTTCATAATTAACAATTTAGTTCCACGAAATTAATTAGTATAAGGACGCAATTATATTGAAAGCTGATAATTTTCCTGAATGTGCCTTTGAGACAGACCACTACGACGTCGACCCTTTTCCGTGAGATGCATAGTTTTTGCAGGAGTGATTTTGACCCGCGTTTTCGGAAGCATCCCGCACAGTGCCTGCATCACGTCTCTGACCGGTGTGTTTGCTGCATCTTCGTTTGTGGCCACTCGATTTCGTCAAGCGGAAATACACGCTATATCCTGCGGGTGATGCAGCAAAAGAGAGAGAGAGGGAGAGAGAGGGAGGGAGGGAGAGGGAGAGGGAGAGTATTGTGTGTTGTGTGTGTGACGGAGCCTCGGCAATGGTTGATCTTACGAGGCTACAAAAAAAGGGGCTACAAAAAAAGACGCAAGAGAGATTGGATACATCGGAGGCCTAAAGGGAGAAGAGAGTGGCCACTCTCGTCAAGGAGCTTGAACAAAAGAAGCAAAGGATCTTCAATGAAGCACAGTCGCGGGCTTCTCGTCTCGATAAAGAACACTCCGAAACAATGGGCCCTGGAAAATGTTTTATTCTAGACATCTTCGAGAGTGACTCGAATAAAATATCTTACATTGTGAATAATGAACTAGTATTTGTGATGGCAGTAGTCGGAATTATTTTGCAGGACGTGGGTCAGAGAATTGAGGTAGTCGGGGAAAACCTGGAAAAGTAGGGGAATTTAGAATAAAAAAATTTGGTAGACCCCCTGGGTGGGTTTAGTGCCCATCTTGTTGTGGGCTGCAATGTAAGTATTATGGGACATTAATCGTGGCTTTCATCTTGAAGGGGAGGTGAGACTTCTTAGGCTGTATTTCTTATTTTTTTCCCCTATTTTGGTCAAGATCAACATGCAGATATATTTCTCAGTTGTAATTTTTTATATTCAATTAGATTTATAATAACAGCTCTCCTCCAGTAAGAGATAGGGTCAAAGGTCGGATTTAAATGACCTAGTAATTTCTTTGTGGTAATTAAGATAGATGACCTTTGAATAAACAATTCCTTTGAACTCTGCGATGGTTCCTAAGGGTGCACCTTGTACCCTGTTCCACTTTTGTACGATAAGTGGACCACTAATTTGGAGGGAAACAAATGGGACATTTATTACCCAAAGTTGCAGCTAACTACCCCTTACCTACCCTGTTTAGGAGAAAATGGAAAGCTTTGGGGATACGGTTCATTACTGTTGAAAACGAAATTCCAAAATCGAAACAACGGAGAACATGCAGGAGAGCTGGGGAACTTTCAGCATCTTGAAAACCCGAGACTTAAAAACAAAACGGCGGACAACACGCATACAGGGCTCCAGGCGCTGTATGTTGTCCACTTTTTTTGTTCCTTCGGGTTTTCAAGATGTTAAAAATTTCCAAGTTCAGTGCAATTCGTTGATGAGGACGTTCTCAAAACATCATTAAGGCAGTGGGTCTTGACTCAAAATGATGCTGGGACAACCATACTTGAAGTTTACCTATGCTTTACATCGGGTTTTTTGATATCTAAATATATATTTTTTTAATGCTAGCAAGTCTGTTAGGCATTTGTATCTGCAATATTCTGAACTGCAAAGCCTCAAAATAGTGTTTTTTTTTTTCCTAATATTAGCTGGTTAGCAGTTTTGCTCCATTTAAAGACCTGTATCTCCTCTTAGAAAAACACCAAACTCAGAAAAAAACATTTGATCTAAATATCGGACAGATTTGTCGCAAAATATATAATAATAAAAAAACAATTCAGAGCAATAGTATGTACTTCGTGAGACATATTTGGACCTATGATATTGCGTTAGCTGTTACATTCTGGGAGAAACGGCGATAGGGAGCCTGGGTTTTTGGAACATGATAAAAAACAAAAAAGCGCACAAAAACACTAGGACAGGGACAGGAACGGAACGCAGAAGACAGACAAGGGGTTTTCATGCAGCGTTTATTCCATGGCAGCCCGTTCGAGCGAAGAGCCCCGTGCACGGGGGCCTATCTAAGCTTCAAATCGAGCGCCAGGCTGTCTAACGAGGCAGTATCTAAACAGTGTGTCACGATAAGCGATCCACGCACAAAAACAATAGAACAACACCATACCAAGAGGCGCAACCAAAAGAAAGTTTAATTTTGAGATGTTAGTTTCGGTTTCTGCCAAAGCTTTTAATGTAACACTAAACCAAGGAAGAACAAAAAGGAATTCTTTTTCTACCCATTGTAAAGCTCCGAAAGAACGCCCAACCAAAATGAAGAGATAATGGTGAAAAACATGGGGGTGGGCTATCTTTAGGGATGCCACAGCAAAACTTTATAAAAAAAATTAATGATAAACACCCTGGCACCGGCGACAAACCACGTGATGCGGGAACTGAGACCGCAGATCGCGGACATGGAAAAGTCGCGTTTCACGATGCGATAAACGCGCAGGAATTCACTATGAACTCCTGTGTCACGGGAAAGGACACCTACCGCAGGTTGCGGACGCGGCAAATTTCATAGTGCGAAGACTCGCGGAAACCTGCAGAGAACTTGCATCTCACGGGAGCGAATATGGCGGACGCGGCAGATTCAACTTTTATGCTGCAATAAACACGCGGGAACCCACTACAAACTTGCCTGTCATGGGAACCAATATCGCGTGCACAGATTGTGGACAGAAAAGCGGGAATCCGCTACAAACTCATGTGTTACGGGAACAAATACCTCAGATCGCGGACGCTGCAGAATCATATTTCACGATGCAATATACACGTGGGACTAACTCGCGTGGAATCGAGATTGCGGACAAAAACGCAGGAATCCGCTACAAACTTTATGTCACGGGACCGGATACTGCAAATTGCGGATGCAACAGATTCACATTTCACGATGCAACATACACGCGGGAACAACTCGCGTGTTACGGGAGCTGATATCGCGAGTGGAGATACCGGACAAAAATGCGGGATCCCGCTATGAACTTGCTTGTCAGACGTGCCAGTACAGCAAATTACGCAATTGATGCAGTTCCCGTTGGACATCGCGTGACGTCCGACGGGACTTGGGGGGGAAGATGTTTGTGAATTCTTATGTCACAGATATTTCGCCAGAAAAACGGGATGGGCGATCTTTCACCTATATTTATGCTACAATACGAATTTGATTTGTGGGCGAAACCGAAATTGTACCCCTGTGAGATGATGATGATAGCGTTTATATCCAACTATACTCCGTTTCACGATACCTTGACGAACTGTGGAAGCTGTGGCCCCCGCAACTTAATAAGGGCGTCGGAGCGAGGCACGTGACGACACTCCATGGTCCAGGTCACGGAGGCCTCGTTTGCGCCACAGCAACAGCGTCGTCCGCGACGAAAAGTAGTTCTGGGCTTCTTTTTCGACAATTGAACTCGCGTGATTGCATCTCTATCAACACTACTCTACACGACACAGAAGAAAGACAAAGACTTGTTACTTTTCAATGATACTTAAAGGGTAACTGCAAAGAAAAAAAAAGTTTTTTTTTTTTAACAGCCTAATTGGGACAAGCATGTCGAAAAAACAATTTTTCCGCGAAAAAAAAAATTTTTCACAGCAATGTTTATTGCGTGAGACCGATTTTAGTTTGCGGCTATTTCGTCTGTTTTAAATCGCGCGCCACGAAGTTGGGATTTCATGACGTCACAATCCCAATCGGCTTCTATACTTCTCATTGGCTAAGAGTTTGATTGACAGCTTAGATTTTGGTTGTTAAACCTTAGTTATATGTTGCAATTTCCTTTTGAGCGGCATATTTTTACGTTTAAAGAATAACCCATGTGAGGAAAGTTACTATTCTTTACAAAAGGTTTACAAAACGGGCACTTCCGTTTGGATTCATACCATAACAAACAAAAGCTTCGCCATTCTTTCATGGCCGCCGAAGTCTCTGCTCCTGCCTGTCTTGCCTACCTCGACTAGTCGTTTCGCCGAAGTGATCAGTGTTTCGTGCTGACCCAGGTGCTTGAGTGAGACTTCTTGAAGTGAAGTAGTGTGTGTTTAGCAGCTGTCGCAGGTGTTAGTGATAGGAAGCGACGCGGGGTTTTGGCTTTCATAGCGCGGTTCTTTTGTTTTCCTCTTTGCTTGCTTAGCGTGCTTTTTTTTTTTTGCTTGCTTGCTTGCGCGTGCAAATGCCGACTTTTCAGAGATGTCAGATGAGGGATCCAGACAGCGAGCCTTCCAGCAGCCATGTCGCCCCGAAAGGAATGCTATTTGGCTGGAGGCAGTGAAGCGTTCGCGTAGCGACAAACGTGTCCAGTTACGTTCTCGTCATATCACTCCGGAGGCCGTCGAGATTCGCACTGGGTGCATCGAACGTCCGTGACTAGACACACAAAATAAAAAAAAACACTGTTTTCACTACGTAAAAAATGGTCTCAGTTCATGCATCTGTGGGCAGGGACGAAATCTTGCCCAAGTTTATTCACACCGCACGATGAGCGCAACGCGTCGCTGTGCAAACGCAGTCCAACAACACGAAGCATAAAAACGGCAGATTTAGGACAATTCGGAGTTTATTGTTTAATTAAAACAATGTAATTTTGTTAAAACGCCCGCAGCTTTTTACTCACGGTATGCGTCGGGAATCTTCCACATTTTGAAACAGAACGAAGGAAGATTTACTTTTAAAAGGACTCGCTGCGTCCTCCCGGACCAGTTTGACTGGATCAGGTGACGACGACGAGACTTAACCCGTTAAACATCAACACCACAATAACCAATTTGCGCTCCGTGTTAGCGTGGGTGTCTAGTTCGAAGCACCGCACCACGCACACCACGAACGTTTCAGTTCTTTGTCGCATCGCCGTGTTGCACCAAACAGAACGAGATCGCCGAAGTCAACGCAGCGCTGTCGTGACCTTGGCTTGTGGTTGCGCACTCGTGGACCCTGTGACTCCCTTCGCTTTCAAAGCCCACACGACGATTACGAATGATACTTTCCGTCTTCCGCGAACATCACAGGGGCACTTCTCCGGTCACGTCTTCGCTATGAGCTCGCAGACCGCGCAGCCAGCGCAGCTTCTGGTTTAACGTGCGTTGTTGCCAGATCTGACCGGAAGTCGAGACGCTGCGTCAGGAGAGTGCGGGGCGGGGCGTACTTCTCCTCCGTGGGGGTCGAAAGAGCGGGAGTTTCAAATGTGGAGAGGTTCTGACTCCGGCTAAATTACTTCCTGTGGCGTAAATATTGCTAAAAAAATTCATTTTTTTCGCGGAACATTTGTTTTGCGACATGCTTGTCCCAATTAGGCTGTTTAAAAAAACACTTTTTTTTCTTTGCAGTTACCCTTTAAGGGAAGACACCACCTTAAAATTGCAATTTTTGAGAAAAAAAAACGACTTTTCCTATTTTTATGAATTGTGGTTTCACAACTAATACTGTGTGGTGGCCCGTGGCCCGTGTAGACAGGCTCCAGACAGCGGACTGTTCTACGACGAAGACCGCGCAAGTGGACGGCGGCCGTAGGGGTGAAACCCGGCACCGCGCATTCCGGAGAGGGAGAGCTCGGTGGCCGAGCGACGGGGGACCGTTAGCTCAAGAGCCAGACGGCTTAATGGGTTCTCCCTCGTCCACATGAAGACAACTCGCTGAGAGGGAGTGTTCGTCTGGGGCTCGGAAAGGAAACATGTCTTTCGATCCGCCTGTTAGCTTTGGTTATCAAACTTATGTAGTCCTCGTTAAACAGTTATCTCGTTTTACTTTCCCTATATCGAAGTTCCTTCGCGACCACAATTGGTGACCCGGTATTCTGGGGACACACCCCCTGGGAGGGTCAACTTTTGAACCCTTGGCTTAACATTAATGAAATTTACAGGGTAAACTGGTGGTCATGCTAGAGGGTGCAGAACAAAATTTCAGGTCTGTCGGTTACGTGGGAAGGAAATTAGAGAAGCTTCTATCAGCAATACGCCTACATTGTTTAGTTATTCTATCGTCAGAAGAAAACTATCACAATATTCAAGATTTTTATTCGCTATATATCTAGCAGAATGCCTAGGAGGTGCAGCTATGGAAAGTTTTTTGTAAAAAGTCGTTTATTTCTATAAATTTTCTCTTCTGCAAAATTGGTCAACTTTTTGGACTTCTGTGTCTTTGAAAAAATGTCAACATTTTTTATAAAAGACATCCGTAAAGTGACAAAAACATTCCATAGCCGCATTCCTATTTCAGTCGGGAAAAGTGAAGAATGAGCCTTCTTTGTATTGCCATTATCAAACGATAGATTGACTAAAATGGAATTTATACCAAAAAGTGGAACAGAGAAAAATGTGTTCAAAGTGCTCCAATCCCTACCCTTTCTTTAGCTTTGGTGTACAGAAAATAATTTATAAAAAATTAACTATGCAGTGTAAACTAGTGAAAATTTCTGGGAATACTCTCTAGATGTTGGTGGATGTAAATATGTAATTTTTCAAAATCAATGTTTTTTGCAGAATTTGTTTTTTCTGGGTAGTGTCCCCCCTTAAGCAACCTTTTCTCGACGAGCGCCATGGCTAAGGGCGACGACCACGCCCAAACATTGGCGCAGCAGGAACAGCAGCAGCAACCATCCTCCGTGGCATCACAGGCTCTGAAACTCCCACTGTTTTGGCCCGCTGGCCCTGCGCTCTGGTTTGCCCAAGTGGAGGCCAAGTGAAGCGACATACATCAATAGCTGTGTACCTCCCCCTGTAGCTTATCGGAAAATTGTCCTATGGAGATGAAATGTCATACAGTGCATTTAGGCAACGAGATGAATAGACCCTCCAAATTTCATCAATATTGAGCGACTGGTTTAAAAATCGACACTTGAAGGTGGTGTCACCCCTTAATTCGGATCATCCCATTTCGAGAACAATGTGGCTTTTGAACGACGTTTGAACGGTCCCAGACCCTGTAATCGGCCGCTTACGCTCAAAATGTCACCGTGGCGTTAGCACCCGCCTCAGATTCGCGGGGGTAAATTGAGCATATGGCTGTCTCACAAACTGTTCCCAAAGAGCTCGCTACTCTAGCGGATGGCAATGTTGCAGCGGTGGACATTCATCCAAAGTTGGTTGGTTTCTCAACAGACGACTCTTTACCAGCATACGACAGCCAGTTCCTCCGGGCCTCGCATTTGGCACAGGGACACAAGCGCTCCCGTGACGTGGTGTCACATGCCTCACTCCAACGCTCTTATTGGGTCGCGGGGGCCGTAGCCTCCGCAGTTTGCCAAGTTGTCGCGAAACGGAGTGTAGTGTAACAAAATGTTTAGCTGGGCTTGTTGGTTCATGACTGGAAATGAGCGCCAAAGAAACGGGGACAGGTGAAGAAGTAGACGACAACACGGGGCGCACTCGCAACAGAAAGTTTATTAGCAAACACACATGCTTAAATACCTAAAATATACCTAGTCACTTCCAGCGTCCCCCCTCTCTTTCTAAATATAAACATTCTTTATCTGATAAGGCCACAGACTGCTATATCAGCCCCTCTTGTTTTGATGACGAATGCTTCGTGAATCTCTCTGGTTGTTTTTTTGCTGTGTCGCCCCAGGATGATTGTGTTTGACAACTTCGGGGTGCATGGGCATCGATCACAATGCACGGCCAAATGGCCTGACGGTGTCTGTTTGATAGTTGCCGCGTGCTCCCTTGCACGATCATTAATGCAGCGGCCTGTTTGCCCTACATATGAGCGCCCACAGGACAATGGTATATCGTAGACGACAGATGTTTTAAAATCCGCAGTATAGTGTGCACTCTGAGGTCCAGCGAACTCGGAGCACACACTACTAGTTGGGTACAAATTTTATCATCATCATCATCATCATCCCACAAGGGTACAATTTGAGTTTCATCTGGAAAATGAAAAATTTTGTATTGTAATATTAAAATTGGGCAAGAAAAAAAATTTTTTTTTGTGACAAACTTTTATTTTTAGAGCGTTCCTTTAATGCGACTTGCAGTGTAAGCGGTCCGGTAAAAAAAAAAAAAGAAAAGACTAGTGGAATTCCCCGGCAGCAACGGTATTGACGGGGTTCTGTCTTTCAATGCAGGGCACGGAGGTTTCCATACAGGACGTGAAGCGTGTCTACTCCCTGTTCCTGGACGAGTCTAGGTCGTCGCAGTTCCTCAAGGAGTACCAGCAGGAGTTCATGTTCAACGAGATGGGTGAGCGGGGGGTCGCTCGCCGGCCCGTCCAGGCATTCCACCCCGGAGGGAGTCCGGGACGCGTCTCCGACTTGCCCATTTGTCGCGTCCGAAAAACCGGTTCCTCGATTTCTGCCTGTCGATGTCGTAAACGTGTCGTGTCGACGTCATAAACGCTATACGCGGCGGCCGGAGATTGTTGAAGCGATGACAGTTTCGTCGACATTTTCATAGACGAAACCGTCATTGTGGCGTAGGAGATTTGATGGTGTAACGAAGCCTTCTGGTTAGCGTATGGGGGGTGGAACATGCAAAAAGAACTGCAAATAATACAACAATCTGACTTCAAATATGCGCATAATTATGAAAGCAGGTAAAAATTTAGACAACATTAGGCACAGCGGTTACATCTTTGGGGCTAAGATTGTATACCGTAACATCCCGAGATATGTTTCACCCCCGAAGGATGACCCACGCCTACTTTTGGCGCAATTCAGTATTTTTTCTCAAAGCACCGAAAGATAGCCCACTTCTAGTAATTGCACTGCCCGGGCCAACGGTGACCTCGGCGGAAACGGGGACACTTGGGCAGGTGATGAATGCTGACTGCGAAGGACTGTCGTCTTTGGTTCACATCCCCCCTGCAGCGATTACAAGTTTGAAAGGTCACAAGACCTATCTGACGAAGCGATTGAAATTTTGTTTGGGAGCGACAGCAACTGCTCGTTTAAAGGTTTTGAGGTTGAGTGAACGAAGCGTAAACACACCTTCACATTCTTTTGCTACGAGTGTTTTTTTTTTTTTTTTTTTTTTACTTTTCTTTGTTATATTTTGAAAGTTAGCCCACTCCCTGTTTTCACCCGATTTGCTCTTAATTTTAGGTGGGCTATCTCTCAAGATACTGTCAAACCCGTTTATAACGAACAGCAGAAAACGCTACGATCAGTTCGATATAGCAAGTAGTTCGATATAGCAAAAACCATTTACAACGACCTTCCACGATGCATTCGTTGTAAGGCGAGAGCTTCTCTTTCTTTCTCATCTCTTCACTTCTGCCTTGTAACAACGCTCTAGAAATCTTTTTTTTTTTCTTGCATGCTGCAGAGATTTTTTTTTTTTTTAGCTTATTTCTCCTCCTGAATTGCTTCTCTTCGTGGGCAAACGCTTTGGGAGGAAAAGTTATTTTTTTTCTGTGCATGCCTGCAATGTATTTTTTAGCTTTCTCCCCTCGTGAATCGCTTCTCTTTGCTCAATTTTGTTTGCAACTTGAGCTTTTGGAATTTTCTCTCCTACTTCTTTTTGGGGGGAAGGGACAGGCTAGAAGACGATTGTTTGCGTGTTTTTGGAAGCCTTCCTGGGGGGAGGGGGAGGAGGAGGAGGAGTTTGATATAATTGATATGTTGTTTGTTATAAAAAGTATGTTTTACATGCTTTTTTATTTCAGTTTTCCGTGAGTTCGATATCGACAATAATTCGCTGTACTTGGGTTTGTTCTAAATGGGTTTCACTGTACTACGGTAGTCTGAAAAAGAAAATTTCTGTTCCTTTTTTTTTATTTCTGCACTTAATGAGTGCAGAGAAGTGTACACGCGGCGTGGCAAGGTGAGGCTAAATATTTACCGAGTGCCAATAGGAAATTCTCAAATCAAGTATGAATCAAATATTAAAAATATTCCATTCATATTCTAAGTTTTGGGTGTTTGCACACCCCCTAATCCCTTTCATTTTAGGATGCAATTTCAATTAAAAAAAATTAATTTGCGAGGCGCGGGAAATAAGTGGTGTCGTTCTCTCCCGTCTTTTCAGTGGGCGACATGGAAATGGAGACGGCGTGAAGTATGTGAGCGGGCCGATCTGGAATCGGGTTCCTCCCTTCATCACTCGACCCTTTTGTTGCCTTTTTTTTTTTTCATTTGCGCCTCATTGTTCGAAATGTTTCAAGAGCCATTAAACGGAGCCCTCTCTCACGCCCACCAATGGGGGTTACCACAAGGGTTGCATTCTCACTGGGACATCGTCCATCCCTCGCCCCACTGCTCCGAAAGCGGGATTGCTCGCAGATTTGTTCTTGCCATGGTCGCCGGATAGGCTACACTTCAGAGTAGCGACACCCAAGCCATCTTGTCGCCCAAAACCATTTCTGTCCGAAATAGCGGAAACTTAAGATGGTCTGCGACGGAGCAAAGCGACATTACTTGTGCTTCCCTGCGCCGTAGCCAAAGCTCGGGGAGTCACATTTTTTTATCGTAACTTCGGTCTGTTGCAGGTTTGGAATAGCGGCGCAAGTCCTTCCCACAAAGTGCTCTGCTCGTCGTGATTGGGAGTTCCTTCTCTCCACTTGCCTCCTTTCCGGCGTTCACTGTGTTGGAGTGGAGGGTTTTGTGGGAGGAGCTTGTCCCGCACCCGCAACGGACTCTACGGCTTATTGCGTCTGCTCCGCAATAGGCAACAAGATGGCGGCTTCCACAAGATGGTTGGGAAGCGAGGTGTCGGCACTCTAGGTGTAGCCTCTTTAGGGGCTCCAGGGGCTGCCATTAACTGTTTTGAAGCTTTCGCGAGAAAATTGTCTGCCGTTCTCTTTGCTGGTAGCTGTTTCTTCGGCGCGAATGACGAACGTTCGGCAGGCAAACGACTGCGTTGATCTCTGGCATTGCGTAGTTTGGGTGACAAAACGTGGCTGAAAGGCAGCTTCTGGCGAAATCAGGGTCTGCTTTGAAAATCTTTGTGTGGTTGGGGTCAGAACTGAGGTAAGGAGCTGCTTGCCAAATTTTCTGTTCAGAAATGTGCGCAGTGTTTTACGAGGTGCGCTTTTAGCCCCTTGACGGTCGTCGCCGCACGTGTACGGCGGTGGCTCCACATTTTAAAGTTCCTGCCTCGACGCGAAGCCGTGTGCTCCCCGGGAGGTGTTGCCATTTGTTTTGTGCTTGGCCAACTGTAAGCATGATTTTTGCACTGTTTTTCACCTTTCCGGGGTTATTTATAGTTTCAAGGTTGGGAGGGCGACATGTGCGAGAAGGCCGCTTTGTGTGTCGGCTGCTTTGGCAGTAGTGACAGAGTGCCGGCTCTTTCGATTAATATTTTAACTCTTCTCAGAATTAAATTTGGAGAATGAGAGCTCATCATCACAAATAGAAGCTCTGTAAAGTACCTCAGATTTGGAATCTGAAGCTGCTGGAATATCGCAGAAGTGGATGCGCTAAAACGAAACCGAATAAAGGAAAGGTGATAACTTTTTGCCCTTAATATTTCTGTTCAATGCTTCTAAACCTGAACAAGTTGCAAGCACTGTACGTGCTCCCATTAGATAATGAAAAAGGAAACCTGCTCATTGGCCCTTTGGAAACGAAACCCAACCACTGGGATACATCTTACAAGAAAAAGAAAATGACCATGAAAGAGTTAAGAAGGTGTTTAGTATAACTCTTAAAGTTTTGGGTTTGTCACGAGAACGCGACCAGGAGAAGTCATCGAAGGGAAGCCCCGACTATGTTTTCTCTCCCAAGTGAAGGAAACCTAGGAGGTAGCGGCATTTTCTGTCCTTTCTTTTTACTCTTATTCCGTTTTATTTTTGCATTTCAAAATGTGCCATACCCTTCAACAGTCAGTCGAGGGTTGTACAATTACCGGTGGATCACCTCCTATGAAAGTTTTTGCGCAATTTCTGTCGTTATCAGTAAATCTGGATGTCTTTTTCTTTACTACATTGGCAGAGAAATTTTGAAAAATGCAATTAGCGGCTTGTCTTGGAAATAATTGAGATGCTTATCGTTGTCTTGAAATTGATGCCGGTGCTGCGTAATTTGCTTCGATAGATAACCCAGTTATGCGCAGCCACGTGTTGCTTCTTGCTCTAACCAGATAAGGCGTAGACTACTTCCCGAAATTCCATTCAACAAACAACGCGTATTACGAGACCTGGTTAGTCATGAAGAGGAGCGGCATAATTTCGGTTTTGATTGCCTCGTTGGCAAAGTCGTGCATCTCGGCACCGCACGAATATAAAGTCCGCGCCCGCTCGTGTTGCACCCATTCGTCTTCGTGAGAGCCCCCGTTGAAACACGGAGTTCCAGCGGCCGCAAGGACCCAGCTAGGCTTAGCGAGGAATAAGAGTACGGCCGGCCGCGTCCCATACCTTTCTGGCAGCCTGGCTTGTACCACTCCAGAGTCGCGGGTCATTTAAGAAGCGTGGGACATTAAGACAATGGAATGGGATGATTGGCCCAGTACCCTTCTTCTTCCTGCGTTTTTCATAGCACAAACTCTGGCACGTCAAGAGCCCCCCATAAAAACATGCTCGAGCATTTTACCCGTATTGGTAGGGTAACGCCTACAGTATTATAAAGTCGCATACTCGAAAATGCGAGCATCGTATTTGGTCGCGACGAGATGTCGTGAAGCGAGGTTGGCAAATAGAAATCGCAACTGAGGCCAAAGGGTTCCCACGACGCTTCACTTAGATTTTGCAAGAGGTCTGTTAGTTTTATTCTGAGACTTACAAAGAGAGTCCTGTGTTTTCTGTAAGTACTAGGCTGCAACTATTTGAATTTGAATCAAATAATGATTGTTCGAATAATTCAATTCGACTTTCGGATTCCTAGTATTCGGGTTTTGACGTATCTCGCTTCATCGAATGATATTACTGTTGGCAACAATGCAGGTTTATTCAGGAAGGCTCTTCATATGGGGAAACAGTCCTGTGGTGGATCTAAATCAAGCCTTCATCCAGCATCTTGACTAATGAATCATTTGGACAGAAACTAGTTTGTTTCTTGCGTTTCTTAAATGTAGCAGTCATGCTCCAAGCTTTCTGAATTCGCTCAATGAAAACCACACGTGTCTCTGTTTTTAATACGAGGATCTTTCGTCACCTGTAGCCAGCCCTGTGCACTATAAACCTACTCTGGGTTGTTACGCCCATAATACAACAAATTATGAAACTATAAATACCTAACGGTACTAGCTAAAACTGCCTCTTTTGGCAACTCATTGCTGCCCGTGATGCCGACTAAGGGCTAGGCGACGCAAGACGTCACCCGATTCAAATGAATCGGTCGTGTCCGACCATTTATCCAGCACGCTTTGCATCAACACATAGAATGGGCGGACACATTCATTGAATCGTTAGTCCATCATTTAAGTGCCGTCATTAATGTCGTTTTTAATCATGCTATCTCTTCGTTGCGCATGCCCCACAAAAAAATAAACCCCAAGGGCGTCTTTCTCATCTATGCAACTTTTTTCTTTAGGTAGTTTTGTGAATATTGCAAATAAACTTTTTGGTATTCATATTCGATTTGACACTCGAATCTAGTCGAAATTTCGCTGTACCTGCAGCTCTAGTAAATACCGATCAACCTTGAAAATCAACCCCCCAGCCAGTTTTATCAAAATCGGAGAGAACCTAAAAATTCCGAGTCAAAGCTGTTCTTGAATGAGAAAACTCTAGTTTCACAGAAAGAAAAACTTTATCTAAGCTCCATTTTGTACAGACTGGGAGCACAGCCTTACGTCGTTAGCTTCACTTGTCTGTACAGGGACTGCCTGCAATGCTGCTTCTTTCTTATGAAGCACACATCTTACGTCATTAGCTTCGCTTGTCTGTACGGGGACGTTTTCCAAGCTTTCCAGTCATGCGTATACATTCCTTAAACGTTGGGAAATTCCGTGCTCGTGTCCTATTTTCTTCATCCTAAATAAACCCCAATTTCTTGTGGGACACCAACATTCATAGTACCGAAAAAACTACACACCGATAAAACAGCCTCGAATCCAAGCAAAAATAAACCGCATCAACACGAAACTCTGCTTAGAAGACACACAGTTACAAAATTACACTTTACCAACCTCCGTGTCATTTGAAAGAGTTATATTACTTTTTTTCTTTTTTGTTTCTGGCCCGTGAATTGCTCTGGAGTCTCGGCAAAGGACGTGCGGTGCTGGGCTGTCAAAGATGTGTTGCCAGAGGTGCAAATTGTTTTGTGCGTATACTTTCCGTGAGATTTTGCCTGAAAGCCAAGTTTCGGAGACTTCTGGATTACTAGAAAACCACTTGGGCAGAGGGTCACATAATTCCCAGCATGACGCCCATGATTTGATGTGGAAGAACTAGCAGGTTATGGGGTGTTGATTTCTGAAAACGTAAAATGAAACAATATTTATTTATTAATTTATTTATTTATTTACCCTTAGGGTGGTCGCAGCATTACGGGGGAGTGTGTTACGGGCACAGCAGGAAATATAATGGCTAAATGAATGTACAGGTAGGATTCCTGAGAAAACAAATTTGCATTTGTATTTCGATTTATCTATCAATCCGTCGTACGCAGAATTGAGTTTTATGAGGAACACGGCAGATGCTAGCTCCAGCATCATCCTTCCAGGCATGCTACGCCGTGTCTAGTAGTGTCACCATGCCCTCCTTTTGTATTGTTTATTTTTGTTGTTGTTTTCAACGCTTTGGCAGCTGCCGAATTCTCAAAGCGTCTTGGAATCCTCTCTCCTGCCTCTTCTGTTTTCCTTTTAGAGCGCAGCTCTTAGGCGCCCGTTTCCGGCTTGAGCGGCGTCGCCGTCGGCGTAACCGCAAGGTCACGTGACCCTCCCCAAGGTCACGTGACCCTCCCCAAGGTCACGTGACCCCCCCCAGGTCACGTGGGCCCCCAGGTCACGTGATCCCCCAGGTCACGTGGCCCCCCTGGTCACGTGACCCTCCCCTCCCCCTCCCCCCCCCCCCCCCCTCCCCCTCTGCGCCTTCCCCCCCTCCTCAAGAGCTGCGCTCTAATTCGGCGTTACAGGGAGATGTAAACGGCTTCCATTTTTCATTGTTGTTTGTGTTGTCCACAGTTGAGTTTCGTGGCCAGTGGAGCTCGCGGCGGAGGTGTTTGGCATCCGGCCAACTAGGCCAACTCTCCGATTGTGGCACGCTTCATTTTTAATCAATATTAGCTTCACTAAGAATGCAATTCTGCATTTAGAAATGTTAAAAGGAGCACTTTTGAAAGCAGGTGAGTCAAGAATGGTTGCAATTTTTGGGGCAGCTGGCTCCAGTCTTAAGAAGGGCATGGGATGAAGTAACAGCAGAATGCATTTGTGTTACATGAGACACTGCCAACCTTGTTTTGAGTTGGGGTTTTGTTTTTGAGTGAATGCATGAGCATCAAATATGGTGGGAGCTTTCTTAATGCCCAGTCTGTGCCATTCCTGACCCGATTAGGAGTTTCCACGTGTTTTTGCAGCTGAGGAAAAGCCACAGCAGCAACAAAAATGAGAGCACTCGTTACAGGGTGGTGCTGAAGTCTGCCAAAACGTAAATCCAAATCCGTATGTCTTGTCCAGTTTCTTGCAAAGAAGTGTGCTTTTGTTGCACATGGTTGGGGGATGCGTCTTGTGAAATAGTTTGGTGGGAGTGGGTGAAGCTAAAGGCGTAGAGAGCCAAGCTGATCCACAAAGCGGTTTTCCTGCTATCTCGATTCTGACCATTGGGAGCAGCGCACCTGTGCAGATTGGCCAGGTAATTTCCTCCACGGTCCTTAGGTAAACTGCTCAGTGGCCAAGAAACTTGGGGCGGTTTCTGCTCTAATATGTTTTGTCATCACAAGTGGTGCTGATGCAGTTAAAGGTACAATAAAGTGAAATGAAATAAAAATATAAAAGACATGCCTAGAAAAGTTTAAATATTTTTTTTAAAAGTCAGATGGTGTTTAAAGTTTTTGGAAATATGTCCGCTAGATCTTGAGCATAGATAGCGTTTCCAGTCGTCCATCTTTTCGACGGGTCCTTGGGGGCAATGTTTCATAAAAGAAAATATGCATCCAACGACTTTCTTCCCAGCCGCTTCTCCGAGTCCATGTCCATCTGTTAGGTTCTCCCATTGGTTGACTCTTAATTTCAGCAGGCACCTCTCGTGCCTCGGTTGGTCCCTAGGGAAATCTTTCCTGTAGCATGACAAAAAAGATTCCAGACAAGGTAATTTCAAAACCCCGTTTCTGCAGATGAATATTTCTTTTTTTTTTTTTTTCAAGCTGCAAGTTGATTTTTGATTGTGCTAGGTTTATAATTTGGGGTGGTGGTTTATTTAAATGGCACAGGTACAACCTAACGATTTTCAGTGTCTGCAATTGCGAGAGTTGAAATTGAAAAATAGCGTAGTATTTTTGTGCGAGTGTATTGGACATTTTCAAGTTGTAGCATGCAAGCACTGGCTGCTCTGCTACTGTTACTAATATCTGCACCACATGACAGGTGCTATCAGAAACACAATGGTAGAGGTAGCGGTCTGGAAGAGTTCTTAATGCTTCACCTGCCACCTGGAGTATCTTGTGGAGTGTGGCGCTGGCAGAACAAAGCAGTCGCCCTTAACGTGTTGATGCTAACGAAGTTCGGCACAGTATGTCTAAGCCCATCGAGTCAAGAAACTGCCGTTGGTTGTATCGTTTCTCTTCGACATCGATATAGAATGAGCTTAGCGGTAATGGGTACAATAAAATACCTAAATATTTTGCTTTGTCATTTAATTTTTATTTTCATACATGCATGCGTTAAAAGAGGAAACTCGGGCCCTGTGTCATTGTGTTCATTGTGACAACATAACATTAAGCAAGAATGTAGGACCCCTCTGACTGCCAAAGCATATCATCTTTCTCATCCGGTCACACGCTCTGTTAGTAGTCTTGAGAGCGTCTCAATGAGATTGTAGCTTCTCGTGCTTCTGTTCAGCCCACAGTGGATGCTGACACTAAGGCATGAGCACCCTACTTTGAAATGTATCTCTGCTGTGCAAGCCCAAGCGTCTGCCAAAGCTAGAAGTGTGCATATCTCTCCTTGTTCCTCTGCCTATGGAGTGTATAAGAGAGCACAAAGCGGCATCTTCATTCTGGGCTATCTGCTCGTGCACCAAGCTTTCCTTGACATGCAGCCAGAGAACCTGATTTATGCTTGTCGTTTGGTCCACTGCATTCAAAGGTATCTTCTAACCCTTCCAACTAATGAGGCCCCTGCAATGTTTTGGTAATTTGGGAGCTCGATGCTGTATCGTGATTGTAAAATTCAGCATCGTCACGATGCATGTACGCTACGCCGCTTGCAATCTCTCGTTTTGCTTTGCCTTCCCCTCTTCCTTCACCCTTTCCCCTACACGTTATAAAAGCGATAACTGAATAAACCGAGATGTTTTTTGTTGCCCGCAATCAGCTCGTTTGTATCAGTTCTGTCCCAGACACGAAACATGGTGTCAGAAGTGCCTAAGCATGCAACCCGCCAGTGAACTACTTGGACTCTTCACTCGCTCGGTCAACGCCGTGGTGACAAATAACAGTGAACAAGTGCTCAAAACGTTTCCCCAAGTTTTCACCGGAACTGGGTGCCTTCACCGCCAATACAGCATGGTGCTGCAGGAAGGTGCCGTTCCCGTCATCCAGAGGACCCGGCGTGTGCCGCAAGCCTTACAAGAGCCACTTCGTCAGGAACTCGACCGAATGACGAAGGCCGGCATTGTCACCAGAGTCGAAGAGCCCACGGACTGGGTGAGTCCCTTAGTAATTGTAACTAAGAAGAATGGCGATCTGAGAGTGTGCATGGACCCGAGGAAAATCAATGAATGCCTGAAGCGCGAACATTATGAAATGCCGCGCCGTGAAGACATCGAAGCAGAGATCGCGGGAGCAAAATACTTTTCTCGTTTAGACGCAAATTCAGGGTTCCACCAAATTCCGCTTGACGAAGAAACTTCGAAAATCTGCACATTCACGACTCCTTTTGGTCGCTATCGTTTCTTGCGATTGCCGTTTGGAATCTCGTCCGCCTCGGAAGTGTTTCAAAAAACCCTGAGTCAGATTTTTGACGCGTTGGCGGGTGTACGCGTATATGTCGACGACATTTTGATATGGGCGGCCACGCGACGGGAACACGATGAAAGGCTCGAGGCGGTCCTGGAAGCTGCGCGCAGTGCAGGCCTTACGCTTAACGCTGAAAAATGCGAAATAGGCGTCACTCAAATTTCCTTTTTGGGTGACGTGATATCCGAAGGAGGCATACGACCAAGCTCCACCACTGTGAGGGCCGTCACTGACATGCCAGCACCCACGGACAAGCTAGGAGTGCAGCGAATGCTAGGCGTAGTGAACTACTTCGGAAAGTTTGTGCCTGCACTTGCCGAGAAAACGCAACTCATGCGGCAGCTGATAAAGAAAGACGCGCTATTCGAGTGGAGCGAAAACCACGCAAAGGAATGGAACCAGCTTTGCAAGTACCTCAGCGCGGAGCCTGTGTTGGCCATTTTCGACCCTAAGCGAGAGACCAAGATAACAGCGGATGCTTCCCGGAACGGCATAGGGGCAGCCCTTATGCAGCGTCATGGTGATTCATGGAGGCCAATTGCTTACGCCTCACGCGTGCTGACAGACGCCCAAACAAGGTACTCGCAGATTGAAAAAGAGGCGATGGCGGTGGTGTGGGGTTGTGAAAAATTTCATTACTTTGTTTACGGACGCAAGGTGATTCTTGAAACCGATCATCGCCCGCTGATAGCAATCTCTAAGAAAGCTATCGGCGATATGCCGCCACGGCTCCAGCGTTTCTTCCTTCGCCTGCTCAAGTACGATTTCCACTTGCAGTTCACTCCAGGAAAACAGTTGGTGCTGGCTGACATGCTGTCGCGGGCTCCGATCAGCTCTCCCAACGAGGACGAAGCGAACGAAGACGTGGAAGTACATGCCGTGAGTGTTGCTGCGTCACTGGTCAGCGAGGCGACTCAAGGGCGGTTGGCAAGAGAGACGAGCAATGACAGGTATTTAAAGAGGGTAATCGAATGCCTGGAAGCTCACCGGCCAATCGAGGGACAACTTAGACCCTTCTCAGAGGAATTATCAGTGGTGAACGAGCTGTTGTTCAAAGGTTGCAAGGTTGTTATCCCCGAAAGCATGCGTCCGGAAATACTGCGACGTATACATGACGGGCACATGGGACTGACGAAGTGCAAGTCACGAGCCCGTCGCATTGTGTTTTGGCCGGGTTTGAATGAAGACATCGACAACCTGATTAGAAAATGCGCAGTGTGTAGAAAATACGCCTACAAACAACCCAGCGAGCCCCTCATGATGCGTCCTGTTCCGAAGCACGCATGGTACAGGGTCGGTGCCGACATTTTTGAGTATGCCCGGAAGTCATACCTGTGCGTGTACGACGCGTTGTCAAACTTTCCAGAAGTAGAACTCCTGCATAATACGTCATCCGCTACAGTTATTGATAAACTGAGTGCCATGTTCGCCAGATATGGCATACCAGTAGAAGTGTGTACAGACAATGGGCCACAATTCTCCAGCCGAGAATTTGCCACCTTTGCAAAGGACTATGATTTCAAACATACAACTTCAAGCCCACGGTTTCCCCGCTCGAACGGCCTAGCGGAAAAAGGTGTACAAATCGTCAAGAGAATACTAAAAAAAACAACAGAAGGGAAAAACGATTTCTGGCTTGGACTGCTCAGTTACAGGTCCAGTCCCCTGGAAGGCGGCAAGTCTCCGGGAGAGCTGCTCCAAGGTCGGCGGCTGCGGACACCATTACCGGACTTCAACGAGACGCCACCTACAGTTGTGCTGAAGCATCAGCAGACACAACCGGTGAGACGGCATCTTCCACCGTTGCAAGAAGGAGCAGCCGTCCGCATCCAGGGCGACACGTGGGCGACGAAGGCCAAGGTGATCAAGAGGACACGCCCTAGGTCTTACCAGGTCGCTACAGAAGACGGCAAGGTGTTACGACGAAACCGCCAGCATTTGTTAGCAACGAAAGAACTTTTTGACAGCTCCGACGATGACTCGGCTGATGAAGCAAGCGCGAACGAAGGTGCACCCGAGCAACTTCAGCCACCCGCTGGCAGCCCGTCCACGGCCACAGCAGTGTTAAGAAGATCTTCACGCAACAGAAGAGCACCACAGCGGCTGGGCTACGATGAAAACTTCGCGCAGAGCTTATGAAACATGTCCTTTGTTTTTGTTAACTCCTTCAAAAAAAAAAAAAAAAAAAAAAAAAAAAAAAAAAAAGGGAAGTTGTATCGTGATTGTAAAATTCAGCATCGTCACGATGCATGTACGCTACGCCGCTTGCAATCTCTCGTTTTGCTTTGCCTTCCCCTCTTCCTTCACCCTTTCCCCTACACGTTATAAAAGCGATAACTGAATAAACCGAGATGTTTTTTGTTGCCCGCAATCAGCTCGTTTGTATCAGTTCTGTCCCAGACACGTTCGTTTGTATCAGTTCTGTCCCGGTCACACGCTCTGTTAGTAGTCTTGAGAGCGTCTCAATGAGATTGTAGCTTCTCGTGCTTCTGTTCAGCCCACAGTGGATGCTGACACTAAGGCATGAGCACCCTACTTTGAAATGTATCTCTGCTGTGCAAGCCCAAGCGTCTGCCAAAGCTAGAAGTGTGCATATCTCTCCTTGTTCCTCTGCCTATGGAGTGTATAAGAGAGCACAAAGCGGCATCTTCATTCTGGGCTATCTGCTCGTGCACCAAGCTTTCCTTGACATGCAGCCAGAGAACCTGATTTATGCTTGTCGTTTGGTCCACTGCATTCAAAGGTATCTTCTAACCCTTCCAACTAATGAGGCCCCTGCAATGTTTTGGTAATTTGGGAGCTCGATGCCTCCGCTAAAATTTGAATAGATTGGATTTTTTGGAATCACTAATGCAACATGTGATGAAATATACATTTGTAATATAGCACATGGCCACCTGCTTAACCATCTCGCAATAACCTGTCTTCCATGCACAACTGCACTGTTCATCCATTTCTACTCGTGCGATGTGATGTTTTGTTTTTGCTAGCTTGTGTGTAATCACGACCAATGTTAGAGCTGGCTTTGCATGTTCTCCTCTGAGCCTGAACTAGGCTGCTGAAGTGTTGATGATCCTTCATTCCAAACTGCTATACCGTATTTGATCGCATAATGAACACACACCCCCACAACAGGCAACAATATTTTAACTTTTTTTTTTTTCTCGCTTAATGAGCGCATTTTTAATTTTCGGCTTCGCGAGTCTTGAACTGCGTCCAACTTAGCCGGCTAGCCACCAAGCCCGCCAATTTTCTTTTGCCGCCAAGAGGCCAGGCCAAGTCAAGCCAAGTCAAGCCGCTCTCGTAATGGCTGCAGTTGCGTGGTTGCGGAAGAACCGTGAAACTGAGCGGCGCGCATGCCTAGGGATGCTGGAGTCGAATTGCCCAGCCCCAGACATGCTTCGTCTATCTGATGCATTGATGTCAACAAACACGCCTTCGTCTGTGATCCACTTTCAAACAGTGATATTGTGAAAGTGGTTACGCCTAAGAATGGTCGTGTCACTGTCTGTGCTGAGCGAGCTTTGTAGGGCGCTTTCTCTTCAGCGAAAGGCATGCCAAAAGCGCCCTATAAAAGGTTTGCAATTTATAGAGCATAGTTACTGTGGTGCACTATGACCAGCCATGGGTGTGCCTCCATCAGTGGAGACGTGCCACAGTATCCTGCCATGTCATATTGGCACCTAAAATGACATTTGAGCAAAGTGTGTAAATGCAAAAAGTTTAGCCTGTGTAATAAACTCCCCCCTCCCCCATATATGTGTAATTTTTTCAGGAAGAAAAGTTTTCATTATGCGAGTAAATACGGTATGTACCAAGAAATAGATTGTACTTCAAAGTATGCCGATTACATGTGGTCAACTAGAGACTGATATGCCAATCTGTACTTGCATATAGCTCACGTCTACCTCTTGCATCTTGTGTTTTTGTAGCAGAACATGAACTAGTGAAAACAGAGTGAAGACCACGCACATCAAATGTCTAGTCCCGGGGTACACATGAACAAGCACATTAATTTTTTTTTTATTGAACATATTTTTGTGTTTGGCAACTTTCAAAGGACTAGTAACAATCGGTGATTTGTTAACTTTATTTCAGATGCTTTCACCTGTGGCCTCAGATGCCAATACTATACTTCGTCTCACCTTAGCATGGACTAACCGCGAATGCTGTGCTAGCGCGAGCGGCTAACCTTGACTGCCTTGACTCGAGCACTCGCTGCACGAGCGCTCGTGCAGCCGCCGAGGCTTCGTTCGAAGCAACTAGCTCGCGCTTTTAGCACGCGCGGCTAACAATAGTCCATACTAAGGTGAAACGAAGTATAGGTAGCGGGAAATTTGCAGTCTTGATTCTAGGGCAGGTGGTCTTCTGAAAATGCTAGACCTGCAGTTGTCATTTTGATTGGCAGGGTTTGAGATGTGTCCATTTTTTCTTGTGCCTGCTGCATTACAGCTATGAAATGCTTTAAAATGACTAGTGACCATATTCTGATGGTTTTTTCTTTTAAATTTAGGAATTTGAAAGTTTACCAGCTAGCCTGTCTTCGGTTTAATTCCTGTCATGTAATAAATAGTAAATCGCTAAATTCTGTAATTAATAATTCTAGAAACTTTTATAGAAAATGTGTACAGTGTTATTTTGACTACCCATGACTTCCGAGATAGCCTGATGTTTGTGTTGAAGATATGAATGATCAGCAAATATTGATGAGACAATGCTTCCTTGATGCAAACCTTCCACGCTTGTGAGTGAAAAATGCATTTAAATTATTTTCTTGAAAAGTGTTAATGGTTGACTATATTACAACACTTGATTAGAAACAAGTTTAGCCATCAAAGTGTGTTGTTCCGTCCTATGTTCAAGCTTAGTGTAGTAGGTCGCAGTAGCCTAGAATAAAAAGAAAAGCAGCTCTGTGTGTTATTTGATGTCAATATCAACAAATGCCATTGTAATGTCGCAGCTCTACAGTTCTTCATTTAGACCCCCGTCTTGCTTGTTAGGGGATATGGTCCATTCGTCACATGGCAGTTCGTCACGGGACGACTGGTAACAGGCCCGTTGGTCACTGCGGAACATTGGTCATAGGATGATTCGTCACGGGGGCAACCCGTTGCACAATGATTCGTCCCCTAAAATATGTTTTTGTTCTATTTGAGTCAACCTGGCAAGGCCCCTACAAGGTCACCATGGTCGATCGAGGGTGAAGAAACTGAAGCAAGTGTTGTGTCATTCCCAAAAAATAGAGGTGATCGCAACGAAGAAAGGTGGAGTGATGCTGACTCACGACGGGTTTTCATGCAAGTACATAACAGGAGGAACGACGCACTGTTGTATTGGAGTTGCTGCAAAAAATCTTGCGAGGGACCCAACCAAGATCTGCATAGAGTCGTCTAACCAGGAGGTGTGTGCCAAAATCTTTTCTATGTTTAGCATTGATATAGTTTCACTCGTTTATATTACAGTGTAAACCACAAAACTCCACGTAACATTTTGTCGGGCACTCCTTTGGCCGTTATGGATGTCGCCGAATTTGAAATGCCCGCTGCGTCGCCACTTCGACATTGATCAAAAATGAAGATCTCGCTGGCTGAAGGTGGCAGAAACGTTTAAGGCCCGTTCACACACTTGGAACCGAGTAGGATTGACCGAGACAAGACCGGTTTTTCAAGCCTCTTGTGTCGTCGTAGGACCGGATGCGCTGCTGCGGAGCTCCTACCTCGTCGCAAGAGGCTCAAAAGCCGGTCTTGTCTCGGTCGGTCCTACTCGGTTGCATGTGTGTGAACATGGGCCTTTACAGGCATGTTAAAAAATGAAATAGACACGCCAACCGCAACAGGCAGACACTTCATTGCTGGGCAGTATGACGGCACCCGCCGCATTGACAGCCTAGTGCAGTGGCTCAAAACTCTGTTTTGAGGTCTTGGACTTCTTGCATCGGAATGTTAAAGTTTCTTTCCCAAGTATTTCCTGTTCGAAGTATATTTGTACATGCGCATTATTTCTAGCAACCTGAAACAAGTATTACATGATATTTATGCGTGATTGAACGATTATGCACATCCTCAGGCATTGCGTACATTTACATGCATATTAGTTCTTAGTAAAGCATCCCGTTCTATTGTTCTAACTGCACAGTCATCAGAGAACATAGCTAGTCAATGAATATTGCAATTTGTAGATTACTATATCCTTCCCTGCGCTGTCAACGGGACTAACTGTCCAGTGGACGAGTCGCCCTGTGACGAATGTTCCCATGTGACGAATCATCCTGTTACCAGTCGGCCTGCGGCAAGTGCGCATGTGACGAATCGTCCTCATCTCGCTTGTTTTGACCTTCAGTCTCTTAGATTTTCTTGTAAAGAGTTCTGGGGGTTCCCAATGGAAGATTACATTCCAGGCCGTATTGTACACATCGCGACACTGTTAGCGCGAACACGACATCCGCGCATTTTCGCATTTTACTTCTAAATAGTATTAGTGAGTACGAACTTTTATCGCTTACATTATAGAACTAAATGAGCTCTTTCCGTAGCAATAATAACTTGGATAAAATCCCTTGGTTTCAAAGAAAAAAACTGGAAAAACCGGCGATCGCTTGTTCGCGCTAACAGTGTCGCGCTCTGTACCTGTCATTTTATTTTTCGAAAAAATTCACCTTGCAATAATATAGTTTCTAACTAATATATATATATATATATATATATATATATATATATATATATATATATATTCTTGCAATGTTTATAAGGGATTTATTGAGCACCATACCCATTTCTTCTAGTCTCAACGACTGAAAATAAAAATAAAGAACAATCGAAAGAGAGAAATTATTTCTTCGGGATAACATTATTGGGGAGTCTGAAGGCCCCTACGCGCATTCGCGTTTGACAGCCTTTGAGTGCGTTTGACTGCGTTGCGTCGCGAAACGAAAGCGAGTCATCGGCACTTCTGTGCTTCATATGAAGCGTAGAATCCAAATAGAGGAATAGCTTGGCACGCGACATAAGAAGCAGGGATGTCCTGGTTTCTCGCAGTCGCAACGCAGTCAAACGCACTCAAACGCTCTCAAACGTTAATGTGCGTAGGGGCCTTTAGTAGATTGTTTTGTTGACCCTGATAACAATACCTGACACTCTGCCGACATCTTTGTGCATGCATCATATCGTTTGGGGTATCATGCTGTCTACTAAACCCTTGGCAAACGTCGGGGCACCGATAAAGAGTAATAGTTTGCCACCTAATTACCTCAAATTTACTGCTGAGTATTTGTGCCCGCCGCCCAAATGAGGTATAGGGGTCCCCCTCTACTGAGGGGGGACCTCTTCATTGGGGTTCCTCCTTGGGGGCAGGAGAAAAGCAAATATCACTACGGCGGTGGTTGTTCAACTTGTTTTCGAACCACTGGTGTCGCCCTTTTGTGTCCCATCGCGGGGTTGGGCTGGTGTCGGGCCCTGCGGGGTCCTTTCTCCCTGTCTGTTCCTCCTGGGCCCTTTTTTTTTTTAGTGAGGCCCAGTTTTTTGTTAGCTCAGTTCCCAGTTGGCTCTTAGATGGAATTTCTATTTAATCCGAGGATGCAATTCATTAACATTGGCTATCGATTGTGCCTATACAGGTGGTACCGGTCGAGGATTATATATATTTTTCATTCTTTTAATTTACTCACCTTGACAAATGTGGTATAGGGGTTAAAAGTTTGAGAACTAAATTCCGTGCATAAAATGTCTAGGCTCCGCCGTACCGAAACTAAGAGGGAAAAGCGCTTAAGCTGCGCGTTTGATGGGAGATTACTTAGTTGCGCACCTTTTCCACGACCACCCGACCTTTAGATAACGCGGCACCATCTGATTGGCTCACGATGACTCGCAACCCGTATCCGCTGTGGAGGCTGACGTTGCTTCTGGTTGGGATTTGCTTCCGGGCGCGAACGATCACTTTACGCAAGCAAACAATCCCAGATGCCCCACCCCCGAAAGATAACTCGCCCCTATTTTTGGCACGATTTGCTGCTTTTCAAAAATGCCGCAAGATAGCCCACTTCCAGTAATCCACCTTTTGGCGAATATGGGCTGCCACCTAGACACGCGACTGGGTTCGAGACCCGAAACGTCAGCCACATCTTGTTCGCCCATTGAGCCGCTGTGACCTAGATACGGCTTCCCCAAACTCTTTTTTGTCCCCACCGTGGGTTATCTTCTGCCCCGAAGTCGACACAAAGAAACCATCTTCCCTCTCTGCTCGGCCAGAGGGAAGACAGAGAGGGTACTACAACCATTTACTCTCGATACAATGTTTCTACAGAACAGAAGGTACATTGCAGGGCCCTGGCCAATGGTGACCTCGACAGAAATGGTGTTACTTAGCTACGACGGAAGATAAGCGAACATTGCTAATTGGGAAGGACTAGAGTGCCTTCATGTAGCAGGGCATGAAGACACTCCAGGAAGGACAGTCGTCTTTAGTTCATCGGCCCTCCTTGCAGTCAGTCACAAGTTTTGCAATTCACAAAGTAATTCTAGCATTTTTTTGTTTTACTTTTTTCATGGCACACCGAAAGTTAGCCCCCTCCATTATTCGCCCGCTTGGCTTTCTCCTTTAGGTTGTCTGTCTCTCGGAGTCGGGATAATACGGGAGTTTCCTCCGTTTTGCACAGCTCTCCGCAACCCTGTAGGACAGGAGTCTCCCAACCCCGGCCCACGGAGGCCCCCCCCCCACTGGCCCGTGGCTGACCGCTGCCCTTGCAGTGACCCCCGTCCCGCGCCTCGCGGGACTGTCCCAGAGTTTGAAAAGAAGACATTTGTACCTCCAGTCTACGACACATGTCTGTCATCTCATTTTTTACTTAAAAATATTAATAATTTTGGTGACATGATCATAGTTTTTATTGGTGTCCACACTCATTTCGGTAAAACTTATACATCAGCAGAAATCCAAACTGTCTTAAATAATGTTTAGGCATTATATTAACCAACATATTGTTACGAAGTTTAATTTAGTAGGTGCTGTGCATGGCTAAATTAGAACAGATTGTCGCGCGCATCGTCGTCCTCAGTGGATTCTGGCACGAGCCTCTGCAGGTTTTTTTTTTTTTTTTTTTTTTGAGGGCTGTTTTCTCCTAAGAAGGTTCATCCTGCTGAACAACCTCGCCATTAGTGCCACTAAATAAGCTACGCTTCAGAGTAACGACACTTGGCCATATTGTGTCTTAAAATCATGGTTGCCAGTTATCTGAAGCTTTATCTGAAATCACAGGAAACGCTTTTCCGCCTTCCACAAATCTTTAAACAGTTCGTGACGGAGCAAAGCAATATTGCGTGACCTTTCTAACACCAAATCTAATGCTGAAGAAGTCGCACTTTTGAATCGTGACGATCGGCAGTTACGTCTGCTCTGCATACGAGCCAAAATGGCGGCGCCCCCAACAATGCCGGGGAACGGAGTGCCGATACTCTAAGCGCAGCTCATTTAGTGGCTCTACTCGCCATATTCCAGAGTTTTTTTCTGCAATTGTTTTTGCTGATGCTCTTTGCACACTCACTAAATTCACGCCAAAGTCGCAGTTCTTTCGCAACACCGAAATCCAGTGCATTCGCGCTTTCTGAAGTTGGTGCGCAGAGTCTTGTCACCTGACCGCAGGTAGCGTCCGTTTTCGTCACCCTGACATGTCCGAGTAGAACTCTGCACATTTGCGCATTTTGATCAACACCGAAATATAAATGCACCGGTAAGGCCGAAACTTAAAAGCTGGAACTTTTTTTAGGAGATTGTCGCTTATTATTAGCGGCGAGATGTTTCGGTGGCGCCCTCGTTTGGTTACCTTTCGTGACGTCATTACCTTGTGAAGAACAAGTTCAATGGTGTTTGTAATGAGCATGGTGAAAGCCTGAAATCACAGCGCTCTCAAAGTAACACTGCCCACACCGTCAAAATTGAAGTTCTTACATTCCTCTTATTTCCGTCGATGAGGCATCCTTTGCTGACGTCACAGTCAGCATTCGGCCAATTGTGGTGGGCCGACCACAGCGACGCTTTCGTTCGCTCACGTCGCCAATAGTCGGTTACAAGTTAAGAAGGTAGGAGAAGCTCCTCCCACAAGCGTGGTGCGCCGGTTTCAAATCCCTCCGCAATCGAAAGAAGAGTTCACTGGAAACGCTCCTTGTTCCGCTTCAATGGATAGATAATGGCCACAGAGTGGTGCCAACTTGTCTCCGACCCCCACTTTTTAAGAAAGCGACCTTTGTATTCATCGGAGAAGGAACCGAGCCCCTGAAAGCAGCCTTTGTATCAATCGAAGGGGGAAGCTAATCCCCGAAAGTCGTCTTTGTTTCCATCGGAAGGGGGAAGACTTAATCTCCCTCTCGTGGCTTCCACAATGCCAAGTCAAAGTCGAGAGATAAAGCAAATATGTACAGAAAGGCACGACCCTCCTCGCGCGTTGGCCGCAACGTCACGGAAACGATGGGACGCTATTGGATGCGGAGGTGGCGGAGGGATATATGATTCCCTTTGAGGGGCATTTGCCGCTACCTTCTTGTCTTGTAACCTACTATAGCTCATCCGTTGAATGGCCACAACGACCGTCAATGAAGAATAGTCCAGTTATGCGCCTCGGTGGCTCGAAGCTCGGGTGCAAATGGGGCCATCGGCCAACGCAGGACCTTCATTTCACGGCCACAAGATAGTCGTGAAAAACACGGCGAAGTGGTGACTTGTCCGTGGGGGGTCCGGCATGAAGATTTGCGGCTTCAGGTTATCCCGTCGCGATCCTATAGTTTTATGAGACTCCGGCGCCGACCACGTCGCAGCGGACTTTCATCCTGACGGGGTGCTTTCCTGGTTGCATGCGAGGTACCGTGCCGGAAATACCACTTCTGTCACCAATGTTACGAAATTTAATTTAGTAGGTGCTGTCCATGGCCAAATTAGAACAAATTGTCGCGCGATAAGAAAAGTTTTCAAGGGAAAGGAAGGCTGAGGAGGAGGAAGCAGACTGAACGCTAGAGAGGAGGAGGTTTCCTTCTCTCCAGCATTCTGTTTGCTTCCTCCTCCCCAGCCCTCCTTTCCCTCGAATACTTTTCTTAACCGCTACAATGTATATGGCGCTTGAAAATATTTCCCGTAAGATAATGGAGCATTTGTGGGGGAAAAGCGTTTAGCGACGGCCCGCCGAGCACGTCAATAAGCCTGCATAATTTTTTTATTTCGTCAAATAGTTTTTTTTACGATAGCTAAGCTAGGTTTGTTAAAACCTCCCAATCTCTGTTCTTACTATTGGCACGTCTATGTTTGCGAAATCAAACATACCTTCCAAAGCTCGTAGAATCATATGGGGTGAAGCTATCAGTTCTGATAGCATCGCGCCGCTTCGGAGCCTGTTTACTAAAACCAAGAGTGGGAGAAACTAACTCTTTGCCTTGCAACAGTATCAAACGGGGGCGGCCACAAATTCAGTCTTGAAGTTAATAAACTTTGCCTGTGTGCTAACCCAACTGAGGAGTGCATTTTGCTGACATGCAAGGTGTGTCCAAAGAAAAGATTGTTGAACCCTGGCATCGTTGGCAATCAAGACAGACGAATAAATCGAAGTAGCTTTGTGGGAATCTGGCGTACCACTGAAGAAACAAGTGGGAAGTAACGCATTTTGCAATGAATTCGGAAAGTGCGCAACAAAGTACTCCTTCCATTAATTCATCCAACATGCTCAGCGGCTTGCTATAAGCTCAGAAAAGTCGCATCTCAAGGCTCGTACCATCGTATTGCATTTTGCGAAAAACTGAAGCGTCGTTCTTCCGCAAGCGGTACAATGCTTTCATTGGAAAAAAATTGCAGTGGCTTAGCTCGGCTATGCCAGGATATACGTAGCGTGAGCTAAGGTTCAGCTGGGGGGCTATGTTCGACAAATGTATCGTTTCTCCTAAAAAGAAACGGAAATGACGGAAGGGACGATATCGCGTCCGATTAGTTAGAGGCTCAATGACGAAAGTGGGAACTTTCGTCATTTGAGCCTCTAACCAATCAGACGCGATATCGTCATTTCCGTTTCTTTTTAGGAGAAACGAAACATTTGTCGAACATAGCCCCCCTGGTTATTCTTAGCTTTCCTTGTTGTCTAGGATTAGCTTGATTACCATGCTTACTGCTGCTTCCATGACACACACACGGTATACGCACTATGTGACACAACTACTTCGGGATCCGATGAGTTAAGCTTCTCTGCTCTTCTGCGCCGCTGAGCAGCGATTTCACTCTCCTTCTTCCTGGCTATACGCCTCGCAAGTGGGCTCATTTTCGTCTTCTGCGCATGAGAAAGGAAGTAGTGGTGAAGTCAGAACGCCGAGCCCTGATTGGCTGATCGCGACCCCCCTATCTGAGCGTCGTCTGCTCCTTTGCAACGTCGTCTGCTCGCAACGTCGTCTGCGTCTGTCTTACCTTTCCTGCGACTTTCGGAAGTGCAGGTCTTTACGAGCGGGCTCGACTTCGCCTTTCAGAGAGGGCAGACGAAATAAATCGAGCGGTACGTTGTTTTTAATAACTAGCAGACGCGCATCAAGGAGAGAAGTCGAAGGACTCACTGGCGAGGTGTCCCGAGGCGCCGAGGTTTGTTTGCTAAGAACCGAGAGTGAGCGTGTTAGTGTCCGCAAGTTCCCTCCCAAATACTTTTTCCCTCCTTTCGTGTGCGGCGAGACTCCTCACTCTTTAACGGCGTCGGCGGGTCGGCGCAGTTAACATCGTCTGCTTTACGTCTGCTAGTCAAAGCGATGGCTGCTTTACCTTTCCTGCGTCTGACGGAGATTCACCGCTTTTTCACCGGCGAGAGTCACCGCTGCCTCGGAAAACAAGGAGATGACAAGAGGAAGAGATTGAAGGGTTCACAAGGGTCGCGCGGGCATATTCCATTCAGCACGCCAGCCGGTCGTGGGCAGACGGTCTTGGCCAAGGACAGTCGGAGCACCGCTGAGCCTGCTAGGCCTATCTGCCGAGCTCGCTTACTCGGGGTCGGTGGAATCGTGGCCGTTGGAGCATTTCCCGGGTGTTTGTGGATCCAGCGTTCTTGTTCGTCGTGGTTTATTTCAAGTACTTTTTACTTTTTTTCTTGCTGCTTGCTGTCGGGACGCGTGAGAAGAGCACGTACAAAAATAAACGTCCGTTGATCGTCGCGACCAAGTAACTGAGCGACGCTGTCGGCCATGCTGAGTTGATCGTCGTAGGATTCCGTCGTAACCTGAGCAAAACTTACGATAATTTCGTTTCGTGAATACGAATTTGTTCTCACGTTTTGTCTTACGCACTTTTTTGGCTTAAGATGGTTTTGTGAATCTGGCCTCTGCACTTCCGAAAGTCGCAGGAAAGGTAAGACAGACGCAGACGACGTTGCGAGCAGACGACTTTGCAAAGGAGCAGACGACGCTCAGATAGGGGGGTCGCGATCAGCCAATCAGGGCTCGGCGTTCTGACGTCACCGCTACCCCCTGCGCAAGAAGCAGACGAACTTGCCCTCCGCATACCACACTGGCAAACGCGCCGCTAAATGTATACCCCCACTGATGCCTCTGCGCCTGCGCACAAAATGAGAGGCGCTATCAAGCGGCTCCGGTGCAGCGTCAGACTTGGCTACTGCGCAACGGAGGCGCACAGCTGGGCACGCGCCGGCGCCAGTGCGTCTGCCGCGGCTATGACGTTACTCCTCTGGAATGCGCAGAACGGCGAGGCGCGCGCGGCGGCGGCGGCTCCGGCGCGCCAGCTGTGCGCCGTGTTACGTCACTGCTTCTCGCGCATGGGCAGCACGGCTCTCCAGGAGCCACGCGAAACCGCTCAACCTCGGCCAGTGTAGCTCACGCTACAAAATACCAACCGTGTCTATCAGTGGCGTAGTCAGGAAATTATTTCAGGGGGCGTTCTTCTTTGCTCAAACCGTTCAAAATGAGGGGAAAAAAAAGGAGAGAAATAGAAATTGCACAAACACGACTTTAGTTACTATTTCCCTGTTCCTTAGAAGACAAAATTTCAACCTCTTGCCACGCCTCGTTCGTTCAATTTTTAAAGGGGGAAACTTTAATGGTGAACAACGAAAACACGCAATCATAAAATATAATAATGGGTGTTGAACAACAAAATCCAGGCAAGCCCACAAAATATTCTGGTGCGTACACTTCTCTGTGGAAAATTTGGGTACCCAATGACAAAAAACTACGGAAGAGCGCCAGATATTAGTGAAGATTAGGATACGATTAAACATAAAAAAGTAAATGCGCACTGGGGCAATGAGCAAGAAGCGCCACTCATTGTTCCTGTGCGGATCGCATTTTTCAGAAATGATCTTGCTATGGTCATGCTTTGGGTTCTTTCCGTTCTTCGATGTCATTTTACGAGAAAGGGGCAAAAAAAAAAAAAAAAAGGACACATTTCTATCATTTTGTGGGGTATAAACAATTAGTGGATTCCGCCGTCGGTCGACAGAAAGGAGCGAGAGGACACTTTCGGGGCCGACTAGGATGTTCAGGTGAATGTTCAGAAGCGCAACTCCTAGAGAGCGCTCCTGGAACGTTGAAGCTCTTAGGTATGGCTTGAGTCTTCGGAGCTTCGAGAACGAACGTTCCGTTTTAACGGTGCTAACAGGCATGGTGGTCAGGATTTGCAGCAGGTGGTTTACATTAGGATACAAGGCCTCCGGGCAAAGCCAAGTTGCCTTTACCGCCGAGACGCGCTAAGCGGTGCGCTCCTTCAACATCTGTGTCCAAACCAGAACTTCCCCAGGCAGTTTATTTAACAAAACGAATGCTCCGCACAGATTGGACATTTGCTCGAAGCCGAGGCTTGCGACATAGAGACCGACGTCGTTGGTCACAACATTGCTCTCGCCTAGGGAGGACGATGCTGCCAGACGTGAATGTGCCGACTCTGTTGGAGACCTTGATGACACGCTTGAAGTTGTAGGTCAATATATTCATTCCTGGAGAAAGCGTCAGGCGAGCTTGGCTATTAGCCCCGTGCGCGACCGAAAGCGTCGCTGTGGTCGGCCTTCCACGATTGGCCGAACGCTGACTATGACGTCGGAAAGGGGATTTTCATCGACGGAAATAAGAGGAATGAAAGAACTTTAATTTTGACGGTGTTGGCAGTGTTCCTTTGAGAGCGCAATGATTTCAAGCTTCCACCATGCTAATAACAAACACCATCGAACTTGTTGTTTGCAAGGTAATGACGTCACGAAGGGGAACCACAGGAGGGCGCCACCAAAACTTCTCGCCGCTAATTGAACTCATTACTTTCACGACTCGCGTGCCACTGCAGCGATTAGATATGTCAACTAGGTACGCTTTGAAACAAAGTGACAATGAGCATTCCAAAGTTGCTTCCACGGTGCATATGCTGCCACGTTTCTCTCTCGCTTCCTTTTTTTTAATGCGAAAGCATTAAGTGTTTTATGGAACGAGCTGACGTCATCAGTTTGAAGCGCGACAACGGCTCCTATCCTAGTTCCCGCCGCGATTCCAATATGAGTGATTCGCCTTCGGTTCCATTGGCTGGCGCGCGTCGACGGGGCTCCCATTGGCCGCTGCGCCAAGGTGTGATGATGTGAACGGGACACAGAAAAAAGGAAGACAACATCGCAGATGTGACGGCTCAGGCAAGCTCGTGCAGTGCGGTTTTGGGATTGACACAGAAGGAACGAACACAGTTAAACGCCGTGGGCCCCGGCAGGCAAGTAATACACGTCCCGGACGGACGTCTGAGGCCCGTGGGGGCACCAACCAGGCTTGCCGGGGAACCACCGCCGGCACCGAACATTGAGCCCTCGCCATTCGGAAAACGCCTAGGGCATCCCAGAGCCGTTTATACTGGGCATCCGAGGTTCCGACAACACCGGAAGTGCGGCGGCGAGTGAGCAGAACACCCCAGACTTGACTTTGTGTATATATTTTTCGTGGTTACAATAACGTTATTATTCCGATTCTTTTCAAACAATATATTTTTCCTCACATCGGCCGTGTCGGAATCCCGAGTCCATAGTTCTTACTATCACACATGGCCTCCGAGATCCCGAAGCGCGCGCGCGCTAGTACGCAGCAGACGACAGAGGGAGCGGACGAGCAGACGACAAAGGGAGCGGACAAGCGGCTTGCATGCTTTCGCATTCACAACTCATAAGAAATGCTTAGGTGTACCCTGAGCTTTTTTTATTAAAAAAGTTTTTCTTTTTTACATTTTGGCTGGTGTATTATTGAAAATAAAGGAGTGAAGGCTAATAAACTCTAAAAAAGAAAAGGACGGAACGAAAAAAAGACACAAAAATAACTCTAAGGTGTTTGTCATTTTGTCGTCCAGTCTTCATTGTAGGGTTTGCTGCCCTGAAATTATCGTCGAGTCCTTCAGGCTCAAAAGGTAGGGGAACTTTAGTCAAGCCGCCTGCATTCTCCGAGGCGAGGTCAGGATTTCACGGCTTTTGTAACATCGAAAGCCGAGCCATTCGCACCTGCGAGCCTGAAGAAAGGCTTCGGTTACACGGCCGAGTTCGGCAAAAGCTCTTCGAAGAACCGGAGCCGGACTTGCGATTTTTACGCAGTCCACGGACAGTGTTGTCATCTTCCTTTTGCTTTGGAATGTTGTGGACCCGGCCCCTCGCCGTAGTGGGTTGTCGAACAGAAAGAGAAACAGATAGGGCTTGTCTTGTATACTTGTCCTTGTCTTTTTTTGTGATATTTTATATGTTTAACTAAGAAACAGATATGATTTGTATTGCCTTGACAAAACAAGGAATCAAATACGCACACACACAAACCGACACGGGAAAGGGGGAAAGAGAGAGACGATAAAATTTCGGGGGGTGTTTCGACCCTTAAGCAGCCCCCCCCCCCCCCCCCCCCCCCTGCCGCCACGTTAAAATTTCGGAGGATGTTTCGACCCTTAACCCCCCCCCCCCCTGGCTACGCCACTGGTGTCTAACTTCACATGCGTCGCTACAACGGAGCGTACAATCGACAGCTTCGGAGGCGTCAGCGACGACATCGTGCACGATACAGCACACGCACTGTTCGCTCTGTGCGCAGTTGAGGACTGGCTGGAAGAAAACATTCCGATATTTACAAAACTTGTCCATATTTCCGACGGGGAGGCTAGTCTTTTCAAAGAAAAGGAATTCTTTAAGTCTCGGGAAAAAACCTTCAATCCTGCCACTTGTGGATGAAGGCTCAAAATAGTGGGAGCTATGTAATGTTACGCATTTCCCCCATTTATCTGTATTCTTTGTTATTCCCTCGAATAAAAAGAAAGTGAAGAAGTTTTGAACGAGCCACGCCAATATACGTGAAAATGCGACCGAATGAAAGAAGCGAAATTTCGCATTGGGCCAACACCATCTATACAGAAGGCCTCCGCACCGTCACCACAGTCAGATCGATCGAGGCCTGAGGTTGGCCACGAGAGCTGTGTCAGTGTTCGTCTGGGGCTCGTGTCCAATCGGCGCGTCGAAGGTTGGGCTCGGGCCCAATAGCCGAGTTAGCGCCATCCGACTCTGATGACGTTTCATAGAGGGAGAGGAGACCGTGCGAAGGCTTTCATTCTTCTAGGTGGTGTTTACTGGGCCCGCTGGGGTTCTGAAAATAATTTATCTTGCACCAAGGCGTTCTATAAGGGATTATTTAGAAAAATACTATTAATTATCTCTATCTTTATGAACGTTTCGTGTATTTGCCTTCCGATCTATCGTGTGAGCACAGAGTCCTTTTTGACGTACCCTGCAACCCAATGTTTCACACTGCCCATCAGCGAACAGAAAAACAACAAAAAAAAAAAAAACACGTTTACGCAGACTCAACAGCTCGCGTAGTTTCGAGTATCGTCCTTCCGTGTGGGTCTCAAGCGGTTATGTGAACCCCCCCCCCCCCCCCCCCCAATTATCTGAAAGGTGTTCTGCCTATCTTTTCCGGCGTTTTTATGCTCCACAGGTACGTTGTAAGTGATCTGGGACATCCTTTCACATATTTTTCTGATTTTGAAGCTAATTTAAATAACTATATGTTCCTCACAAATATAACTTATCAAACATAGAATTCTGTTATTGCCTCTTTTATGTGGTGAAGACTACTTTTATGCGTCTGTGGGCTGGACAAAAACTAGTTACACAGGGGCGCGCGGCGGATCTATGTCGATTACGCACGCAAACCGTCAGAAAGTGTCCAGTCAAGTAGCTGCCATGTCGAGTAGAACGTGAAATACTGCTTCGTTTTACTTAACAAAAAAGAATCTTGGAGCATCGTTTGCATCGCCTTCTCGTTTGCCGTGCAAGCGTGCCTCGCGTGGCATAGTAAGGAGCGTCTGACTCGCAACCGAAGGGTCGTGGGTTCAAATTCCGCCTAAAATTCGTCAATTTATTTTCTTTAAGGAGCTCATGTCGCAGAAAAGCCGATGTCGGTGGCGTGACTGGAAAATCCTGATTGGTTGATAGGGTCATGACGTCACAGCTACATGCCCTCGCGCAGGAATTTCAAACAACCCGCAATGCTCACGTGAAACGTGACATCACGCGTGGAATGAGAGTGATTAAAACATGACCGCATATCTCCGTATATCTCATATGATTTCACTTTATAAAGTGATTCCTATCCTCAATTAGCCAGGGTGATGCTCAACAGGCAGGCTATGCCAGCTTATCCTGTATAAGAAAATGTTCACTTGTGCAAGCGCTATTTTGGGCCAGATTCAATCCGAGTGCGAAGGTGCGTACAGATTAGAGTGAACAATTGCGATTACTCCTTTTTGCATGATTAGTCGCATGCATCGCGGTGCTGAGTGTAAACAATGTTTGGTTAGAAAAACAAGCATTGTGATTGCCGCTCGGTCTTTCCAATAAAACTAGACTGAAAAAGATTGTCGTAAAACTTTCGTGACATTTTGAAAATTTCATTGCTTTTAACTCTGTTGTGTCGTCTTTAAATATATATTGTGAAACGTATTTCGCAAACCATATTTTATGATATGTATGGCCACGAGTTACCCATTTAATGATTTTATGCGCTGTAATTAATTCCTTAGTTTAAGGACACAATCACCATTTGACTTTTAATACTGCGACACAAAGTTGTACCAATCACGTGTATTTTATGCGACCTACCACACTTCGCGACATTTTATACCGTGTAAATAGATCAGCTGGAACTTTAGAATTTTACTTAAACACGAAGAAAGGACAGGAAACGACGGTATAGTTCTAAATTTGAAGCTGATCTATTTACAGATATGTACTAACAAGCTCAACTCTTAACTGTTGTACTTTTGATTTTGATTCAGGTAAAATATATGTTACTGGTACACAAAGGAATGTCGGGTCGTATGAACACGACGTTATGTACGTTAATGTAGACTTTCTTCTACAGTTGCGTCGAAATTCAATAACTGAATTTCATTATTTTGGTACCTGAAAACAGAAGTGAATTGCACGGACGATAGAAGAAACTATATAATTAATCGTTTCACGGCGTAAATAGTGTCTATTGCCAGAACAACGTGGAAAATATATTCTCAATTTAGCGGTTCAAACCGGTTCGAACCAGTTTGAACCGTTATTTTTCACTCCCTGGAACTGAACCGGAACGGAACCGAAAGCCCCGAACCGGAACCGAACCGAACCGATAAAAATTTCGGTTCGACAATCTGCTAAGAACATCGGCTTCGAGGGTACGGACGATACTTCTTTTGGTTTACTTGTCTGGGCATAATAGTCGAGTCCACGCCTCACTTTACAGTGGAGAGGGGGGGGGGGGGGGGGGTTAGGCCATCTAAGTAGTGCTGACAGAGAGAGGGAGACAACGCGTAAAAGTGGTGTGATCCTTTATTGTTTTGTGAGACCAATGGAAACCGTTTCTTTCGCTCTCTATGCCCTCCCCTTCCCTGGCCTCCACGAATATTTGCATGAAGGTGAGAACCGTTGAACGATCGATAACCCGTAACCGCCACTTTTTCTCTGACTGGTCGAGTTTTAGGTCATGGAGTGTGCGTCGTCTCCATGGCCGTCTCTTAATGAGATGTTCAAAATTCAGGGCGTTAACGAGAACGGAAACCTATAGTCCGTTGCAACCTAAGAACGAAGGGCGAGGGTAAGACGAGCCGGGGAGGAGGAAGCAGACGGAACGCTGGAGAAGAGAGGGGGAGACCTCCTTCTCTCTTTAGCGTTCCGTCTGCTTCCTCCTCCCCGGCCCGTCTTACCCTCGCCCTTCGTTCTTAGGTTGCAACGGACTATAGAGTTTCAGTGCATACTTTGCTTGCGCAAAAAAAAAAAAACAAAAAAAACAAGCAAAAAAAAAACACACATTGTTATCAGCAAGAATAACACACTCTAATCAACGGAAACACATCGAGGTAAGCTGGGACACCTGCATTCTGCATTGGCTACATTGTAACGTTAGAACCAAGTTTTTCTTTTCATGTGAATAACAGGCGAAACACCCGAGTCAAAAGAAAGCTTTCGTAGATCGCTTCTTTAGCTCCGAATCTCGTAGCGGAGGTAGACGCTGCCACTGAGCATGCTTACCGGTAGCTTTGTCTGCATAATATCAGGGATCATTTCCGGAGACCGTAAGCTAGCGGGATGGCGGGTGTGGTTGCAGTTTCCGGTGCCTTGTCAGCTTACAGGTGAACGGAGTGCACCTACACTCTTTCTCTTCAATGCAATATTTTATTTTTACAAGGACTATCATAATACGGGCGTAAAAGGAAAAGTAGTGTTGCGGAGCATTTTCGAAAAAGTTCAAGATTGTTCTTATTGTTGTCTGGATAAGTGTACGGAAAAAGTAACGTGAAAGTAATTTGTAACGTAACGAATAAAGTAATCCGTTACTTTTCAGCGAAAGTAATTTGTAACGGTAATCCATTACATTTGAGGCTCGGTAATTTGCAATTGTAATCCATTACATTTTTCAAGTAACGAGCACAAGTCTGATTTATTTGCAGCTTTTTGGAGGCCACGAAAATAGGATTCGTATTCTTTTTCCATTTTTAATATTGAATGTGTGCCCTTATTTCACCCACGACTTTGAATATATTTGGGATGATATAGACGACTGCAAGCACGCATCTGGCCGCCGCTATGTTTTTGCTCGTGCGGGCAAGTACGTGCAATTGCAAGCTTGCCAAAGCTACGTTCACGCGCACGATGCACATGCTTGCACGCATGGAGCACCAGTGTGGCGTTATGCTTGCAATTAGTTATGTAAGGTTTTCACTGGACGCCATATTTGAGGGCGATGTTTAAGCGCATGCTCAGAACAAGCTCACATTAAGGGGGATTCAACCGCCATTTATTTGTACCCTTTTCCTCATAGATGGCGCAGAATTTTTCCAGAACAAACGAGTTGCATGTTCGCAGCTGCGCATGCAGGTCGGGCGCTCGGGGTGGGCTCGGGCCACGGGCTGTTCGCCGCCGATCTCGAGCCAGATCTTCTTCGCTCTGCGTCCGCCGCTGCAGGAAGCGGCCAACAGGCGGCGCGAGGTACGAGCCAGTACATACGTAGATTACAATGGCGTACAAAGCGTAAAATAAGCTCTGATTTCCGAATGATTTCGAAGTTCCATCCACGTTCGAAATTATCGAAAGCACAAGGCGCGTCGTTGCGGCCGTTTGGACCACCACAATTAACACGCAAACGTTCTTTTGCAAAAAAAAAAAAAAAAAAGCTTAACTTAAAGCTAGAAAACAAAAAAAGAAATAAAGTGTCAGTTTTGCATTTTCTATATTCTATATCGGCCTGCTCTTCGTCTGAATACTGGTTTGGAAACCTGCTCCCAGGTTCTGTGGAGTAAATCCCATCTATCCTGGGAAAAGTGGCGTCAATCATTTTTGTGGAAATGTTAGAGACCCGTGCCGCGCGCCACTTCTGGGAAGAACTAGAGCCACTAAATGGCGCTGAGAGTATCCGAACTCTGTTCGCCAACATTGTTGTGGGCGCCGGCATTTTGGTGCTTGTGCAGAGTAGACGCAACTGCTGATCGTCATGATTCAAAAGTGCGACTTCCTCAGCATTAGATTCGGTGTTAGGAAGCTCATATAAAATTGCTTTGCTCTGTCGCGAACTGTTTAAACATTTGTGGAGGACGGAAAAGCGTTTCTTGTGATTTCAGTTAAATCTTCAGATAACTGGCAACCATGATTTTAAGCCACAATATGAGCAAGTATCGTTACTGTGAAGCGTAGCTTATTTAGTGGCACTATATATAGAAGAACATGGCGTGTGAAATCTAGCTCAGTGCTGCGCTGTTCCGCCATGATCTTCCTTAGTACCACTAATTATGCTACGCTTCAGGGTAACGACACTTGACCATATTGTGGCTTAAAATCATGGCTTCCAATTATCTGAAAATTTATCTGAAATCACAGGAACGCTTTTACGTCCTCCACAAACGTTTAAACGCTTCGCGACAGAGCAAAGTAATATTACATGAGCTTCCTATCACCGAATCAAATGCCGAGGAAGTTGCACTTTTGAATCATGACGATCGGCAGTTGCGTCTGCTCTGCACAAGCACCAAGGTGGCGGCGCCCACAGCAATATTGGGGAACAGAGTGCCGACCCTAAGCATCGATCATTTAGTGGCGAGGTCCACACTTCTGCACGTTCAGAGGTGTGGACCTCGTCGAAGAGGTCCATACTTCTGCGCGTCGAGTCAAAAGCAACAAGAAGCGACCGTTTCCCAGTCCCACCCGTAAACTGTACCAAGGAGTTCCCTGTCCAAGCAAGTGGCGCGGCTCTATTAAGGCCGGTTCCCACATGCAGCGAAGCGCTAATGTAGCGCTTCTCACGCGCCGTCAGCTACTTATCGTCTGCCATGAGTAACAGTTTTGACGGTGCGATACAATGCTGGTGAACGCTTCCGTCAGCACGCGCTTAGCGCGAGGTCAGCGCTATGCTCGTAGCGCTCCGCTACATGTGTGAACAGGCCTTTACTCGTCCACAATCGCGCGCCAAGTTCACAGCAGCTGAGAAGATTGGCAACGGGTATGGCAAGAAAGGACACTTTCCGCCTGTCTGCCTGTCAGCGAAAAAGAACCACTCAAATAGACAAAGCCATGTGCACTCGAGTTATCCTCGTAAATTCCATAAGTTGAAGGCGCTGCCGGCAAGTGCAGACTAAATTCGTTTGATAAAATTCACGCTTACAAGTACCGTAAACCAGGGCCGTACACAGAAAAGTTCTTTGGGGGGGGGGGGGGGGGGGGGGGGGTTTCTGGAACACGGTGGCCATCTTGAATGGCCGTTTTTTGTATTTACTTTTTTTAAAAACAGAAGCATGTGATCGGCCTATAATTAACTACAGCGAGCAACGAAATGTTTCACATGCACCATCACAGCGGGAGTGAATTGTTTCAAAGCTTACTTTCAGCTTACAGCCAAAATTTATTTATTTGCCCAAACTCCGCCCCAGTAAACATGATGGGTGAGAGAAAACCGGGTGTAAGAGAATGAGAAAAATATATACAGCCATATACTTCACCCAGCTCCCTAACCGCAGCCCCGCGCATCCTCCGCAGGGTCCGGTGACACTCGGAACCCCGCGACTATAGACACAGCTCGGAACAAATCTTCGTCATTCTCTTTCCATCCTCTTTTCACCGTGCGAAACACCCCATACCTCCGGCAGGACCCCCAAAGCCCCTCAGGCGTCGCACGCTCGCGGTGTTCTGGGAAGTTGGACTAACGAAGAGAGAACGATACGAGCTTCCCTCAAACGTACAGAGCGCGACACTGTTAGCGCGAACAAGCGATCGCCGGTTTTTCCAGGTTTTCTCTTTGAAACCAAGAGATGTCACTTAAGCTATTATTGCTACGGAAAGAGCTCATATAGTTCTATAATGCAAGCGATAACATTTCGTGCTCGCTAATACTATTTAGAAGTAAAATGCAAAAATGCGCCGATGTCGTGTTCGCGCTAACAGTGTCGCGATGTGTACGTGTTTATTGCTCGAGCGAACATTTCCTTTGTGTCACCTTATAATGGACCGCAGAGGGCGCTACGAGCCATCCCAGCCAATCCAGCTCCGAGTGTCACCTTACCCTCTGTGGTGTGCTATGCGAAGCTTAAGGTCATGTGATTCTCTCTCAGCCCTCTATTGGCGAAGACGGTCTCTAGCATTCGCTACGGTCTACTGTGCAGTGGAACGGAGCGTGGTATGAGGATGGGGAAGCGAGGCTCCCGGGGATCTTCTGCCGAGGGGGATGGCATCCAGGCACTTGGATGAGAGGGGAAAACAGGAGGGCGCTATCGGAGTGGTTCCGAAAAGACCGGTCGTGGCAGGGCGGGTTGCGGTTTTCGGGGCGCGGCGAAGACGCGCTGGAATTCACGCGCCTCTGGTTAGCAGTAATGCTGCGTTGTATATACAGGCACACATGCACCCCTAACAACATCGCTGAAGCTCCAGGGGGTCCCCCACTCGGTCTCCCGATCCAGTGACTTTAGCGAAATCGAGGCCACCCCTGGCCTCTTTCGAAATGCGCCCCATCGCTCCCCCTTCCCCAGCTGACAGTGAAAAGGGGGGGGGGGGGGGGGGCTCGAATATATTTCGGGGGGGGGGGTTTGAACCCCGAAACCCTCCCCCTGGGTACGGCCCTGCCGTAAACCATTGTTGTGGAAACGCGTAAGACACGTGCGAGGAGCGGGTGCTTCGCTGCCATTCGCCTCCAAGGGCCGCTCATTTCAGTACTGCGCCGACAACTGCTTCCAAGAGCCGCTCGAGACACGGGCCTCGTGCACTGGCGCATTTGACGCCACTTGCAAGACAAACGCAAGCACATCGAAAGGCTTTAGTCCAGACAGATAAGGAAAGATCGGTGGCCAAGTGCAATAAAAAAAAAAAAAAAGGATCGGTGGCCGAGTGGGCTATACTCTGTTTCACCTTGTGTTGTACCGCAGGAAAGGCTACAGCCGCGAGCTCCTTGCTCTATGGCACACCTCGGCGGCACAAGCTCTCGTGCAGCAAGGGCAGCTGCCAACGCTATGAGCTCGCGCTTCTAGCCTTCGCTGCGGTACAACATAAGGTGAAACAGAGTATAGACCTTTTCTTTAACGGCGGCGCCATCTTGAGAATTGCGGCGCCGACGACGCCGTCTAGCGGTTTAGAAAAAGAAATACCGGCTAGTTCTGGCAGCACAGTTATCTGGGTAGGCAACGGTGTGGGTATGGGGAGAACTTTGCTAGGCTTGGCTATGGTGAGCTGCAATAACTTGGTTGGAGCATGTCCGGTTGTATCCAGCTGGCTACTCACAGGCCACCTTGCCTCCTCGAGAGAACGACGACGAAGACGGTGGGGTGTTTTGATTGAGTTTCCACAGCGAAGTATATATGAGCAGTTTAATGTAGTCTATGCAGGTAAGCTCTCGGCATTTGATAGCTCCATCTTGAGTGGTGGCATGTAGACGTTTTCATACCTTTCACATACCACGGGGCTTGCAGTGATAGCCTAATTGAACCACCAGCACCGGGAATTAAAATCGGTCCTCTTGTCGTAGACGAAGTGGTCGTGAGCTTAAACGTGACATTGAGTCTGATACGAATCTCTCGCGATTCAAGCTCGCAATCGACTGACTTCATAAATAAGGATTCTTGGGGAAAATGCGAAGCTCGATAACATTGCAGCCACACTCGCGCTGCAGCTTCTTGTGTTCATGGCACACTTTCTGCTATTATTCTTATGCTTTTTAAAATTATTTATCCATCCGACGACCACACAGTGGTAGCCAGACAACCGTAGATTTTCGGAAATTGCAGCACGGTAAAAAGGAGCACTCGGAACTAGCTCATGCACGACGTCCGTTTTTAAGCCTTTTCGCCCATACCCTTGGCGGTTGCATACACTGTGTCAGCGGGCAATCCAAAAATGCACCAGGTCGAGGGTACGTCAGTTACTGGCTGGTTTGAGGTTATGCGAGGAGCGAAAGTTCGCGCTGTATACAGTATAACCCAGGGATCCTGGGTTCAATCCCCACCCCTGCCCGTTTCGATCTGGATGAGCATCGTACCGGCGTGCGGTCGTGTATCACTATTGCGTGATGCACGTTAAAGACCCCAGGCTACCGGTTGTACTGCACTGGCTAAATTGCTCACCTACAGGTGAGAGACAAGCCGCCCGTTGAGGCGGACTATGTTCTAGGCTGTAGAAGCATACACACACCCCAATTTGTTTTTGGACAGATAAGGTAGCACCGCTTTATTCCACCGTGACATAGTAAGATCACTGTTGAAAGGGGTGTTAATAACAGACAATAGTATAGTGAACTCCCGAGGTTACTTATGAAGACACTAAAGTTATTTATAGGTTCATTTGATTTTGCCTAACAATTAGAAAGGTGAAGAGAAAAAAAAAAGAAGAAATGTACGCCTCACCTTAGGTAGAAACGTATTTTCTACCTATTGATGGCCCGTTTGGTTTTCTTAGCAATCCGGAAAACAGGAAGTGTTAAATTTACAAAACAAAATTGTTTTTGGCGCCAAAACGCTAACGTCAAAATTCAATTTGCATCTCAGAGTAAGCACCTGTTTGTTGGTTAAGAAAATATATTGTAATTGTTCAAAATATTAGAAATAATGCTTCTTTTTTTTGTTTTTCATATCCACTAGCCACCAAACAAGGTCTACAGAGAATAAAGATATCTGAAATAATGTTTCATAAAATAAATGTTCTTCGAAATAAGTATTTTAGCCTTCTTTGCAACTCATTCAACTATTTCTTTTTGATTTCCATATACAGGGTGTCACAAAAGAAAATTTACACGGTCTTTTTTACCGCAAAAATAAACTAGGCATCGCCGAACGCTCATTCTCCGCCCAAAGGCAGAGCTAGAGGTCACAACCAGATGCCAAAGTTTCAGCCCGATCCGATAACTTAATCAAAAGTTATAAGTGATTTTCTGAAAATTTCAATGGGAAAATGGAGCCCATTTTTTCCCGTTTTCAGTTTCTGGTGCCATAGAGCCCCATGTGTTCGAAAACTCCGTCGGCCGCCATTTTCCCATTGAAATTTTCAGAAAATCACTTATAACTTTTGATTAGGTTATCGGATCGGGCTGAAACTTTGGCATCTGGGTGTGGCCTCTAGCTCTACCTTTGGGCGGAGAATGAGCGTACGGCGATGCCTAGTTTATGTTTGCGGTAAAAAAGACCGTGTAAAGTTTCATTTGTGACACCCTGCACATATTAGTAGGGTGCCTCATGTACGCTTTGCTTAGGGTGGAGACATCTGGCCAATTTGTCCCACACTTTTCTTTTTCTTTTTTAGATGCGGAGCATCTCTTGCTCGGATCTATGTCCCGCGGCGTCGGCGTTGTAGTCGGCACTCGAACTACGCACGCGCAACTCTCCTCCTTCCCTCTCTCCAACAGCTGCGCGTTACTCTCTCCGCTCTCTCTCTCTACCAGCTGCGTGCACTGCGCGTGCGTTCGCTTCTCCTCACACCGCGCGCGCACGCGCAACTCTCCTCCTCTAGTCTCCTCTCCTTCAAGTGTGAAAACAAATAAACGGCGAGCGGCGAGCGTTCCAAGTTTCTCTGCCGCGAGCCGCGACGAAGGCTCGCGTAGGGGGTAACGCTAGGGCAGTCGGTGGCGCCATCTCTCGGCGTCAGCACGCAACTGACTCTTTCCTCGGAACCAACACGATGCTCCGCATCACCCCATGGTTCCCCTCGGGAAGATGGTGTTTTTTTGTTCAGAAGCGCGTGAAAGAGCGTGTCCCGGCACGCGTTTGTGGCGCTGACTGTGCTATGGCGACATTTTCTTTTCGTAGATTTATTTGTATTTTACCCGTGAGCGCGTGCTGTCGGCATCGGGTACTACAAAGGGTGGCGTCACCCTAAGCAGAAGGACATTAATAGACCATTTGCTATATCCCCCAAGTGCCCCGGCCCGCGCTAAAAGAATCATGGGAACGGTGTGCCTCCAGCTCTTTAGCGATCGGTAATTTCAACCCTATTCTTGGTTACACAGGTTTTGAGCGTGATTCGGAGTCACCCTGAACAAGCGCCTGATATACCCAATGACCTGTCATGTCACTTTTAAAATTTATCCTCAATGTCAGCGTTTTTGATACTGTGCATGCAGTCCACCCTTCAACCTGGATGGGCTGCAGAAATCTCTTATATTATTATCATGCTGATATTAAGCTAGAAACGTTAAAAATGCTATAAACAGCCCCGCGGACTCCGAGCTAAATCCTGGTTTTTGCTTTTGTGAATTATCGGCTTTTTAAGCAATTCCTGCTCAAACAATAATCGCGAGAATGATAATATTGTAAGAGATTTCTGCAGCTCAGCCAGGTTGAAAGGTAGATCGCATGCGCAGTATAAAAAATGCTGACGTTGATGAGCAATTTTAAAAGTTATATGACAGGACCTTGGGGTATATCAGGCGCTTATTTAGGGTGACCTCGAATTACGCTAAAAAGATGTGTAACCATGGAGCTGGTCGAAAATTAGTGATCACTAGGGAGATGAAGGAACACCGTTCCCATGATTCCTTGAGTGCGGGCCGGGGCGCTTGGGAATACTGCAAATGGTCTATTGAGGCACCCTACATATTAGGGTATCTCTGTTTAACCTTGCACGATACGATCCACGCTTGTAGCGTATGCAAGCGTTTGACCACGCGCGCTAACATAGCACACACACAAAAATAGAATCAACAAAAGTATCGCCTTCACAGCCTTATCAGGCCTTTCACTAGGAGTCTGCTGATGACTAGTTACACTTTTTTTGCAACTTCCGGTCGTTCAAAAAGTGCCGACCAACGGAGCCATCAATTGTAATTCTGTTGTGTCTATGTTTATACAGCGGTAAGTTAGATCAGCTCTGAGGGCATCTGGTGTCTTCGTTGGAGATGAAAGACAGTGCAGAAACCACTGCTTGTCTGACATCTTAAACGTGCATCACGCAATAGTGACACATGACAGCATGCCGGTACGATGCTCATCCAGGTTCAAACGGGCGGAGGCGGTGGATTGAATCTACGATCAGTGAGCTTTACAGCGTGAGCTTTCGCTACACGTGCTACCGATCCACGAGCAGCGAGACATCACGGTAGAATTCGAGCTCGAGAGAAAAACAACAACAGCAGCAGCAAGAAAATCTCCGCTTTGAGGGATTTAGTACTAGTGTCGCCATCTCGTTTATCAAGTTTGAAATAAAATTAACAGGGTGATTTTATTTACACAAATACGCAAATACAGCAATATTTTGCTTTCTCGTCATGGTCTTAAAATTGAGATTAGAGGCACCCCTAGTACATACGCCCAAGCGTTTTGTCACGTTTGTCTTCTAAATGATTGTATTTTCAAAAATGCCTTAAAACGCGCTAAAAACAGTCAAAACGGTTATATTTCTGGATTTTATTAAAAATCTCCAGCGTTCTAAAAGAAAATCTAAGGGCCGCACAACCTTCATTACGTTATCATAAGTAACCCCCAAAAGAATGAATACTATCGTGCATTCCTGAAACTCAGGTTTGTGTAGCGAAATTTGCCCATTGAGTGACGAGCGGTTGAATCCCCCTTAAAGGGCAACTCCGCTTCATTTTTGATATTTAGAAGACTATGCAGCCCTCTTCAGTATCATGTAGGAAGACCTCATGTCAAATATTACAATCTAATTCCGTCTATATATTTAATAAACTGGCCAGCAAACTTTCAAATGAGCCAATTCGCCGAAATCTGCCAACTCTAGCGTGCGACGCGAGGCGCAATCGTCAGCGCAGACAATGCGGCGCAGTTGGAGCGGCCAACGTTGACCCACTTCGTCAAAGGCATGACTACGTCATTCTCACGTTTTGTTTGTTTTTACTTCTTAGAGCGAAATTGAACGATGACGTCATGAGTTTCTCCTCCCGGTGTTGGCTCAACGGCGTCCACGTGATCACCGTAACGCGGATGCGCTAGTTTGCGCTGCCCTTCGCGCTTATCGGTCTTTCTCCGCCCCCTCTCCCTCGTCTTTTCCCCTTCCCCCTCTCACCCGGGCCATCACCGTCCACGCCATGCGAAGCGACCTGCCCGCGTCGCGTGTCCTGTCCTTCGCCCCCACGAACTTCACAAGACCACGTGGTTCGACGTGACGTGGCCATGACTCTGTCGACACGAGGCAAATGTTGCCTGACGCAACCGAAGTTTCGGTTTCGGTATCAGCAGATGTTTAAATTACGATTACACGAATAATACTCCACATTTCGCGAATCCGAAGACGTAGAGCTGTTTAGTAGTGCTTTGTGAAATGGAATCGCATGTAAACCTAAATTTTTCGGAATTGAGCGGAGTTGCCCTTTAACAGCCTGCTAAGACCGATAATCATGATGGTGCGGCATGCACGTTGCAAAAGAACTGCGGAAGCTCGCCTTCAGCCAGACTTGTGCCTATCTCAAATACTCTACTCAAGATACTGTATTTCAAGTACTTCTTGAAGTATCTTGGTATCTTGCAAATAATTTTGATCGAGAGTATTTTATACTCTATTTTAAATACATTTCTGAGTATCTTGTACTCATTATCTCAAATACATTTTTGACATTCCGCCATTTTCCGAGTTTTTCGGCGTGAAGTGGCGTGGGCGTGACACCAGCAAACGTGAACATTCTTTCGAGCAACCAAACCCTGTTGCTAGCTCCGATTAGCTAAGGTGACTTTGGTTGGGGATAGGGAGCCTTCATGTGCGCTTTGCTAGGGTGATGCCACCCTTTGTAATACCGCTCGCCGACAAACCAGCAGTCATTTTGGTTCTCGGCGATAATCCGTGGGGCTTATAGGCTTTTTGCACTGACGACACATCGCATACTTTTGAACACTATGTAAAAGGAGGAGAGGGAAGCTGCTTTTGTAAGACTTTTGAGTGACAGGTTAATCTTCTATGATCTTCTGGGAGGAGAATAGCAACGCCTGTGTAAATCCGAGAGGCACAAACGAGGATCCTGATAAGAGGGGAGCTCCTTCTTTCCTTTTTTCTGGAGGGCATCGGAAATGACGTCATGTGCAATCCACGTATAACCCTCCCGGAAACGAGCACCTCATCTCACAAGTTCGGAGCAGCGTTGTGGAACCCACGGAGGGAGGATTAGCATTTTCCCCCCCGGATGGGAGGACCGATGGACACAAACTTTCCGGCGGACGGGGAAACAATGAGAGGAATAAAATGGCAGTTGCAGAGGGTGTGGGAAAGGGAAACAGGCAGTTGGCATCACTCTATGCGAAGCGCACATGAAGGCACCTTTGCAACCTAAGAACGAAGGGCGAGGGCAAGACAGGCCGGGGAGGAGGAAGCAGACGGAACGCTGGAGAAGAGAGGGGGAAACCTCCTTCTCTCTTTAGCGTTCCGTCTGCTTCCTCCTCCCCGGCCCGCCTTACCCTCGCCCTTCGTTCTGGGCAGGAGGTGGCGTCCCTATCCCCAATGCATGGAGCGAAGTGTAACGGAAGTAGGCGTGGCCACGAGCCGCGACGAGCATTTCTTGACCAATGGGAAGCCTAGAAGTGGGCGCCGCCATTAATTTCGGTGCAAACAACCGCGTTGCGATGACATTTCCGTGGCAACGCGATTGTGTGCACCGAAAGTAATGGCGGCACCCACTGTTATTTGAAACAGCGCTTAACGGGAGGCTTTTGAACCGGTATGGTCGGAATTGGATGAGATTATTATAAACGAACGCCTGGTTGCCCAGCAGAAAGTAAGTGACTAGAGTTGAGACGCTCTAGACGACGCACCGACTGATTCGGTGTCGAACAGGCGAGATTTCGAGCCCAACACTTGCCTGACCAGTAGGACTAGGAAGTCGGCGTGTAGCGGACGCTCTCGACACCGCGCGACCGCGCCTGGAGCGTCGTCTCGAACGAGTCGTCGTAGCGCGACCTTGGAAAGCGATCGCGAGTCAGTCATCGTAGGCACGAACGCTGAGAAAGGCATCGCGGGTTGAGAAAGCCGTACAAATTCTGCTTCGAGAAGATGTTGGTTTCACTCCGCCGTGATGAGTATTCGGGTTCGCATCGAAACATCTTTTGGTGCGCCGATCGAATCGAAAGCCAGCCGCGACAGCGAGCAGAAGAAGCAGACCGCAGGCACGGAGCAGACGTAGCCTAAGCCTAACGACCGAGCGGAGAGCAGACGATGGGAGCACGGTTGAATTTAGTTTGGATGAGAGAGCGTCGGTGCGCGGGGCAGTCTGGGATTGGGTTGTTCTTCCGGCGTCGCTGGGTATGACGTCATGCCGGGTCCTGTCTATTTAAACGTCCTTGGTTCGCGACTCCAGCAAAACGGACGCCACCAAGCGGGAAAACCGAGAACCAGCCGGTCCAGGTCGCTCCGCGCCCCTCCGCGTCTCTGGTGGCTTTCGCGGCGGACACGTGTTGTCGGCGCGGTGACGAACAATGGAATTTGACGAAGGTCCGAACATTTCTTAAGTTTGCCTGAGTGTTCATTAGTGTGGTGAAGCCTCAGAGATTGTTTCCTTCCATCACGTGTTTGAAAGCCCGTTCACTCCACAACACACGGTCGCGTGCTTTCGATTTCTTGGATGGGGGAGGAATCACGGAAAAACGTTTTGATTTCTGTTCTGTCTCGAATCACATTCAAAGTGACGACTACTTGGTAACTGATAAGTGGTTTCTTTATAGGGATGTAGAACAGTGAACTAAGGAAGACAGGCGAGGTGTTTCACTGGAGGGAACACCAATGTTGCAGTCAAGTGAATGGGAAGGTTCGATAGCTGCTTTTCTTGAGTTTGGTTGTGTTCGATTAGCTTCAAGTTTGAGCCAGCCACGCCGGTCGGTGCGTTGGCTATTCATCTTGACTGCTTTTCGCCAAAAAAGCCTCTGGACCACACTGAAGGAGTTGGGCTGATTTCGCAATTACTTGGTTTAGGAAAACCTGCTCGCTGCATATGATTAATGAGGAAAATTGTCTGCTTTCAAAAGGTGGGGGATGCGTCTCGCAAAGTTAGAAACTGTCACAACATTATTATGATCTCTCGTGGCTTTAATATTTATATTATACCCCCGTCGAAAGCAGCAGCAATATACGTCTATCGTTGCCCAGGTTGACCGGCCACAAAAAAATATTAATTTTTTCCGTTCAGGATTCGAAGTCAAGTACAATGCAGAGAGGTTCTGCGTGAATCTTCGATGAAGACTCTCTTCAGTTTGTCCGCATTCGTCTCCGTGCTACCGGCTAGAACCATTTGGCTAACTTTAACAAGTAGCTCTCTCTCTGTCAAATATACTTTTATTCAGCAGCTCACCTAATAGATAGTCAACTAAGCTGATATTTCAACAAGAATAATATACTAATATCGCTTTAGTGGGATATAGTGCGTAATAGAATACATAACCCGCTCGTCAAAATGACTTCTCGATTGCTACTAAAATCTGAATTGAAATACGAGTATCAGCTGCTTAGTGGGGCGCCAGCATGCTCCTTGGCTCAAGAAGCGCTTGCTTAATTTTCGTAATTTTCCTGCAGCCTGTATTGTTGACCGAGCAGGCGATTGGAACGCGGATGCGCACAAAAGCTCGATTTCACGGTCAGATAAGTCGCCTGTCAAGGCATGCGAGTTAGCTGAAAATTACTCTCGGTGGAACAATTCTGTAGTCATCGCTGCTTTCCTTAGATAATCAGAACTGATTAGAGTTTATTACAGTCTCTCCGGAGCCCATAGTTTCGGTTTTGAACGAAATCTCCGAAACAAAAGTTTGACATAAAAAAAAAACCGGGAAAACAAAACTATGCTCTGCACGTTTATGTGCACCGGCTACACTTAACCGTCTCAGTTCAAATACCTATAAAATTGGGCATTAAACAAAAGAAAATCTGTTAAATTGAATGCGCCACCCCTGCAGGCGGCCGGGCCGAGCCGACGCGACCTGGACTCAGCCGCCATGTTTGTTTGGTGGTGGCGCCCCCTATAGGTCGCTGGAGTCGCGAATAGTTGGGGAACCCCTTTGGTTGAGCTCGTAAGAAAAACATCGCTTTTTTGCCGATTGTGACTCATATTTCAGTCCAAAGTTCGTACAATGAAGGTTTTTCCCCTCGCCTTCCCAAAGGCGCTTTTTGCTTCCCAGTAGAGTGCCTTCATGTGCGCTTCGCATAGAGTGGTGCCAACTGCCTGTTTTCCTTTCCCACACCCTCTTCCACGGCCATTTTGTTCCTCTCATTGTTTCCCCGTGCGCCGGAAAGTGGCCTTTGTGTCCATAGGTAATCCCATCCGAGGGGGAACATGCTAATCCTGCCTCCGTGGGTTCCACAACGCTGCTCCGAACTTGTGAGATAAGGTGCTTGTTTCCGGGAGGGTTATAAGCCCCACGGATTATCGCCGAGAACCAAAATGGCTGCTGGTTTGTCGGCAAGTGGTATTACAAAGGGTGGCATCACCCTAGCAAAGCGCACATGAAGGCTCCCTACTTCCCAGAGCTTCTCCCAAAGAATCCTCAAACAAAAGGGGTGGTTTTAAAGAAGTTAGGATTGAATGCCACACTGAGGCGCGACGCAGGCCGGGAAACGACCTACGACAGCAATGCAAGAAAATAACAAATAAAAAAATGAGAAGTGGACAGAAAAAAAGGAAGACATTTTTGTTTTGCTTGTTGTATGTTTTAACCCCCCCCTACGGCAAAACGTTTTGTTTATTTTCTTTTTGCCGTCAGTCCGTCACCTATTGCTCTCGCGAACAATGTCTGTAACCGAACATTGATAAGCGGAGAACAAGACAGGAAACGAACTAAAAGCTGGATGACTTCTCAAAATCCCAACAAAGACAACAACAACAGCGTAAACCGTAGCTGAGATGGTCGACGTCGAATCTGAAAATCGCAAGCAGAATCGGACCAAGTGAATTAGGCACAACAAGTCGGTGATGGTCACTGGTAACAATGATCAACATCTCCTTGTATCTACTGTTTACATCGAGCCTGCCTTCAAACTTTAGTCTTTTGAGGCCTGCACTTACTTCTTATCGCAAGTACCGGGCCAACGTTTGGTCTACGGGCCGGCGTCGTCTAAGTGAGCAGACGACAAGCAGAAACATTTGAAAGAGCAGACGACAGTTCGAACGATCATGAGGCCGTTTGAACTTGAAGACGCACTGAACGTAGTCCGCAGGTGGTCCGCACAAATTGACGGTATTCTGGCGTTCATGTTGCAACAAAACAAATAAATCTGATGATCACAAGTATCCGTAAATTCAACCCAAAGTGCTACCCACCCAAGCAATCGTTGTCCGACGGCGTCTGCTTTTCCCTTTTCACGGCACACATCCAGATTCTCGGACGAACCGAGCACGTGATAACTGACATTCAGACCTTTCTCGACTCTTTTGGTACGGCCCCAGTCGCGGCGTTTTGACGAGAAGGCAGGTGTTTGTCTGGTTTCTTTCAAAACAACGCAGGAATACACGTCTTGCATGGGGACTTCTGCCCACAGCCCCAGACCAGATTTGCGCCCGACGCGCCACCACCGCGCCGTGACGTCACAGAGTTGAGTTCGTGTATTTTTTGAACGCCACGTTGCCAGGGAAAGAGAGTAAGTGCGACTGAAACCTGCTGATTCTCGACCGGCTGATTCTTGGCGGAAATAAAACGAATTTCGAGCGATGAAAAAAAAACAGTTGAAGTGGAGGCGAGCTGGTGTAAGTTATACATGATGAATAATAAATAATTGGGGTTGTGTGGGTTTTTACACAGCGTGTAGTTGGTCAGCCATTTCGAAGTTGCGAAGAGTCACTCGTTGTATATAGATGAGCAATTTAGCCAGTGCAGTACAAGCGTTAGCCTGGGCTCCTTAACATGCACCACGCAGTAGTGGTACACGACCGCACGCCGGCCCGATGCTCATCTAGATCGAAACGGGCACGGGTGGGGATTGAACCCAGGATCCCCGGGTTCTGCAGCGCGAGTATACATGATGGTTGAAACCTGAGACTGTGGTTTGAAAAACTGAAACTCGTGAAGGAGGAAGAAAAAGGGACAGACAACAAGCCACCGATCTCAGCCCCACTCTCCCTCGCCAAAAGGCCAATAAACGCTTTCTGAACTGAACTGAACTGTCTTTGAGTCGTTGTCTGTCCCTTTTTCTTCCTCCTTCACGAGTTTCCACAGTCTCAGGTTTCAATCGTGTAGAATTTCGAGCTACAGATTGTGTTCTGGGTAGTTGGGCTCTTATAGGTCATGTTCAAATAACAACCTCGGCGAGCATAAATACCTTGTCAGTGTTTCTTTAAGGCGAAACGAAGAATTAAAAACGTTGTTGTTTCTTGACCGTCGAAGCGACACTACTTGAGCTTCTCTCCATTGTGAGCGAGTGTTTTCTGCCTGAACATGATAGAACTTGATAATTCACAGACTAAACGCTAGTGATTAATCGATCACAGAAGTTTAATATGCGCTCATCTTTTCTGTGATCCAATGGCCTCGACCTAACCAATCAGAGCGGCGCGTGAGACGCAAAGCGTCGTTTGCGTTCGCGTCGACGCTTTCGCGCCCGACGGGACTATGTTCCTCTCACAGGGGAATACCGCACGAGGAAGTTCAAATTAGATTCGGACACGCCAATGATCTCACGTTTACTAATTGCAAACGCTTCGTATCGTTTCCGCAGTTTCTTTTGTCTGGAGCGGACTCCAGCAGCGATATGAGTTCAGCATCCCCTGAGGTTTTAGGGATCGCGTTTAATTAGCGCGACATCGGTCAGTCTGACGTCGTTTGAACATGCGGTGATCGCTGGCTGCTATTCTAGCCTGTTTGTTTGGGTCAAGGTGGTGGAACCGGACGAGTGGGCGCACCCATCCCCCTCGGCAACGGCATCCGTACACAACATCCATGCAACATTCGCAAAGAGAGATTTTGTCGCGATGTTGCGGATGCCTCTGTATGCAATATTCGCGCATTGTTCTCAAAGTAACGTTACAAGGATCTTAAGATACATGCTGCGGCATTATATGACATTTACAACGTATCATAAGCGTTGCTGACATGCTCTTTGCTACCTGGCAGAGCTATTGACTGATTGAACGCAAATTCCAGCCGCCCTCTGACATACACGCTCGGGTTCAATATGTGCACCGCAATGGCCCTCAGTACGTGACGTGTAAACTTCAGCAGTACGGCCTTAATTCTATCTAGGTAGTGGTGTTGTGGTGTACACGTGTCGGCCGAAAGAAAAAGGCATGGCGTTCAGTGATGGTGGTACCGCGGTGTGAGGGTCGAGCTCCCTAGCTCTTGGATGATCGGCTTCAGATTAAATGTACTTACACCTTCCTGACGTGGAATTGATGTAAGGCTCTTATATCGCTGGTATTTCACAAAAATTAGATTCACTCACGGGCCGCAGACCCAACCTTGTACTGCTGGTCTACAAAAATCATCCAGATGATAGCCATTTTGATAGGAACTAGTGCGCCTCCATATGGGCCGTGAAAGTTGCGAGTAAACAGGCCGATTTTGGTGCTCAAATTGGAGCGCTTTCGTGGACGTCATGTCGCCTTTTTTTACGTCAGAAAGAGAGGAAGAACGGAAGGGAAAAGCCCTAGGGAAGCACGCCTTAGGGAAATTTACGGCTCCCAGATCTTCTTACGCTCATCGGATAAGCAACCCGGGGAGCCGGCTAAAGGCTAGAGCGAGAATCAATGAGGCGTATTTAACTAAACTTCGCCCCCGCCCCTCCCCCCTCCCCCATTCCCCTGATAACCAAACGATGTGACATTGTTGTCAAAAACGCGCCAATCACGAAAATAATACATGGAGAAGGGGAACAAGAGGGTAAATTGAGCGTATGGTTTTTTCATTAACTTTTCCCAAAGAGCTCGATATTCCACTGGACGGAAATGTAGCGGCGGTGGGCGTTCATCCGAAGTTATTTGATTTCGCAGCAGACGACTCTTGGCCAGGAGCAGCCGGTTTCTCCGGGCTTCGCGTTTGGCGCAGTGACGCACACGCTACCGTGACGCGGTATCAAGTTCCTCGCTCCGAAACCCTTATTGGGTCGCATGGACCGTAACCTCCACAGTTCGCCAAGTTATCGTGAAACGGAGCGTAGTGGCACGAGTTTTCACTGTGCAAACAAGGGAAATTCAAATTAGGCGTGGAGTGCTTACACAGGCAGTGAGAGATCAGTCTGCCTCTTGAGATATGTAGAGGCTGGTTCACGCAGGTTGAGAAATACAGTTAGTGCACTATGCTGCTGACCTAGAGCCTTTAATGGGCATCACGCAGTATTGACTATAGGGAGTATTCACTGGCGGCCATAGTTGTGTGCGCGAATTCTGAGCGCGAGCTGATGGCGAGCTTCTGTAGTTCTTTTGCAACGTGCATTCCGCACCATCAAGAGTGCCGGTCTTAGCAGCCTATTGATGTGAGCTCGTTCTGAGCATGCGCTCTAGACAGCACCCACAAATATGGCGTCCAGTGAATACTTCCTATATACGAATGCAGTCCGCGCTCACACAGGAGCAGCGCAATGCATCGCGTGCTAAGCGCAAAAAAAAGTGAAAAACAACAACAACAACAACAACTATACCCGTTTTCACCTCAAGAACCGCAGTAAAACAAGTCCGGCTCCTCGCGGAGCATTACTAAGTTCCCCCTTTATGTGGACAATTAAGATATATATGGGTGATAAGATAACATAAGAATGTTATCTTATCAAGACGTAAACATTTCAAACGCCAAAAGCAATGCTTTTTTCTTCCATGACCAAAAAACGTAAGAACTACTTCGCGGCGCGTATGAACAATGCGCAAAAACTTGGTACAGAGATATTCGATGAAACGGCCCTTAGCGATTCGATGAAACGGCGTTCGATGAAACGGCGTTCGATGAAATGTCCGTTCATTCGATGAAACGGCGTTCGATGAAATGGCGTTCGATGAAATGTCCGGACATTTCATCGAACGCCGTTTCATCGAACGCCGTTTCATCGAAGCCGTTTCATCGAACACCGTTTCATCGAACGCCGTTTCATCGAACGCCGTTTCATCGAAGCCGTTTCATCGAACGCCTTTTCATCGAGCGCCATTACAGCCTGTAATATTTTTGTAATTTATTTTAATTTTTAAACACAACTTCATCTAATTCTCTCTGTTTTTTTTTTTGTTTTGTTTTTGTTTTGTTTTTATATCACAGGGTGCAGTGACGAGATAAGTTCCATCGTGAACATATCCTGCTTCGAAAAGAAAGCCTCTATGAAACAATGACCCCTCTCCATGTCACATGAAACAATAAAATGAGACAAAAAACAGAAAGCACGATGTGCTTTCTGAGAAGCAGGGAGTGTATTACTGTCTGACAGCGTGTACGTGTAACCTTGGGTAATATGAGGATCCAGAAGGGTTCAGTCTTCTTATGTGGCAGAGTGCGCCCAATCTGAGCATAAAGATGATAATCAGAGTATTGTTATATTTTATTTCGCGTGCTTTCCTGGGAGAGTATCGTTATATTATAAGCGTGCTGTCCTGGCAGTTAAATGTTTTCTGTGAATAAACCTTGAACAAAGCGTAAGAGTGCAAACGAGCTGGTGTGAATTGCACATTACTGAACCCCCGAGACAGCAGGTAAAAACCCACACAGACACTTAGCAGTGTCGTGTTTCAGTCATGTACACGAGTAAAGCTTTCAGTAAGTCGCATACCCAATTGTTTTTATTTATATTTTAACAATTGTTTTATTTCTAGTAATTTAACACCACCTTCAAAACGATTTTACGAGCGACTACCTTAGTCTTAAGAAATGCAAGTAAAACATCTATAAAGCCCTGTTATGCCCCAAAACTTGGTACGAGATATTCGATGAAACGGCCCTTAGCGATTCGATGAAACGGCGTTCATTGAAACGGCGTTCGATGAAATGTCCGTTCATTCGATGAAAACGGCGTTCGATGAAATGGCGTTCGATGAAATGTCCGCTACCCCAGTCCGCGCTCACACAGCAGCAACGCAATGCATCGCGTGCTAAGCGCGAAAAAAAAAAGTGAAAAACAACAACAACAACTATACTCTGTTTCACCTAGTCTTCAACACGTTACTAAAAAAAAAGTAATCGATTACAATTACTATTACTCTTGGCTAAAAAGTATTCGATTAGATTACTTGATTACTCGACGGCAAAAGTAATTGGACATTACTTAAAGAAGGTAACCGTTTACTTTTCCGATTACTTTATTGTGTGAAGCCACATCTTTAGCGCTCATAACAATGAACTACTTCCAACCTATATTTTCACATTTGCACAAGTATTGAAGAAGAAAACTGGTTCCCTCTTCGTGGTCGTTTGCACCTTCACAACGCGGACACAAGCACAGAATTCGCTTGAAGAAGTTTAATGATTTGGGCGTTCGCCAGTGTGTGTGTGTGTGTGGGGGGGGGGGGGGGGGGGGGGGAGTGGAGGGGTTTTTTAGATCTTGTTAAGCTTGAGCAAGGGTTGTCGCTCAAAGTTTGCGTCGCTCATTTTATTATTCACATCTGGGTGAGCTCGCATGTTATACAGAAGAGCAGCAGCTCCAGGATTTGAAACAGATCATGTGTAGTATCTATTCGCGGAAGAGATCGCCCCGACCACTTCTCAACTCGAAACATTGCTTGTCACAAAGACCACGTAGGGGAAATGGGGAAATATTTCAACTGGCTTTGTTATATTTTGCATCCGCTTTAGGCATTCTTCGGTTCTGGTTCTCCTACGGGCTGCGAGTAGGTACCCTGAGCAGGATTGTCTTTATTTTTTTTTTTATTTCTGTGTGTGTGTGCGTGAGGGGGCTAGTTTGAACGAAGGACTTACAAAGCTACATTTTGCTCCCTCAAACTTCGCCCTGCATGGCCTTTGTAACGCACAGTGGCTTCCCTGGGACTTCCCCTCCCAGTCCCATCTCGAAAAAAAAACAAAAACAAACGGACATTCCACATAAACTGTACATAGAAAGGGATTGACCTCGTTTCCTACAGCTCCCGTGGAAAAATAGTAACGGTTACAAGTAATTTTATTACTTCAAAAAGTAATCAGATTACTCTTGTGATTACTGCCTAATAAAAGTCATCAACTGATTACAAAATTACCCCAAAAAGTATATATGACATTTACAACGTATCATAAGCGTTGCTGACATGCTCTTTGCTACCTGGCAGAGCTATTGACTGATTGAACGCAAATTCCAGCCGCCCTCTGACATACACGCTCGGGTTCAATATGTGCACCGCGCTGGCCGTCAGTACGTGACGTGTAAACTTCAGCAGTACGGCCTTAATTCTATCTAGGTAGTGGTGTTGTGGTGTAGACGTGTCGGCCGAAAGAAAAAGACATGGCGTTCAGTGATGGTGGTACCGCGGTGTGAGGGTCGAGCTCCCTAGCTCTTGGATGATCGGCTTCAGATTAAATGTACTTACACCTTCCTGACGTGGAAGTAAGATGTAAGGCTCTTATATCGCTGGTATATCACAAAAATTAGATTTACTCACGGGCCGCAGACCCAACCTTGTACTGCTGGTCTACAAAATCATCCAGATGATAGCCATTTTGATAGGAACTAGTGCGCCTCCATATGGGCCGTGAAAGTTGCGAGTAAACAGGCCGATTTTGGTGCTCAAATTGGAAGCGCTTTCGTGGACGTCATGTCGCCTTTTTTTACGTCAGAAAGAGAGGAAGAACGGAAGGGAAAAGCCCTAGGGAAGCACGCCTTAGGGAAATTTACGGCTCCCAGATCTTCTTACGCTCATCGGGTAAACAACCCGGGGAGCCGGCTAAGGGCTAGAGCGAGAATCAATGAGGCGTATTTAACTAAACTTCGCCCCCGCCCCTCCCCCCTCCCCCATTCCCCTGATAACCAAACGATGTGACATTGTTGTCAAAAACGCGCCAATCACGAAAATAATACATGGAGAAGGGGAACAAGAGGGTAAATTGAGCGTATGGTTTTTTCATGAACTTTTCCCAAAGAGCTCGATATTCCACTGGACGGAAATGTAGCGGCGGTGGGCGTTCATCCGAAGTTATTTGATTTCGCAGCAGACGACTCTTGGCCAGGAGCAGGCGGTTTCTCCGGGCTTCGCGTTTGGCGCAGTGACACACACGCTACCGTGACGTGGTATCAAGTTCCTCGCTCCGAAACCCTTATTGGGTCGCATGGACCGTAACCTCCACAGTTCGCCAAGTTATCGTGAAACGGAGCGTAGTGGCACGAGTTTTCACTGTGCAAACAAGGGAAATTCAAATTAGGCGTGGAGTGCTTACACAGGCAGTGAGAGATCAGTCTGCCTCTTGAGATATGTAGAGGCTGGTTCACGCAGGTTGAGAAATACAGTCAGTGCACTATGCTGCTGACCTAGAGCCTTTAATGGGCATCACGCAGTATTGACTATAGGGAGTATTCACTGGCGGCCATAGTTGTGTGCGCGAATTCTGAGCGCGAGCTGATGGCGAGCTTCTGTAGTTCTTTTGCAACGTGCATTCCGCACCATCAAGAGTGCCGGTCTTAGCAGCCTATTGATGTGAGCTCGTTCTGAGCATGCGCTCTAGACAGCACCCACAAATATGGCGTCCAGTGAATACTTCCTATATACGAATGCAGTCCGCGCTCACACAGGAGCAGCGCAATGCATCGCGTGCTAAGCGCAAAAAAAAGTGAAAAACAACAACAACAACAACAACTATACCCGTTTTCACCTCAAGAACCGCAGTAAAACAAGTCCGGCTCCTCGCGGAGCATTACTAAGTTCCCCCTTTATGTGGACAATTAAGATATATATGGGTGATAAGATAACATAAGAATGTTATCTTATCAAGACGTAAACATTTCAAACGCCAAAAGCAATGCTTTTTTCTTCCATGACCAAAAAACGTAAGAACTACTTCGCGGCGCGTATGAACAATGCGCAAAAATTGCTTTTTTCTTGAGGTGAAAACGGTTATAGTCGAAGTAACGTTGATGGGTAGTACTGTCGCAGTTGAAAAATTGTAGCCCCACTTAGACCTGAAAAGTAAAAAAATTCCGAGGACACCTAAGCACTTCTCATGAGTTGAAAATGCGAAAACATGAATGTCGTTCTTCTGCTCCCTTAGTTCGTCTGCGATGTACTGGTGTGGACGGGTACTCCCCGAGGTTGTGGGCGGCTGTCGAGCGGGCGCTCTCGTAAAGCGGCCTGTCGCCAAGCCAGCAAATAGCACGTTTAATATGCCCAATCTGAGTGCTATATTCAGTGTTTTTATATTGAAATGGCTTAATCGATTTTTAGTTGATACTTCACAAAAAGGAGAGGAAGACGACAATTTCGGGGGAAAGTGTATATATAAAAACACCAGGAGAATCACCAAAGCAAAAACAAATCAATCAGTAATCAATCAAATCCAATTATAGCAAAATCAATGAAATCAATTAGAGTCAACAAAACATAAATTCGGAAGAAAAAAATAACAATAAGTGCTAGAGGGCTGCTACTGATTAAATTTTCCCGAAAAGCATTTTGGCTTTCTTTTAAGCTTAAAACCTTTCTATATTTGAACAAAAATCGAGAATTGTTTTTGAGAGGAACCTTCGCTATCTTATCCAAAGCTTCGTTCAAGACCATTCTGCGCATCCGCTCAGTTCAGTATTATCATCTCGCTTATTTTAGTTGTTGTTCCCACGCGACTTTGTTCCAAATGAAAGTTCTCCCCCCCCTCCCCCTCCTTCTCTCTCTCCCGCGGACAATTATTTTCTTCCCAACCTCTTTTACTCGCAAAGGGACTCTCCTTGCGAGGGAAACCCGTGGTAAATTACTCGTCCGTCCCAGCGACGTGGCCTTAATCAAAGCCTTATTCAGAAAAAGAAGCGGAGAGAACAACAGCAGAAAAAAAAACAAAAAACAAGGCGGATTCCAACACGAGCTTGGTATATATAGAGTTTGCGAATGCAAAATCAGGAAAATAGAACACGACAGTAACGAAGAACAAAAACAAAGCATTAAACTTTCCGGCTATGGATCACTCAGATCGCGTGAGCACTACGCAGGAACGACACTTTGTTGAAAAACGCGCTTTATGACCTATTATTAATAGTGAGCTCCAAGCACTGTGCTCATCTAAAGCGTGGAACGACGCTTGTTGTTAGCAGGATTGTAAAGTACCTAGGTACAAGTAACTGGAAATCGGAATCTAGGTGCTTTTATTATAGCTGAGCTACAAACCTAGGCACTTTTATTTCTCGGTATCTGTATCTTAGGTACATTTTATAGTAACTTGTAACTAAGTGAAGTTATTTTTACAAAATCTTTTCTATTCACTTTGTCAAAATGGTAGGAACTATAAATCTTAAGGTATTAACACACTACCATGTACCGTGATTAACGTTGAGTTGGGTACGACCTGGGAGGCACTGACTTGATCGAACGACGGTTTAGCGAACGAAGCCCCGCCCATGATGTTTCATCGAACAACACTTTAGCGAATGGCGGTGTTCATTTGAGCGAACGGTTGATTAGCGATGCCATTCTAGCGACACCAATTTATCGAATCGCTTCGGAACTCCGTTTAGGGAAAATATCGACCTACCTGCTTCCTTCATCTCAAACCGATATCGACTTCATTGCGTGTTTGAGGCTCCTCTGACAGCTATAGAAGGGAGGAGATAACTTGAATGATGTGCGCAGTTTCTGTTTCCTGTATCTTGTCCTGGTGGTGACTCTCTTCTGCCATAAATGCAATATAAAATATAATTGAAAATAAGTTATCATTACAATCGTAAAGCAATGTAACATCGCTTATTCAATACAGTTTCCACTCAATAAATCGGACTCAAATATTGCAAATATCAAAACTGAAAAAGTTTAAAAAAAGGTTTATTTTTCTTTCAACTAATAAAAGAAAAAGAAAAGAAAAACAAGGAAGCTTGAAGTTTTTCGCTCGTCGTGGCGAAGGTTAGGTGCATATGCACTCGACTCATATGCGTTTCTTCGTGCGGCCGACGTCTTCTGGACCCGTCGACGTCAGCACCGGCTCTGAGGGTAAGAACGTCAACAAGCGAGTTTCGGCGGTTTCGGCGTGACATAGCAAACAGTGGAAGCTGTGGCCTCGGTGAACCAATTGGAGCGTGAGGATAAGGCACGCTAGGACTCAACTCAGATGTGGACACCGCATTGACACTAAAAAAACACATATATCGAACTCGTCTCCGTGTGTATCCTTAGTATAAAAAGCTTTACCTCCAATATATTCTGACAAATGTGGGGAAAATAAATAAAGAAGGTAGCTTTGAAGTAACTGTACTTGCACCTAGGTAAATGTTTAAGCGAGTACTTAGGTACGTACCTTTTCGTATGAGTAACTGTAACTGTATCTCAGGTATATATATTGTTTGTCAAAGAAGCAGGAGTGTCATACTGTTGCATGTCGCGATCCTGGCGGTTGGTCGTAGAAATGCTTTCGAAAAGCACAACCGAACGCGAGTGTCGCTGTCGTCATGGCGTCCCGACTTCTGACTGCAGAAGCTTCCGTGGACTGTCACATCGGAGAGCTACCTGCAGCAGAACAGGCGCCTGCCATATCAGTCACCGCTGTTGGGACACCGCCAGGATCGCGACCGGCGACAGCATGACACTTGTATGGCGTCATCAGGCGGAAATCGAAGGACCGCTTTTTTGGACGCTGTAAACACACCAGTCGGAGACGCCTTCCAGGCACCATAGTTGTTACATAAGAACGACACAATGCTCGGAATGCTGTATTTAAGTCGCAGTCTCATACCGCTCTTTCATCGTACAAAATACATGGTGTTCGCTTCAGATATGTGGGACCTGCCGCACGCCTCAAGTACGTATGTTCGATTCATGTTTGTTTCATACATAAGTGTGCATTTCCAACGTGCCTGCAGACAGTTTTTGTATTTCCGACGACCGCCATACAAGCCAAAGACTCGCGTTACTTTTTATCTATAAATTAGAACACAATTAGATTACTTAAAGGAAAGTAGGCGCCGCAGAAACTAGGCAGTTTTAGGGAACCGTTTCTGCACCTCCGATACGGTACGATAAGCATTCCGTTAGGAACTGCGCATGCGCTACTGCAGAAGACTCTCCCATGCGCAGTTCGTAACGGAGGGTTCATCGTATAACATATCGGATGTGCAAACAGAATTCCCTAAAACTCCCTAGTGTCTGCAGACAATCTTTTGTGTGATATCAACTAGCGGTGTGACCGCGGCTTTAGGGAGCGATCGTTAACATTTGTTTAGAAGACAATAAGGTGTCGCTTCGAGGAGTGAAATAACTTGATATTTAATTGTTTTCACGTCAAACGCAGCTGGGAAGTTCACGCCACGTGACGTCAGTTATCCCGCTAAATTTAGCGGAGAAACTTAATTGGTGTACAGGTCACGTGACGTCAATTTCCCCGCTAGGGTTAGCATGGAAATGGACGAACGGAAAGTTTCCGGAATTGCGTTAAATGAAATCGACGAAACAACAAACAAGCAACTTTCTATGCTTTAAAGGAGCTGTGCAACTACTTCAGGGCTTTCCTTAGATAATTGTGGAAGTTGATGCCTGACACTTCTGAAGTGAACTACAGAAAATAGATTTTGCCTGGATACCCTAGTTTTTATTTAAAAAATGAAAAAAAGATTCTGGTTTTTGCCACCTCTCAACTCGTACATCGTCTTCCGGGTCACGTGCGCAGTGACGTCGATGGGGTAGGCGCGAGGTTCCGGTGCAGCTCTCTCTCTAGAGCCATCAGTGAGCAACGAGAACTCATCCGCTCGCGACCGCGTGACCACGTGCTGGCGGACGCAGCGCGAACATTATGGCGAAAGAGGAAAGTCTCATCCGGGTCCGGCCATCCCCGCCCGGCTCTGCGTCACTCCCCCTCCGGTTTCTGGTGGCTGTTCGCGGTAGCAGATAGAGATGCCGGTTTTCTGGACCTAAGATAGATGGCGCCACTAAAACTCCGTATAATAAAAGTTCTGTCGATGATACCAGGTATTTGACGCATTATTATTAATGTTGGAACGCCAAGATTTATAGAAAAGTTACCTTTTATCGAGCAGGTATTCGCACAACTTGCTCTCTTTCTACAAGACCCCCATTGACGTCATGCCGCGTGTTTCTCATGGCCGCCGCTCGCGGCTGCAGGTCGGGGAATATTATAATTTTTGCCTCGCTATTTCGCGGCGGAATCGCAACATTTCGATGAAAGGAGGTGTGTTTTCGGTCATTTGTGACAAGGTGAACAATGTCAAAAGTAGAAGATGCCAATTTTTTCAACGTTAGAATCGTTGCACAGCTCCTTTAAAAGAGGGCGCGCTCTCTTTTTCAGATTGGAAATAGAGGTGCCCCTCCCTTTCTGTGATATCAGGCAAACGCAGTCTCGTACACGTTACTGAAAAAACGTAATCGCGATTACAGTTACAATTAGTCTTGCATATAAAGTATTCAATTAGCTTACTTGAATACTTAAGTAGAAACGTAATTGACCATTACTTGAAGAAAGTAACCATCACTTTTTCAATTACAGTGATGTCTCGTTAATATGGACGCCTCCGTTCTTCCGAAAAATCTTCCATAATGTGAGTTGTCCTTATTAACGAGACAAAAATTCATATATTTTCCCAGTTTGTCCCCGAAAACGGTGTCCATATAGCGGGGTATCCATATTAACGGGGTCCATATTAACGAGACATGCCTGTACTTCAAATTTTCGAAACGACCTATTTTTTTGCCGGTTTGAAAACGGGTTTTTCGTACCGTCCACTAATGGATTAGAGTGACTGAATTACGAACTACTCATCTCGTCAATCCACCAAGTATGGTAAATCTTCCTCCAGTCGGAAACTTGGTTGAAGGATTTTTTAAAGCGGAGCTGTTAAGGGCCAGTTTCCCCAGTTTCGTGTCCTTGGACAAATTAATGTCGACACAACACTCCAGACAGATCCCGCCATCTAAGAGCGACGGCGGCAACCAGACAACCTGCTTGCCGGTTGTCTGATTGCCGACATCGCTCATAGATGGCGCAACCTTTGCAGCCTTTCCACTCTGGCTTGCCGACGTGCGCCGGCCATTCAGAGCCGTTTATTGAGAGAGTTTGGCCATACATTGGTTTGAATAGGCGAGCATCTCGGGGCCAACCACAGGCCGCGAAACAGCCCCTAGCGGTGGTCGTGTGCTCTAAATTTGTGACACGACTATAGACCGACACGCGGCCCTGACGTCACGCAGCTGCGGTGGCGCTGTCAACGGCACTGCGCATGCGCAGAGGCCTCACTTCACCCGATTTCGGTTTCTGCGCACGCGCAGTGCCCACACCTGGTGTGGGCAAACGCGGGCTTGTTTGTAAACAGCGTGTCGGTCTATACTTCGTTTCACCTTATGTGCGAGCGAAGGCAAAACTGGAGGCGCGAGCACGGAAGCTCCGTGCGTTCAGGCTTTGCTCGAGTGCGCGAGCTGGGGAGAAATGCAAAAAGCGCTGGTCTCGCGCTTCTAGCTTTGGCTTCGCTCGCAGACAAAGTGAAACGAAGTATAATTTGAGCCGTGCCGAGCGGAACTCCGCGTCTCAAGACGCTCGCGCACCCCACCCTTTGCACTGCTTTCTTTCAGCCAGTCTCAGGACGCTGTTCTAGCAGTACAGACAAAGGCATGGGCACGAGCGCGTGGCTTTGGAAAGTGCCTCCTATGCACGAGGTCTCGTACAAACAAAAGCGTTTCGCTGAGCTAGGCTCACGCGCCTGTGCCTTTGTCTTCACTGCAGACATTTGTGAGATGGAGTAGAGGTCTCCTGATTGGTCGACGCTGTGTCACAAATTTAGTTTACGCTCTAAGCGTGGGGGCAATATTCGGCGCTGGCGGCGGCCTTTGCTCCGCCTATTGGCCAAACTCTCCTAATATACGGCTCTGCGGCCATTACTTCATTCCCACCGTAGTGCAGCTTCGCTGGTCTTCCTTCTTCACCAGGTGGAAAGGCTGAAAGTTTTTGTAGGGAACTCGTAGAAACAAAGGGCGCCATACGAAAGGGGAGAAATAACACTAACGGTGACGAGTAATTTAAGTACTTCCAAAAGGAATCAAATCACTGTTTGTACCCCACCAAAAAAACCCAGCATAACTTTTCACTATCTGGATTATGGAACTTGAAATCTGTTTCTGGAAACCTGAAATCCCGATTGAAGACAAAGGAATAATTTTTAAAAACCTAAAATCCCAATAGAATCAATATGGATTTCTATACTCGCGGTCAGCTTTCTGTGGCAATCCGAAGAGAGGAGGAAAGCGCGTGTACAGCGGTTGGTGCACCCTCTCCCCTAGCATTGACTGCATTGCCACAGAAAGCTGACCGCGAGTATAGATTCACAATCCAGAGAGCGAATATTTATTCTGGGTTTTTCGGTAGGGATTACTTTCTAATAATAATAATTCAGTCCAATTCAATTCAAATCAGTGTTTACTTTCTCTCGTGCTTACCAACAGCTCAAAAACATTTTCGGTAAAGCACAATGCAACAATATACACAATTGTAAAAATACACACGATCAAATGTATACACCTGCCTAAATTCATACTCATACTTAAATTCACATACATGCTTAAATTACGTTTTTTAAAACAACAGATTTTTGCAAAAATAAAAAAAAAAATTGGTAAACTCAGTGTTTAAAACATGCTGTATTCGCGAAATCGGTGAAAAGTTATGTTGAATTAAAATGGTAAAAGCGCTAACAAAACGCGGACAATAAGGACACAAAGACGACAGGACATGTGCTAACTCTGAACTGATTTTATTAGGTGCCTGTCCTGTCGTCTTTGTGTCTTTATTGTCCTGGTTTTTTTCGCTCTTTATCCTTTTAATGCAGTATGAACCAACACATCCAAACTCAAGTTTTAATGACAAGTTATGTTAAATGTCTCAATAAAAAAACTAACATTTTTTTTTTGAATTTGTAGTAACAGGAATGCGGAAGTGGAACTATCTACTGAACCATGAATTAACTTCTGCAAAAATGTCACATTATATACTACTACTACTTCTACTCTCCCTCCTCCTCCTCTCCACCTCCTCCTCCTCCTACTATTACTACTGCTAGTACTGCTACTACTACTGCTACTACTATAAATAATGACAATTTTATTTTCCTTTTTCATTACAGGTAATAATGGAGCCGAAAAAAGATCCGTGATAGACGGCTTTTCGAGCTCTCTGCCCCCGTGGCATTCTCCAGTAATTATAAGGCACATAAAAAATGTTTTCAGTTATACAGCGCGCATATCTAACCGAACTCATTTTGGTAATTTTCAGTCGAATAGAAATACACCAGGCTAATATTTACTCAAATAAATACAAATACAAGCAACATGAGGAGGAATTTCTTCATTAACAAGTTAACCAAGAGCATAGTTACAACATACAAATATATACATAACCAAATCTCAGTGCACTATGTCAAGGCTATATATGATTACACGTAATTCATTAAAAGTCAAGTTATATAGTATGTCAGTATTGTGGTAAATTAATGAATTGATAAGTCTTGGGATTCGGTAAGCCAACATTTCTTTCCGGATATTCAGTCGACCCCTTGGTAGTTGCCAATTATAGTATATTATAAAGTTTCGACAAGTTTTCTGTATGCGAAAGATACGGTGCCTATGCAATTGTTCTTGGCATTCTTTTTTGAATTATTTGCACTTTCTCCAAGCTTGTTATTGTAGTTGTACTCCAGACTAAGAAACAGTAATTTAAATTAGAATAAAATAACGATTTCTAATAGTAGTATTAATATTAATAATGATTGTATTCACCTCACAAACACAAAAATAATTCTGGCCTACAAAATCAGTATCGTGCTTGTGCGTAGAGACAGACAACCCAGCAAAATGCATGTCAGTGTAGAAAGAAAAAATACAACGAATTTGGACAACAAATGAAACGACAAACAATGAACCCAACAAATATAAGTCATTCTGAAGCAAACATACAGGAACTACAAAATGGAAATCTAATAAACGAGAGACAATAACGTTCGCGATCAAAGTACAAGGTGCCTCAAATTGCGGCCTGACTCCTTAAATCGACCGCAAAACTCGGTTCCTTAACCTATGGCGCTACGATTTTGTGCGGCGTTGCCCGCAGGGGGTGCATTTTTTGTATAATATTTGCAAAGAGCGAACTTACTTGAGGAAGAAGTAAAAACAAAGGTGTTAACTCCTATGGAACCGTAGTGAAGTCACTGGTCTTCAAACAATAGGACGCCCTATTGTTTGAAGACCAGTGGCTTCGCTGCGTTTCCATAGGAGTTAAGCCTTTTCCTTTTTTTACTTCTTTCTCAAGTAAGTTCGTTCTTTGCAAATTTTATTAAAAAAAAAGTGTTCCCCCTGTGGGCAACGCTGCACAATATCGTAGCAGGACAGTTAAACCGATTTTAGCGGTCTATTTACAGAGCCTTGCTGCTATTTGAAACCGCCCGTATATCAATGTTTTAGCAGTAGATGAGTGGCACCAATTTTACGGGTCTTTCTTTTAGTACCTGATGGAATTTATTCCCATTAAAGGCTTAGCAAGCTCATTAAATAAGGTGGGAATTTAGCGGTGTTGTAGGCGTTAACGAAAGAAAAGTAACGAAATACTTTACTCGTTACTTGCAAAATAAAGGAACGCGTTACAGATACCGTTACCGATTAAAAGTAACGCGCGTTACTTTTGATTATATATTAAAGGTAACAGCGTTTTTCTTTTTTTGCGACAGTGTTTTTCGACACTGGGATGGCGTGATGGCGTGGGCGTTGATATTTTTCTAAAGTGGAACCATATATGGAAAGGAGTTCATTTTCTGTGATTTGAGGTAAGTATGCCGAATCAGAGCCGCTGACTTATGGAGTGACAAGTTTGGGACCAATCTGTTAAGTGCCATTTTTTATTCGTTTTACAGAGTTAAGAAATCACTTGTTAAAGAGGTGCTGAACCAAACATTTCAGTGTCTATAATAAGTGGCGCACTATCTTTCCATGAGTCAGCAGCCGCCGGTGTGCGCAAGCACACGCAACGAAATTGACGTCATCATATCCCCCATTCACACTTAATAAGCTTGAATAGGGGATATGATGACGTCAATTTTGTTGCGTGTGCTCGCGCACACTGGCGGCTGCTGACTCATGGAAATATAGTGCGTCACCTATTATAGACACTGAAATGTTTGTTTCAGCATTCCTTTAAAGGACTTTGAAAGCGCTGCATAATAATTTGACCTAGGTAAATGTGTCTGAATTGTATCATGCACGCTATCTTCATATTTTCTACCAGTTATTTGGTTTACTAGGTTCTGTCTTTTACAGTGGAGCTATTAAGGGCTAGTTTCCCCAGGATCGTGTCCCCCGCGAAGAAATGTCGACACAAAAACTCTGGTTGCCGCCGTCGCTCATAGATGGCGGTAGCTGTCCAGAGTGTTGTGTTTGCCGGTTGTCCGCTTGCCGCCGTCACTCAAAGATGGCGCAACCTTCCTAGCCTTTCCACTCTGGCTTGCCGACTTGCGGCCGGCCATTACTTCATTCCCACCATAGTACAGCTTCGCTGGTCTTCCTTCTTCACAGGAGTGGAAAGGCTTAAAGTTTTTTTTTTTTTTTGTATTTCCTGTCGATAAAGTGAACTGATTTATATAGTGCTTCCCTTTTTCTGAACTCGCTTTTGCTGTTACTTTATCGCCCATTGCACAAAATTCATTTCTAAGTTGTGTGTTCTCGGGACTTTGTTTACATCTTCTCCGAAGCCTGTCCTTTTGACAACACAATTCTAAGATTTCCTCGTTTATCCAAACATTCTAGTGTTTTCGTTTCTTCAACTTTATTTTCTGGTACCTTTAAAATCCTCGATTGAATCTTATCTCCTGGATTGAATCTTTTCTCTCTCTCAGTGTCATCAGTTTGTTTATGTTAATGATTGTTCATCTACTTTAGCCCCCGTAACATCTGGCGTGCCTCAGGGAACGGTGCTTGGTCCATTACCTTTCTTCATCTACATCACGATCTTCCTCTTCAGGTATCTTCACCCATGTGCCTATTTGCCGACGACTGTGTCCTTTACCGCAAAAATAACATCCCCTCGTGACTCTTTAACCCTACAAAATGACCTCGACCTAGTTCAGAGCTGGTGTACTAACTGGCAGATGACGCTTAACGTCAGCAAATGTAAATGCATGCGCTTTTCTCGTTCTTCTTTTCAGACCTCTCCTGTTCATTTTCTCAATGGCATCCCTCTTCAACCCACGGATATGTATAAATACCTCGGCGTTCTTCTAACTTCAAACCTCTCCCGGGAAAACCATATTAATTCAGTTGTGAGTTCCGCTAACAAAAGCTTGGGTTTCCTTCGTCGCAATTTCAGATCCGCCCCTTCTCAACTAAAACGGCTTCTTTATCTTGCCCTAGTCCGGTCTAAATTAGAATACGCATCTTCAATCTGGCACCCTCATTATGCTACATTAACAGACTACATTGAATCTGTTCAAAATCGTGCTGCGCGTTTTATTCAGTCTGATTACTCCATTTTTTCCAGTGTCTCCCTCATTAAATCAAATCTCTCTCTCCCATTGCTTTTCACCCGTCGAAAATTATTCCGTCTCTGCCTTCTGCATAAAGTTTTTTATTCACTACTTCTAAATCAGTCTCGCCTTTCCCCACCGGCTTATCTTTCCTCCAGACTCGATCATTGCAATAAAATAGCCCGGCCAAAGTGTTTTTCCACAGCACATCAACACGCCCCTCTTCCTGATGCAATTGTGGACTGGAATGACCTTCCCGAAGACATCGTCACCATTCAGGACCCCATCAGATTCCGAGAAGCAGTATCAAACATTGTACTTAACACCCACTTCCCTATTTAGCGCCTCATGGCTGTGAGGATATTGTAAATAAATAAATAAATATCCGGAAATGTGTCCCCTAGTTTATCGTAGGTTACAATGTTATCGTACTCGCATAAAGAATTCCGATCAAACGATTTTATTAAGTCATTTTTTTTTACTATCTAGTACAACATTTTACCCACTTTCTTGATCTAAACTTTCAACAGTAATTTCACCTAATTTTGAGAGTAGACTGATGTCATGGTCGGCTACCTTTTGCTCGATGACTCGACAGATAGTGTTTTTAAATTGTCGATTCTTGCAACTGGTCTACGCACGATTTTGTGTCACGATAAATATTTGCGAGGGTTTATCAAGTGATCGATTACAAGTAATTGGATTACTTGTATTGAGTACCATACAAGTCTGGACAAATGACACATTCGTGCTGAATGGCCCCACGCCACTGACAGGTTAAGAAATGCAGGGACTGACGCGCTTCTTGCTTCCTCATCCGCTCTTCGGCGTCCTCATTGGCTAATGCGACAATCTCATTGGCTGCGGACCGATAATGAGAGGATCGCCACGCCTTCCGTTTCTTAAGCTGACAGCACTTAAAACTAAGTTTATAAACTTTGACTGCGAGAAGTCTTGTGCAGTAGCAGCACCAGCCAAAGTAATCGCCCGAGCTTGTATGTAGCTTTGGTGTTAAGTTGCCCAGGGATCCCAGGAACCCAGGGATCCTGGGTTCAATCCCCACCTCTGCCGGTTTCGATCTGGATGAGCATCGTGCCGGCGTGCGGTCGTGTGTCACTATTGCGTGATGCACGTTAAAGACCCCGGGCTACCGGTTGTACTGCAGTGGCTAAATTGCTCACCTACAGCTGGGAGGCAAGTCGCCCGTTGAGGCAGACTATGTTCTAGGCTGTATGAACATACACACACCCCAATTTGTTTCCAGACAGGTAGGGTGGCACCGCTTCATCCCACCGTGACATAGTAAAATCACTGTTGAAAGAGGTGTTCATAACGGACAATAGCATAGTGAACTCCTGAGGTTATTTATGAAGACACTAAAGTTATTTAGAGGTTCATTTGATTTTGCCTAAAACTTAGAAAAGTGAAGAGAAAAAAAGAAAAAAAGAAACGTACGTCTCACCTTAGGTAGAAATGTATTTTCTACCTATTGATGGCCCGTTTGGTTTTCTTAGTAATCCGCAAAACGGGAAGTGTTAAATTTACAAAAAAAAAAAAATTGTTTCGGGCGCCAAAACGCTAACGTCAAAATTTTGCCTCTCAGAGTAAGCACCTGTTTGTTGGTTAAGAAAATATATTGTAATTGTTCAAAATAATAGGAAATCATGCCTCTTTTTTGTTATTCATATCCACTAGCCACCAAACAAGGTCTACAGAGAATAAAAAAAAAGTGAAATAATGTTTCATAAAATAAATGTTGTTCGGAATGAGTATTTTAGCCTTCTTCGCAATTCATTCAACTGTTTGTTTTTATTATTTCCATATACATATTAGTAGGGTGCCTTCATGTGCGCTTTGCTTAGGGTGGAGACACCTGGCCAGTTTGTCCCACACTTTTATCTTTGTTTTTTTTTTGTTCAGAAGCGCGTGAAAGAGCGTGTCCCGGCACGTGTTTGGGGCGCTGACTGTGCTATGGCGACGTTTTGTTTTCGTCGATTTATTTGTATTTTACCAGTGAGCGCATGCTGTCGGCATCGGGTAATACAAAGGGTGGCATCACCCTAATACAGTGTACTAGAATACTTGGGTAGTGTTGGGACCGGAGCGGCTCGGCAACGGGAGCTCGTGAGGGCGCGTGTATTGACAGTTCGTGGCGGCGCTGTAGTCGAGTTAAGGCCGGTTCTCACATGGAGCGAAGCGCTGATGTAGCGCTCCTCACGTGCAGTCAGCTACTTATCGCCTGCCACGAGCAACAGTTTTGGCGGTGCGATACAAAGCTGGTGAACGCTCCGGTCAGCACGCGCTTAGCGCGAGGTTAGCGCTATGCTTGTAGCGCTCCGCTGCATGTGTGAACAGGCCTTTACCCGGAAAACATCGCGCAGCACGCCACGTTTGGCGGAAAATGCGTTTAGAGTCTACGATGCTATTGCTTTTTTTTTGTTCCTTTTTTTTTTTTTTACTTTGAGTGGTGTGCGCATCAGTAAGCCGACCACGATTTCATAGTTCCATGTGCTCGATCGAAAAGTGTTTTGAATCTTCTGTGTTCTGATTTTGCGGATAATGAACGCGTAAGGGTAGCGCCGAAATGCCATCGGCGAAACGGCGACAGAACACTTGCTGCTCACCTGGTCGCCAAACGGGCTACATCCGAGTGAAAGGCGTGAAAACGGCGTCCCTTTTTTGCGTTCCAAAGGACAGTGCCACAGCAGATTTTCGGAAAAAGAATCTGCAACGATCGGACAAGCGTCTTGAAGGAACAATCGCTGTCTACGAGCTGCACTTCGAGCCCTGCTTCATCCTTCGAGATGACGTCCACATAATCGGCGGAAGGAAGTGAGGATTCCTTGCGGACACCCCGCGCTTACGCCAGACGCGGTGCCGACTCTGCTGCCAAGTGTACCCCAGGACTTGAGTGGTGACCCTCCAGCAGGACGAGAGAAAATGAAGCAGAAGGCAAGTCCACCAGAGCCCATCGTTACAAAGCGTTCGGGGCTCGCTCGTGAAACTGAACCGTTGTCACCAGTGGTGAACAGCGAAGCTCCTGCCGTGATCCCACAAGGCATCGATCGCGACGTACTAGGCTCCCTGAATATGCCAACTCCCTACTGGGCTGTTCACAAGTTTAGCAACCTCGACGGTGTTGCTTATTTGGAGACTACTCTTAAACCGAAGTCTAACAAGATCAGCATCGAAAGGGCGGTGTTCATTTGTTTCGACAACTTACCTGTATACCTTCAGGACCATGTATGCGCTACATATTGTAACCGTGTATTTTAATGTCGCGCTGTAACTATTACAAATTTTACCTTGCCTGATTTACGTGTGCTGTTGTTTCCTGCTCTTAAAATGATGTGAAATAGTTGCTGGTTTTCTTCTTTGAATTTGATAAAGCATTACTTTTTCAGCCCACGTTGTCTCAGTTTTTGGACTTAAGTTCAATGTTAAAACGCGTGATAAAAATTGCCACGGATTATGAGCCATTTCTTACACGTGAACGTCGGATGGTCCCTCGGATAGTTGTGGCCGCCATGAATAAATATAAGATTCTCATCTCTTTGCGACCGTCGCTTGGGTTGTTTGTCGCATACATGAACACAGAAATGAGTGACAACTGAAGCGAGCTGATTAAGGTCAAGAAGAAGAAGACGGGCGGAAAAGAAGACAAGGAAGTTAACCTGGGGTGCTTCAATAGATACTAAAACAATCTCGGGCTTTAATATGTGCCGTTTCGTTCCACCATAAAATAAAATAGCAAAAAAGAAAAAAAAAAAAAAAAAAACTGCTCCCGAGTTTTAGGTATTCCCACCAAATATCTAATGTTTGGTCTTTTGCAACCAAGGAAATGGGCATTTCATTTAAAATGCTCACCATCCGACGAACCGAAAGTCGCAGCTAATTCTACGCTGAAACAACTTGCAATCCGCTTCTTTAAAGTCGCAATTGTTGTAATGTGAAGGCATTGTTGTTATGTGAAGGCACCGTCCAATACATTGAAACATCATGTTGCCAACGGTCGTGCCGCAGCGTAATTGATGCCGCGGTACCACCGCTGGCAGGTCGTAGCTGTATCAGAAATCCTATGAGCACTCTACCAAAGCAGCACCAAAAATTCATATTTTCGCGCCTGCAGCCGCGCATGCGCACACCTTCTGGGTAACGCGTTGGTGTCGACACTAGAGCCACTCTAGTCGACACCTGTCGCGATCAATGCCACGCGCCTCAAGCGAGCCGCTCCGGTCCCAAAACTACCCAAGTATTCCAGTACACTGTAACCCTAAGCAGAGGGACATTGAGGCACCCTACATATTAGGATATCTCTGTTCAACTCTGCACGATCTTAGGGTGCTTACGAGCCACGCTTGTAGTGTATGCAAGCGTTTGACCACGCGCGCTAACATAGCACACAGAAAACAATAGAATCAACAAAAGTATCGCCTTCAGAGCCTTATCAGGCCTTTCGCTAGGAGTCTGCTGATAACTAGTTACACTTTTTTGAAACGTTCAAAAAGTGCCGCCCAACGGAGCCATCAATTGTAATTCTGTTGTGTCTATTTTTATACAGCGGGAAGTTAGTCAGCTACGAGGGCATCTGGTGTGTTCGTTGGAGAAGAAAGACAGTGCAGTATACCGCTGCTTGTCTGACGACTTCAACGTGCATCACGCAATAGTGATACATGACAGCACGCCGGTACGATGCTCATCCAGATTGAAACGGGCAGAGGCGGTGGATTGAATCCACGATCAGTGAGCTTTACAGCGTGAGCTTTCGCTACACGTGTACAAGCAACGAGACATCGCGGTCGAATTCAAGCTCGAGAGAAAAACAACAAAAGCAACAGCAAGAAAATCTCCGGTTTGAGGCATTTAGTACTAGTGTCGCCATCTCGTTTAACAAGTTGGAAATTAAATTAAAAGTGTGATTCTATTTACACAAATACGCAAATACAACAATATTTTGCTCTCTCGTCAGGGTCTTAAAATTAAGATTAGAGGCACCCCTAGTACGTACGGCAAAGCGTTTTTTCACGTTTGTCTTCTAAATAATTGTATTTTCAGAAATGCCTCAATACGCGCTAAAAACAGTCAAAACGGCCATATTTCTGGATTTTATTAAAAATCTCCCGCGCTCTAAAAGAAAAATCCAAGGGTCGTACAACCTTCATTACGTCTTCAAAAGTAACCTCCAAAAGAATGAATACTCTCGTGCATTCCTGCAACTCAGGTTTGTGTAGCGAAATTTGCCCATTGAGTAACGAGCGGTTGAATCCCCCTTGGGGTGATCTGGCTCCCAGTCTTCTACAGGTTCGTGATTTGAGTCAAAAATATTGAACCGAGACATTTAAACTATTTACAAGCGATAAAAGACAAACTAAATCGCGTTACTCTCGTTTGAGTAACGGGAGTCGCGAGGAATTGGACCTTGTGAAATTCGCGTACAGCATTAGGCGCCTGCAGCTGCACGTTCAACTGGCGGGCAAGGGGAAAAATGCTTCCAATCGCCATACTTGGTCACTGGATAACTGTTTTCAATGTTTGAACTTCAGCGCAGCAACCTCGGCCTCACAAACCAATTAAATGAAGCGATTGCTTGGCCCTTTCAGCAGTCCTGGGGCCGTACAAACATGTTCGTGCTACGGGAAACGGCGTGTTTTTGTCCCTCTGTATTAACAACGACAAACCGTCGAAGCTCCTTTTTTTTTCCCTTCCCGAAGATGTTGATTGCTTCCTCGAACTTTTCTTGGTAATGACTTCTGTATCTGGCGTCGTAGAAAGTTTTAGTAAGGTTAACTCGCCATTGTGGAGGCTGCTTCATTAGAAGGAAATGAACGCGAATCTTAATTTTAGTATCTTCCTGGAAATGACGACAAGCAGGCGTACATCCGTACATCCGTGCATTTGATTGCTAAATTTATGGGGGAGATTGACGTCACATGACACCTTGACGTCTAGTCACGTGACGTCACGTGGCGTCATGGTTTCTCTTGACGTCACAGTGTGAAATCGTGGTGTCACATGACACTCTGATTTCATGTCATGTCATTGTTTCCGTTTAATGTAGTGAGGAAATTAATAGAATATGTATTCCTCCGTCACAGGAACTTTTTAACGTGTTGTAAACCAACGTAAACGATTGCTCCTTAGACGTTACATTCCGTGCGTTATAGGACTTTGGAGATAAAGGTAGCTGGTAATATTTTAAATTCACAGTGAACGAACTCATTCAAAGCGTTCTAAAATAAACACTGAGGTTGTTTTTTTTGCGCACCCCCGCCTTCCTTGGCTCCACCAAAACATGAAAGAAATCAATCAATCAAACCGAGGCAAGTTATTGAGCCGGAGTACATCTTTTTTCAATCGCTACTTGGGCATTATTTCTTACTGATATACAGAAATGTGTGACGTATGTAAACGCTCATAATGCGAATTTATCTGCATCATGTAAACTAACGCTTTTAGGGAAATTTAGACAGCCCGCAAAAATCGGTCTCTACGCATCCGGCTGCAATTTACTACATAGATGCGAACAGGGGGTAGAAGTTCAAGTGAAAAAAAAAAAAATTACCTCGTTCAAAAAATAAAAAATAAAGCAAAACAACAACAACAACAACAACCAGAAAACTCTTCTGGGCAGTCGACGCACACGTAACGAGAAGTACTGCCGATAGATGGCGTACGCCGCGTCGAGGGAGCGCCGGCCGACAGCAGACAATCCCGGAAAAGCATTCAAATCGGCCGGTGCTCCCTCGACACGGCGTGCGCCATCTGTCGGCAGCACTCCTGACAACGCGTGCGTCGTCTGCGAAGTGGCGTCGAGATACCCCAGAGCAGGTTTCTGTCTTTTTCTTTCTTTTGAACGAGGTAAGTTCAATCCTTAATTTTTTCACTGGAAACTTCCACCGCCTGCTTGCATCTCTGTAGTAAATTGCAGTGCAATAGGTTAAGAAACCGATTTTTGTAGGCCGTCTAAAGTGCATGAAAAGCGTTAGTTTACGTGCCGTATAGTCAGCGACAGGTTAAGGACGCAGTACACAGTAAATATTTTAACACCCAAAATCGTGTTAAAAGGGTGTTTTTTTTTCTAACCAACACCCTTCCTACACCCTTTTTACACGATTTTGAGTATTGGTGGGTGTAAAAGGGGTGTACGAGAAGGCTTACACCCTACATACACCCCTCTTACACCCCTATCACACCCACAGTTTGAAATATGTTCCGGAAATCGTGTTAGAAGGGTGTACGCACTCGTCGCAACACCCCCCGTTCATAACGTGTAGAAAGGGTGTGATGGACTTATATGATTTCAAGGAGTCGGAGTTAATCACGTCGAAGAAACGCTTGTCTACGAGAGGAACCGGTAAGGACATCGTGACATCGATTGATCGTCATCGCGGTATAGCAGCATGTGCCCCAAATCGAGGGGCTAACTATGAAATGAGTCGGGGAAAAAACAAAGTCGCCTGCATTAGCAAGCTTGAATTTGTACCTAATATGTGCTTTAAGCGGTGGATTTTATACTTTGAGTAATTCCAAGACGTAGCTCAAATTGCTTGGAATTATGTAGCGATGCATCGGTCCGCGTCCCGTCAAAACTTCAGGACATCAACGAGAACGTGCAAGAATGCGCGTCACATTAATCTTACAAAATCCGCTTTCCCCTCTGTTCGGTCAATATCATTGTCATGGACGCCGTTTTTCTTCTCGCCAGGGGAGAGGCCATTTATTCCTACCGGTTTCTGCCCGAGAACCCGGCGCAAATGACGATGAGTAATGCTCTATGCTTCGGTCCCCGGTCAAGTGGTCAACGGACGTCCAGCGACCGCGCTTCGGAACATGTTTGAACTGGGCGCGACGCCGGGAGGCGAGCAAACAGTACGGTGCGTAGAACGATGACGCGTCCAGGCCTCCAGGCACCGTACAAACCGTACAAACAGCAAGCAAAAATATGGGCTTGGATTAGATTCTTCATGGAATGCTGTTCAAGCCAACGATCAGTTAACGACGGTAGCGAGATCGCGAGATGGCGCAGTAACGCAGTCAGTGCAGTGGCGGACGACAAGCGGATGCGAGAGAGCCGCCAAGATGGGTGCGTTGTTTACAAGAATAACATAATAGCGTCGTTTACCGTTGTGCTCCTGCTTGAAATGGGGAAACCACATCACGTTCATTATGGCAGGCGATCTTTTTGAGGACAACCAAATGAAGGAGAATTAATGTGTAATCGAAGGGGCGAGCTGCTCAGAGCAGACCCTCACGCATTCACGCCGTTTTGGATCGTCTAACGACGTTTCATGGACAGGTCGTTTCGTCATCGGGAACCTTCAGCGGCAGTGCGCGTGGCACGATCCGTAGGTAATCTCGTGCTTGTTGATTATAAGTGCGCGCGACTGTGTAGCTAAACTCGTCCTTGTTAATTAGACCTGCGAGGCAAAGGCACGCCTTGGTCGACGCGTTAATAATCTTTGTAAGCACGTTTAGCATGCGTGGCCGATATGAAGTACAGATAATAGAGAGTTTTAGTAGATCGTGTTTTCAGGCCATGCTAATCGTAGCGGGAGCTCGCGCTGCCACTTCGATGCATGCCCTGAAGCGCGCGCTCGTAGCGGTAGCGGGCCTTTGAAAACGATCTACTAAAACTCCCTAATAGTCCCAACTCGTCAAATAAAAAAAAAAAGTATCTTTTACGAAATATAAATATTTAGCTACTTTTGCATATCTTATTTAGACAGTCTGCACCTTGTATATTTATTCTCTCACGCGCGTGAGGATTATACAGGGATCTTGGCTGCCCGGTCTCGAACTCGATGGTTCCTTGCATTAGCGAAAACGAAATGAAACAGGCGGTGAAAAAGATAATCCCCACAAACCCGCGCCGAGGCAACATAATCCTACGCGCGTCCTCGCTTCCATGAGAAAAACAAGCCTAAACAAAAATGACAGCTTCGAAGGTTTCCTGACTCAAGGTCCCCCCTCCCAACCCCCGCGGAGGTCAACCCAAATCCTGTCGTGAGGGAACAAAGCAACAGCACGCGAGTCCGGCCACTGTCACAGACTTCGAGGTGCATTCTCACGTCATCAGCGACAGGTTAAGAACGCAGTATAGATGCTCCGCCTCGATTGCGAGCATTCGCAGACAAAGCCCGGCTGAAGGCAACGATGTATACGCGTGCGACAACGTCGCTGCAGCTCTGCGCTTGCAGAGGACGAAACGAGCCGTATCGTGCACGCACTGCCGCTTGCTTCTTGTCAACGTTATTAGATTGCCTCCTGTGGACTAAAGTTATGGCGGCGTCAGGCTTGCGCCGAACGCTTGGTGTAAAATAAGAACATATTGCGACGCTTGGGGCCGAACAAGCAACGCTGGGTCTCAAACTTCTAAAAGAGTCGTGTTGATTCTTACTCGGGACGTAACTTCTATCACTTCGTCCTAATTTCTTGTTCTTGAAAGCGCCTGTTCATTCTCACCCTGAACGCTTGACGCTCCAACCTTCTGGGCCTAATTTTCAAGATACCAACTCACACCATACTCCGTTCTGGGACTAGAAGCTTAAAGGGGCGGTGCAACGATATTCAATTGGAATGTTTTTCACTTTACACGAGCTTACTGGCACTAGTGGGACTCAAGGATACTCGCACGCAACGCCACTGACCAAAAAACGCATTTGTTCCGCTGTAATTTCGAGGACAAAACCGAGTGTTTTCATTCAATCTCTCCTTCGCAAAACCTGATGACGTAGCTGGGCGGTAGCAGTACCGCCCAGTGACGATATTTGAATGCGGCTCATAGATTGGACCCGAGCATGGCGTGGACACTCGACTTGGGATCGTGATAATCGATAGCTCGAGAAGCATTCGGGTAGTGTCCTGTGTCCAATCGCTGCAATGACGACAACAGCCGAACCATAACAATGTCTGGAACTCAGCGCGTGTCCTGTGCCTTGCCAACCCCAGCGCATGGCTATGATCAACATTGGCGGCATATAATCGGCTCCAGATCACGTGGCCGCTTGTTCTGGCTGCGAGTTGAGGGGGTGAACTATGCTCGTTTTTCTTTATTTTTTTTCTGCGACTTCGATTGCGTGTGGTGAAAAACAAATGGGTATTTCACTGGTCATTAACGTCAGGCATCCGTTCTAAGCGGTATTTGCGCGAAATACAAAAATCGTTGCATCGCCCCTTTAAGGCCCCTTCATGTTGTAAATGTAGCGCAAGGTGCGTGGACGCAAGAGGCACGTGCAACGTGCAGCCCTTGGGAAGATCATGGCGGCACAGCGCAGCACTGAGCTTTGTTTCAGACGCTATGTTCTTCCCAGAAGTGGCGCGCGGCCCGTATCTCGAGCATTTCCACAATAATAAATGGCGCCACCTTTTTCCAGCATAAAGGTACAGTGTTATAGAGGGGCTTTATAGAAGCTCCGCCTTCAGCGCGACCTTTCTGCCCTTGTTAACACAAGTGTGAGCGCCCGCAGGCACGCGCAACCAAAGCACTGCGGAAGCCTATTAGCTCGCTTTGGCTTGCTGTTACGCAGGCAAATCGCCTCCCGCTTTTCTGCTGTCTCGAGGCTCGTTGTGCATTTTGTTTGGCACAAGTTCGACCATTAATCTTCCAATTTGAACCAGGATTCTTGCCGCTTCTTCTCCTGTCATTCGTTACAATAGGACTAGATGTTGACTTTGTAGATAACTCTGCGGCCTCTCTGAGGACTTTCGTTTTCCCCTGCAAACAGAGGTATTTCTGAGCGAAGCGGCAGGCAGAATCAAACCGCCCTGCTTTATGTTTGTTAAAAATAATAATAATTAATGACAAAGAAAACAACATCGGGCCGAGAAAAATTGAAGCCTTGCGGTTCTTGTCCATTCACTCAGGTTTTCAGAGAGTGACGGCGGTCAGAGCCTTTACTGCGTTTCAGCATGGATTTTGCAAATGACGGAAGCTACGGGCGCCATCAGAAGGAATTTCGCATCTCTCTCGAGCCAAAACGGATCTGGTTGTCACGAAGTGCAGAGGTGTTTTCCAGACAAACGAGTGCAGCCAGCACCATTGAGAAAACAAGGCCCTAGTGCTGGAGCTCATACGTCAGCTGATGAAGGCCATCGCGGGGCACAGCTTGGAGGCAAGCGCTTCTTGAGTTCGTCATTCGGCTGGGACTCGTGTTGAATTAGTGAGAACATGAGTATCATCCGAAAGCCGACGCGGCACACGTGTCCAGTAAATAGCACCTAGAAGACATGGCCCACGCAACACGTCATCGGCTTCACTGGTGGTGACGCCGACGCAAGCTAGGCGGCACTGCCTGGATGTGATGACGTTTGGAGGGAAAGGCCTTGTCTTCTCGGCGCTATTGGTCTAACCGTTGCCCTGTGCCTGCCTTCGTTAGGTGACCTGGAGCAGACTTGTACACGTTACTGAAAAATAGTAACGAATTACAGTTACAATTACTCAACGTTAAATTGTAATTTATTACAATTACAATTACTCTCCCATAAAAGTAAGTGACCGTTACCCCAAAAAGTAATCCGTTACTTTCATGGCGTTACTTTCAAGAATATTGCCTACAATTAAGAAACAAAGGGAAGAGGGTTATTCAAGTTCTTATTGTTGCAACCTGTTCCATTTAATGTCCTTGAGTATTTTTAGCAACAGCTGAGTCTTGAAAGTCTCGTCAGACATTTTGCACTATTTCTTATTGAAGATGTCGACTGTTACGCTGAACACCCTTTGAACTGAGGCACTGTATGGGAGTGGCATATTATTCCTCACGAATGCTTTATGCTCTGCATTGAGCTTCTTCAGCGAAGCAATGGAAGTACTATTTACTTCGAAGATAGAGCAAAGCTTCGTCATAGCAGCCGTTGCCTGATATTCGAGAGTTTTAGTAGATCGTTCCGATACCTCCATACCCCCGATAACGTTATGATGAATGCGCATGTGCGGCGGCGGAGTATCGGGTATCGTTATCGGAGTCATCGGACCAATCTGCTGAAACTCTCCATTGTCGAAATCGCGAAGCGGTAGAAGTCACCATACATCTGGCCAAAAGTAGAATAAGAATTATTTTATGTCCATATTAGTATACCGGCATATACTGCCAGACAATAGCAAAACATAGTTGTAACTGTAAGGTATTATCGATATTCTTCTTCCTTTGGCTCTGAACAGGTCGAGCCTCGGTTGAGACGTTGGTGAATAAAAAATGGTTTCCAGTATATAAATATCAGTAATCGAAAGAAAAAAAAAGGACACTCATAACAGCAATTAATTAGAACGTCGGTTAAAACAAGGAAATGTAAACGCACGTTTACCGTGTGTACCTTTCTTGATGCCGTTCAAAAACGCACGGAGCACGAACCGACTGCAGTTTACTCCGGTGTTCTCCAGATAGACGTCTGCTGATGCCACGGGCAGCGATGGGCAGAGAATTAAGTAAGCCGCGCTATGGCTCCACTCACGAGTTTCACTCTCTCCTCAAGCCCAGAATATCAAGTCTACGTCAGCCACCTTATGTTTTATTTGTAAAAATATCTGCTTGAGATAAGATGCGTCCTGCTGGGGTAAAAACAGGGAGAAGAAAAAAGGAAGACTATTACCATTTTCGAAGTGCTCGCAAAAAGCTGACTCACAAAAATGGTGACTGAGATGCAGATAACGTGGCTGGAATTCACAAATGAAGTGGGCCAACCCTAGAAGTTGGACTACAAAAGAGTAAGTAGCTCTTAAAACGGTCAAATAAGGTGAAAGAAGCAGAAAAAAATACATCCTGTTTTCTAAGAGAAGATGATAAGGGTGCAGCAACGAACGAGGATGCTTGTGGCAATAACACCTTCACATATTATCACATCCCTTTTAGTGGATTTTAGGGCAGTCGGAGCGTGGAAAATGGTCGTAGTCACTATAACCGAGAAGGACATTGTTAATTCTTGTCTGTGCACTTACCACCTCGAGCTTCTCGAAGAGGCACACAATAACTTGGTGTCCGCCTCGCCCCGCCTTCGATCGCAAAGAAAAAATAAAGGGACTAAAAAAAGCGGATATAACTTGCCCCCCCCCCCCCCCTTTTTTTTTCTTATATTTGTGGAAATGTTCATTTTTATTTTTTGACATTGTTGTTAGGGTCTAAAAAAAAGATTCAGGTGCTTAGTGTTGAAAAAAAAAAAAAAGGCTTTGCGGAACTGAAGACTGCCAAGCCTCCCTTTCCGGTGTCACTGCGCTCGACTTTACCAGAATAAAAACAACCCTTTCTTTAAAAAGAGGGGGGGGGGGGGGGTCCTGAAAATAATGTAACGGATTACAAGGAATCCGTTACGTAAAAATGTAAGGGAATTACTTTAAAATTACTCTAGAAAATATGTAATTATTCCGTTACTAAATTACTGATAAATGTAAGGGATTACAAGTAATTTCGTTACTTGTAACGGATTACGTACAAGTCTGACCTGGAGAGTCCGGCGCACTACGTCCTTGCTTTTTGAGAGGTGTTGGCGCAGCTAACACCTCTCAAAAATCCATCTAGTTTCCACCTCTGCACCCTGCTGCATGGTCACTACAAAACCGCCATACTATACGGCTGGACCTTCTATAGTCGCCGACATCTTGAGAAATGCAGGGCGTGGCATAATATGCTTCCGCTCGTTGCTTTGTGATTCGCTCCTCTACGATCGATCTCATTGGCCGAAATCTCATTGACTGATGAGTGATGACAAGATGATCGGTATTCGCCACGCTTTGTTTCCTAAGCTGTCGGAGTTTGTACACCGGTGTCTGCTTTGTTCCTTGGGCGCCGCCATGTTCGTTCATGCTGACGTTATGACACACTAGGGGGCTGCGCTTTTTGCGAGACTCCGGTTTTTTAGAATATTCGCACATATCGAAGTGCAAGAGCTACAGAAATGCATAGTCACGAAGCTCCAAAAACAACATTGATGCCAAGACTGCTGTGAAAAGCAAAAAAATCTTGCTTTATGCGCAGCCCCTCTCTTCACAGGAGCCTGAGATTCAGGTTAATATTACCCATTTTTGTCGCTGGGTCTAGGATTTCCGACACGGGTCTATAGGAAACGGGCGGACTTGATACAAGCCCCGACCAGTGCGCCCCTAGCCGTAAACGGGTCCGTTTAATCGGGAAGCTTCTGCCAGTCGCTGCATTGGTTGTGCGTTGTAGCGGCAGTAGCGGGTTAGCGGTGTAATTTCTAAAATGGCTATTCCGCACAAAAAAACAAAACAAAAAAAAAACACAACAAATGCTGCGTGGTCGGCTCCAACAGTACGTACATAAACGCGCACGGCACTAAGTTTTACGACTTCTTTTCGAACCCGTACGAGGTGGAGGGCCGCGCGACCTGGGTGCTACTTGTGCGTCGATGCAAGTAAGTGGCGTTTCTCGCCTTGCAGTTCGTGTTTTGCTTTAAGCTGCTGACGAATATTAAAATTAAATTTTTCTAGCCACGATGGAACAACATGGGCACCTACAGCAATCTCTGAAAACTTTAGCGAGGAAGAGAAGCGGAACGAGGTTGCCCACCCCAAGCTACAACCCACCCTTGGATGTGTCCATCTGCCTATCGTGGAACGGCGCCAAAACAATCGCCCGGTTGTTGTCAGGCTGATTCAGAGAGCAATAAACGTACATTATTAGAGCAGTCCACTTAGAAAGCCCTCTTATCTACTTATGCGAAGCTTGACGTTTTTTTTTTTGCGGGGGCGCTCAATTTCGTCTGCGGAGTACAGCGCGCCATGACATCCAGACTTGTACACGTTACTAAAAAAAAAAAATAATGAATTGCAATTACTATTACTCAAGGCTAAATTGTAATCAATTACAATTACAATTACACTTCCATAAACGTAGTAATCCGTTACTTTCGTGGCGTTACTTCCAGCATTACTGTCCTCAAGTAAAGGAAGACGGGAAGAGGGATATTCGGGCCGTTTATTATTGTCACCAGTCCCAGTCATTGACCTTGAGCATTTTTAGCAACAGCTGGCTCTCGAAAGTCTCGTTAGACATCTTGCCTCATTTCTTCGTGAAGATGTTGACTGCAACGCTGTACAGCCTTCCAACTGAGGCACTATACTTTGTTTCACCTTAGGTCCGAGCGTGGCCGACGTTATGAGCCGAAGGTCCAATCCAATGGCAAAAAAGTCGCACCGTCATGGCGTGCTCTCTGCAGTTGATAGGACCAGCGGTGTTTGCCGTCTTTCTGTGCGTGCTCCTCCGCCGGCTCGTCCTATCAAGAGCCAAGAACGCCATGACGTTGCCCTTCTTGCGCTGTTTGATTGGACCTTCAGCTCACAACAACGGCCACGCTCGGATCTAAGCTGAAACCAAGTATAGATGGGAGTACTAGAATATTGTTCCTCACGAATGCTTGATGCAGTGCATTCTGTTTCTCCAGCGAAGCGATGGAAGTGCTCTTTACCCTAAAGAAAGAGCAGAGCTTCGTCGTTGCGGCGGTGCCTGATATTATCAAAAGCGCGAAACTGTAGAAGTTTCACGATTTTGGTACAACTGGCCAATCCTGAAATAAGATTTGATTTATGTACATCTAACTACACCGGCAATAATTGCCAAACGGTAGAATACGGAGCTAGCAAGACATGTGTAGTTTACGTGAAAACGAAATAATAAATAAGGTTTAGATTTATATTCTTCTTCCTTTGACTGGGAACAGGTCGAGCGAGCCTTTGTTGAACAAGATAGTACAACTTTTTAAATATAAATGCATGTTTTAAGGAAATAAAAACACCAGGTACACTCCCCCAAGAAATTAATTAAAACGTCAGTTTAAACAGAGCAATCTTAACGCACGCTTGCGTACGCGCACCTTTTTTGATGCTGTTCAAAATGCAGAGCGCGGGCCGGCAGCAGTGTACTCCAGTGTACTCTCAAGCTAGACATCCGCTGAGGCCACGGGTTTCACTCCCTCCTCAAGCCCGGAATTTGTAACTACGTCAGCTACTCTTTTTTTATTTTTTTTTTAGTAAGAATTTGTGTTTGAAATATGATGTGTCCTGCTGGGTTAAAAACAGGATAACAAAAAAAAAAAAAAAAAGACCATCCCCTTTCCCGAAGAGCTCGCAAACCGCTGACGCACAAAAAGGGTGAATGAGATGCATATAGCCTGGCTAGAATTTACAACTAAAGTGGGCAAACCCTAATAGTTGGACTGCAAAAAAAAAGTAGTTTTTAAATCTTTTTTTAATCAGATGAAAAGCAGTTAAAAAACATCTTGTTCTCTATGAGATGTTGAGAAGCATTCTAGTACCTTTTGTGCAGCAACAAACGAAGATGCTTATTCCTATAACTAGGGCTCCGTGTTTTCGGAGTTTATTTTTCGTAAAATTCGGAGGGTGTTTTTCGGAGTTTATTTTTTAGCAAAAATTCGGTGTTTATCAGAGTTTATTTTTCGTAAATACCCAATTCTCCAAAATTTGAAGATTAATTTCGCAGTATTTCCTATTAAAAATAATAAATAATAACCGGGTGCAAACGTATGCCAGATAAAAAATAAAACGCGCTTGTGTCAATTAAGATTTCTTCAGTTGAATTTGGCGTTGGTGTCATTGGCAATACTAATTTGTCCCACGACAAAAGTCGCACACGAGTGTGGCTTCGATAGACGTCGATACCTTAAAATAATCGTTGTCCCTTGTCCGGAGTTCGTTTTATTCTTTTTGTTGCCAGCCTGCCGGAGGTAGCCGCAAGGAAGTTCGTAGTCATCCCATGAATCTATCCCGCGGCCGCGCGAGGTGAAGTGGTTAAGGATGTAATAGAGAAGCTTCAACTGCCCCTCTTCCCTATTTTATACAATCTCTAGGGTTCATAGCTTTTGCTGTTGCCCCCAGAAACATACCCTCTCCTTTCTCTAAATCCCAAATCCCGTGGCCCAAACTGGAAACCAAAAGAGTGGCTTTTGTCGTGACATGAATGGCACGATGACCTATTTCCCTGAACCAAACTTGACGAGACAAGCCGTAAAGGGGTGTCCAAACAGGACACTACAAAACGCACGACTCCGACAAATCGTGAAAAATGAAGCGTGAGGCGTCCGCTTCAGTTTTCACGATTTGTCGGAGTCGTGCGTTTTGTAGTGTCCTGTTTGGACACCCCTTGAGACCCCCTTTTGACAGCGGTCCGAGACTTAAAAGATAATTATGGTTTCATTTTCCCAGGACCATTGATCCTGCGCTACACAAATTGTAAAAAAAAAAGAAAACACTTTTTTTTTGTTGGGGGGGGGGGGGGAGGCATGGGCACATAACAATTCGGAGTTTATCGGATAAATCCGAATTTACAAAACGTTTACCGGCGGGTGTTTTTCGGAGTTTTTCGAATTTATCCGGAAACACGAAGCCCTACCTATAACCTATTCACTTATTATCAGATCGTTTTAGTGGATTTTAGGGTAGATGAAGCGTCCTCTCCTGTTGTGATATTATGAAAATGGTCGTATCCCCTATAACCGAGGGGGAATTGTTAGACGATTTGCAATTTTCCCAAGCGCCCCGGCCCGCGCGCGAGGAATTGTGGGAAAGACTGTCCCTCGCCTGGCCGCTATGCCTTGAGATCGCATTGCCTTGTCGCTTGCCTCCTCTTAATCCTCTGTTTTTTTTATTCCATTACCTATTTTTATCTATTCCAGTGTATTTTTTATTGCTTCTAAGTATTTCTATTCTCTTCTGCGCGCCATATTTCTTGTATATATCTAGTATTTGTGTCTTTATTTTCCCTTTTTCGACGGAAGTGCCGATGGACAACACGCCGCTTCGCGTGTCGTTCCCTGGGTGAGTACTACCGTTGCTACCGATGCCTATCGCGCTGTTAGCTGTTTATTTTGGTTCCTTTGACCCGCGTGCAGTCGAGAGGAGCCGTTTATGAACACCCGCGCACATGTCATAGGGGTAGGCAGAGCTCTGAATCGACAATCGCGACGCGAGAGCCGAGTGGCCGAGTGCGGTGCGATTTAGCCGCCCGCGCTTGCTTTGTTGACTCGCACTGTAGCGTGTGCCATCGAGTGCCGCTTACTTGACTAGGATACAGCACGCCGCTTTGCCGTCGCGAATCATTTGTCCGAATGCCTGCGAAACCGTAACACCGTTCGGCAGATCCAACGCTGCGGCGCCTGACAACTGCACTGCGCAGCGGCGCGAGCCCTTAGCAAGCGCCGATGGTTCAGCGTCGCGGCTTGTGTGCGCCTTTGGCATGCATTCTTAATCAGTCTGCTAGGCAAATGTCAGTTGCCAACGCCCTTTTTTAAGTGTAGAGATTTGTTGTCACCCAGGCAGACACCTTGAAACTTCTAGTTCCTGCGACAATTTTATTTCGCTAGTCAAGATGTCAGCTCAAGGAGTACCTTTTAGGTTATTTTGGGTAGAAACTACGAGTTTTAAGGTGACTGCCTGGGTGACAGCACATCTCTGCACTTGAAAAAGGGTGTTTGCTACTGACAACCGCTTAGCAGATAGATTAAGAAGGCATACCATAAGCACATACAAGCCGCGACGTTCGGGCCACCGGCGCTTGCGAAGGGCTCGCGCCGCTGCGCGCGGTTTGTCAGGCACCGCAGCGTTGGATATGACGAACGGTGTTACGGCTTCGCAGGCATTCGAACAAATGATTCGCGGCAACAGATCTCTGCACTTGAAAAAGGGCGTTGGCAACTGACGACCGCTTAGCAGATAGATTGGGATCGCGCCGCAGCGCGCAGTTGTCAGCGTTGCATACGCCCAAGCTTCGCAAACATTCGGAGAAAAGGTTCGCGGCGACAAAGCGGCGTGCTGTATCTTGGTCAATTAAGCTGGCACTCAAAGGCATACCCTACAGTGCGAAGTGAACGGAGCGAGCGCGGGCGGCCAAATCACAGCGCACTCGGCTCTGCGTCGCGATTATTGATTCAGAGCTCTGCCTACCCCGATGACATGTGCGCGGGTGTTCATAAACGGCTCCTCTCGACTGCACGCGGGTCAAATGAACCAAAATGAACAGCTAACAGCGCGATAGGAATCGGTAGCAACGGTAGTACTCACCCGGGGAACGACGCGCGAAGCGGCGTGCTGTCCGTCGGCACTCCCGTCGAAAAAGGCAAAATAAAGAAACAAATACTACATATATACAATAAATATCGCGCGCAGAAGAGAATAGAAACACTTAAAAGCAATAAAAAATACACTGGAATAGATAAAATAGGTAATGGAATTGAAAAACAGAGGATTAAGAGGAGGCAAGCGACAAGGCCATGCGATCTCAAGGCAGAGTGGCGAGGCGAGGGACAGTCTCTCCCACAATTCCTCGCGCGCGGGCCGGGGCGCTTGGGGGATTTCTCAAAAGGTCTATTCTTGACTGTGCACTTATGCCTCGAGATTCTCGAAGAGGTACACAATCACTTGGTATTCTGCTCTCTCCATCTTTGCTTGCAAAGAAAAAAAAGTGCGACTAAAAAAACTAATATAGCTTGACCTCAATATTTTTTTTTTAGAAATACTCATTCATCTATGTTGTTAGGGTATGAAAAAAACAAAACAAAACAGCTTCAGCGGTTTGGTGTTGTAAAGAAATGCTCTGTGGAACTGAAGTGTGTCAAGCCTCCTTTTGTGCTGGTCATCAATGCGCGTGACAGCGTGGCTGCACTCGACTTTACCAAAATTAGCTATTTTTTTTATTCGTGAAGGAGTTTTCCCTTCGTCATATTGGCACCAAGAAAGAAGCTTTCTGGATTTGTAACTGCCGTAAACCCCGTCGTAATCACGACGGGGACGTTGTCCGCTTTGCTGTTCGTCGCCATTGCTTCTCGATGATTCTGCGCCGGCTACCGCTGGGTGGCGGCGAAGAACAGGCGAGGCTCGCCCGCTTCCTATAGGCGCCATACCTTTCCCAAATTCATAATGATGATGCCTATGCTTTGTCGATCCCAGGTCTTTGCGAGAAGCAGTCACCCCACGTGAAGCGTCTCTCTGTATCAAGCGCACCCCCAACATACAAAGTTTATTAACATCGGAAATACAACTCCGAAATTGTGCAAGGTACATCCGACGTCTCGGCGTAATTACGCCATCCATTCACGATCGCGTTACGCTCTTTTTCAGAGGACGCTATAAAAAGACGCCAAAAGAATCGATTTGTCGCAGCTACAGTGGCGTGGGGGAGTCCTGTGCGTGCGTATGCGTGTGCGTGGGGAGGGAAAGGGGGGGGGGGGGAGTGGAATCCGGTTCTGCGAAATCAGGATAATGAACTGCTACTTCCCAAACCCGTAGGCGGGAAAGGGGAGCCGCATGCTCAGCGCTCATCGCTTCCATATTCACACGACGTCATCAGAGACAACGGGAACGCGGTCTACATCGCATGTTCTATGCTCCGTTTCACTTTCCTATGAACCGCAGCTGAGGCTATGAGCAAACCAAGCCAATGCAGCGCTGTGAACCTATGGCGTGCTCTGCGCGTTGCTGAACCCCTCGAAAAGGTCACGTGACATTTCCACGTCGTTGGATTGGCTTCGTTGTCCCGTAGGGTCCTCTGCGGTCCATTGTAAGGTGAAACAGGGTAGCGACAACCAACGGAGGTCACTGTCGCTCGGCCTAGTAAGGACCGGCTGGCGTCGGGTGGACGCCATGAACGCCACAGAATAAACAGAAACAGACGCGATATAACGATTCCCCCGTGGACCATTACAACACTAAAAGACAAGCTGCAGTTTCCACGGGCGATGACAAGGTGCCGCGGTTTCGAAGAAAAAATATAAAATAAAAAAGTCATTCCCACGGCCGTCTATTCCCAGCGGATAAGGAACGCTGCCGAATGAAACTTGCGAGCACAGAATGGCAGAGCGAAGCTCGTGTTTGTTACCAAGACGCCATAAGGGAGTATTCTGGGGTGTGAAACGACCCATCAACGGTCAGCTTAGGTCAACTTGAACGGGGTTAGGCCCTCGAGGATTAGGCCTATGAGGAGGCAAGCGCGTCATTTGGTCGAACATTAACGACTCCAAGGATCTACGGGCGATGCGAACTAAGTGCAATGAATATTATAAATATCAGTATCACGCAAGTGAAAGTTGTATACAGTCCACGCCATAATTGGCAGAAGCGCGAACGGGCTTTGTTGTTTTATTCCGAAGAGAACTAACGTGGAACTTCTCTAGGGACAAGTTTACGCGTGCCGAAGGAATATCGGTGAAAACGAAATGAGTAAAAAATACCCCTCAAGGCCAGGGTATAGATTGAAAATTTAATGCTTGCAACGAAACAACATATTATAAAAGACAGAATTTCTTCAAAATGTCTAGCATTGAGTTATTAACTGCAGTCGCCGTATGTTACCAGCAGTGCGTCATTCAGCTGTGTCCGGAGAGTTAACAGGGTGACTATCGTAACTCGAGTACTACGTTGGTCCGGTCTATTGGTTGGTCGATTACTTCTTATCAGAGTATCTTGACGAGTTATACTAAAGTCGAACACTCCGGTGGGAATGTAGCAGAGTGCAATTTACTCGATTGTGAGATTATTTGGGTGTTTGAGTCATTTATGCATTTCGGGATGTTCGTATTGCGTTTACAAAGTACGCATTGACAAACGCCCAGACACCAACCAAATGTAACGCTATTGATTGGCATAAGATACCAAAGTTTCAAGACCTACCGTTATATTTTTTTGTTTATTTAATTTCGCTCGAAGGCCATTCCAGGAGAGACTGAAAAATATAGTCATGCAATTGCACACGAGTTATTTCTTGTAACAATCAAAAATATAATTAGGGAATAGCATCAACGTTATCTTTTGCAGCAAACAAAAATGCACTAAGAAAATTGCACCAGTTATTACCTATAGCAACAAAAATACAATTTGAAGATTGTGTCAACGATAGCTCTTTTAACAAACAAAAATATTCTTAGACAATTCCATCGGATATCCCATGTAAGAAACAGAAATATACATAGAATGGCAGCAAAGTTATCACTTGTAACAAACAAAAATGTATTTTGAGAATTGCTCCAAAGATGTCACTTGTAACAAACAAAACATACTTAGAGTATTGAATTGTAACAAACAAAATTATGCTTAAAGGATTGCGCAAACTTATATGTCTTGTAAAAAAACACACACGACCAGAACGAAAGGGAATGATAATATTCAACTCAAATTTACATATATAAGAACCTAATATTTGAGGCATTAGTGATAGTAATTTGCATTCAATCTTAGTTGACAGGTTTTTATCGTGAAAACTGCTGTTGGAATGAAGATTCAAAATTATCCACGTTTGGAGAAGTAACAGCACACGTTCTAAGAGTCTCTTAGAATGTTCAATTATTTCAGCACGAAATAAATGTATATAATATCTATCCTACAGTTGTACCGATAATGTTTTTATCGCGATTTAGTCTGCTTGGTCACTAACGAACTTCTTTCAGATGAAGAAGTTCATAAGTGAAAAAATTAGGCTTAACTGCTGGTTGTTTTGTTGTCACATGGTATCGTTGGCTCATGCCTGGCACTTTACAAATTATCTGGAGAACCAGAAAAAAAGCTATAATTATAATTCATCTGGCAAGATAGGACCAAAGAAAACTATGGCGCGGCCAACCCCTTGCAGGAAGTTCTTATTAGGAACAAGAACCTATTATGGCCGAACTTGGGCCAAGTCTTTTCTCTGGCTTGTTTCCTGGGTAGCTCGATGCGTTAAGACGCCTATTTATGGGGTCCCTTCAAAGTGCCAACGCACCATCGGGTTCACCCAGAAAATTACGATAAAAGAGTAAAAGAAAAGTATAACATGGTTTGAAATCTGTGAAAGAAGATAATGCGTTATTTTGAAAGTATAGATTTAAAAAAAAAAAAAAAAAAACCCAAAACTTGCACAATTGAAACAAAAATTAAGTAGCTTTCTAACAATTTTTGCAATTTAATAGGTTTATTTGTGTATTGAAAATCAAATGTAACTACCGTGACCTGATATGCGTTTTCCATTAAGAAACAACATTCCGTGCTTGTTGAGAATGCGTTGCAGCTGACTCAAAATAGACTTAAAGCGTGCTATTTTCCTCCCTGAAAGCGTATATCATTTACTGTACTTTCAGCGTATTGCGTTTGGTTGGCCAAGAACTATTGTGCCGTAAGAGGAAGACATCTTGGCCGCCCTTGTGACGCGTCCACGATGTACCCTGAGAGATGTTTATTCTCGCTCTGCAGGACTGCGCTTTGTAAAGTCAACTAGAAAGGAAAGTCAGCGACAGGAGGAAACAAAAAACGGCGCCTGGATTTCACGGTTAGTTATTTCGAGCGGGTAGCCGAGGCGCAACAAAAGAAGGTGCGACGTAAGTAGACTCGCGTGCGTAAGACTAGAATAGCAAGGTCGAGACCCTGCGTGCTCCGCCTATGTCATTGAATTGGCTGGAAAATACCGTCCGCTTCTTCTCTCTCGAATGTCTGCGTCGCTTGCTCACGTTGTCTGATAACTATTTTCTACCGGCTGCTACCAGAAGGATGAGGACGCCAAGAATTCTTTTTTTTTTTTTTTTGTGTCTCTGACTTCCGGATACCTGCGTTATCCGGCTTTCTAAAATGTAGGCAAAAAAAAGAAAAATGTTTTGGAAGTATCGTTTTTGTTGAAAACTGTGAAATCTCGTGTTTCCTTACGTTTTCTTACGTCTGCTCACGTATGCTTATGTCTATAGTCACCGGCATATCCGTGCTTCGTGTGAAGCGTGGCAAACAGTTCAAGGAGTAGCCTCGCACACGACATTCCAGGCACGGACGTTCCGGTGACTTATAACGGAACGCAAGGAATCGTAAGGAAACTTTCCTGCGTGAATGGCCCTATACGTTATGAGTCACCGTGACATTCGCGCTTCGTATGTCCCGTGCATAGCTACTACCTGAATTGGTTGTCACGCTTCATTCGGAGCACGATGATATCCCCGGTGACTCGCAACCAGACGTAAGCGTTCGTAAGCTAACGCAACGTGAGCAAGCAGGACTGTGTGAACAGGAGTTTAGAATGGACGTGCAAATATATTTGGTATGCTTCTCACTTTACACAAGTTTACTGGCACTAGTCGGACCCAAGTGTACTCGCACGCAACGCCACTAACCAAGAAGTTTCTTTGTTGCAGCGTAATTTCAAGAACACAATCGGTCGTTTTCTTTCTTTCTCCTTCGCATAACGAGAGATACCAGGTTTAAAACTCGCCTCTGCCCTTTTCTATCTGGATGAGCATCGTTCCGGCGTTTGGCCATGTGTCACTAGCGCGTGATGCACATTCAAGGGGTACTCCGGCGATTTTTTGAGCTACCCCAACTAACTCGAATTTTGGAACCACCGGCCTTTAACCTTTTCGGTATGCTATTTAGTATCGCAAAATTCATAATAGTTATTGCGAACTAGGCAAATGAAAATAATGCAAAAACTAACATTCAAATATACCCACACTTTTCCGTGCCCTGACGTCCGTGGCAGACATGCTGGCTAGTCGAGCAAGCAGTCTAAGAAATAGACTTTGCCAAGCATTTGTTCCTTGTTGTTGCGCGGGTACTGGAGAGAGCTTCCAAAGCATTCATTTGACACCAGGAACATGTTTGCAATTAGTTGGGAACAAATGCTACAGCCCCAAAGGATGAACCCCAACCTTCCCCTGGCGTCACATCTTTGGTGTGGCCAGTGGAGACTTTCAGTTAGAGAAACACGGTAAGGACCGACATTGTAAAATCAATAATTTGACGGAAAAAAGATTTTGACCTCATAAATAGGATACTACTTCAGCGATGTTTGTTGGTGTGCTAAGCAAATTTTCAGGAAAATCGGGGACCATGAAGCTGTGCCAGATAGCAAGCGACGGCGCCGACAGCTTCGGCACGGTTTGTGCGGAAATGTTTGTTGAGAAGCAAACTTTCCACTAAACTTCGAAAGTAATTTGTAATTTGAGGTGAAGGTACTCGTACAAATGTTTAAAGCAAATGACTACCAAAATAAAAATGTAACTAAAAGTTACTAAATTAGAAAAAGTATTTAAAGTAGAGGAATTTGAGTAGAGTAGTTGAATTACATACAAGTCTACCTCAGAGTACATTCACTAAACATATAAATAAATAAATTAGGATGGCCGCGCCATGTGGCCGCAGTCTCAATATTTAATCTCCGGCCCTCCTCATCAGTTTCTTGTTGCTAACATCGCAGACAGAACAGAAGGGCAAATATTAGACACATAATTAATTCAACTCCTCTACTCAAGTTACTCTAGTTCAACTACATCTTTTAGTCGTTTTGTAACTTCCAATTGCATTTTTATTCCTGAACTTGCAGTTTCCCTGAAGTACTTTTTTCGAGCTACTTCTACTCAAATCACAAATTACTGTCGTAATCCAGTGGTTGATTTCTCATCAACTCAAAATTGTAAAAAAATAATAGGTCGGAAGAGCATCTAATATTCGCAAGGAGAAAGAACACCAAAATACAAATTAGTTGAGATATAAATTATTCTCTTTTGCAAGCTTCTCCGTAGGTTTCTTGTTGCGACCAGGCAGCATTGCCCTCAGCGACTTTTGGAAGAGTACACAAACCGGGACGGTATCTTAAAATGTGCTTTCAAGTGGGCTGAGCAAGAGCGGGAAATGCTCCAGAAACTGGCATTTATGTGTTATCCTGAGAAAAGACCTTAGAACATTTCAAGAAAGGGCTTGTCCCACCCCTTCCGCCGTTCTCACCCATCACTCGTATCTCCTCACCTGTAGGGGAAAACACACTGCAGGGCCGACACTGAAGCTGGCGTAGTGCTCTTTGATTTTGCACTACGCAATTAACGTCAAGTGCTTTGTGCTGTACCTCAAAAATTGCTATAATTAAGAAAAACAAAACGTAACTATGAAACTTGGAAGTAACTCGCTGCTTTTTATGGTAGTCAGTAATTTCCCCAGTTACTATTGGAGTTGGGTAATTTCTACTTTACTTACTTTTGACGACGATATTCAGTAACTTAAGTACATATTTGAGTAACTTCTATAGCTCATCCCCGCGTGTGAAGGAAGTGATTTTTATTTTCAAATGAGCAAGCGGAAAAACAAATACAATGTTTGTTTGAGAATTTTTTTTTGTTTTGCTGATGTTTTGTCACTGTTACCTGCTGAGCAATGTAAATGGGTAACAAGGCCTCGCCAGAAAGAGCAGTTCTGCCTTTTTTCATGTAAACTAAACGCTGTGTCTGAATAAAGCAAACAAACAAATGATAGAAATCCAAACCTGGTGTATATATTTTATCGTACGACCGGTAGGAAGGGTTCGTTCCAACGAAAAGAGATTGTAAAATGAACCGCTGTGTTACGATCTCTAACCCTAACTCGCAGAGCACGCCGCAGCGGGGACTCCACGGCGACCGGGCTAAACGTTGAGCTTTCCCACGGGACTCCTTAATCGTGTTTAGCGTTCCCCAATGTGCGTGTTGTCGACAACCGCAGCAACGTTCATGGCATTCGGAAGTGGGGTCGTCGGTCTTCGTTTTATTCTCTACCGGCGTCTGACATGGACCGCAGTGGAAGGCACAGGCCTCCAGGACCCACCAGGAAGGGCAATGTAATCGCGTCATCTCGTGTCTATACTATAGACGTCTGCAAGCAAGCAATCTTCAAAGGCTAGTCTGGCCACCGTGAATGGAACGCATTCTGTTGGGACGCCTGTCTGACAACCTTGGGCATGCCCTAGTGAAGCTTGGCTATCATGCGATCTACACATTCCAGCAGCAAGGTGGCGGCGCCCTGAAGCCATCCTTGCAAACGTCTATGCATCGTTTCACCTTAGGATGAACCGCATGGGATGCTACGAGCCAGCAAAACCAATCTAATGCCGCGCTAGTATCACGTGACCTTCGGAAAAGGTGCAGCGACGCATGGGGTGCCTGGTCACGTGACGCCTTCACAGCACAGGATTGGTTGTGAAATGGCTTTTTAGCGTCCACTGTGGTCCATCGTAACTTGAAACGGAGTATGGAGGTGCATTCGCGTGTTCCGCTTAGCCTTGGCCACGGTCCAGGTAAACAAAAGGGGAGCGGACGTGGCAAAGGGGCCTTGGTTTCATGCCAGCTGCGCAGGTTAGGGGTCGCTGCACGTCGTCGTTATTGTCGCGCGTCCCTCTTGATCTCTGTCGCTATTTCTGCTCCATCTGGAATTGTACGGCCAGCGTCTGTAAACACTTGGGTGCCCGCCGTTTGCACCCAGTGTGGCGTCTGTCTCGGGCCTAGAATAATTACGACGAGAAGAGACGTATGCCGCTCAGTCTAAACTTCCTCGATAGTGACGTTAACGACGGGTTGGCCTCTCTCTTTAGGGGGTCTATTTGCGGCTGTCTTTTATTTTACGCTCCCGTGTCAGTGCAAATTGGAACGAGGTGTGTTTTGCCTCTTATTACAACGGCATTTATTTAGAACAGCGTCGGCGTACATTTTGTTTCTATTTGTGTTTTTTAATGCGAAAGCCTTAACTGTCCCATGGAGCAAACCGAGGCTCTCAACTTTTGAAAGCTCGCCAAACGGCACCGAAATTCCCCTGCCCGATTGAGCGAAGCCTGTAGTTTAAATTGGGTTGTGTGTATGTTTATACAGCCTAGAACTTGGTCTGTCTCAACGGGCGACGAGTCTCCCAGCTGTAGATGAGCAATTTAGCCAGTGCAGTACAACCGCTAGCCTGTGGTCTTTAACGTGCACCACGCAGTAGTGATACACAACCGCACGCCGGTACGATGCTCATCCAGATCGAAACGGGCAGGGGTGGGGATTAATAATAATTGGGTTGTGTGTATGTTTATACAGCCTAGAACTTGGTCTGCCTCAAGGGGCTACGAGTCTCCCAGCTGTAGATGAGAAATTTAGCCAGTGCGGTACAACCGCTAGCCTGTGGTCTTTAACGTGCACCACGCAGTGGTGATACACGACCGCACGCCGGTACGATGCTCATCCAAATCGAAACGGGCAGGGGTGGGGATTGAACCCACAGGATCCTGGGTTCTGCAGCGCGAGACGTTCGCTCCATGTGCTCCGAGCAACCGATCCCCCTCGAAGCCTGTGGTCTGTAGCAGCGAATTGATAGATAAATTTCCACTGGCTCCGTGTCACGCGTTGCCGGGGCTGCGGCCGCCTCTGCTCCTCTTGGCGCCGAGGAACATTAAGGCGCCTGAAGCATTTATGTCGTCGGTGGCCGCAACCTGGGCAGTAGCGAAACGTGGTCGTCCACGCGAGTACACCGTAGACAAACCATGGGAGCGGAAGAACGACATTCATGCTTTCGCATTCACAACTCATAAGAAGAGCTTAGGTGTCCTCAGAATTTTTCTTCTGCCACAGAAAAACCCCTGATGTAGGCCAAAATACTTTTCCCAGCAGAAGAAAAAAAAAAGAAAAAATAAGAGGAATAAATTTACTACATTAAGAATTGTTAAAGCCTCGATTGTGCCTAGGGAGGAAGGAAGAATTAGCCATAGAAGGCATAATGGCTGCTTTAATGGGAAGTGAAAGAGATTTCGTCTATGTGTTGGATATGTCTATTTCGCATCGTACGTTTTTTTAGAAAACTGAATATTTGTGACGTTCAAAAGAAACACGACGGATGATGCCGCAAATACCTCAAATAAATATAGCGCAGGCGAGAGGATTGAGAAACCACGTTTTTAACCCCGTAAAAGGATAACGTAAAAATAAAAAAAAATTAAAAACACGTTGGGAAACAGTACAGAATTGATGTATAACAAGGTCTCGAGTTTTCGACGTAAGATACCTCGAAACCTGCATCGGAAGGAAACACATTGAAGGAATCACATTTAGGCGCATATGCGTTAAACGTGCCTCCTAATTTCAAGGGTTGGGGAGACATATACAGAGCGTGCATTGAAAGGACGCGAATATTTTAGACCCTATATTCAACTGATTATCAATATTATTTATTAGGAAGTAATTAGCGGGACTGAGAACATTTTGAGAAATTTAGGGGACGCAAGTCCGCTAAAGTTTGCGGCCGTGTGACGGTGATTTGTAACGCTCTATCTTAACGTCAAGGTCATCTCACGAAGCACTCTGTGTTCTATATAGAAACACACTGATAGTTCCGTGTAATAATAAAACCCGGTTTCTTGGTCAGTCCTGCAAATGAACGCTTTACACAGCTACACCGCCGTGTTTAAATGAAGTGCTTATGTCTTACTAATTTAGGTAACTTTGCTCATGTGGTACCTTGACGTCACGTGACGTGACGACGTCAAGTGAAACGAAATTGCAGCGAAATTTAGCGAGGTATTGGTCTTAATAAATATAGCGGACATATATTCGCGCTAAATTCAACGAAGTCATTTTTTTCGCTAAATACAGCGGGAACGTTTTTCGCTAATTTTAGTGTGAAAACTGTGACTTGATGTGAAATGACGTCACGTGATACTTTGACGTCATTATGTCACGACACTGGGATTCCCGCTAAGTTTAGCGATAAATTGTCCCGGTTTGTTTAGCGAGCAACGACGTGCGTACAGAAAACAAAAATATAGCGTTCTCTGAAGACGCTTCAGACTGCTTTGGAGTAGGAATGCGAAAGCATTCCTACAAGCAGCGCCCCACGTCTTCCTTTTTCACAAGGCGCTCCAGTGGTGACATCAAGCTCCCCCACTGCGCAGGCGCGGCAAACCCCGCCGGCTCCACGGCCTCCGTGACGATGCATCTGCGTTTCTGTGCTTTTCTTAGTGTTTTATTTCTGGGGCGCGTCTGCTTTGACCTTGAGCGCCCCGCCGCCTTCCGTGACGAAGCATCTGCGTTGCTGCGCTTTTGGCCAATGGGAACTTAACTGCCGTTTCGCTGCTACAGACGGTTACAGACAACGCTTGCTTTGCTCCATGGGAGAGCTAGCTTTCGCATTAAAATACACACGGGATCCGTTGCGAAGCCTCGCCAATAACGACTAAAGCAGTAAAAAACAACAGCAACAGATATTGCCGCACGCTTACGTAGCCAAGTCGGCAGCTCGTTCGGTTCACACGCAGATGACTTGGGTTCGATTCCTGGCACTACGTTCTGTTTTGGGAACAAGTTCGCCCCATTAAACGTTTGGTGGTGGTGGTGGTAAAAACTTTAATTGAGTCTGTTCAGTGATGAAGCCCCCCGGGTCAGGTCCCCAAGTCCAAGGCCCCGCAGGCCACCGCTACCCGTCTAGCCCGTTCGAGCAGCGCAAGCTGCCGCTCGGGCCGTGAGCTGAGTAGAGCGGCCTCCCAGGAGGTTGTAGTGGGGTTAGGAACGGGCATGACTCCTACCCCGACAGGGGAAGGACATGCCCAAGTACAGTGGTAGAGGGAGGGTTCAGGTGATTGACAGCCCGGGCATACACTCCGGTACCTGTCAGGAAAGAATCGATGAAGGTGAAGGAGGTTAGGGAAATAGTGAGTCTGGAGGTTTCTCCATTTGGAGGCCTCCTGCCTGTTAAGGTCCTTGTGGGGTGGGGGGTACTTTTTCCGCTGCGAGCGGTAGTACTCGGTGACATGATTGAAGGTTTCTTGGTGCGGTGTCTGTGGTTCGTGTTCCTGCTCGTCCTCGCGGCTAGTGTTGTCCCCAACTGTCGTCCCTTCCATATGCAAAGCCCGGATAGTTAATCCTCGGGCTAGGGCGTCTACGCTCCCGTTGCCGGGGAGGGAGGCATGGCCGGGTGTCCAGACTATCCGGACTAGAGGCAGTCTTGTGTGATCGAGGTTGGATAGAATTTGGTTGCTCCAGGTAGAAAGCAAGTTTCCAGCCCAGGCCCTGCACGCGGCTTGAGAATCAGTTATGATGGTAACGGTGGTATTGCAATCAAATTCTGCTCTATACTGGGTGGTCGATATGGCTAAAGCTATCGCCGCTTCCTCGGCCTCAGCGCAGGAGGGGGAGCCTTTCAGGGATGCCGAAGTCCCATTCCTGCCGTCCGAGTCGCACACCGCGATGCATTTGCCGCCCGAGGGTGAAGTATAGGAAGCAGCGTCCGTATAAAGTACGTCAGGGTCTCCGTGATATCGTCTACGTAGGTACCGGACCCTTGCGAGTCTCCTGCCCGCGTTGACTTGCGGGTGCATGTTCTTGGGGATGGGCATTACCCGAACTCTCGCGGCGATGGCCGGAGGTGCGGGTTTTTGCCCTCCCTTGTCAAGAGAGGATGCCCGAGTCCGATAGCCCAGTCTACGAAGTAGAGCCCTACCGGCCTTAGTTCGGCCGAGCCAGGGTTGGGCAGTATCGCGATACAAATGTATCGCGATAGTATTTTAGAAATACATTTCGTATCTGTATTTCTGTATTGCGATACATTTTTTTCACCCGTATCTGTATTCCTGTATCGAAATACATTTGGAATGTTTCTTTGTATCGCGATACAATCAGGATGAACTGTATTTCGTTACATTTCTTGAGAAATACCCCCCCCCCCCGAAAAAAAAAAAAAACAAGTCCGAACGTTTTTTTAGTTTACTTCTGAGGGCACCAGGGTCCAGGTGATACTGGGGCATTGTTACTATGCTGACCAAGGTTCCTTTCGATTCTCCAAACTATTTTTCTATGCTTGCTCTTCTCCCTTCTGAGAAATGTTGCGTAGTCGGGGACTCGAACCAGGTGGCGTGCCAGGAGTGGAGTCAGAGCATCTTCTGCCGCAGGTCCTTAGGTAGGGATTTCTTGACTCATTGTTTGCTGGCCTTCAATGCCCGCTGCTAATCGTCTTTCTTTCCTTAGCGTACACAGTACACCCAGCGGGAAAAGCTGAGTCACCGTCCGTTGCAGCACGAGCCGGGTGGTGGTTGGCTTGAAATAGTAGGATGACTCACGCAGTGAAGTTCAGCACATATTCGAATGCGTCTGAGGCTGCGCCCGTAGTATTGCACGGCTCAAGGGTACGTCATCAGCCGACGTGAACGTGACCCGCTGCTCTTATGATCCGAATCCCAGGAAGGAGGCCAGACGTGGTGTCGCGGAGCCCACCCAGACTTCGTACATCTGCGACTCGTCTCGAGCGCGCTGTTTCTCGGAGAGCTCGCACCTTTGCCGGCAATATCAGGTCGCAAATTCCACGAGGTCTCTGTTTAGATGATGCTAGGCGAAGCTTGAAAACTGCAATCCATGCGTCAGTGGCGGAGGGTCAGCACGAAGGACCTTCACAACAAGGATGCCACCGTATCGTTTTTTCAGCCGTATACCAGACGATAAGACAAGTGTTCCAGGATGCATCACGTGGTTCACTATCCTCGAAAATTTAAAATGACACTGCCTGTGCGATTTTCAACCAGGTAACCTACAACGAAAGTACTATTGTCCTTTGATACAGCAGCGTGGTAAAGTTTCATGTTTAAGGCCACACCAACATATAAAAAAATACCAGTTCGTTCCACCGTGACGTCATGTGATCAATGTTGATAGGGGCATCCTTATTGGACAAGGGCGTTGTGACGTTTTGATGGGATTTAGGGTGCATCGAATTTATTTAGAGGTCGAAGTCTTTTGCATCTCTCGTCAGACAGACAGGATGTCAGGGAAAGGGCCGCGGTCAGTCCTAGATGGAACATTTTTTTGAGCGCATTGAAGACTACTTGCCGTCCGAAACCACTACCTTCAAGGCATAGAGCCAAGCCTACGTGAAAATAAGTTCGGGATCAAAAACTTCCACTTCAAGCTTCATCTCAGTTGGCGTCTCAAACAAATTTGAAAAATGTATTGCAGTATCAGTATTTCTGTATTAGTATTTCTGCCCTTCCTAAAATGTATTCCTGTATTTGTATTTCCAAATACTTTTTGCCTCTATTTAAAATGTATTTCCGATACGTATCGCGATACATTTTTGCAGATATACTTTAGTATCAGTATTTTAGCTACTATTTTAATGTATCCCAGTATTTGTATTTCCAAATACATTTTTGAGTATTTCTGCCCAACCCTGGGCCGAGCCGGGTTCTCTGTCCAATCGACTGTGCCTCAGTCAGCTCCTCTATCGTGTTGTGAAGGCCTAGTTGGAGTAGGCGCTCGGTCGAAGTGTGTTGCTGGAGGCCAATGGCCGTCTTGACCGCCATGCGAAGAGTGGCGTTAAGGGCATCAATTTCTTTTCGGCGAAAAGTTTGGAAAGGCACGTGGTAGACTATGCGGCTCAGCAGTAGAGCCTGAACTATCCTGATTGTGTCTCCCTCCTTGAGTCCTCTACGTTTGCTGGTGACTCTTCGGATCAAGTGAGCAATCTGCTGGCACTGTTTGCGCAGCACTTGGAGAGTAAACGACGCTTTGGCGTCTGTCTGTAGTTGGAGGCCTAGAATTCTGAGTCTCTTTACGCTCGGGATGGGTTTACCGACGATGGAGACAGTAATCTCCTCGTTGATTTTGATCTTAGCCATACCACGGATCAGAAGCAGCTCCGACTTGTCCGCAGCGCAAGACAGTCCGGCCGCTCTGGCGTACTCCTGGGTAGCATCCGCAGCCGTCTGCAGCGCGTCCTGGATCTCTCCGTCCGAGCCATTCTCGATCCAGACTTGGTTGAAGTATCCAGTCAGGGCTGAGATTGAGTCGTCATCCAGGTTCTTAAGAAGCCTGTACGTAACACCATCTTTGCCTGGGGCAGTGTTTCGAGTGATGTTCTGGAGAGCGTTCCGGACCTCCTGCTCGGTTATGTCCGCGTCTAGTGGGTGAGGGCTATCCCCTTCGTTGTGCGGGTACGATGGGTACTCGGGTCTGGGGCCTGTGGCGATATACCGCTCAATTAGAGTTTCCCAGAGCCGGTCTCCTTCCTCTCTGGGCAGGGAGTGTAGAAGTTTGGTCAGCGCTTTGCACGATTCGACTTTGGTTTTGGTCGGATCGAGGAGGGTACGAAGTAGGCTCCAGGTCTGCTTCGTGCCTAGGCTACCCAGCAGCTGGTCGCAGAGTTTGTGCCAATTGGTTTGAGTTAACTCTTCGGCGTATTGCTCGGCCTCCTGCGTGAGTTTCGCAATGCGCGTCCGAAGCTTCCGATTGTATTTTTGTCGTCTCCACCTCTTCGTAAGGCTGCGACGAGCCTCCCAGAGGTGGAGAAGGTGAGGGTCGACCACGGGAGCCTTGTCGGTCGTTAGGATCGTCTTGGTCGCCCGTTCGACATCTTCCTGGATTTGTTGTACCCATCGCTCCAACGCTCGTTCATCCCCCCTTATGGGGTTCCCTTTGGCCGCAGCCGATCGGAGTTGTCGGAACGAGTCCCAATTCACGAGGCGTTGAGGTTTGCCTCGCTTTCGATTTAGTTGAACGGGCACTTCGGTCTCGAGGATGAGATGATCTGAGCCCAAACTCTCCCCAAGGTTCGTCCAAATGCAACTATCTCGGGTTCTGGCAAGCGTCAAATCGGGACAACTGTCGCGACTAATGCTATTGCCGATCCTAGTCGGCTGGTCGGGTTCGTTCAGGAGAGTCAACCGATAGACGTCGATGGCGTCCATGAGCTTCCTCCCTTTTGCAGAGGCCTTGGCATACCCTAAGGTGGTATGTGTTGCATTAAAGTCGCCTACTATGAGGAGATTATTGTCTTTTGGGCAGGCTATGCGGAGTGCATCTCGGAAGAGATGGTTGAACGTGTCTTTGGATTTGCTCGGAGAGCTGTACACGTTCAGCAGGAATAAACTGCAGTGGCCCCTCTTCTGCGGCAGGAGTTCGAGGAAGACGTATGGTATGGAGGTTTCTAGCGAATGTTCTATTACCGGTATATGTTTTGATACTAAGGTCGAAACTCTAGGTTTTTCCTCTTCGCTTGTTGTTTCTTGACAGAAGGCGATATAGCCCGACAGGGACGGTACGCAGCCCGCTTCCTGTAGGGCTATAACGTCCGGCTGCTGCTCTTGTGTGGCGAGAAACTCTGTAAGGGCACCGCGTTTGCGGCGGTACCCCCTACAGTTCCACTGCCACACCCGAGCCGCACCGGTTCGCGCGGTTTTAGACTTTGCCTGATCGGATCTACTGGGGGCTGCCCTGTCCATGCTGAAGATTAAGAATTTGAGTCGGTTGCGGTGCAAGGTCTTGCTGGAAGTGCTGTTGGTTGATTATGTTGTGATCAGGCGGGGGAAGAGGGCTTTCAGAGTTTGGCTTGAGTCTCGGATCTACGGGGGGTCCGTCGGCAATCGGCTCTGGTCTAGGCCCGGCATAGCCTCCCGGCCCGGTCGGGGGGTAGGGGCATTGAGGGCCCTCGCACATATTTGGACAAGGACCGCCGAACCGTGATTGGAGTCGATGTCCCAGCGCTTGGATTTCGTTTCTTATCATGTTGTTTAGTTGGGCACTAAGGGCTTCGATCTGCCTTTGAAATTTTGCCTCAATGTGCTTTTCGAAGGCTTCGAGCCTGCACTGCATCTCTTTTCGTGTGTGATCAAGGATTTGGTGCATGTATTTGTCTAAGCGATTCTCAATATCGTCTTTCTCGGTCGTAGAGTCGAGCGCGGCGCGTTTGGCGGGTGGCGGACGAGGAGTTTCCGAGGCACCGAGTACTAACGGGGCAGTAGGAATTTGGGAGGTTGAAGAAAAAGAATTTCGGGGAGCGGGGGTAGGGGGGTTGGGAGGCCGCTCGTCCCAGCTCACCTGAGTATTGACAGCGGCGAGTCCTGAGGGGCCCTGCCGGTGGCTTCCTCCCTGCTGCTGCGGCAATAGTTGGGGCAGCTGCTGCGGCTGATGCGGGTTCTTGACTTGGGACTTTTTCCTAGACCGGGATCTTCCTCGGATCCCGCCCGACGGTCCCGTGTCCGTCGGGTCAACGATAGGTCCTTGCATTGCGTGCGGAGATTGGGCGAGAGTTCGAGCGTAACTTTCTAGTCCCGAGGCTATGAGAGCGTATGGGTTCGGAGTCTCGAATCCCCCAGCTTCCAGTGCCGGCCAGTGGGCTTGAGAGTTTCTTGTCGGTGGTAGGAGTTCTCTTTGTTGCGAGGCTGTATCGGGTCGGATGTTCTGACTGTTGGAGAACTCCGCCTGTTGCAGATTTCTCTTTTGTGTTTGTTGTTTTTGAATCCAGGCCTTGTTGTACGGCGCCTTGCGTCGTGCTGGGCATTGCGGATCGTTGGAGGGGTGGTTCCCTTCGCAATGAATGCAGTGAGGAGAGCAAACGTGATCCTCCATGGCCCCTCCGAGGCAACCGCAAGTCGCACATCTGCCTTTTTCTGGATGCGGACAGACGTCTTTCCTATGTCCGTGGCCGAGGCAGGCATCGCAGACCTGCTCCTTAGGTAGATAGGGGCGACAACGGTATTCCGCGTTTCCCAGGAGGACGAGTCGAGGAATCTGGAGTCCCTGGAAGGTGATGATAACGGAGTCCTTCTGTCCCATCATCCTGGCGTAGAAAACGGCGGGACCCGTTGGGCTGGTTGCTCGGATGTTTTCGGTGAGGTACTCGGGCGCGTATTTTTCTCCTATGCCGGAGATGACTCCCTTGCAGGAGTTGTCGGGGGCAGCTTTGTACGCAGCTATTTCGTATTGTCGGTCTTTGAGTGTGATGGTCTTTGCCTTGGCCATTCTGTTCGCCGGTTCGATGTCGGGCGTACTCAGGACGATGATATTCTGCTCCTTTCGAATCCGGACTCGGGATTGTGCAAGCTCCTCGGGACTTAGTTGGGCTGCTGTGGTTACGGCTTTCGATATTTCGAGAGCGGACCAATTCGAGACGGTGAGTCCTTCTTCGGGTCTTATCACTACCTTGTAGTGATCCAGCGGAAGCGGAGGTAGAAGTTCCTTCCTTGGTTTCGATATCCGGTGGCCACCTTTCCTGTAGGTTGAGGTGGGAATCGCTGGAGGGCCGCCATCTTTCCCGCCATCGCCCTTGCCGGTCGCCATTTTGTTGTTTTCGATTTGCCGATTTGACGTACTTGGGTCGTTGCCCTGTAGTCTTTCGGCGCGGGCCCGCTTCTTCTTAGTGTTCTTCCCGACAACGTCAGTCCAAGAAAAATTGGGATCCCCCTCATGTGCTAGTACTGGTGTGTTCTGTACGTCTCCAGAAACATCTTGCTGGCTATAGTTTCGGACTTGCTCGGTGGACGTGGCAGTTCTCGAAGTTTCGGCGTTCTCCTTTGCAGTTCCCGCCTGAGCTTCGGGTTCCTTGGTTCGCGGTGGCTGACTGGCCGTACTGTTCGGCCCGTTTCCCGTGTTCAGTTCCATGGGGCCGTAGCCCCGATCCGTACCGGCGACCTTCGAAGCGTTAGGGTTAGGTTTTTACCCCACGGTCAGGAAGGAAAAGTCCCAGTTCTCAAAGAAAAAACGACTAACCGGGGTAAGAATTGTATCCACGGGTAGCCCTACCGTTCCGTGTCCTTGTAAGGTGAACGTTCCCACAAAGGGGCTAAGATTTTGGAGCTGGGCAGGGGCGATCGCAGAGCTGCAGAAACACGTCCGAACGGGGCGCGTGACTTCGTCTTTTTTTCATTAAACGTTTAGTTTCTTCAGTTATTCGTCGCGTCATCAATTGTCATTCGTGACAATTGGTATTGGCTCTGGTTGTCCAACCAGAGCCAATACACGTGTGTGAAGTGTATGTTTTGGCATAGGTTATGATTAGGATTCCGAGTTTTCGGAGTTTATTTTTCTTCAAATTCGGAGAGTGTTTTTCGGAATTTATTGTTTTCCGAAAATTCGGAGTTTATCGGAGTTGATTTTTTTTTTTTTTTTTTCCGAGTCTTCTTAATGCGAAGTTTAGTTTCGCAGTGTTTTCTATTAAAAAAAAAAAAAAACTTTTCCCGCTAAATTTAGGGGGAACATTTCTCATAATGCAGCGCGCGAGGTTACGTCGGCGCCGACGCTGATGGCGACGGCGACGCAGCTCAACCCAGAAACGCGCGCCTAAGAGCTGCGCTCTAATATCCGGGTGTAAACGTTTGGTGGATAAAATGATAAAACTCGGTTTGGCGTTGGTGCCATTGTCATTGGCAATACTAATTTGTCCCAAGACAAGAGTTGCGCACCAGTGGTGCTTCGATAAACGTCGATACCCTAAAATCAATAAACTCCTGAAGGTAGTCGCTCGGAAACTAGTATTCATCCCATCCTATTCCATTAACTTACCCCGTGGCCGCGCGAGGTGGAGCGGTAAAGGATGTAATAGAGAAGTCTTAACCGCCCCCTTCCACATTTTATGCAATCTCTATGGTCCATAGGTTTCACTATTACAAAAAAAACACAACCTGTTTTTCCTCTAAAGCACAAATAGTATAGCCCAAACTGGAAACCAAAACAGTGGTTATGTCATGACCCGAAAGCACAATGACCATGTCCTTAAAGGAGCTGTGCAACGATATTCAATTGGAATGTTTTTCACTTTACACGAGCTTACTGGCACTAGTGGGACTCAAGGATACTCGCATGCAATGCCACTGGCCAAGAAACTCCTTTGTTGCGGTGTAATTTCAAGGACAAAAGCGATCATTTTCATTCAATCTCTCCCTTGCAAAATTCGATGTTGTAACGCGGGGATCGCAGTCCACCCGTATGACGATATTTGAATGCGGTTCATAGATTGGACCCGAGCATTGCGTGGGCACTCGATTTAGGCTCGTGATAATTGATAGCTCGAGAAGCATTCGAGTAGTGGCCCGTGTCCAATCGCTGCAACGACGACAATAGCCGAGCCATAACAATGTCTGGAAATCAGCGCGTGTCCTGTGCTTTGCCAACCCCAGCGCGTGGCTATGATCAACATTGGCGGCATATAATCGGCTCCAGATCACGTGGCCGCTTGTTCTGGCTGCGAGTTGAGGGCGTGAACGCTGCTCGTTGTTTTTTAATTTTTTTCTGGGACTTATAATGCGTCGGGTGAAAAACGAAGGCGTGTTTCATAGGTCATTAACGTCAGGGATCCGTTCTAAGCGGTATTTGCGCAAAGTAAAAAAAATTGTTGCATAGCCCCTTTAAAGGGATACTGAACCAAACAATTTAGTGTCTATAATAAGTGGCGCACGTTCTTTCTACGAGCCAGCAGCCGCCGGTGTGGGCGAGCACACGCAACAAAATTGGCGTCACAGTCCCCCATCCGCGCTTAAGATGATGGTGAAATGTATGGGTTTCGGGCTAAAAATGAGAATTAAGGCAGGCTTTTTATCACCACAAGTGAAAGCTACCTTCTTGTCAGACCAATTAATCGCTTACTTTTTACACCAGACCCCACCGTGGAATGAAAAGCTTGTCTTTATTCTCATTTTCCCCCACACGTTTCACTGTCATCTTGAGCGTGGACGAGGGACTTTGACGTCAATTTTGTTGCGTGTGCTCGCACACACCGGCAGCTGCTAACTCGTGGAAAGATCGTGCGCCGTTTATTATAAACACTGAAATGTTTGATTCAGTTAATGAATCTTGACGAGATAAGCCGTAAGACCCCAATTTGACAATGGTCCAATATTTCAAAGATAACTGCGGTGGCATTTTCCCATTGAACCTGTGCGCTGATAAAACTTAATTGTAAAATACCGTCTTTTGTTTACCTTTTTTTTTTTACTTTGGTGCATCGAAATTTGCAATTTATTAGATAAATCCGAATCGGCAAAAATGTTGCAGGTGTTCTTTGGAGATTTTTTTCATTTATCCCAAAACACGGAACCCTATTTATAATTCATGTTGTTTCCGCTAAGGGGGGAATAGTTGATCTCGATTTCCGGGTTGTCGCTCACCTAATGTACTGATACGGGGAACTAAACCACAGTCACGCGCTTCCGTCCATCGTTCATGCCTTACACCGCCGGCTGGCCTTACGGGCTCTTCCGCAATGGGACGATATTGCTAGCCGAAGGACGTGAAAGGCAGCGAGGCGAAAAACCGGTGAGCTAAATTTAGAATGCAACAGAATCCGAATCGTCGTAAGAACCGAGCGCAAGCGGTGACGCTAGGCACGCGCAGAGTCTATTGCATCTGCCCTCGAAACTTGCCAGACCACTCGAGGAGCTGCTTGAAGAGGCAACCAAACCCCCTGAATGAAAGGCACACACACAGGGTACACGCTCTGTAATTCAATCACGCATCACGAGTCCGCAAAACGTTGCGCAACTTGGTTGTTGCGCCAGTCCACGCAACTCTTGTTTTATCTAGCCCCTTTTTGCTCTTCGCTTACTTTTTCGTCCTTTTAGTTTTGCTACCGGGAACTAGCCGCTCCCGAAGCTTTGCGGACCTCTGTATTGTAATTGGTCTTCCTCCGTCGGACGACCGGTTGAGTGGTTTTGGTGTGTACATTGGATAAATCTCATCACACCAGCGCAACAGCGGACGAACACGTACCGCAGACATATGAAATACAGCTTCTTAGGAATTGTTACGATGCTGAAGGATGCGATATAAAAACTGTAAAAGAGCCCTTGGTGTAAAGCGAAACGAGAAAAGCTGAAGTGATTCGAGATACTCAAGAAGACAACGACGAAGAGGGAGGAGCTCAAACAAACAGAGGATTGATTGAGATTCACTAATATAGTGATATTTTGTAGATTCTTAAAAATTTGACGCAGCCAACAGGATCAGCAAAATGGGTTAAGATTTCGCATACACTCAAGTTCTCATGAAAAGTGAGTGTTTTAAAGTTACAAGATTGAAGACGATGCCACGATGGATGTTCCGCCACATGTCAGCACGGCATAACTGGTCGAGCTGGTCACACAGAAGGCGAGGAAGCCAACCACGGAACTTCTTACCTCAAGATCCGTGAAGGTAAATCTGCAGCATTCAATTTTCGAAGAAATGGTGCTATGTTGACCTGTTGTCGGCTATCGTTGCTTCCATGAAGGTCAACCCCCTCCCCCCTTTCAGGTTTGAGACAGAAAAGCCAGACACGTTTGATGGTCATTCCTCGAGCCAGAATGATGGACCGACTTCCATGACTACGATCCCGACAAAAACCTCTGCCTTCTAAAAAAAGAAAAAGAAAAAAAACGGGGAGTGAAACGGAGGAAGAAACGATTTTCCTTCCCGTCGCCAACGGAAGGGGAGGATGTTGCTCCCGTTCCTCCATTTCACCGATTAAAGCCCTTTGGTAGAGACCTTTTTAACAAACATGGCCAACCATTGTTGTGGAAACGAGCAACACCCTAACAAAAAAAAAAAAGAATGGTGTCGTCTTACACTCTTTTGTTCCACATAATGGCCCCCGTCGATTAGACGTCGGTGCGCAGTAGACCCGGAGGCGACATGAAGGTGAACGCTGGACAGTCGACCGGTGCGTGCTATCAGCGCCATGACGCGGCTGCTGCGGCGGCTCGCTTTCTTGAAACAAACAAACAAACAAACAAGTCCTTTCTTGAAAAAAAAAAAACAACAAAAAACAAGTCCGAACGCATTTTTTTTTACTTCTGAGGGAACCAGGGTCCAGGTGATACTGGTGCATTGTTAATATGCTTACCAAGGTTCCTTTCGGTTCTCCAAACTATTTTTCTATGCTTGCTCTTTTCTCTTCTGAGAAAGTGTTGCGTAGTCGTGGACTCAAACCAGGTGGCGTGCCAGCAGTGGAGTCCGAGCATCTTCTGCCGCAGGTCCTTAGGTCGGGATTTCGTGACTCATTATTTGCTGGCATTCAATGCCCGCTGCTAACCGTCTTTCTTGCCTTAGCGTACACAGTAGACCCAGCGGGAAAAGCTGAGTCACAGTCCGTTGCAGCATGAACCGTGCGGTGGTTGGCTTGAAATAGTAGGATGACTCACGCAGTGAAGTTCAACACATATTCGTAATGCGTCTGCGGTTGCGCGCGTAATATTGCACGGCTCAAGGGTACGTCATCAGCCGACGTGAACGTGACCCGCTGCTCTGGTGATCCGAATCCCAGGAAGGAGGCCAGACGTGGCGTCGCGGTGCTGACCCAGACTTCGTACACCTGCGACTCGTCTCGAGCGCGCTGTTTCTCGGAGAGCTCGCACCTGTGCCGGCAATGTCAGGTCGCAATCTACGAGGTCTCTGTTTGGATGATGCTAGGCGAAACTTGAGAAATGCAATCCATGCGTCAGTGGCGTAGGGTCGGCAGGAAGGACCTTCACAACAGGGATGCCACCGTATCGTTTTTTCAACCGTAACAGACAATACACTCTAAAAAAAGCCCGTTCGTATACTTTCCCGCAGAACACTCGGAGAGCCAATCACCGCAACTTACTGAGGCAGCTCAGCGAATGACGATGCCGAAACATATGTTTACACCAAAAAACGCAGTCTGAGTTGTGACATTAAGCAATGCGAAACGTCACGCTTGCATTGCTTAATGTCACAACTCAGACTACGTTTTTGGGTCTAAACATATGTTTCGGCATCGTCATTCGCTGAGCTGCCTCAGTAAGTTGCGGTGATTGGCTCTCCGAGTGTTGTGCGGGAAAGCAGACGCACAGGCTTTTTTTAGAGTGTAAGACATGTGTTCCAGGATACTTCACGTGGTTCACTATTCTCGAAAATTCCAAATGACACTGCCTGCACTATTTTCAACGATGCAACCTACAACGAAAGTACGTGTTGTCCTTTGATACAGCAGCGTAACAAAGTTTCATGTTTAAGGCCACACCTACAGATAAAAAATACCAGTTCGTTCCACCGTGACGTCATGTGATCAATGTTGACAGGGGCGTCCTTATGGGACAGGGGCGTTGTGACATTTTGGTGGGATTTAGGGTGACATCGAATTTATTTAGAGGTCGAAGTCTTTTCGCATCCCTCGTCAGACAGACAGGATGTCAGAGAAGGGACCTTCAAGGCATAGAGCCAAGCCTACGGGAAAGTAATTTCGGGATCGAAAACTTCCACTTCAAGCTTCATCTCAGTTGGCGTCTCAAACAACTTTGAAAATTGTATTGCCGTATCAGTATTTCTATTTCTGCCCTTCCTAAAACGTATTCCTGTATTTGCATTTCCAAATACTTTTTGCCTCTATTTAAAATGTATTTCCGGTACGTATCGCGATACATTTTTGCAGATATATTTTAGTATCAGAATTTTAGCTACTATTTTAATGTATTCCAGTATTTGCATTTCCAAATACATTTGTGAGTATTTCTGCGCAACCCTGGTCTGAACATATCAGCCTCGTGATTCGCCGAGCGCCTTCTGTAGATTGCAGTGATTGGCTCTCAAGCGCTTTCCGGGAGAGCAGACGAGGGAGATTTCTTAGAGTGGAGGGTGAAGTCTCGCCGTTCCCACCTCCCTCATCGACCGTCAATATTCAAATTCTCTTAAAAAATCCAAAACCCGCGATATTGAATGTCTCACAGCACCCTTACGGTGTATTGACTTACCAATAAACCCAATGTCAAAGAGGTGCCACGTGCCCTTGCCTATCCTTCCTTTCACCGCTCCTTGGCATCAGTTTGCTGGAGGTAAGAGACATTGCCGGCCGTCGACACAATCGTAACGCCGTCCGCCGAAACATAAACAGAGTACGGGACCGCCACGCGCCCCCGATCTTCGCTTTATCGCGGAAATGTCCTCATCGGCACCCCCCGTCGCGAAAGGATTAGGTTGTCATTCGCGTATCGCGGCGCGCGACAGACAACCGTAGCAAAGTAGGGGACGACCGGTGACAAGGTAATCCCTCGCTCACGCGTTGCGCTGTTATGCTTGTATACATACGGCCGGCGAGGATGTCGTAGCTCGTCAAGGACCCCATGCGTAAGATCGCGAGGAAAAAAACACGCGCCTTATCTCGAGGGTGCTGGAATGTGGGGGAGGCTTCGGTTTCTGCTATGGGTCGGTCGTGCGGAAGGAGTGCGTCGTTGAAGAAACTCTTAAAGCACACTGGGTTCGAAATTTTTTCTCTAGACTCCGTTTCACACCAAGTCCGAACGCTGGCAAGGTTACCGTCCTCGGGAGCCAATCAATCAGCGACAAAATTGCATAGTCACGGCGCTCATTGTTTTTGTGGGTAAGGAATCCCCGGCTGAGCTCATCACGCGCAGAAAAAAAGTGCAGGTTTGCGGCGCAGTCACCGTATGTGATTCGTTCAGCCGGGGATAGGAAACGCACAAAGCTGAGAAGCGCCGTGGGCACATTGATACCCATGTTGTTGTAAAAAAAAACTATCTCAAAACGCCGGTCTAAAAACATGCTTTTCGTGTAAGATTCGTCAAACTATGAGGTACTGGAGAAAACCAACCGTCTGCGTTAAGTGCTAATTTCGAACTCTTTTGTTCGCGTTCCGCCCATGGAAAAGCATGCCCGAAGGGCCTCAGCGCGCACCTTGTATTTCTGCGCCGCAGTGTTCCACAGTATAAAGGCCGTCCGCTTTCATCGCCGTGACCATGGAAACGAACGCCGATTTTCCGAACGCCGTCTGCTAGCGAAAGTTTAATAGTTTTGTAACTACTTTAAAAGTTTTGTAACTACATGAACGCCTGCGTTCATGCCGCGAAGCGGCATGAGCGCAGGCGGGGGGTGGTTAACACGCTCCCTAGTGATACACGAGCCATCCGAAAGTGACATTCGGCGTTCGTTGCTATGGTGACGGCGATGAAAGCAGACGGCCTTTTTGCTGCGAAAGAACACTGCAGTACAGCGATACAAGCTGCGTGCTGAGGCGCTTCGCACATGCTTTTCAATGCGTGGAACGGGAACAAAAAGAGTTTGAAATATGGACTTAACGCAGAAGGCTGGTTTTCTCCAGCGCCACATAATTTGACGAGCCTTACACGAAAAGAGTGTTTTTTTGGCCATCTAGCGCCCTGCTTTTTCAAAATCCGTAACATGGGTCTAAAGTATCAAACTGCCGCGCCGTGACCATGAACTATACTTTTGGCGCTGCTTGGTTGGGTCCATCGGGTCGTTTGTTGCGGTTGTACTTGGAGAGAAACAGAACCGGGTTGTTTTATCTGAGATGGAAAACCACCCAGTAATGGTTTACCGACAGCCTAAGAAGCCCAAGGTGGGGCTTATTGTGTTCACGCTCTGGGCTTTGTGAGCTTTGTGTTCGCTGGGCTTTGCGTTCTTTAGCGTCCTTATCAACCGATGCCGCAATCGCATTGGCTGCAAAGCAATGCGAAGAGAAAGTCGTCTGCTTCTAGCGTAGGACGTCAGAACGACGCCGAGCTCTGATTGGCTTTGATTAAAAGGATAGTGGGAAGACCTCAATTCTAGACGCCTTGAGGTCTACCCACTATTTTTTTCAATCAGCCAATAAGAGCTGGGCGTTCTGACATCATCGCAACTCCTGCAAAGAAGCAGACGAATGACCAGGACTCGCCCTGCGTTTCTTAGAGGAACACCGACGGGGTATTTTGTGCTCGCCAAGGATTTTATTTTAAAGGGATTGTCCGGTCAAATTTTGTATTCGAGAAAACAATTGAATATCATTGTTATTGCCTCGAGACGCATTGTACATGCAAAATCTGAATTTTATATGCCCCTCTGAATGAGTAATTGAATTCATAGTGCTCCCATCGCTTCCTAGCGTAAACGCGGCTTCCGTTGGCAACATTGAAGCTCTGACGTCACACAACGCAAAGCGACCATTCCCGTCTCGTCGTTTGCCTGCGAGTGAACGCCGCAGCGTGCTTTGTTTTGTGTTTGCGCTCGACTTGTTTCGTGGATGGGTGAGGTTTTTGTTGCGCGGTTGGGTGCCACAACCACCGGGCAGCACATGCTAGCCAAGACGTGACGTTCCAAACTTTTCCGCGAGACGTGCAGTGACGAGCAAAAGGGATCGTCGACGTGCGTAGGGATTGGGTTCCCGCCAAGATCGAGATCCCGCTTATGCAGCGATCATCTCACAGAAGAGAGCTACGAGCTGAGCTCTAAGCGGACAGAAGGCTCGTAAGCTGAGGTGTGATGCTGTGCCAACGATATTCAACAACGTCCACCCACTCCTCGCCCAAATCGGATCCATCGGTTTGGTTATGCGGCGAAACCGAAACCAACAGCTATGCCATTTAAAAGTTGTATTTAGCATGCGTGCAGCCCGTTTCTGTTTGAACCGCGAGTAAAAAATAAAGCGTGGCTACGATTCACCAAGCTCGTCCAAGTCAAGTGACGACATGCATTTGAACGATTCGCCGTTTGCTTTCAACCCGCGGACATCGCCTCTGAGGGAACGACCCGTAGCCTCATCACCGATCCAGTAGATTCGTCGATATGTGTACCCAAATGCGACTTCAGAGGCAAAAAAAAAAAAAAATCTGCATCGTTTGCTTTGCAAGAGTTCCTAGTTAGATCGGTGGCCGTCGCAGTTGTGTTTGCGCGAAACGGCATACGTTTGCTCGAAGCTTATGGCTGCTTTCGAGTAATATCCTGCTAAAAGGCTTGACGTTTTTTTGCACACACTTGGGAACTGCATTAAAATAAGAGTATTTCAGTAGACTATATAATTTGAAACAAAATACAAGACATCCATCGACCAACGCTTGTTATCCCGACCATCCGACAAACCATTGCGTTTTGTGACATCACGCTGCAGCTGCGGATGTCAGCCATTGACACTGGCGAAATTCGGGGTGCAGTTTCGTACGTACGCTCTTGAAAGGTTTAATTAAGAAGGGGAGATTATTTATCAAAATAAAAATAACGTTTGTCTATATGAAGACACCCTCAACGTAATGAGCGCCAAAACTTAAGTACTTCCGGTTTCGACCGGACAATCCCTTTAACGTGACCTCTAAGAGCTCGATTTCCCAGAGCACAATTTTCGGCTCCTAATTCGTTACCTTTCCGCCCAAAAACAGCCGGTTGAGAATTGGCCGGTTTCAGTCGCGATGACTCTCTTTTCCGTGATCACGTGGGGTCCGAACGTAAACGTTGAACAAATATATTCAATGTCGTGGGTCATCGGCACATATTCAATATTAAAAGTAGAAAAATAATACGAATACTATTTTTTGTGGCCTCCAAAAAACTTCTATTAGGTTGATCGAACAAAACAAATGTTGCGCAGATTATAGGACATACATGTACACGACATTCTCAATGTGGAGACGTACCGAGGAATCGACGACGCGTTCCGTACGACATGCTTGTTAGGCTTGCGTTGAAAAAAGTACGGTTTTATTTTTTCAGCCTGGTTAAGTAGGTGGAAAGTATCTTTTCAAACCGGAATTCCAAACTCGAGTGGCTTGACTCTCACCGAAATGAGAGCCTTTTAATGTGCACTGGAAAATACTTGTAGAGTGTTTTACTGTTGTACGACGGAAAACGCCTTCAAAATTGTAATAAAAAAAAAAAAAAAAAAGAAACTGCTTGTGCAAAGATGTTCGACTGCGGATCGCATGGTCCGGGGTTTGATTCTCGCCGAGCTCCTTGGCTCTCAGGCTTTTCCCTGGTTTGGATGCTTATACATTGCCTGCAAGCGGCTATGCATCCTTTATATTGCCTTGACCTGTGTGTAATACTTTTTTGCGACACTCATAGTGTTACAGCTTTCCATAAAGTCCAACTCATAAACTCATTCTGTGTAAAAAAGGAAAAGTAGCAAAAGTTTATATTTTATTTGCATTCTTTGCACTGCTCGTATTGGGATAAGATTAACTAGTCCCGTTTATTAAAAGACAGTGCATTTTTTTTGCTTTTCCACTCCTCTGAAACCACTTATTCGATTTCATTGCATGGCACACAGTTTAATTGCCCCAAACTATCCACTAGCTGTTAAGTCATGCTTCAAAGCATTAGACACAGCAACAAGAATGTTGCGACAAGTACCATTTTACTCGCGACGTCTTGTGTTTTGCTTTTGTTTTGCTTTGTAAAGCTTGAAAGTGTGCCATATTTCCTAATCTGAGAGTCTCTAAATTTAATCAAGCTGTACCCCGATTTCAAAGTGGTGATCAATTTAATCGAAGGGCCAATATATTTAGTCAAAGGTATCGCTAATTTAATCAAAACGTCATACATTTTAATCCAAGAGATATTCAATTTAATCCGTTTATATATGTGCATTAGCAATGACTGCTTCTCATCTGTCAGAACTGTTTTAGAGGCCTGAGGTGTTTGCGAGTCATGAATGAAGTTTAAATGCATATTCTCGCGTGTCATGCTTATCTTTTTATATTTCAAATTCCATGCCTTCGCGGTACGCTTGCGCCGGGCCGCGGCTTCATCAACGGGCGTTGGCTGCTCCTTTCAACCGCCTGCAACAAAACTTGGTGGTATGCTGGCCCTGTACCGCGGTTGCAGACGTCGATCTGTCGATGAGATGTCGTTCGACGAACTGCAGGTTGCCACCGGAGGTGTCGTGCCTTTGGGTCCGGGCAAAGAGAGGGTCAATACATCTGGTGGGTACATTGCGCCGTGCACGGTATACAGAGTGAAGGTGACTTTGGGTCTGTGGCCAACGGGTTGTCTCTTGAGTTGAAGCTCCTTGATAGGCAGAAGAGAAATGTGGGTGTCTTTGCGATGACCGTGGACCGGCCCGAGCCGCCCTGAGTTCCTCCGGCTTGCGGTTGTAACCCGTCATCGTTGTTGTTGCCATGATGCTTGCTCATGCCGGCGTTCTCCGAGCCCTTGGCTTAGCTACGCGCCCGGCGTGGTGGGGAGTCAAAACCTCAAACGGTGCAAAACACTGGGGTGGAGTCCCCGATAAAACTCACTGGGGTAACCGCTTAGCTTCCTATATCGGGTGGTATCTAAGATGCGGGTGTTAGTGGTCATAAAGTTCCAAGAGGATGATTTTCCGGAGCCCGATGTCAGCAGGCGTTTTGCAGAGCGAGTGATCGATAGCGCGCTCGCTCGCTCTTCACAAGACGGGGTGCACACGCGGAAGAGGTGCACATGCACAGTGCGGTCTCATGAAAATGGTGGATTGAACGTATACGTACGTCGGAAAAGAGCGGTTGAAGAGTTGAAGCCGTAGCACACCTTAACGTAATGCGTTTTACAACGAACGGCATGAACTGGTTAGATTTTAAAGAGCCCCTGAAAAAAAAAAAAAAGTTTTTTTTAACAGTCTGGTTAAGACACGCGTGTCAAAAAATTAATTTTACGCAAAAAAAAAAAAATAGAGCAATACTGAGGGCGCGAGACGTGATTTAGTCGGCAGTCACCTCCTTTCCACTTGTTTTCTCTCTCGGCATTTCGGGCGCGTGCAGGTGAGGTGGATCGGCTTCGCCTTCACGACCGAGATAGTCATTCCGGAATGACCCGTGACGTCATGGACTTCGCGAGCTGAATTTCAAATAAATCTCTCGCCGTTAATATTGCCCTAAATCGTTTTTCCGGGTAAAATATATTTTACGGTACGCGTGTCCCAACCACACTGCTTAAAGAAAACATTTTTTTTTTTTTTCAGGGGCCCTTTTCGTGGCCTGATGTCGGGGCTGTCGTCCTCCGCTGTCTGCGCGCTGCATGCTGTCGTTCGCGTGGTTGTGTGCCCTTGCTCAGCGATAAAGTTCGATACAAATGAAACATTTGTGAGTTCTTAGAAACGCTCAATGTGCGGGGAAGTTGTCACCATTTATTTTCCTTGAGGGCCCGTGGGGCATTATACAAGGGGGTGGCGATAGAATAACAACAACAACAACAAAAAGAACAGAAAACACAATTATAACATTGTAAGCTAGCTAGGTAGGTTAGCTAAAAAGAGGGTAATCGCTTCAACAAATTTAGTAGTATCATTAATGGAAACGATGTTGCGAGGTAGTGAATTCCAATCCTCGATGGCCAATGGTAGTGTGGAAGTCTGGTGAGAAACATTTGATTCTCGGATTGGACGCAATTTACATAGGCGATCTAGACGCGGGAAAATACAATGGGGAGGTGATAGCAGTTGTTTTTGAGCATGGCTATTGTGATACAAAATTCGATGGAGGAGAGAAAGGTGTGATACTCGGCGGAGAAGGGAAAGTAAATGAATATTAGCTGATTGGCGTAATCCTGATATGCTGGTATGTGGTGAGTAGTTGTTACAAATAAAACGAAGGGCTCTGTTTTGGACGGATTCTAGATTATTTGCGAGGTAGGACTGCCATGGAGACCATATAGATGAGGTGTATTCTAACTTCGATCTTATAAGAGTAGTATGCGCTAGTCGTTTTACGGAGGGCGTAGCAAGTTTGAGGTTACGGCGCAAATATCCGAGAGAACGGTTTAGTATGAGAAATAACTGAAGTTCTGTAAGTAGTCTATGATAGGTCAGAGGTGAGCATGAGCACCCAGGTGTTTATAAGATGAGCATTCTATTACTTGAGTGTTAGTGAGCTAATAGGAAAATGGTTTGTGTGGTATACGAACTGCGGGAAGACTGATAGTGATCTGCATTTATTAAAGTTTAACGTCATCTGCCATTTTTCACACAAATGAATTACGGACTCAAGGTCTTCCTGGAGAGCATGATGATCATGGTCTCCATGGCAGACCTACCTGCCATGGAGACCATGAAGCATTTTGAGGTTCTTCTGTAAGTTCCTTTTTAGTCATAGGGGAAATCGACGCGCATTACCGAAATAGCTAATTTGCGTTTTTACGGAACAAGTTCAACTGTTTGTGAACAAAAACAGTACATTGGATGGAATGCCGAAAAACGGGCCATGTTCTGTTCGTCCTCTCTCCGTCAATTGATAGATTTTTTTTTAGCAGTGTGGAGGTGGTAGAAAGCTTTAGTAGACCGTTCCGATACCTCCGACGACGATACCCGAACACGGTACGATGCATGCGGAAAGGCGTCGGCGGAGTTTCGGGTATTGCTATCGCGGTCGTCGGAGCGATCTACTAAAACTCCCTAATGACATAAAGACCGTCTACGCCTTTTGTCGTTGTCGACGCAGAAGGAAGGGTCGGCGTATCTATGTAACAAAACGTCGCACTGTGTCGCGAACACATAACAAAGATACAGCTTTTTCACGGTCTGAAGGAGCTAAGCCTTGACGAAATATAGGCTCTAATCTTGAGACCTGCGTCGCCAAAAACGCCGCAAGCCTTTGCGGCGTTTGTCTTTTAAGGACAGGTTTTTTTATTGGTTTGATCTGGGTACTCTGTGATCTCATTGGGTGCTGCGATAATGAGACGCCTGAAACTGGCCCTGTTCTTGTCGTTTCTAAGCTGCTGAATCTACAAATATGTAACTACAATATTATATACCGTATTTTTTGCTGCATAAAACGCGGTTTTTTAGTATACACTCTAAAAAAATCCCGCGCGTCTCCTTTCATGCACAACACTCGGAGAGCCAATTACCGCAACATACGGAGGCAGCTCAGCGAATGACGATGCCAAAACGTACGTTTAGACCAAAAAACGCAGTCTGAGTTGTGACATTACGCAATGCAAGCGTGACGTTTTGCATTGCTTAATGTGACAACTCAGACAGCGTTTTTTGATGCTAAACATATGTTTTGGCATCGTCATTCGCTGAGCTGCCTCCGTAAGGTGCGGTGATTGGCTCTACGAGTGTTGTGCGGGAAAGTGGACGCACGGGCGTTTTCTAGGTGTAGTTTCGTTGGCGCGTTTTATACAACGGTGCGAATTTTATGCGTTTGTTTTTATATGAACCTTAACTGGGTAATTTTGTCACGAAGGCTACATTTTTTGTTTATTCATTCACGAGGGCATTTAAACTGGCTCCCACTTTACATGTATTTCGATCACAATACACATATGCGGGCTTATCACTGCAGTTTCGCCGCGTCAATCGCAGAAATGTGTATGATCGATTTAAGCCTGATTCACATCGTGCGATTGTGCTTGCTATTTCGCAAGTGCGGCGGTAGGCACCGCAGCTTCTACCTACCCACGCTTTTCCCGACGTCCAGGCGTCGTCGCAACTGCGAAATCGTACTTTATATACAAACTTTTAGGTGAAAACGGCCCTTTATAGACCAACACGCGGCTCTGACGTCACGCAGATGCGGTGGCGCTGTCGACGGCCCTGCGCATGCGCAGACGCTTCACTTCACGCGAATTCGGCTTCTGCGCACGCGCAGTGCCCACACCTTGTGTGGGCAAACGCGGGCTTGTTTGTAAACAGCGTGTCGGTCTATAGGAGAGTGAGACGTATACGCATAACGGTGCGACTTACAGACCGAACAATATACCGTAAATGACTGTTTTAAAACCATATTTTTCAGCTGCAACATTGGACTGAAGCGGCCCCGAGCGAGATACGGACCGTCCGTCGAAAGACGATTCGTAATAGGGCAACTCGTATCAGAGCAATTCGTCACATAGGGCAATCCGTCATAGGGCGATTCGTCACAGGGACAACTTGTCGAAGAACCGGAAATAATGTTTGAAGATTTTGTTGCCCGCGTACTAGGTTTTTTATTGTTCGGTCCCTTTTGTTATTCAGCTTCTGTGTTGTGTCCTGTTTAGAAAGTTTAATCTTTGGTTTCCATTTAAGTTGTTTAACATTTTAGTTTACATTGGAAGCATAGAATGTAAAACTTTCAGGTCTCCTTTGTAATCCACCTCCTAGTTTTTTCAGCGCATGTGTGACACAGACAGACACTGTACATGCGCGGTACAAAAAGAATGTAGCTCGTCCACGTGCGCGACACAAACACAGACTGCGCATGCGGAACACAGATGGCATATACGCGACACGGAAATAATGCAACTCGTCCATGTGCGCTACACAGACAGATTGCGCACGCGCGAGATAGACACAGACTGCGCTAGCTGGACCCACCCCATTCTGCGCATGCCCGACACGGAAAGAATGTAGCTCGTCCATATTCGCTACACGGACGCAGACTGCGCATGCGTGACCGAAACGTTTGCCATCCATTTTTGCATCAGCGACCGAGAGAAGTGCCAAGATTGTTGTAGACAAGGCATAATTAGTCAGGGTCTATTAGAAACGAGTAAAAGTGAAATTTTTGTGTCGATTAAAAGCAGTCTTGTACACGTTACTAAAAAAAAAGTAATCGATTACAATTACTATTTCTCTTGGCTAAACGTAATCGATTATATTACTTGATTACTGGACAGAAAAAAGTAATTGGACATTACTTTAAAAAGTAACCGTTACTTTTCCGATTACTTTATTGTGTGAAGACTTACATCTTTAGCGCTCATAACAATAAACTACTTCCAACCTATATTTCACATTTTCACAAGTATTGATGAAGAAAAAACGGGTGCCTCTTCGTGGTCGTTGCACCTTCACAATGCGGACACAATCATAGAATTCGTTAAAAGATGTTTAATGATTTGGGCGCTCGCCAATTGGGGGGGGGGGGGGGGGGGGGGAGCGGAGGGGTTCTAGATCCTGTTTAGCTGAAGCAAGAGTTGTCTCTCAAAGTTTGCGTCGCACATTTTCCCACGTTTTCTTGGAATTTCTGGTTCCAAATAAAAGGTATTTGGTTTTCTTGCTCTATATATTTTCTTGTACTGGCAACCAAGAGGCCCTTACTCTCTTTCGCACACACACGCGCTTCTCCAGATATTATTCACATGTGGATGAACTCGCATGTTATACAAAAGTGCAGCAGCTCCAGGATTTGAAACGGAATCATGTGTAGTATCCATTAGCGGAAGAGATCGCCCCGACCACTTCTCAACTCGAAACCTTGCTTGTCACAAAGACCACGTAGGGGAAATACTGGATCTTGACGTGTATTTGAACTGACTTTGTTATACTTTGCATCCGCTTTAGACATTCTTCGGTTCTGGTTCTCCTACGGGCTACGTGTAGGTACCGTAAGCAGGATTTTTGTTTATTTCTGTGTGTGTGTGCGTGAGGGGGCTAGTTTGAACGTAGGACTTACAAAGCAACATTCTGCTCCCTCAAACTTCGCCCTGAATGGCCTTTGTCACGCACTGGGGCTTCCCTGGGGCTTCCCACTCCCAGTACCAGCTCGAAAACCAAACGGACATTCCACAGAAACTGTAGATACAAAAGAGTTGACCTTGTTTCCTACAGCTCCGCAAAAATCTTTCTTTTTTTCGTTCGAAAAAAGAAGCAAACTTTATTTTTGTCATTTCAGAAAAAAAAAAAAAAATGTGTGAGCGCGGGCTGGGGGTCCCGTGGAAACATAGTAACGGTTAGAAGTAATTTTTATTACTTTAAAAAGTAATCAGATTACTCTTGTGATTACTGCCTAATAAAAGTAATCAACCGATTACAAAATTACTCCAAAAAGTAATCGATTACAAGTAATTTGATTTCTTGTAATGCGTACGGTACAAGTCTGATTAAAAGTAATTTTATTAAGAAAGGGGTATTTGTACTTATTTGGAAGAAGAATGCTCGATAAATACCAGAAATGCTACAAAAATAAGAAATATAGGCTAATAGTTTGACGAATTGACATAGCGACGAACTGCACTCTGACGAATTGCCCTATGTGACGAATATACCTGCTACCAGTTGACGTGTGACCAATTGTCATTCGACGAACGGTCCCACAGCCCCCTCCAACACATTTACGCGAAAATGGACAATCTCACTGATTTGTTCTCATTCATTTTGGCATGAGGTCTCTCTTTAAAGTTGCTATCCCTGCCTTTTTAAACGAATGGCATTAAAATAATACAATGATCGCGCACAGGAGCTGGTGTAGGTTTTTCATTTTGTTAAAATACTTGAGGCTGGGTGAAGAATGTGAAGCGACCGAAGTAGTATTTTAAGCAGAAAAATAACGCCTGGAGGCAAGGTTTAAAAACAACTAAGTATGACGTCAAAGGTTCTGAGCGAGGTACTTGTCAAAATCCTACACTCAGTTATTCTTGGTAAGTAATGTTTGCCATTAAGTTTAACCTTATTGCCACTGTTCAAAAAAGCATGATACGGCAACAGGATCCGTCTGAACAAACTCGTGTCGCAAGGTTGGCCGGCAATGTTTGGTTACGTCTTGGTGGCACGGTGGTATTTCCGCCAAAGTCGTTAGAGCACAGAGCAAACTTGAATATTTGATTCTTTGTTTTACTTCAAGTTCAAGCTGTCTTTTTCCGCATGGGCAGCAATTTACACGCGCAAAGGGCAATAGTTACGAAAAACGTTTGTGTTTGATATATATCCGCGTCAATTCCGGCTTTATCTCAGTGTACTGCAATATCTACAAATGCAATAAAAGCATATTAAAAAATGTCAGAAACGAGTGTTTAGTTACTATTTGTATAATGTATACAAAATAAGACGAATAGAAGTACAGCTTGGGTATACTTTACGTGCAGTCAATTAAAGAAATACAATTGTAGCAGTTTTGGAGTGCATTTCAAATGCAATTATCTGAATAAGAATTACGTTTACTCGTAGCAGAGTTGCAAAATAATGAAGTTATGTCTGCCAAGTAGTGGCTACGTAATCGAACGTAATGTGCAGTGAAATTCAGGAGAAATAGGCATTTTAATCAACCTGAACCAAGCAACAATCACAGACATATCATTCTTGCGTGCGATGTCAAGAAATGCTCTCCTTAAGAGAGTCTCTGACTAAAAGTTCCAGTACACACCTTTCAAAATTAAAGTTCCGATTTTTCAGAGCCTTTCAGCGTAGTGAACAATGGCGGGGCTGCTGACACCGCTGAATACTGTATAATCATTTTCACACGAAGAAAGAAGAAAAATTTGCGGAATTGTTCATGTGCTACGCGAAGTGATTTTTGCACGATTTGGTTGTCGAAGAAACAAACGATGCTTTTGACGCTTGAAACGTGTAAGTCTCGATAAAATGACATAGTTGATCTGAAATTCATCTGCATATAGCGCAATTCACTACACAACAGACCAGATTAATAATGCTCCGCGAGGAGCTGGACCTTCTTGTTTTACTACGGTTCTCGAGGTGAATACGAGTGTAGAAAACTATGGTCGGGGACAGGTTAAGAGAAAACTGGAAGCTCCTTCCTCTGACATCTTCCCGCTTTAGTAGAGCGAACTTTGAATACGAGGCGACCACCTTTCCAGCGTTCGCTCTGCTCAACTGAAAAGGGGTGGGAGGAGCTTCCACTTTACTCTTAACCTTTAACCGACTATATACGAATGATAACGGCGACTTGTTGAAGCATTTTTAAACCCGATTCACATGGTGCGATTTTGCTCTCCATTTCGGAGTTGCGACGGTGAGGAGCGCACATTGCCGCAGCTGTAAAAACGCACCATGTGAATCGGTCTTTAGCCGAGCAAATTTAGTGCCATTTTCTGACTGCCATTGACTAAGATTAACGGACCTTGCGGTAAATTGTACACTCAAGTAAGACATAAGTCGACTACTGTGAACGTAGACTTAAGAGTACAATTAACTCAGATAAACAATTTAACGCCCATTAAGTTTGGTGGGACGTCTTCCGTAAGACCGCGCGTCGTGCACGCGTGTGGCACGAAGGAGTGACACGGTGGGAGCATCACACGACGTCACACGCTACCCATCTTGGAGAATGACAGAACGCACTGGTTCAACAAGACGTAGTCTACATTTACTGTTGCCGACGCACGCTTTTACACAAAAGCCTCCCGCGCACACCTACGAGCCAGTGTTTTATCAGTGGCAGAGCGCCACTCCCGTGGCCGATTGCACCTGCCACCTCGCGGGGGAAATCGCCAGGGACGATTTGGCACGCGGGAAACCCGGTGTGACGCCTTGGATCACCAGGTTGCCCGCAACGCACCTACATTTAGCTCAAAGATGAAACCGGAACCTAAGCCGTTCATACGGATACGTCGCAAGGCCATATTACACCAGGAAGTATTTTCCCGATGTCCTCGTCGCGGTGCTTAAACGTCAGTCGGGGACACTTCGTTTTCAACAGGCAGCACAGTTCACATCCTATATAAGTTTTCTATTTACATTTTTTTTGACAGCCGTTCAATGAGGAGCTTGAGCAACCACCCCGCTCCTTCATCGTCCAGGAGAATGATGCTGGCTAACAGCTCTCGTAAATATCAAGGCCGTACTGCCGGATTGTCTACGTCACCGACCGGAGGCGGACGCGTGTCACCGCTTGGACGCGAGTGTTGTATCACCACTCGGCAAAGACGGATGTTTCATTAGCGACGGCACGAGTCCCCAACCAAACACGGACGGAGTGCTCGCGTTCAATGTGTGCCTTGCGTTGGCCTCCGCTAGGGGTCGGAAAACAAATCTAGCGCCATAAGCTCTCGTTACCTATGGGGCGTTGGTTACCGTCGTCTTTTTTTAAGAATAAATTTCTAGATATCTAACCCTATGTTAAAAAAATGCTAGGAAAACAAGCAAACAAACAAACAAACAAAAAAACTGGCTAGGTGGCGAAAGTTGCCGCCCGATTCTAAGGGTTCATCCTCACCCATCCGTCCAGCCATCCATCCATCCATTTATCCATCTTACCATTTGTCTCTTCTCTCCTCTCTTTGCTTCCGACGCAGTTAGGTATAGTAGGTAATACCGTTTATAACAGAATGATAGTTTGGGGGAAACTCCTCCCACGTGGCTCTTTGCACTTTAGCAGAGCGAAGTCTGGATAGGAGGCGACCACCTTTCCAGCGTTCGCTCTGCTCAGGTGTAAAAAGGTGGGACGAGCTTTTCTCGAATCTTAACTTGTCCCCTACCGTACAAAAGACAAGGCAGGCGTTTTTTCTTCATCTAACGTCCTCACCATGCTCCCTTTCACAATGCGATGGCCCGCAACGGACGATATATGAGCTATCAAAGCCAACGCCGTGTGTACGTCACGTGACTAAAGGGAGGTGCGCATCGATGTACTGGACTTATTCTCACGTGATACCTATTGACTTGTCACTTAACGCATTTCTTTTCCCTAGTCACTTTTTCACTAACGAAGTAACGGCCTGGTTACTTTTTAACGGAAGGAGCGAGTAACGCATTTTCGTTATTTCTTTTGTAAAGTAACGGGCTACGACATTCAGTTATTCCTGGAGGGGAACACTTGTTAAACGCAAGTATCCAACCTTGTTCTCGCCCCACCTCGGGCCTGTTCCTTGCACGGCCAGAAAATGATAGGTAGACCATGAAAAGATGTACTCGAGTTTGTCAGTATAGCCACAGTTACGCCTATATGGAGGCGTAAGAAAGCGAGGAATTATTAACGACGACACACATTGGTAGCGGCTACTGCTTCATAAAAACGACACATTCAGAGTAACGAGAAAATAACGCCTTACTTTCAAGCTGAGTTAGCACGTTCCTTTCAAATAGCAGTAACGAGTAAAGTATGCTGAGTTACTCTTTGAGTGAGTAAGCAGAAACAGTGTTTTGTTACTTTATTTCAGTACCGTGTACACGCCTAAGTACGTTCACAGCGCTGGAGGGAGTGCGATGGCCTTCAGTAGGCCACGTAGAAAGCTCAGCAAAGCGGACTTGTTATCGAGGAGGTGTCGCGCTGTCTGTCACGTCATTGTGATGGCGAATAGACTGTTTGTCTACCTCCATCAGGTGACTGGGAGTTTCTCTGACACTTTTATGTTGCAGCCTCGATCGTGCTTTTCTGAGAAACGACTTCCAAGGACGTCGTTTAAGCCCAGGTGATAAGATTCAAGAGCTATACTTGTATGCCTTTAGCGGTCGTTTTTGTTTCGAAATGAAACCTCAGACACCCATAAAGGGGGATCGTTCGCCGCATTTAACGGAGTCTCGTAACGTATTGTCGTCGCTGGTATGACTGCGCGACAGCAATTTGGACGAGGCCTCGCAAAAGCGTAGCGGGCGAAATCAGGTGAAACAAGGGCCGGATTGATCGAAACAAAATGTGTCGCTTCTTAATTAAGAGAGCTTGAGAGTAAGAACTGCCAAAGTCAGAGCACGAGTGCAATAACATATGAAGATTGTACTTCATGCTCCCGCCAGCTCTTTTGCCTTTGTTTGAGAGTGGCATAACAGACACCAAAGGATTTTATTACGAGCATCTTGTCCCGGAATCCGAAAACAGCTCGAAGGCATATCTATACTGCCACAGGATCCGCAGCCGTTTTCGCTTTTCTGCGGGACTTTATTTTTGTATTTATTTAGTCATTTTATGTTTCCTCAGTACATTAGCATTACAGAGGGGGAAGTATATATGTACACTTAAGCCGAACCAGAACATAAGACACGGAAAACGTAACAAGCATTGGTTAGAAATGACCAAATTTAAGACGCGTTTTAAAGACCATGATCCGTGATTCAGACTATGAGAAAAGTAAATTGACCAGTCACAGGCTTTAGGTGGTATAAAGGAGTGGTGAAAGGCGTTGGTGGGGGCATATGGGATGCCATATGCACTTTTGTTTTGTTTTTATCTGTTTGTTGTAATAGTGTGGAATATCGTTTCCATCTTAGATTGTGAAACTCGATTATTCATCGACGTTTATTTGTGCGCATAAACCTGTGTTTGTATCGATTATTTTCTAGTGCCGTCCTTACAATCGCACTGCAAACAGGAACGTTACAGGGCCGCAGTGTCTCCAAAACCCGTGGAATTAGTGTCATTATTTAAGGATTTATTAAAAAATATCAAGAAATTTCAAAGTTCATTTAGCGATAAGTTATACAATTATACAATTTTAAGTTTGAGTCTACATTGCATGGCATCCCTGGAGTGTTCTTCACTTCGAAGCTGAGGAAAAGAAAAAAAAAAAGCAATGATATTTTTCTTGTTTACAACGCTCACCTTCAAGTCCGTGGAGATAACCAGGTGATAGTTTCTTTTGTTGCTAGGATCTACGGGAGCATTCTCGAAACGTCGAGCAAATATTAGAACTCCACTTTCAATTTTGAAGGAAAGTCATATATTGTAGAATGTTGTACTAATACGACAACAAATCGAATTTGTTTGAAAAGCCCTACACGGCGCCAATTACAAATGAGATGGAAAATCCGCTTGGAAAGAAACTGAGTTTGCGGCTTTGTATTTGTGTCACCTTTTTCTTTCTCTTCGACGCTTGATGTTTTCTGAACTAACTTTTAATTCAAGAAACGTAGTAAAAAAGAAGTCGGACACCTTGCGGAGCATTATCAAGTCCCCCCTTTATGTAGAGAGTTAAGATATATGTAGGTGCATTTTAAACTAGAGGTACGTTATCTTATCAATATGTACACGTTTCAAAACAAAAAAAGCATACTTTTTTTTCCTCCAAATCTTGTAGGAACTACATCGCGCGGCGTATAAGGAATGAGAAAAACTTCACTTCTTTTTCTGGAGGTAAGAAGGAATATACTATGTTTTCCGCCCCAGCCAGGGTACATAAAAACAAAAAGGTAAACAAAATGTACCATCGACGAGGATGGGATTCGAACCCACGCGGGCAGAGCCCAATGGATTAGCAGTCCATCGCCTTAACCTCTCGGCCACCTCGTCGTTTTATTTTCGTCATTGCATGGAAGCATAGACGGTGGGCACATGGGTCATAGTTGCAGTTTTGAAACGAGAATGCACTGAGCTTATACAAGCTTATTCATATACATTTTCACCAACACTTTTACAACTCAGACAAATTTGCATACCTCTTCGGGTACGCAGTGCTGACTCGGCTGTATCAGAAATCAGGAAACAAACGGCACTTTTCAAGTCGCCAGTAACATTCTGGCTTTTCCCCGAGTTCATCAAGGACACTGTTTACGTGGTTGCATGTTTCGATAAGATTTGATTTGGTAGTCCTTGGTGGTTCAGCGTTTCTGTCTATCGTGCGAGTCTTCCAGAGACTATGCATACCAAGCAAAATAAAAAAAAATCAGAGGGAAATGTTTCTGGATCTTCCACAGGAAGAAAACGAATAGAGTATGCGTTGATATACAAGTCCTTTTTTATAGTTCTTTGAAGTACATCCCAGCAAAGGTATGGATCTGTGCAAAAAATAAAGCAATGCTCAATAGTCTCTGGCGTGTTGCATAAACGACAGTTGACCGACCACGGTACAAAAATCCCTTTGTCACGTAGCCATGGTTTTACGGGAAGTGGGTTAGTATAAAGCTTAAAGAAAATGTTTTTGCGGTTGGGGGAACGCGCATTCTACGAACTCGTTTTAAAACACCTTGGTCTGTACTATTTGGATAGTGGCTGCGATACAAAGGGTCTGAAAATGGCGAATATATTAGGTTATAGTAGAGCACTTTTCTGGAAACAGTAAATAAATAATCCAAAGAAAATTGCACTTTCAAAAACTCAAAAGGTTCCACGACTTCTTTGAGAAAGCCAAAAGGTCGAGGCATTGCCACATGGTCGGATGAAACAACAAAGTCAGGGAGGAGATCCATCAAGTGAGTTTGGAGGAAGGTCATAATGAACGGGTGGGAAGACGTTCTGAGGAACATGAAACGTGAAACAATCTTCCGTACAAATAGGTGGGTTAAGCCTTGTCCTCCGGCTTCGATAGACAGAAACAGATTGTCTCGCCGCATTGGCTCCCATGAAGAGGCCTATATGAAGGTCGCAAATATCCTATGGAAACGTTGAAGGTGTCCTCGGGCACAGTGAATAACCTGAAGCACGTACCAGAGTTTGGCGACTAGGAAAATGTTACATGCAGTAGCACGGCCAAACGCCGAAAGATGATTAGGCTTCAGCATTTTCGCTCGGCGCTTAAGTTTTGTGACCCTTTCTGTCCAGTAGCGCGAGCTATTTCGAACACATTCTAGAGGCGCGCCAAGGTAACTAGTTGGCACGCCAGACCACGCCATTCCTTCATAATCCGAGGGCGTTGTTCCCCAAGTCCCATACCAAAGTCCACAGCACTGGAGGTATTAACCAGAGCTCCAGCTGCCTTACGAAATTGCTGGGTTTATCATAATGCAGCGTCGATACTTTGCTTATGAACACAGAAAAAAGCTACGTCATCAGCATAAGCCAGAACTTTCACTTCATGAGATAACAATTTATAACCTTTTACGTCTGTACTTTTCAGTATATTTATACAAAGAGGTTCCAAATATAATGCAAACAGAAGGGGAGACAGGGGACATCCTTGTTTTACAGATGAATGAAGGTGAATTGGTGTGGAAAGAGCACCGTTTAATATTAATCGAGTTAATGCTTCCGAATAACATATTTTTATACCGTTAAGTAGGACCTTTCCTACTTTAATTTGTTCTAAAAGAGCAAACTAAAAGAAATGGCTAACGCGCTCGAACGCTTTCGCTAGGTCAATTTGAAGCATAGCCACTTGATCTTGTAAACTGTCGCAGCAATGAAGAACAGATCGCGCTACGTGAATGTTTGTCTGAATCGTGCAGCCTTTAATACCGCATGTTTCATGAGCTCCAACCACTCTTGAAATGGCACATTGTAGGCGTTTAGTAATAATTTTGGCAAATATTTTGTAATTGACATTGCAGAGCGCTATTGGGCGATACCCTTCAACAGTCCTTAACTTGTCAGAGTCGAAGCTTTTTGGTATTAACCCGGTGTGACTCTGATAAAACGATGGAGGTAACCTGCCATACTCAATTGAAGCTGTAAAAAGTTCAAGGAGGAATGGACATATCATGTCTATGTGTTGCTTATAAACTTCTGCTGAAAGGCCATCTGGTCCAGGTGTCTTCGAGCTAGGAAGGGACCCCACAGCCTGGCATATCTTCTTGAAACAAAAAAACGGTCTAGTGAATAATTCGGAGTCCTCGTCACTCCAGCTGGGCAGCAGTGAAACGAGAGGCATATACTCTTCGTTTGATGAGGGGGAGACCTGACCAAATAAGTTTTGATAGTGTTGTGTGAATGCAGTCATAATGCTGTCGGTATTTCTTGAGTAAGCGCTATTACATAGCAACTCTGGAATTTCTTTTGCCAAGGCGTGTCTACGCTCGTCATCTATAGTCTTTTTAGTAGGTTGTTCGCCGGATACAAGGCGTTGGCATCTTGATCGCACGGCCGCTCCTCGGTAACGCTGAAGCTCGTGGCGTTGGAGCTCAGATTTCAGAAAGCAAATTTCCTCATGAAAACTACCTGGTTTTTCACATTCCAGCTCATACAGTTCGTGAAGGCTATGTGTAAGTGCACGCCTGTCAGCTTTCTCGTGATATGCCTGAATACACGCACACTCAATTGCGATGTTTTTAGCTTCTTGCTTAAAACTATCCCACTGTGCAAAAATAGAAAGATCGGTATTACTACGAATGGCCTAAAACAGGTAATTAGTCGCTGATTAAAGTTTAGAAAAACGCCCAGACCCGTTTCGTCCTACAGAGACTTCGGCATGGCTGATGACACGGCTATTCTAGACGAACTAGATTACCACTATGGACCGTTTGAGGAACTTAGTCGTGATGAGTCAGTAAGTGTTAATGACCTCTGGTTGAAATTTAAAACACTTGTTCATAAATGTATAAATATGTATGTACCCTTGAAAAGAAAACGTAAACGAATGCATAATCCTTGGGTGACGAGAGAAGCTATTCACTTAAAAAGGAAAATAGGGCGGCGCAGATTACGGTGTCGTCGTACACCGAGTTCGGCATTATCGGATGATATCTCGGCTTTAAGCATGAAGCTGAAATCTGTGCTAAAAGAATCTAAATCCAAGTTTTATAACGTGACAATGCAAAAGTTTATCCGTGAGTCACCGCAAAAGTTTTGGAGGCATTTGGCACCAGCTAGGAAGTCTGTTTCCGAGATCAAAACGGAGCAAGGAATTATAAATGACAAGCGAGAAATTGCAGTTCAATTCAACGAGTTCTTTGCAAGCGTCTTCACAAAAGACGATAAGCAGTCTGTAGAGTTTAGATCACCTGCTCAAATTCCACGGGCTGATGATGACCTACAACTGTCAGTTGAGGGTATTTTGGCTTTGTTGCTTGACTTAAAAACTTCTAAATCCATGGGGCCGGACGAAATTCCAAATTCTTTTCTAAAGCGATATGCAGAATGGACGGCAATGTATCTACACTTAATTTTTAAAAAGTCGATTTTGACTAGCACTGTACCCTCTGACTGGAAGGTCAGTAAGATAATTCCAATACTGAAAAGTGGAGATGCTAAGTCAGTATGCAATTACAGGCCCATCGCGCTAACGTCGACATCGTGCAAAGTTCTTGAGCATATTGTTTCTAAACATATCCGGCAATTTCTTTTATCGAATCATGTTCTCAGCCAGTACCAGCACGGCTTCCGTAAGGGGCTGTCAACGGTTACGCAACTAGTAGAAACCATTCATCACTTTTGTGAGGTATCGGATCGTAAGGGACAAACGGACATCATATTTTTAGATTTTAAGAAGGCATTCGACAAAGTTAATCATAGAAAACTCTTAATAAAATTGATTTCCATCTTGGGAGATAATAAGATTGTTCGGTGGATTGAGGCCTTTCTAAATAATCGTCGACAGTTTGTAAGTATTGAAGGGGTTAGCTCGGACGAATGTGATGTGAACTCGGGTGTTCCACAGGGTTCTGTCCTGGGTCCCTTGCTGTTCTTGGTTTTTGTTAATGACCTTATCGAAGATTCACCCGTAAAAGCCAGATTATTTGCCGACGATTGTGTTATTTATACTGAAGTAAAGTCCGTTAATGATCAAATTATGCTAAATGAATATTTGTCTCAGATCAATGAATGGTGTGTTAAGTGGCAAATGTCGATAAACTTAGACAAGACAGTATGTATGACGATCACTCATAAACGACAGCCGTTAGAATATGTGTATATGCTGCACGGAAAAGCATTAAGCCGAGTGTCAGAGTTTAGATACCTTGGTCTTACAATAACCTCAAACCTAAGTTGGACACCGCACGTTAGCAACATAATCGGAAAAGCTAATAAAAGACTAGGATATATTAGGCGCTCTCTTAAACTCGCTTCCTCGGAAACAAAACTCACAGCATACAAGATGCTAATAAGGCCTCTATTAGAATACGCATGTGAAGTCTGGGACCCGCATGTTAAATATCTCGTATCAAATCTGGAGCAAGTTCAACGGCGTGCGTTACGTTTTGTTTTCTCTAGCTATAGACGGCTGGACTCTGTGTCACCTCTTTATAAAAGGGCAAATCTACCCCTCCTTCAAGTGCGCAGGAAGCAGAAGCGGCTTAATCTTTTTTATAACATAATGAATAACCTGGTTCTAGTAAATAAGCAACAGTATATTAATGAGAGCATGTCGCGTATAACCCGCAACAAGCATGCTCGGCATGTGGAAGAACGGAAGTTTTCCAAGGACTGTCTTAGGTATTCGTTCTTTTTGCAAACAGCCCGAGAATGGAACAAGCTACCGGCACATGTCGTGACCGCTGAAACTCGAGAAGAGTTTAGTTCCCTTGTTTCAGAGATTGCTAACAGCAGTACCTAGAGTTGTCGTTTCATCGTGGTGTTGAATACGTGTTATTAATCTGTGCATTTTGAACGCGTGTATTTTTTTTTTTTTTTGTTGTTTTGTGTGTTGTGCAAATCCACTCCTATCTTGGTCCTGTGTAGGACCGATAGTATTTCAAATAAATAAATAAATAAAATTGTTTTTAAGAAGATTGTTGTTTAACTTCCGCAGCGCCCATTTGGGTCTAGACATTTGTTTACGTTTTTCTCCTAGCCTGACAGTTACAACACAATGGTCAAAGAAGGATACCGGCGTTATTAAATATTCAAGTGTGTGTTCCAAAAGGCAACTAGACACGTTTATTCTATCAAGGCGTGCGTGGCCAGAACTTTGCAAGTGCGTGAAGCGAGTGATGGACGTTCGAGAGGCACCGACGTTACTTAGGCAGTGCTGGAGCACAAGATTCTCGAGAGCAAGACTACTGTTGTCACGTCTCAGACTGATCGTCGAGCGGTCGTGGGCTTCGCATACACAGTTAAAGTCGCCTAACAGAACAATGCATTTGTCTGTGTTAAGAAAAGCATCTAGATTTTACGAAAAATGAAAGTCGACTAGAACAGTCGCTATAGGCATAAACGCAAATCAGCCGCCAGTAAATTCCCTCTAAGTAAATGTCAAACAGATAAAACAACCTTTAGTGTCAAACGTGTACGAGAGCGAGGTGTAGTTTAAATCTTCGCGGAGAAACAAGAAACAACCAGCCGATAGCCCCACAGCGTGACTCACATAAACTTCATACCTGTGTAGAAAAGGCTCGAGCGCACTTGTTGTGGCCTTTTCCGACTCTATCTTTGTCTCCTGAATTGCAACGAAGTCCAGCCGCTCACGTTGCAAGAGCCGACAAAGTTGCACCTGCCTCGCACGAGATCTTAGACCTCGGACGTTTTGTGTTGTGAAATTTAGGGGAATATTCTTAGCTTGCTATCCGTCTTCTTAGAGGCCGCATTTCAGCGTCTTGAACGCCACTAGCCACACTTTATGTAGCTCCTGGCTTCGCGTTCGACTTGCACGGGCCCCCATGCATTCTTTTTGGTGACGTCTCCGTCGCCAACACGGTTGCGTAGTGTTGAGGACTCGCTTGAACACGAAGGTGCCTTTATGTCAACCGGTGCCGGTCGCTTAAGTGGTTGCTAAGGGTTTAAGGGCCTTCCTCGCTAACTGCGTGCTGAGGTGTAGTCGGACCTTTGGTGACAGTCGGTGCAGGAGTCGCATCAGGTTCCGCTTGTGCATTCTGTGTGGTGCTGGTGTTTGGGGATGCTGCAAATTCCAACACTGGAAATTCTTCATTCTTGTTGATGTTTTGTGATGGCTGGGTGTCTGTACTGTCCCCGGGCCGTGCGTCTTCTGGAGGATGGGCCGATTAATTCGACGGGTGGCAATTGCCCGGTGGCGTCAGCTACCTCACTGACCCATTAGGAGTTCCGCCGCTGTGTCATTTTCATGTGTTTGACTTCGTCGTAACATGTCAGCATAGGTGGCGCCGTTGACACACTCCTCAGTTAGGTGACCATACCGCCGGCAGTTGGAGCACCTCGGTGTTCTACAGTAGCGTCGAATATGTCCCACTTTGTTGCAGCGCAAGCACAGTGGAGGTCGCCCAGGAATAATGACGACGCTCTGGCATCCGTAGACTTGAAGGAGATGTGGTATCTAACTGGCATTGACACCATCTCCTAGTGCCAGTACTACCTCTCGATTTGGAGTCTCCATGAGCTCGAACTCGCTGCACCTCCATTTTTCTCTGTTGATCGATCGCACTTTGCCAAACGGGGCGAGAGCTTTGATGACTCATCGATCCTCTAGATGCTGTGGAAGCCAAAGAAGCTTTAGGTTTAATTCTTGCTTGTCCGGGTCAACGATAAGGCATTTTCGGCCTTTCAAGCGAAGCTCTCGTTGAGCGACGAGCTTTGCCTTGGTAACGGCGTTGACACACGTCAGCATACAGACATGAGACATCTGCAACTGTCCGAGGCTCACAACGTCTTTCAATTCGACGATGCCACGTAGGGCGTCTCGGAAATCAGGAGCTCGATACGGGCGCGCCGAGAAGTCCCCATGCAAGTAAACGGAATTCAGGCTCAGGTTACCTGATGTCAGACGTGGCAGGATTATCCGGTAGTTTTCTGTATCGTTAGCAGACGTCATAACGTTTCGTCGGCCAGCGGCCAATAAATTTTCCCCGGAGAACCTGAAAAACGCGGCCGTTCGAAACGGCGTCTTCTTCTTTCTCCCCCGGCTGCCTCGTCAGTATGTGTGCCGTTACGCACGCACTATCCGTGGCGGTCGCTCTAGCGTTCTATGCATTCTTATGGATTAACGAGCGTCGCTTAGGGTTTGTCTGTGAAAAACAAATGAGTGGCAGCCCAACGTGCCTCCGCTCGTCAGAACACATTAATGTCATGTGTTGTTTAGGTTTCCATTGCTGTTTATGCCCCATACTACCGATGCTGAGGATCGTCTAAAAGGGGAAATACGCGCAAATATAGGTGCTGTCAATATTAGTCGTGCGGGACGGTGACTTCCGAAAATGGCGACAACGGGGAGCAAGACCAGGGGAGAGAGTGTGCTCATGAGCAGAGGCTTACTGCAAAAGATTAATTAGTTACCTCTTCAGTCCTGGTGACTTTCGGTCTCTTTTGTTTTCTTTTCGCTGATTGGTTAAAGGTAGAACATTCAAGTCAGTCTCTCAGTTAAATTTTTTTTAATGTGCGACTTTTACTTTGGTTTAAGTTCATAAGTAAAATATGCATTTTGGCCTTGTTTTAAAAGAATGAAAAGATGATATTCCGCTTCTTTCGAGTTAGGTCAGCTTGTTGTACCTCCACCTAACAACATGATCATAATAAAAAGAAAAAACAAAAGCATAAAAAAGTTGTTAAAATTAAGTTACAGTCAGGGTAGATAATAAAAATCAAGATAATTTAAATCAAGGTTTAAATAATGATATGAATTATGATATCAATCGCACCGATTTGGCTATAATTATTTAAATGAAGCACCTTTCCCTGAAATAATATTGAAAATATCATCTATTTCCGAATGTCTATCGGTGTTTGCTTCCCATAGTCAATTATTTTGTATTTAAAACAGGGAATGACCAAGCAGGAAATATTTATGCCGGGCAGTCATTAAAACACACATCTAGCTGAAGTGATTTAAACTATGTAAGTTCAATCTGAACCAAATATATCTAATTGAAATGAAAGAAATTGTAGTTTATATGACTAAAAAGTAATGATTTTTTACCCTGGTTAGAGTGAGCACTTTTAGAGCACAATAAATCACCCCCCTCACAAAAGGAAAATTAAAAAAAAAAACACACCTCAAAATGATTGTTTTCGGAATATACATAAACGTTTAATTGTTTCAGGATTTTGAAACAGAATCCAACCTACTAGCCATGACACACGGATCCTCCTTTTCCGTCAGATCTTAACTGGTGGCGTATTTTTGAATAAAAAAAGTATTTTAAACAGGAGTATGCGTCGTCTTCATTCGCTTGAGAGGATATTGTTTTCTTCTAGGCGTAACGGGTCAATACTACAACAGCTTCGGAAAAAAAAAATCACTTTTAAATTCCAATGCAACGCGTTCTCATTAAAGTCGTTGACTACCTGGTATTCTATGGTTTTCTGACTAGGCAATAATAATTTCCTTATTGAAAATAATCAGTCCACCCTGCACAGTAAAATAATGCCAAAGGAATGTGTAAACTCATCTTTGCAACAAGAACTGCACATTTGAGGCTCTTTTCATTAGATTGAACATCAATCTAACGTGCACTGGTTTCAAACATGGTTGTTCATGGCACGCATCGTTTCAGTGTACTACGCCTACCCATGTCGCACTAAGATTTGGAACACACCCGGAAACACTATACATGGCTTGCATTGATGTTACATCACCTGCCACTGCTCTGCATCATGGACTTGTGCCCGTACCTTGTTTGCAGCCTACATTCGGCACCCTCGAATTTGTTCTGCTCTTCAAGCCTTGTTATTGAGAAGAACACATTCGATGGTGCTAAATATATGCTGCGGAAGGTACGGGCGCAGGAGTATGGTACAAAGCAAGGGCGGCTGCTACGGTGCCGTGACGATACTTTCAAGGTGCGTATTGCTAGATTTAATTTGCACAAACAATGAAGATGCTAAAGCTATATCTAAGTTCACCTCTGCCTAAACGGGTCCACTACCCTGCCAGAGTGACTTTTAGAATGACGGGCATGCCAAACACTCTTTTATTCTCGATTTTTTTTTATTCTTTCAAGTCTTTGGTTACTTAGAAGTGATACTAAATTAAGAACAACAGGGTCGCTATTGGGATCAGTTCACAGCGTCGGCGACTGAATACAACGATCGCACAGAAATTTTGACATTTTCCCGCCTATAACGGGAAAACATACGAGCGGTGGCCTGGTTTTTCCGCGTTGTGAAAGCGGCTTGTGTAACCTGTTCCAGATAGCGGCTGGAATTTGTTAAGCCTACAATCGTACGGCGTCCGTACGGGGCATTTGGCCTCTAGTCGACGAATAAAGATAACGGTAACCTCCGCGTGTTACCCAAGAATATTCCGCGGTCTTTCCCACAAGGCGCGGAAGATAAGCTTCCTAAGGAAGCGCAGTTCTTTCTTTAAACCAACATATTATTTTAATCTGAAAATTTTGGGCCTTAAAAGATTCGACAAAGCCGAGTTAGAGCCAAGTTAGACCTTTTTAGGCTAGAATCTTGTTATCTTGACCCCAATTCGCCAAGCAAGTGTCAAACTTAGAACTCACGGCCGGTAGTTTCGTAGTCATCTGGAAACTGTGGACAAAGGTCGCCAAGCAAGTGCCAGAGCTAGGCTTTACTTCTGGTGGTTTGGTTTTCACATGGCAACTTTATCACTAGATTGCCAAGGAAAGTTCCGGATTTATGCTTCACTGCTAGGTTTTCACTTTCGTGGCATCGTTGGCTTATGCTTGGCACTTTGTCAATTATGTGGTCAGCTAGTAAAAAGCCACAGAAGCGTAAAACAAATACTCTGGAACTTACTAACGCCATAGTGCAAAACCGTATTAGGCCCAAGCTAGGCCCCTAGGACTGCCAAGCTTGTGACAAATTATGCGTTCCTCTGGCGTGCTACCTTGCACGGGGGCATCGAGAAATGTCGTGATGATTTTGTGAAAAAACACGCAGGAATGTGTGAAGCGATGACACTACTAATCGATCTTCGACTCATTTCTTGGTATTGTGTCTGATAGATAGTGCGACCTCAACACCGCGGTGGCATGCTCCAATGGCCGCCGTATAGATGGCCGCTATCGGTAAGACACTTCAAGATGAGGTTCGGAATTTTATCTTTGAATTCGATGTCTGGGTCTGTCTATTTGCACGACCGATACAAACGATTGTCAGTAGCAGTTTAGGGGGCTTCCGTTGTTGACCCACCAGCACTGAAGGCACCCAAGAAGGGTGGATAAAGCAGGACAGTGGGACGACTTCCAACCCGCACGCTGACGTCATTCGTACATTAAAAAGGTCACTAAATAATTGTTGTATAGGTCTCTAACCTGGACTTATAAGTAAATAAATCATTGGCACGAACACCGCGGCTCCTCTCCCAGACGCGATCAGAGATCAATACGGTTCTATTTTTAGGCTTTCGATGAACGTTAGAGGTGGAGTATAAAATAACGAAACATGGCAATTTAATGCGTGCAACTGACTTTTCTTCTAACTTAATATAACTTAACCTAAGCAAACCTAACCTAACCTAACCTAGCCTATCCCATCCCTAAATAACGTAACCTAAGCTAACCGTGTCATAGAAGATGAACTGTTGTAAACCTGAAAATTATTCGAGTATCTTGCGTCTAGAACTTCTTTGGCCATCTGCCGGGTGCGCGCTTGGAAAGGTGATGGGTTTTTCTTTTGACGTAAAGGCGTTTGCAATTTACTACTCGGAGGTACCTTAAAAGACGCCATTATCCTAAAACTGTTCGAAAAAATAGTGATATATTGATCATTCCGGAATGTAATATGGAGGTTGTTTTCAATGATAGATATTTGACCTAAATGGTCAGTTTGCAAACTGACTTTGTTCGAAGTGTCTTAAAATGCAGACGTGGTGCTAATCTACCACGCTCGTTTGAACGCGTTCTCCCGCCTGGTGGGGGGGGGGGGGGGGGGGGGGGGTTTGCAGAAATTGTTTTTATGAGAACATTTCAATCATAACACAAAAATAATTAGAGATAAAACAGAACGTTTTTAAAAGTAGAAATGTTACAGTAGTATAAAAAGTTTACTTATAAAATAGCACAAAAAACCGGAAAATTTTGTTTCCGCTATGTCGTTGAACAGCGTACACCAGGGTTTAATGAATTGCACAAAAAAAAAGAAACATAATTTGAACACATCGTTAATACCTAAGTAAAGTCTAGAACATATTTCGATTTACAGATACCAGCAGTTTAATATAAAACAAACGTAAAACTTTGAGATGGGTGCACGTTGACGTCTCTGACTCACGAACTCAGGTGTTTCAGTGTTGCTATGATACTTTAAACTGTTCACAATTGAGCGCTCTCTGTGTTCATCTTAATGGAACATGCAGTTGCAGATAGAGTTATGCCTTTGAATCTTGGATTTTCTCGATCAACGGCTCAAATTATTTTTTCTCCAGCTTTCACGAGGAGGTTGTTCGTCTAAATTCAGAAAACATGCTGACTTTAAATGTCAATCAAGTTCTTGTTAATTTTTAAACTGTAATGTGGGTAATGGTTTAATAGTTATCATGATAATCATTAAAGATTTAGCCTAGTAGAGCAGACTTCTGATGATCACCGGAAGTTTACTATCCATTTTAATATTTAATATGTCACTACACTTTTAGTGTCGTATAAAGGGAGCAATGTTCATTGTGTTATGTATTTGTGCTTTTTTGCCGTTGTCAATGCCGCCTTGCAATGACTCCTTGGCTTCGCGTCTAGCCTTTTCTACTGTGATATATTTTCATGGGCACTACAACATTGTTTATTCGTTAACAAACAACTTTGAAAAGGTTGACCTCTACTGTTTGCCTTTATGTGAACTCAGCTGGCAGTAGTGTAAAATGTTGCTTCGGTTTCCGCTAAACGGAGACGGCGTCCCAGTTTGCTGGCCCGCTTAAGCAACGCTGATACGGAGCAAACACGCAAGCAGGAAACCGCCTAAACGTAACCACTGTACGAGAGAGTGGAAGCCGAGCTACGCGTTTTCACGATAACGGTCTACTTTCGAATCGCGCGTGTCTTATCACTCGCCGCATTTCAAGGCGCAGGCTCACTTAAGTCAACTATACTCAGTTTCACCTTACGTCCGGACGCAGCGGATGCTACGAGCCATCCTAGCCAATCCCGCTCTGTGGACGTGGCCCGCGACACGCTTTCCACGCGTCACTTTGCCCCCTCTCCAAAGATGCAGTTTCAATTTTTGTGAGCGCTGCCTTCAAATGATAATGCAAGATGCACCGCGCCGTGATCCGAAATCACCTGATGAACGTTGCAGTCTTATGCCTGACTTGAGAGGTTCGCGCTTATAAACATCAAGTCAAGTACTGATCGCGATTGTCCCTGTAACCTAGTATGCTCTTTGACAATCTGTAAGAAATTGTGTGAGATGGCCATATCTAAAAGCTCTTCAGATCTTAATGTTTAGCTTCTCCTTAGAAAGGTCCAGTTTATTCCACAGACTTTGAAATCGCTCATCATGATTACTTTATTGGAGATTAGGATTGAAAAAAAAAAATTATCCAACTTTTTTTTTTAAATATCCAGGAGGCACTTGTGGAGGTCGATTCAAAACACCTATAATTAATTCACTATTCTCTATCTTGATCTTACACCAAACATTTTCAATATCTGGAGCGCCATGCATTGCTGAGGAAATCAAGGAATGTTTAACGATTAGGGCTACCTCTACTCTCTCCATCCTTTCGAAAGTGTTGACAGTCGATTCTAGCCAAGTTTGGATGATGGCCACTACAATGGGCTTTTGTTCTGCCAAAATATGTTCTAGTTCCAGCGTTTTCTTGACAATGCTTCGTGCATTCAGGTGAATTAGTAAAACCCTTTTCTTTTTGGCAGTATAGGGTCATGTCAATACTTCCGCTCAGGAGTAGGTACATTGGGAGCAGAAAGCTAACTCTCTGATCTATTGCAACATCCCATCTGTACGCCACTTCATTAATAAAAGAAACTGGAAGTACTCTAACCAACTGCACTCTTAGAAAAAAGGGTCAGTATAGTCCTCCCTAAAGGGAGGAACGCTTTTGACACATATGTTCCTTCAGAAAGGGAGACACTTTCGTCCCTAAAGCAGGGGAGCGAAATTTCCTCCGTCGCCTGCATCTCATTATGGCGGCCACGAATCGAGCAAATCGAGCTCAATAAGGCTTAACGAGAACACTAAGTCTAGTGTACGGAGCGAGAGGAGCAGCAAATAAAAACGTGACACGAGCTTTCCGCGAACTGTATTTATTTCCGAAGCCGGCATCCCCTGCAGGTAAAGAAACTTACTTTTCGAAAGCATGCAGTCACTCAGTCTTCTCATCGTCAGCACTGCAATGTTAAACGGAGACAACCGGCACCCAGTTCGCGCACTTTATTGGTATATTCGGCTGGTCGCTTTTCAGCCTCTTGGAGCGCTCTGAAAAGCCGATGTGCATTCGGCTGGTCGATGCCAGGCGCTCCAAGTATATTCGGCTTGTTCTTTCGGAGCGCTGTCGAAGCTCCGACTCTCGCCGTCCTCCGAATCGGAGCGGTTTGAGGCGCTCTGACTTGGAAGTGGGAGCGTGCGAGAGATCTGGCTGCCGACCGTTCACGTGACTCCAGCCATTCCGCCATTTTGCTTTTGTGTTGGAAGCGGACGGCGAGAACGCGGCTACTCCGCAGAAAGAGGGCTGCAAAAAACAGCCGTCAGTCTCGACGCCGTCACCGTTGTGTTGTGCTCCCCGAATTGAGGTAAAATGTCGTTGAAACGAAGACGTTTAATGTTAGGGGTGGCACCGTCAGTGCTGCTGGCGAAGCTAGCAGACAGCGACAACACCAGCAGCTCGGACGACGACGACGAGGGTCGTGTTTACGAAGCGATGTTTTCCGAGTTGTTTGATGCACCTTGTACGGTGCCCAAGGTCAAGGCTTATGTTTTTATAGTGCGAACCTACTCGGACAAAGCGGTAAGAACAAAAATACGAGAGTTTTCAAGCTGTAATGTTGTCTTTTTTTTTATAGTTTTGCAGGAACTTCCGCTGGCACGGCTGGCTTGCGATGACCTGATCAGCGTCCGCGTTGACGGCTGCCATTTTTCAAGGATTAACGGATGGATGGATGACTGAATGCTGCTGAACCCTTTGAATCCGAGAAGCAAAAGTTCCGCTAGAGGGCAGCTCGCGCCGTCCACTAGTGGCGCAGGCCACCCTCTATCCGCTAGGTTTGCCGCTCTGAAAAGTTGAGGAGCATTCGGCTGGGCGCGCCGATTCTCTCGCTCCGATGCGGAGGCGCTCCGGGATCTGGTAGCTCCGACTCGGATAATTGGAGCGCTCAAAAGTGACCAGCCGAATATACCATATGTCTTACCTTTGCTATTCCTCGAGCCACAATTTCTTCGTCAATCGTTGCGTCAACCGCACATCACGGAGGAGTGGTAAACCGTTCGCCCGCAAAACCAAAAGCCGCTCTCAAAAAAGGCAAATCCGAAGCTACCTCTTGGCTCATTTCAGCAGGGTAACACGAAATTATGGCATAGAGTAAAAGGAGGTTAAATCGCTTGCCACCAGATGGCAGGGTCAAGCAGAGTAATCGCAAGTAGCTTGGCTAGCTGGCGCTAGGTACAAGCCCAATTCATGTTCTACAAAAAAATATTTTTATTTTCTCACGGCACCATTGCGCTTCGGGAACCTCTATCACACACACATCTAGACACATTACGCATACTACAAGCATCAGCTGAACATACGTTGAGCGCATACACGTGCATAGCACATACAAACATCAACACTAACCAGATCACTACTCCCGACCTCTGCGTTTCTGTCTTTTATAGACCTTTTCCGCTTACTCTCGCCCCCGACCGCCAAGTAGGCATATCCGGTATGGGCGACGAAAATATATCAAAACGTTTCAACCTGCAACTAGTAAAAAAATAGAGGGGAGGCAAAACGAAAATCTGCGACGGTTACGTTTATCTCCTAAATGCCTTCTATTGTCGCGGCGACGGCAAAACAATGTTTTCGCCCATACTGGAAGTGACGACAATTCAAGATGGCGGCGCCCTTGCGAAAAAGGTCTATACTGGTCGTTTTGAACGTACGGAATTTCTCGGTGACTCCCTAAGCAATAAAAAATATTCCCAGCATGTTGATTTTTTTTAGCAATGTCATACATCTGAGAGTATTTATAATGGCTCAGGAGATGAATCTCTTATTAAAAAAAAAAGCGCTCGATCCTGCCGTAATTATTTGAAAGCCAATATATCGAGCCGCTCCAATGCGGTTCGAAGCCATGAGTTTGTTTCCCCGCACGGCACTTTGTGGCCAGTATTCTTATTGTAGTGTTTGTTTTTTCTATTTGTGCTGTTCGCGCACGGCTGCAATTGCCGTCTTGAATTAATCTCTGTAGAGCGGATATTCACTCAACTGGAAGTGATGCTTCACGGGCAGAGAAATCGCTTTTCGATCAACTTGAATGCAGTCAAAGCCGCGACTTGAGGAAGGTGTTAAGTGTACGGAGCTACGCCGTGGCGAGCTCGAAAACTTCTTACGCTCATCCTAGCGCGCCACTTGGAGGGCGGTTTCTCCAGGAACCGTAGTATATTTAAACAGCAAAATAAAGGATAGCTTTCTTTTTTTTTATTTTACCTGTTTTTTTTTATTGCTAAAATTCCACTGTAAATATACGTACTTTCCGTCATAATTTCGTACTGTTCAGTCTTTTTCCCAGAGCTCAATCGCTCTCGGGGACCGACAGTCACACTGGCCACTGTACGACAGGAGCTTACCGTTTAGACCAGCGTTCCAACATGATTATCCGCACGTCGATCGACTGCACCTAATTCCTCAAGTGGTCTTAAACTCTTTAATGTAAAGCGGAATGTCAACCTGCGACACCCCGCCCCCTCTGATCACGGCCCGACGAGCGGCATCAATGCCCGTCAGTTTACGTCATCTCATCTTGTTGTTACACCACTGATACGCGAACACACGGTCACATCAGCGATAATCCAGACTTATGTTCACTACGCACAACACTGCCATCACGATGTTGCTGCTATGTTGCTAACACGCAGAAATACAGAACCACGTTGAACGCCGGTTGGCACTCGGCACGGGAAAACAGAACCGAACTCAGCACGGAAGGCACCCTGGCAGCCGGCAGGAAAACCTGCCTGCCTTGGACGCAGTTCCCGCGATTTCCATAACGTCGAAAACGGCGACACATATCCGCGTGGTTCCGCTACTGTAGTTCCGCGTGGGTCCCGCAATCCAGAGACGGCCATCTTTCCCAGTGTACGTAGCGCTGCTGGCACTGCTACGGAACTTCGGTGTTTCTAGCGGCTTCGTTTGCTCGTTTGATAAAATTAGTGGTAAAAACGTCAATGCAACCGAAATATTCTGCACGTTTGGACTAGAAGACGGAATTACAGGCGGCCTTCGCTGCCGCTGAAGCTCAATCAACTCAACAACATATATTAAACAACATATATTAAACAACGTGCGCAACCTGCTCGAAAAACGAAACCGAAAGAAGATGAGTCGGGAGGGCGAAAGTTTTCTCCCGCCTGCCTGGAGAAGGAGAAAAACGTTTCGTTCCTCCCTTCTTCTCGTGTCCGCTTGGGGGCGCGTCAGTAGAAGAAAGCAAGACGCGCCGTTGCTACTTTTTTCCTCCATTGTTTCTTAGAGTGTGGTTTAAATTGCCCGACGTTTTGCGGCCTGCTCGGTCGCTTGTTTACGGGTGACTTATTTGGCTGGGTGTTCGTCTTTCTCTTCGTCTCCTTGTCGCTGCCGTTAAAATCGTCTTCTTCTCTTTGTGACTTCTCGAAGTCCGTGAATATGGTTGAAAAAAACCCAAGACTGCGGGTAAACGACGCGACACTAAAAAGTCTATAAAAAAGTCTCTTTTAGAGACTTTTTAGTGCCGTGTCGTTTACCCGCAGTATCGGGGTTTTTTCAACCATGTGCAATGTACACCAGCTCGTTTGCGCCCTTACATTTTGTTTCGTGAATATAGCTGCTTGGGAGGGTATCGATCGACCGGTTCAGGTTGTTATTGGTATGATGGATATGCCAGGACTCTAAATAGAGTCGTTTTTTACAGTTTCTTTCGGTGTCTAGGACGGAACTGCTGTCGAAGTTGATGACGTGGTTGTTCTTTTCTGCATGTTCTGCTAGAGCGTTTCCTTGCACGTCCTTCTTTTTTACATCATATTTGTGTCTGCGAAGACGTTCGGTGAAGTTCTTGGTTTCTTCCACATATTGTTGCAGTCGGCGCAAGGAATGCGATAAACAAGGCCTCGGGCTTTTTCTTTTGGATGACAATCTTTTGGAAGAGGAAGATGATGGCCAGTGGTTGAGACGGGCTTGTGTGTCACTGCTATGCCGTATGGTCTGAGAGCACGGGTGAGAACTTCACTCGTGCCTCTCAGGTACGGGACGCACATGCGGCTGGGGGGATATGTTTTCTCGGCTGCAGATGGGTTGTGAAGTTTCTTGTAGATATCGTTGCCGAATCTTGTTGTGTATGCGTTTTTTCGAAGGTCCCGTTTGATAATGTCAACTTCCTCTTTAAGTGCCTTATCTGTGGAGCACACCGTGATGGCACGTCGAAATAGTGCCGAAACTACTGAAGATTTGTGAGATGTTGGGTGGCCTGATAAAAAATTTAGGTATCGTCCGGTGTGCGTTGGTTTTCTATACACCTGAAATGTTAAATGGTTGCCTGATTTTTTCACAGAAACATCCAGAAATGAAATGCACCCGTTAGATTCACGTTCTACTGTAAATTGAATATTTGGTTCGATTGAATTAAGGTGTATGTGTAGGCGGTCAACTTCGTTGTTTTTCACGACGCAGAAGCAACCGTCAACGTAGCGAAGAAATATAGTGGGTGTCGGAAGGAACGTACAATGAATGCCTTTTTCTCGATAGCTTCCATTCTGAGGTTGGCTACTGTGACTGCAAAAATGTTCCAAAAGCCGGGAATCATGATTAAAAACAAATACCTCCGACTTGCCTAACAATACCAACAATTTATAGGTAGACGTTTCGTCTCCTATGCGGGAGACATCATCAGTGCAGCTAGGAACACCCGACGACTAGCTACCAGCAACCAAAGGCTCGCTTCTTCCTTCTCTTCATCTGTAGCGCAAGTTCTGCCGACTTCTTCGTCCATGGCACACGGGAGACATCATCATCATCGAGAGACATCGTCGGTTCTCGTTTTTTTTTGTTTGTTGTATACTTCGTTTCACCTTATGTTGTACCGCAGCGAAGGCTAGAAGCGCGAGCTCATAGCGTTTTCAGCCGCTCTTAAAGGGCTGTTTATACTCCGACGTCGAGCGCAGTGAACGCAGCGTAGCGCAGAACGCGCGCCTTTCATTGGCCGGCAACCAGGAACTCGATATCTGCGACCAATCAGTATCTGTGCGCGCTGCGCTACGCCACGCCCGTCGACGTTACGTTGGAGTATAAATGTACCTTAAAGGGCTGTTTATACTCCGACGTTGAGCGCAGTGAACGCAGTGTAGCGCAGAACGAGCGCCTTTCATTGGCCGGCGGCCAGGAACTCGATTTCTGCGACCAATCAGTATCTGTGTGCGCTGCGCTACGCCGCGCCCGTCGACGTTACGTTCGAGTATAAACGTACCTTAAGTCACAAGAGCTAGTGCCGCCGAGATGTGCCCCAGAGCAAGGAGCTCGCGCTTGTAGCCTTTCCTGCGGTACATCATAAGGTGAAACAGAGTATAGATGTGAAGTTATATTAATAGTTATTTCAGGATGTCGGTGTAGACGTCGGGGAGGGGGCCGCGGTTAGTATTACAGGCGGATGGGTCACTGCGAATACACCATGATTCCAGAAATCTTCTGGGGCCCCACCATTCTTCACGTGCCAGGGTCACAGCGTGCGCGCGGTCAAAAGTGTGACCAGTCGTCCAACAATGTTCCACCAGTTCAGTTTTTGATCTTGTTGCATGTGTTGCCTTCTCCACGTCTCTTCTGTGCTCTTTGAGGCGGGTACTTTGTTTGCGGCCGGTTTCTCCGATGTAACACTTGTCACAGTCCTGACAGTTCGCTTTATGTACAACACCACTTTGCGATTCAGGAGGGGTTGGATCCTTTGGCTTCGAAATGAGGTCACGTAATTTTATATGTGGCTTGAAGGTTGTTCGTATGCCTAATGGAAGGAGGGACCGGCGAATAGATTCCGAGACGCCTTTTACATAAGGGATAGTCACCACGCCTGCTTTGTAATTATTTGTCGCTTTTGTTCGTCCCTGCTGCATCTGTTTGCGCGTGTTTTCAATAAACCCTTTTGAATACCCGCGCCTCAAAAGGGATCCGACAACAGTCTGAACTTCCGATGCTTGTAAATTTGAATTTGAAGGGAAATGTTCTGATCGGCTAATTAAAGTTCTTACAACAGCTCGCTTATGTTCCACAGGGTGGTGAGAATTGAAACTCAAAAAGTTACCGGTATCACAAGGTTTACGATACACGGTGGTTTCAATATGACCGGTGTCACTTCGGCAAACAGTTACGTCCAGAAAAGGTAGCGTGTTATTTTGTTCTACTTCTCGCGTGAACTGTATGGAAGGTTCAATGCTGTTTAGGGTTGCATGGAAGTCGTTGACGTGATCTTCATTTAAAATAACGAAAGTGTCGTCTACGTAGCGTCGATAGAATTTTACAGGGCATCCTTTTACCTCTAACGCGGTTTGCTCTATGTGTTCCATCACCAGATTAGCCAAAGTCACAGATACCGGACTACTCATTGGGCAACCTTCAATATGACGATAAAATTGTCCACGGAAGGTGAAATGCGACTGATTTAGACAAGAGCGCAAAAGAATGACAATATCCTCAACTGTAAGAGATGTCCGTGCCGAAAGTGTGGAATCATTGCGGAGGCGTGTTTCGGCAACTTCCACTGCGAGAGTGGTCGGAGCATTAGTGAACAAAGATATGACATCAAACGAGACCATTACATCTCCCTTGTCGAAAAAATGACCTCGAATCAGGTCAACAAATTCTCGAGAGTTTATAACTGTAAAGTTGTTATTCCCTGTTACGGGAGAAAGCAGCTCTACCAGATACTTAGATAGGTTATACGTGGGGGAACCAACAAAAGACACAATCGGTCGTAGAGGACAATCGGGTTTGTGAATTTTGGGAAGGCCGTAAAGTTTTGGAGTACAACCATCGGAAGAGAAGAGGTGGCGGTAAATTGTGTCATCTAAGCGGTTCTTCTTTTTCAGATCACGTAGATGGTCCACCGGGCCCTTTCAGATTTTTTAGTCGGATCCTGTGGTAACATTACAAAATGAGCAGTGTCCTGGAGGATGGCATCCATTTTTTCGAAAATAAGTCTCTTTGTCAATTACAACAGTGCCCTTTCTTTTCTCTGCAGAAAGGACGAAGATTGATTGGTCTGATTTAAGGTCCCGTAGTGCGGCTTGTTCGTGCTTATTCAGATTCGACGGGGTGGTTTTTGCGTTATTTAAAGTAGTCATTATACGGCTTCGTGCTAGGTTAATCCCCGAGCTATCATGGAGATGACGCAGCTTCTCTTCTATTTCAACGATAATATCTCGTTTGGGAACAATGCGTGGGGCCAAAGCGAAATCTAGTCCCTTTCACAGAAGGCTTACATGACCGTCCGAGAGTTGTTTAAACGACAGATTATAGACGGAAGTCGAAGTTGGGCTGGTGGAGCGCGTAAGCAAGCTGAAGACTTGGAGGAAATCAAGCTCACGAACATCCACGACAAGAAATTATCACAACTTATACCTAAGCCCTCCACCAGACCAACTTCAACTTCCGTCTATAATCTGTCGTCTAAACAACTCTCGGACGGTCATGTAAGCCTTCTGTCATAGGGACTAGATTGACTACTGACGTCTAAACCCTGGTTAGCTCAGTTGGTAGAGCGCTCCATCTGTAATGGAGAGGTCCCGGGTTCGATACCCGGACCAGGCGGATTTTTTCGGTCGCGCACCAGTCACCTAGCTGTGTTTGGAGATTTGTGTTTGTCCTTTGTCCCTCTTATTCCCCTTCTCCAGGGATTATTTTCATCATTCTTGTCCAGCTCGCTTGCACCTTTGCTATTAATTGCATTAAAATCATAACCTTAAATTGCAAGCTTCACCCTTGTTGGTGTTAGACTGGTGGCAGCTGATAAAACCCGTTAGCTCTACTGACGTCTAACCCCTGGTTAGCTCAGTTAGTAGAGCGCTCCACCTGTAATGGAGAGGTCCCGGGGTCGATACCCGGACCAGGCGGATTTTTTCTGTCGCGCACCAGTCACCTAGCTGTGTTTGGAGATTTGTGTTTGTTCTTTGTCCCTCTTGTTCCCCTTCTCCAGGGATTATTTTGATAACTAGTTCTGCACCTTCCTCCTCTTTCGAATCGTCTTCCTTCTTCGTACCCTCCCCTCCGCCGCCGTACCCTCCCCTCTTCCTCTTCCGTACCCTCTCCTCCTCCTCCTCCGTACCCTCCCCTCCTCCTCCTCCAAACCCTCCCCTCCTCCCACAGTTTTCCCGCTAAATTTAGAAGAAAAATGGGCGCCACGTGACCTCAAAACCAATTCAGTTTGCCAACCAAATTTAGCGGAGAAAATGACGTCACATCACTTCGTGTCACATCACCTATAAAAAATTCAGTTTCTCTGCTAATTTAGCGGGAAGATTGACGTCACGTGGCCTCAACACCAATTATATTCCCCGCTATATCTAGCGGGAAAACTGGATTGGTGTTGAGGTCATGTGACGCCAGTTCTACCGCCAAATTTAAAGGGGAAACTGAAGGTGCAGTGTTGCATTATGGGACGTCAAAGACCTCAACACCAATTCAATTCCCCGCTAAATTTAGCGGGTTTTTGAATCGGTGTATAGGTCTCCGGCGTCCCATAATGCAACGCGCACGGTTACGCTGACGGCAACGGCGGCGGCGACGCCGGCGCCGCTAAACGCGGATGAAGCGCCTAAGTTGCTCTCTAAAAAAAAAAAAAAGGAAAACGGGAAAAACAATTTAAAAGAAAAGTTGATGATCATAAGATACCTCGGTTTGTTTTGAACTGACATTTCTAAATTGTATTATAATACAATTATGTTACAGCAATTAGTATTTCTATTTTTTACATCTTTCGAAGCATTTTGTTAGCCATGCACGGCGTAGTGCCGAAGAAACGCATCTTAGGCGCGCTTGAACAATTAGGGAGCAATGCGAATTTTTAAAAATTTTTTAAGTACAAGTACTTTTCAACACAACCTTTTATGATGGCTTTTCATTGCCCTATAGTGTTAAAAAACAACTGGCATGCATTGTTTTATGGGTAATCGGGGGAGGATCAGATATTATCGGAAATGACGGCGAATACAGGATAAAGTGAAGTGGCTTCAGAGCTGAAAAAGATAAATTTTTTTATACAAATTTAATAAGATCAGATCTGAAGAATGTACTTGGAGGTCTGGAGTTGCACTTTGCTCGGATAGTACAAGAAAAAATACTTTAAGTAAAGTACTAAAACATACGCAAATAATGTATTTCAAGTAAAGTATTCTAAGCCTACTTGGTGTAATACTTTAAGTAGTTCCCAACACTACTTTGGTGTGACTAAACTCAATTTTTTAATTCAAAGTGGTCCTTATAAATACAAAAAAAAAGTTCCGACGAGGATGGGATTCGAACCCACGCGGGCAGAGCCCAATGGATTAGCAGTCCATCGCCTTAACCTCTCGGCCACCTCGTCAGGACAACTCGCAATTGCTTCTGCTTACACTCATAGCTATAAGTGCTTCGAACACTATTTTTTGTTATATTTTTTTCAGCGCAGAGTTTTTTTTTCGCAGGATGTGATTCGTAAACTCAAGTCCTAAAATTATTGTATGTAGTTTGTGCAAGTATTTCCTTCATTCGTCGTTTGATCAGTCAATATTTTTCTCATTCTATGTCAGAAGTAAATGTCGACATAATAATGGCCAAAAACTGCATTTTAAAGCGGTGTTGAACCGATGACACTGTCAACCCCTGGTAGTTCTTAAACATTTTTTTTTTTTTTTGCACAACGTTTCGCACTTTTTGGGGACGCAGCAGCTGGGAAGTGTAATGCGACACGCTGTTTGTAAACGATCCCGCGCTTACCCACGCCGGGTCTGGGCACTGTGTGTGAGCAGTAAGCATATTCACGTGAGGCAAAGCGTCTGCGCGTGCCAAATGCCGAGAGCAGGGCCACCAAAGTGGCATGACGTCAGAGAGCTCAGCTGGTGTAGAGTCGGGAACAGAAGTCGGTCGACGTCGGCGATAGTCGCGTTTGTCCGACCCCCCCATACAATCTGCCATATTATTATCGTAGCATGCGTTACCATTTCATTCCATATTTTATAATTGCACATAGCGTCATGGTGTTTCTAAATCACCTTTTTTATAATTGTAGAATATTTGAGCTTAGTAAAAAATGAAAGCTAGGCTTCTAATGCCGGCTTTATATTTTGCGCCAGTTTTCCTGGCTCGTGACTTTTTGTTGTTTTATAATCTCGTATAACTGGAGGCGTTTCGTATGGTATTGTTTTAGAATAAAGTTGTAATGAGTTAAATTGACAGGTCAACTTAATTTGCAATTTTGCTAACGTTATTGTGTATACATAAAATCCAACTGAATCCCAGATTTACTCGGATCGTTACCAGAGACGGAGCGGAGCGGCTAGGTTCTTACGATGCAGCTGTATGAAAAAAAAAAAAAAAAAAACGCAAAAAACTAAAACGTTTCCGCAGCTGTACCCGCATATAGTGGAACCTTTTTGTAATTTCATTGTGCTGTACGTCATTCTGTAGCAATGCTAACAGAATGTTAGGACACTCTCTAGACCTGACATTGATGGATACCTGCCTTTCTTTCGCGTCATGGCAATGTTTATTGTTTTATAAAGGCGAAAGTAAATTATCTAATGCGCTTGATGAAAAAAGAACAGTGAAACTTATCTAAACTTGCTATCAAATCAGTAATTAAATGCAGCAGCGGTAGCGGATTCATCGGATCAGGATTGGGAGGAGGGGCTCTGCAGAGAGATCTGGACGTCACGGACGGATGTGACCTCACGGGCTATACGTTGCCCAGATTTATTTTGTTCACCTAATATTTTGTAATTTAGAAATAAACACAAACATTTTAATAAATAAAAATAAATCTAGCATTTTCCACTGCGACATCGAACATCGAGATGTCAAATTTGTTTCTCTTCCTTTGCCTTATTCATCCACCAGTGCCTCTACAGCCGAAAACATACAATTAACGAAGCAACTATACACGTGCTCCTTTCAGTTCACGATTTCCTCAATAGGTGCCGTCCGATTTATTGAAGGCGTACAAGTTATTGAAGAATCTTCCGCCTCGCCATACGAATGGTCTATTGCCACTAAATAAGCTACGCTTCAGAGTAAGGACACTTGGCCATATTGTGTCTTAAATGCATCATGATGCCAGTAATCTGAAGCTTTATCTGAAATCAGACGAAACGCTTTTTCGCCCTCCACAAATGTTTAGACAGCTCGCGAGAGAGGAAAGCAATATTACATAACCTTCCTAATACCGAATCTAATGCTGAGGAAGTCACACTTTTGAATCATGACGATCGGCAGTTGCGTCTGCTCTGCATACGAACCAAAATGGCGGCGCCCTCAACAATGTCGAGGAACGGAGTGCCAGTACTCTGAGCGCAGCTCATTTAGTGGCTCTAGAAGGGTCCAGTCACGTTTATTTATTACATGCGAGTAATCACCATTAACTGGTGATGACTCGCATTTGTTGTGAGAGGCTTACAGTGACAGTATTAAAACGGTAAATAATATTCAAATGGGAAATCAACGTTACTAGTTCGTTGTCTTATCCATCGCTTACGGGCCGGAGATTTATGTCGTACACCCGTTTGGAAGGCAGCCAGTTGTGGAGGCGACAATTGTGCAGACGAGCAGCACAGAGAACGACATCTATTTGCAGACCGCATTTTCTTCAACGCGAAAATAATGATAGAGAGAGAAGTTCGGATCCGGGTTAGGAGTATCAGCTTAGCGTCACAAATATTAAAATCAACAATATAGTATGTGTGAGCACCTCACAAGCGATATGTTTTTCAACCCTGTCGTCTGATTACAAAAGCCACTTGTTATGTCCAGGTTTTCCTTTTTGAAATATGTGTACAGTGTGACTTTTTTAATTTAAAAGTTTACCGATGTTCTTTTTTTTTTTTTTGATAAATACATAAGTGCATTTCTGTACGTGCTCCGCCGCTGCTGCGTTCTCGGGGGGCTTGGGACAAGTCAAGCTGTTTGTAAACAGTTTCTTCCTTTGTCTCCCCCGACACTGTGTTTGTTGAAAAATAAAGGATTATTGTTATTACAATGCAACCCAGTTGATGTTTGTATAAATAAACTACACAGTGCAAAAAACTGAATCTCCGTCAGAATGTCACGATAGTGGCTGGAATATAATGTAAAGGTGAGAAGAAGACGTTACCTGAATCAAAAGGTAAAATAATAAAAGAAATATTTCTCTATGAGCCGAAGTCCACTTAGGCCTGATTTCGTCAAAAGAAGAAACGACAGTGTGGATGGGTGTGGCATATATTTCGTTCAAACAAACTTGTCGGCAAGAAAGACAACACTGCTGCCTTTCTTAATAACATGCTTATTTCACCGTCAATAAATGCTACAAGCACCCACAATGTAATCTCTCGTTTTGACAACGTTAGGCTAAAGTGGATGTCGACTCGTAGACAAATATGTGTTTTACATTTATCTTTTGATAAAGGTAGTTTACTTTTACTAATGATTCTGAATTTATATATATATATATATATACAGGGTGTTTTTTTTAAGCTTAACAGATTTGTTTAAAAAAAGCCGTGAAAGTTACACTTATGCCGCTTGTGGAGGTGAGTTATACGGCCAGGGGGACACATTATAGGGGGCTAATCGTAACGATCAGTTGGCTAATTACTTAAAATTCGTTAATTAACTTTTTAATTAATGAAAATAGACATATGGTTCCAATTATAAATTTGCTAAGCGTCATGGAAAACCCTAAATCAGTCATTTTCAGAAAGACTTTGAGCGCGTGAGAAGCGTAGTAGTGAACTGAAGTTACCACTCGTGGAGCAGGTACAAAGCTACAGGTTGCGATAAGGCGCCCGCGCGATTTTTTCATCTCTTATCTAGCCCCAGCCTTGTACCTGCTTCACGAGTGGTAACTTTAGTGCACTACTACGCTTCTCACGCGCTCAAAGTCTTTCTGAAAATGACTGATTTAGGGGTTTTCGATGACGCTGAGCAAGTTTCTAATTGGAACCATATGTTTATTTTCATTATGTAAAAGTTAATTAACAATTTTAATTAATTAGCCACCTGATCATTACGATTAGTCCCCTATATTGTGTCCCCCTGGCCGTATAACTCAACTCCACAAGCGGCATAAGTGTAACTTTCACGACTTTTTTTAAACAAATCTGTAAAGCTTAAAAAAAAAAAAAACCTGTATATATATATATATATATATATATATATATATATATATATATTCAGAATCCTAGAATCATCAAAAAACCTTCTTATTTACGATTCTTGTTATAGTTTTAAGCCCTTTTTTGCGATGCGAGTGAGATAAAGACATATTGAATTTCTTTATAAACTAAATAAATAAACAAAACAAAAAATAAGAAAAAACCGCGCGAGATGGTTAAACCAGGGAGAAAAAAAAAGATAAAAAAATAAGTGAATACATCAGATTAATTTCATTCAAATGAAAATTATCGGACTTAATTCAGATTTATTTCATTTAAATCACTGTAGCCGTAAAGCAGTACCTTTTCATCACTAGATGTATTTTTAAACATGACAGATTGATTGATCAATCCGTCCGATCAGTCAAAAGAATGCGGAAGAAAGACTTGCTGTAAATTTAAAGTACAGTTTATTAACAGCTTTTTATTCAGTAAACCCCGCCTATTGTAGAGGAAAAAACCGTGATATTTCTAGGTTAGTGGAAAATCTTTATTAATGTACATTAATAAAGATCAAGGGTGAACCGCGTGTAAGCGATTTAGCGAGCGACGGCGACAGCGACGGGAGTCGGCGACGAGCGACGGAGATTTCTCACGGTCGCACGTCGCGTTGCTTGGCTTTTGGATTTCTAGAAAACGTCGCTTATCGACTTGGTCGCTTGCTCCCGTCGCTTTTATGCGGTTTGCCTTGTCGCGCGAGTGACCGAGCGACAGCGAAGCGGGTCTTCGTCGCTTGTCTCGTCGCCGTCGCTCGTCCCGTCGCTCTCTAAATTGCTTACATGCGGTTCAGCCTTTACACACGGTACTCGGCGGCAACAAGGACAACGGCCCGCCCCCGAGATCAACTTTTCTTCTCTCTTCTGTTCAACGAAGCTTCTTCAACGATATGAAATTAGCACATACGGACGACCACGTACCCAACCCAGTCAAACCGCGACATCGAAGATGGCGGATCGACGGTGGCGCTCCCTGGCAAAATTGAACCTGCAGGCTCAGTGAATGCCACCTATTCTTGCAGTTTTGTTTTAAATGAAGCTGTGAAAGCTACACTTATGCGGTTGGTGCGAGTGAGTTATACGCCCAGGGGGACATTATGTGGTTTGCTAATCTTTGCGATAAGTCAGTTAATTAATTAAAATTCACTAATTAACTTTGAATTAGTGAAAATAGACATATGGTTTCAATTAGAAACTTGCTGAGCGTCGTCCAAAACTTCTAAATCAGTAATTTTTAGAAAGACTTTGAGCGCGTGTGAAGCGCAGTAGTGAGCTGAAGTTACCACTCGTGGAGCAGGTACAAGGCTGGGGCTACATAAGAGACGGAAAAATTGCGCGGGCGCCTTCCCGAAACTGCTAGCCCTGTACATGCTCCACGAGTGGTAACTTTAGTGCACTGCTAGGCTTATCACGCGCTGAAAGTCTTTATGAAAATGACTGATTTAGGGGTTTTGGACGACGCTCAGCAAGTTTCTAATTGGAATCATATGTCTATTTTCACTAATTGAAAAGTTAAGTAGTGAATTTCAATTAATTAGCCGACTTATTGGAAAAGTTAGCCACCCACATAATGTCCCCCTGGGCGTATAACTCACTCGCACAAACCGCATAAGTGTAGCTTTCATGGCTTTTTTTAAAAACAAATCTGGAAGAATAAAAAAACACCCTGTATATATAGGTTGCCTTATCTGATTGGGACATATCTGCCCTGATTTGGGAGGCAGATATACTCCTATCTGGAAGACCCACATATGGATATATAAAACTTTGGGCAGATCTGGCCAGATAAGCCTTATATAAACTGATGTGCTTGATATGGTCAGATATGCCCAATGTTTTATATAACCCTATCTGTTTTTTATATAAGTCCAGATCTGCCACTTTCGTAAGGGGTGTTAGGATTAGCACCCACATGACAGGGAAGAGCTGACGGCGTCCGTCTGTGGACAAAATCAGTGGAAAGGGAAGCGCGCCGGGTTTGGAGGAGGAGAGTTGTCAATGACAAAGGCGAGAGGGAGGCGACATCAAGGGGCGGGAGCCAATGCGCGCGAGGATGCTGGGCCGAGCCTGAACTTGCAGGTTTGCGGAGCGCTTATGCCTTGGTTTGGGCTACAAACCGGTGTATGAACCAAGTACTAGCGCTGCTTCAAGTCGGCGGGAAAGGAATTAAGGGAAGATTCATCGATGGATCCCTAGGGATTGCGTTAGCTTGACCCTTGGGAAACGCCACACACGTCGCCCTTTTGGAAGTGCTAACACTGACCCCGTAACGAAGCCAAAAAGAGGCAGGGAACAAACAGAGGAAGCAAACGAGAAAAGGAAAAAGAAAGACAGAAAAGTAAATGGGTCATGGTTCGCGTTTCCCTAAGGGGCACGTGTGTGGCGTTTTCCAAGGGACATTCCAACTCATTCCCTAAACATCCACCAATGGATCTTCCTTTATCTGCTTTATCTTTTGCGTTATGATTTTGTTGCAATAGGACATTACTTTTGTAGTGTTCGTTTCCTTCTTGAACATGTTTATTTACTTGGAATGATACTTAACGTAAATGACGAACGAAGTTAATTCTAGAAAGAAACTCAACGTTCCTATTTGCTCAGAAGACCACTGCTTTGTGCGCGTGTTCAAGGTGATATAAGTATTTTCTTGCTTGATGATTTCTTATACTTAATACAAAACACATAAACGTAGAGATAATCGAAACAAACGGTACATAAATAAAACAAAGATTTTTATAATATATTAGCATGAGAATAGTTTGATTTAAATCATCACAGTAAGCCGGGCTGATCTAATTCACGATTTAAATAAGTTTAAATTTTGTTGTCTACCCAGGTTAGAATTGTCACTTGTTGTTTGGGGTTGCTTTTAAGTGCGAAACACATGTACGACGAAACCGTCCGATTCGACGTGCAAACTGCCGGAATGACCTTCGGGGGCGAGGGTTTTCGTAGCACCGGAGAGCGTTCAAAACCCTAGCCTCCGACCGTCGTATTGCCTGATCGGACGTCGGATCGGACCGGTTTCGTCGTACATGTGTTTCGCACTTTATTTAGTGTCCTAAATTGCAAGATTGACGGCATGTTCTTGGGACACCTTTGTAATGTCGAACTAGAACTTTTATGGAGCCGAACGTGTATTGCCCTATCTGTACCTGCCTGTCATAAAGGCAACATATTTTATCGCTACAGTTGTGTCTTTATTTTTATGCACCTGAGTTTCGTAAGACATATAGACTCCAAAATTTATTCGGGCACAAACTTCTCTATTTTTTTTTTTTTTTTTTGTACTCGGGGTTAAGCTTTTTCTTAGGAGTATGACTCCTGAGATTTGATAGATAAATTGAAAGACGTTTACGATTTTCGTAATGTGAAATTAGAGCGCAGCTTTTGAGACATTTTGATTTTGCGATATACCGTGTTAAACAATTAAAAGGTTAAAAGGCGCGAACGAAACAGGAAGAAAAAAGACACACGTACGACACGGACAGGCGGCAGGCGCCAGGTGTCGTACGTGTGTTTTTTTCGTCCTGTTTTGTTCGCGCCTTTTAAGCTTTTTATCGATATGAAACAACTAGCCCCAAACAAGGTCTTCGTGCTAACAATTTGGGGAAGAAATATATATATATATATATATATATATATATATATATATATATATATATACAAACATAGATCATTCTACTCACATGGAATGATGGCCATGTATAAAAATTTCGAGTCACCTGCAAATGACGTCTTTATAAATTTTAGCCATTTTATAAACGTAGTGGTAGGGACAATGACATAGGGCATCTGCATTTCAATGTTGCCTTTGTTTTATTTTTTATTTATTTATTAAATACTGCAGACCACACGTGGTCCAAGCAGGATGGGCAGGGTACAAACTCAAGAACCCGTACAAAACAAAACAATAATACAAGAAATAGGGCATACAGATCGGCAAAAAATATGAAAGAGGCGGTACGATACAGCAAAACAAGTAGATAGCCAAGAAGCACAATACCGAAGCATGTAAGCACTAAATATAAAAACACCAAAACACATCGAAATACAAAAACACCACTATAATAACTGTTCTAATGATGAAGCAAAATTCGAAGATGAAATAACCGAACAAGGAAGAGAATTCCATTCTTCAATTGTACGAGGAAAAAACAAAATGTAAACAGGTTAGTGCGTGCAAAGTATGGTGTTAATGAATATTCTTGATGGTGCCTAGTTCTTCTCGTAGAAAGCGGCTTTAAGTAGTAATCTGGATCCAAAGACAGTTTTCGTATAAAAAAAAAAGAGAGTGCAGAAACATCAAACGGGCTATCCTTCGACGGTGTTCTAAAGTTCGTATTTTGTTGGTTTGCATCAAAAGTGAGGGCGAATCAGTTCTCTTAAAGTTTCCGTATATAAACCTTACAGCACGTCTTTGAACTCGTTCCAATATTTCAGAATTAGATTTCGTATGAGTGTCCCAAGTAATACTACCATATTCTAGTTTAGATCTAACGAATGAATTGTAAGCCAGTAATTTCACGTTTGGAGTAGCGGATTTCAGCTTATGCCTCAAAAAACCCAACTTCTTGAAGGCTGCCGAGGATGTATTTTTTATATGTGTCGTCCAATTTAAGTTTTTATTTATGGTCACTCCGAGGTACTTGTAGTCATCAACCTGAGCGATGGGAATGTTATTTAGTCTGTATTGGAAGTTGAATGGCTTTTTTTATTTGTAATTTGCAGATAAACAGTTTTTTCAAAATTTAACTTCATGTCCCACGTACAGCACTAACTTTGAATGTCATTGAGACTTGTGCTCATTAATTGTTGATCGTCAGGCGAAGATATTTATTTAAACAACACGCAATCATCTGCAAATAAACGTATGTTCACAGACGGGTATGGGGCGAAAACTATGTCGTTTATATAAATTAAAAACAGCAAAGGACCAAGATCGCTCCCCTGTGGTACTCCCGATGTTACGTCTAATATCTCTGAGCAGCTACTGTTGATTTCGACAAATTGTTTACGACGCTGTAAGTAAGAACATACCCATCTAACAATAAAGGGATGAAGACCTACACGTTCAAGTTTGCCAACTAGCTTTCCGAGGGGAACCAAGTCGAAGGCCTTGCTAAAGTCAAGAAAAATAACATCAACTTGGCTTGATCTGTCTAGAATGGATGCAAATTCATGAACAGTGGAAACAAGCTGGGTAACCGTAGATAATCTCTTTCTAAATCCGTGCTGATGAGGCGAGAGTATGTTATTCGCGTTCAGGAACTCTTTAATTTGGTTAGCGATGATAGGTTCTAGTAGTTTACAGGATGTGCACGTCAGAGAAATAGGCCGGTAGTTGCCTAACGCAAGTCGGTCACCCTTTTTGAACACAGGCACTACTCGCGCCTGTGTTCACAAAGTGTCCGCATTACTTGTTTCGTTGTGAATGTATTATGGTGAACCACCGGTAAAGCGTTTAGCAGTTGGTGGGCATCCTCAACTAAAAAATAAAAAATAAATAAAAATACTAGTTCTGCACCCTCCTCCTCTTTCGAGTCTTCTTCCTTCTTCGTACCCTCCTCTTCCGTGCCCTCCCCTCCTCCGCCTTCGAACCCTCCCCTCCTCCTCCTCCGTACCCTCCGCTCCTCCTCCTTCGAACCCTCCCCTCCTCCTCCTCCGTACCCTCCCTTTCTCCTCCTTCTCAACACCCTCCCTTCTTCCCACAGTTTTCCCGCTAAATTTAGAAGAAAAATGGGCGCCACGTGACCTCAAAACTAGTTCAGTTTGCCCACCAAATTTAGCCAAGAAAATGACGTCACATCACTTCGTGTCACACCACCTATAAAGAAATTCAGTTTCTCTGCTAGATTTGGCGGGAAGATTGACGTCACGTGGCCTCAACATCAATTATATTCCCCGCTATATCTAGCGGGAAAACTGGAATGGTGTTGAGGTTATCTGACGTCAGTTTTACCGCTAAATTTAAAGGGAAAACTGAAGGTGCAGTGTTGCATTATGGGACGTCAAAGACCTCAACACCAATTCGATTCCCCGCTGAATTTAGCGGGTTTTTGAATCGGTGTATAGGTCTGTGGCGTCCCGTAATGCAACGCGCACGGTTACGCTGACGGCAACGGTGACGGCGACGCCGGCGCCGCTAAACGCGGATGAAGCGCCTAAGTTGCGCTCTAAAAAAAAAAAAAAAGAAGTGAAAACGGGAAAAACAATTTAAAAGAAAAGTTGATGATCTTAAGATACTTCGGTTTGTTCTGAATTGAACTAATGTTTCTAAATTGTACTATAATACAATTATGTTACAGCAATTTGTATTTCTGTATTATACATTTTCGAAGTATTTTGTTAGCCTTGCACGGCGGAGAGCCGAAGAAACGCAACTTAGGTGCGCTTGAACAATCAGGGAGCAATGCGAATTTTTAAAAACAGTCTAGTATCTTCGGCGCAGTGTTGGGTAAAGCGCATCTAAAATTACTTAGATTAAGGTAAAAAGTAAATGGTAGGTTATGTACTTCAAGTAAAGTAGTAAGCACACCGGGCGTAATCTGCTTGAAATAAAGTACTATAAATTCAATCTTCTTTCAAAGTAAAGTACAAGTACTTTTCAACACAACCTTTTATGATGGCTTTTCATTGCCCTATAGAGTGTAAAAATACATAAAACTGGTATGCATTGTTTTATGGGTAATCGGGGGAGGATCAGATATTATCGGAAATGACGGCGAATATAGGATAAAGTCAAGTGGCTTCAAAGCTAAAGAAGATAAATTTTTTGATACAAATTTAATAAGATCAAATCTGAGGAATGTACTTGGAGGTCTGGAGTTGTACTTTCCTCGGATAGTACAAGAAAAAAAACACTTTAAGTAAAGTACAAAAACATACGCAAATCATGTATTTCAAGTAAAGTATTCTAAGCCTAGTTGAAGTGATACTTTAAGTAGTTCCCAACACTACTTTGGTGTGACTAAACTCAATTTTTTAATTCAAAATCATCCTTGTGAAAAAAAAAAAACATATTACGACGAGGATGGGATTCGAACCCACGCGGGCAGAGCCCAATGGATTAGCAGTCCATCGCCTTAACCAGACTTGTACGTAATCCGTTACAAGTAACGGAATTACTTGTAATCCCTTACATTTATCGGTAATTAAGTAACGGATTAATTACATATTTTCTAGAGTAATTTTAAAGTAATTCCCTTACATTTTTTACGTAACGGATTCCTTGTAATCCGTTACATTTTTTTCCGAACCAGCCCCAGCCCCCCCTTCTAAAGAGAAGGTCGTTTTCATTTTGGTAAAGTTGAGCGCAGTGACACTCCAAAGGGAGGCTTGGCACTTTTCAGTTCCGCAAAGCCTTTGTTTGCAACACCAAGCCCCTGGATCTTTTTTTTTTTTTTTTAGACCCTAACAACAATGTCAAAAGATCCGAATAAACATTTCTACAAAAAAAAAAGGGGGTGGGGGAAGTTATATCCGCTTTTTTTAGTGTCTGCTTTTTCTTTGCGATCGAAGGCGGGGAGAGGAAGACACCAAGTGATTATATGCCTCTTTAAGAAGCTGAAGGCGGTAAGTGCACAGACAAGAATTAACAATGTCCTTCTCGGTTATAGTGACTACGACCATTTTCATAATGTGACAACACGAGACAACGCTCCGTCTACCCTAAAATCCGCTTACCTTTTTTGTAGTCCAACTTCTAGGGTTGGCCCACTTTATTTGTGAATTCCAGCCAGGTTATCTGCATCTCAGTTACCCTTTTTGTGAGTCAGCTTTTTGCGAGCACTTCGAAAATGGTAATAGTCTTCTTTTTTCTTCTTCCTGTTTTTACCCCAGCAGGACGCATCTTATCTCAAGCAGATATTTTTACAAATAAAACATAATGGTGGCTGACGTAGACTAAAGATTCTGGGCTTGAGGAAAGAGTGAAACTCATGAGTGGGGCCATAGCGTCGCTTAGTTCTCTGCCTTTCGCTGCCCGTGGCATCAGCAAACATCTATCTGGAGGATACCGCAGTGAACTGCAGTCGGTCCGTGCTCCGTGTGTTTTTGAACGGCACCAAGAAAGGTACACATGGAAAACGTGCGTTTACATTTCCTTGTTTTAACAAACGTTCCAATTAATTGTTGTTATAAGTGTCCCGTTTTTGTTTTTCTCGATTACTTATATTTAAATATTGGAAACTTTTTCTTATTCACCAACGCCTCAACCGAAGCTTCGACCTGTTCAGAACCAAAGGAAGAAGAATAACGAGCCAAACCTTATTTATTATTTAATTATCAGCTTCCTGTTACCAACTCCACTAAAACTCTCGAATAGCAGGCAACGGCTGCAACGACGAAGCTTTGCTCTATCTTCGAGCTATATAGTACTTCCGTTGCTTCGCTGAAAAAGCTCATTGCAGAGCATGAAGCATTTGTGAGGCACAATATGGCACTCCCATCCAGTGCCTCAGTTCAAAGGGTGTTCAGCGGAGAGGTGAACATATTGAATAAGAAATAACGCAAAATGTCTGACGAGACTTTCGAGAGTCAGCTGTTGCTTAAAATACTCAAGGTCAATAAATGGAACAGGTGGCAGCATTAAGAACTTGAATAACCTTCTTCACTTTGTTTCTTAATTGAGGAAAATATTGTTGAAAGTAACGCCACGAAAGTAACGGATTACTTTTGGGGGTAACGGTCGCTTACTTTCATGGGAGAGTAATTGTAATTGTAATAAATTACAATTTAGCCTCGAGTAATTGTAATTGTAATTCCTTACTATTTTTCAGTAACGTGTACAAGTCTGGCCTTAACCTCTCGGCCACCTCGTCAGGACGATTGGCAATCACTTCTGCTTACACTCATAGCTATAAGTGTCTCGAACACTATTTTTGTGATATTTTTTTCAGGGAATAGAGTCATTTTTTCGCAGGATGTGATTCCTAACCTCAAGTCCTAAAATTATTGTATGTAGTTTGTGCAAGTATTTCCTCCATACGTCGTTTGATCAGTCAGTATATTTCTCATCCTATGTCAGAAGTAAATGTCGACATAATAAAGGCCAAAAACTGCATTTTTAATCGGTGTTGAACCGTTAATACTGTCAACCCCTGGTAGTTCTTAAACATTTTTTTTTTTGCACAACGTTTCGCACTTTTTGGGGACGCAGCAGCTGGTAAGTGTAATGCGACACGCTGTTTGTAAACGATCCCGCGCTTACCCACGCCGGGTCTGGGCACTGTGTGTGAGCAGTAAGCAGATTCACGTGAGGCAAAGCGTCTGCGCGTGCCAAGTGCCGAGAGCAGCGCCACCAAAGTGGCATGACGTCAGAGAGCTCAGCTGGTGTAGAGTCGGTAAGAGAAGTCGGTCGGCGATAGTCGCGTTTGTCCGACCCTCCCCCCCCCCCCCCCCCACCCCCACATACAATCTGCCACATTATTATCGTATCATGCGTTACCATTTCATGCCATATTTTATAATTGCACATAGCGTCATAGCGCTTCTAATTAACCTTTTTTTATAATTGTAGAATATTTGAGCTTAGTAAAAAATGAAAGCTAGGCTTCTAATGCCGGCTTTATATTTTGCGCCAGTTTTCCTGGCTCGTGACTTTTTGTTGTTTTATAATCTCGTATAACTGGAGGCGTTTCGTATGGTATTGTTTTAGAATAAAGTTGTAATGAGTTAAATTGACAGGTCAACTTAATTTGCAATTTTGCTAACGTTATTGTGTTTACATAAAATCCAACTGAATCCCAGATTTACTCGGATCGTTACCAGAGACGGAGCGGCTAGGTTCTTACGATGCAGCTGTCTGAAAAAACAAAAAAAAAAAACAAAAAGCAAAAAACTAAAACGTTTTCGCAGCTGTACCCGCATATGGTGGAACGTTTTTATAATTTTATTGTGCTGTACGTCATTTTGTAACAATGCTCACAGAATGTTAGAACACTCTCTAGACCGACATTGATGGATACCTGCCTTTCTTTCGCGTCATGGTAATGTTTATTGTTTTATAAAGGCGAAAGTAAATTATCTAACGCGCATGATGAAAAAAATAATAGTGAAACTTATCTAAAGTTGCTGTCAAATTAGTCATTAAATGCAGCAGCGGTAGCGGATTCATCGGATCAGGTTTGGGAGGAGGGGCTCTGCAGAGAGATCTGACGTCACAGACGGATGTGACCTCACGGGCTATACGTTGCCCAGATTTATTTTGTTCACCTAATATTTTGTAATTTAGAAATAAATACAAAAATTATAATAAATAAAAATAAATCTAGTATTTTCCACTGCGACATCGAACATCGAGATGTAAAATTTGTTTCCCTTCCTTTGCCTTATTCACCCACCAGCGCCTCTACAGTCGAAAACATACAATTACTGAAGCCACTATACACGTGCCTTAAGAAGGTCTAAATCACTGCACAAGGGCGGAACAACTGATATCATGGAGTGCGCAAGTCATTCCATAAGATAAAGAACTTCAGAGAGCGGCAAACGTTAGGAGCCGACGAGCCAATCAAACAGCACCCAAAGTGCAACGTCGCTGCGCTCACTACCTTAATTGTAGGTGTGCTTTTTGTTTTACTACAACCAAATGCATAAAGTGTGTCGTGACGGTGCGTTTTAGTCTGCCATTGTGCAGAGATTTCACAGCTGCCAACATAGGACAGTCTTTCGAAAGGGGTATAAGTGATGTCTCGTTAATATGGACACCATCGTTCCCGTAAAAAGATCGTCCGTAATGTGAGTTGTGTATAATAACGAGACAAAAATGCACGTATTTTCCAAGGTTGTCCCCAAAAGTAGTGTCCATATAGCGGGGTATCCATATTAACGGGGTTTATAATAACGAGACACGACTGCGTTGTCAATAAATCAGGTTGGTTACATTAAAGAAATTAGTCAACTTACAAATTGCAGGACGTTGTTACGCCGCGCAGGTGATCTAGAAGCTATCTCTCGTCTATTCATCGACAAGTTTTCGCAGATTCTCGGCTACGCGAGGGGGCTGCGTTCCCTCTCGGAACATCACGTCGCACGTCCGCCAGTTCCCGCTTCGTAAAGCTTTTCTTCGTTATGAAGGCAGCCACGAGCCTGAATGAGCCCCGATGGTGGAACCCCAAGGACGTCTGGAACGCATTGTGCCACGATTCTACGTGGTTGTTCGACCGCAGCATGCCTCCGCAGATTCGCTCATGACAGTTGCGAAATTCATGTGGGAAGAGCGGGGATCTTAGCGCCGGTTGCTTACAAAGATGGGCCCAACGTATATACCTTCTGGAAGTGCCGGAGCATCTTGTAAAGGTTTACGTTTGTTAACGGGGCGTCGTCCTAGAGCTCTTCGAGACCTAGGGAAACAACCCAGAGTAGAATTCAATTAACATTATCTGCAGAATATGGCACGAGGCCACAGTGGTAATAAAACAAGTAAATATTTACTAAAATATTTTAAATAAAAGGCTCATGTCTCTGCTTAAAACTAATTCAAATTCACTGTAACTCGCGCTATGTCCGCAGGTCGAACGACGCTAGCGCTGATATCAAGCTCACCTTTCTACGGGAGTCGCTGTTGTCGCGACATCTGGAAACCATAGAGTTATTATAATGAACGCTAGAAGTTCAACTGGCGCTAGTGTCTATGCGACTTCCGTGAAGCAAATTAAAGCAGACAGCAACCAGTTTACTTTTGCGGCGCTCCTGTGCATTCCTATGAGAAAATACGCGTGCATTTTTTCTTCTCCGGAAAATATCATGAAACACCTTGATTATTTGTGTTGTACCGTATAGTATGTACCTTGATTAACATTGTAAAAGTGTAATCGCTTTTGTTAGCTGATTTTTTTCATCAGTGAAAGATCTTTAACTTCGGTACATTTCAGTCCCGAACATGTGTTCCGCAGCAGCTGTATAACGACAAGCGACGATTCAAAGCAAAATGACAATCGAAACGAATATAGAGTGTGTTCAAGGTTCGCCAGCATCCCGGTGACGCTTATATATTGCTAATATGCCAGTCCTGTCACTATATGAAAATTACCCCGTCGTGCGTTTTTATGAGCGGCTAAAAACATTCAAAACGTAAAGAATAAAGTACATGAGAGGTGTCTCTTTTTGCTGTTTTCTCTGGTGGGCAACTTTTATCGGGCGCCTGTTCTAAAAGATTTCGAGCGTGCGTGTGATGTTTTGAAAGTAGAACAGGCATCATCGTACAAAGAAAAAGAATAAAGCAGTACATACGTATTTAAAATCGAAATGTATTACGTGGCCTTTAATTTATTCGATCGTACATGCACGAGTAGTTACTGATATTGCGTTACTGCGTAGTTCTTGCCTTCTCTCTTTGTTTCCAGATGTCCTTCGTTCGTTCGGCACGTATATCCCCCATGCTGATAAGCGCCGACGTCGTGTTTGCGCTATTAGTGTCCGACCGTGCACAAAAATACACGTACTAAGCCGTTTTAGCACCGTTTTCAATGCAATGGTTTTGGTAAAAAAAACGCCGTAACTGACCAATTATTTTATCTGCCGGAGTGAGAAACTTCCCAAGCAGCCTTGTACGTACGAATTGTTCGGGATATTTTCTTTTATGATCAAGCACAGGGAGAAAATTCACTCACTTTTCTCATAGAAATGCGTTACCGGAAGTCAATTTTCGACAGGTTGCTGTCTGTTTCAATTTGCTTTAGCACACTAGTGCCAGTTGAACATCTAGCGTACATTATAATAACTCAATGCTGCAGACGTAATATTTAACGTAAAAGTTTGTAATATTCAGCACTTGTTATTGATGTTATTTTATCTCACACTCGGCTAATCCTTTTGAAGTCATTAAATAAAAGAAACTGTTTGAGGTGAAAAAAGGTTTTTCTCACTTGTCTTCCGGAAACACCGATTGGAAGGCACGGTGGACGCTACTTTAAAATGGATTATCAGCGTCTGGGGTGCCAGTCGGGGGCAAATATTCTTGAGCTTCTTGTAAATGCGTTCATACGCCTCTTGGTTGCGCCTGGTCACGAGACAGAAGACTAGAAGCAAGACCTTGCCATGAGCTTACCCGTGTATCGTATAGACCTGGAAAGGAACAACGGTTAATTTTTAAACGACTAAGGGCTGAACTCCATGGGACGAATATGCGGCGAAAAATCGACGAATTTCGCCCGGCGGCCTTTGCTCTGTTCGTGGAATGAGCACAGTGGCTGCTACGTCGCGCGCAAAGCGAGCGTGCCATCGGGCGACGTTCGTCAGTTATTCGTCCCATAATTCGCTCCATGGAGTTCAGCCTTAAGTGTGATGAAAGCGGTACGCTATTTGCGCCGATCAACTGACAGTGAGGATGAAACGAGAGCGCGCGGGGGCGTCAGAACGCCGAACATTGGTTGGAATGAATAGTTGGTAGACCTAAAGCTATGCTGCCTTTGTCGCCACTGCACTCGTGGAACGCGTTAGAACGCAGAATGCCGGCGTCCGGCGTTTGACTCTCGCATTTGAAAGCGTTTGACGAATGCAAGGGAGACGAAGGCAGCTAGCTTTAAGTCTACATTCTAGTCATTCTAAACAGAGCTCGGAGTTCTGACGTCCTCGCCACCGCGTTTCCTTCTTTCCCTCAGTTTCCCGGCGCATTGCAACGTGAACATCTAAAACAAACGCGAAACGGTCAAATGTTTTGCAAAGAAAAAAAAAATTACACCATCTTCCCGAGGGGAACCATGGGGTGATGCGGAGCATCGTGTTGGTTCCGAGGAAAGAGTCAGTTGCGTGCTGACGTCGAGAGATGGCGCCACCGACTGCCCTAGCGTTACCCCCTACGCGAGCCTTCGTCGCGGCTCGCAGCAGAGAAACTTGGAACGCTCGCCGCTCGCCGTTTATTTTTTTTTAACACTTGAAGGAGAGGAGACTAGAGGAGGAGAGTTGCGCATGCGCGCGCGGTGTGATTAGAATCGAACGCACGCGAAGTGAACGCGCAGCTGGTAGAGAGAGAGAGCGGAGAGAGTAACGCGCAGCTGTTGCAGAGAGGGAAGGAGGAGAGTTGCGCATGCGTAGTGTGAGTGCAGACTACAACGCCGACGCCGCGGGATATAGACCCGAGCAAGAGATGCTCCGCATCTAAAATAGTGTGCGACGTACTTGATGAAAGAGCGATGGTGAGACATCAAATGTGCCATTGCCAAACCAGTTGGTATACTGAGTGAGGCTAACCAGGTTCTCATTGGTGGCAAATATGAATAGTCGAGCTCTGTCTTGTGCATCGGAATGAAACAACAAGGAAGACTGCCCGTCTGGTAATACTTCCGGCCAGGGGGGTAGGTTTCTGTGTGTTCTCAAGGTGTTGGTAAGCGGGTAGGGGAGTCTGTATTGAACGGCAAGTCGTCTGATCTGAGCTTGCGTCGACGCGCGGAGTGAGGGGAGCTGCAACCGTTCGAAGCCTGAAATTGAAGTCGGCAATTTTATCTCGGCTTATGACATCACCTGATAGAAGTAACTTATTGCAGCTTTGTAATTATTATATCGAACGTCGACAGTTTTTCAAGAATGCGCCGTGACAACTTACTCCTTCGTGTGCTAGTTGATTCTGAAATCATCATTCGTGGTTCATAATCCGTTTGTCTGGCTTGCTCTTTGACGGCAGCAACGACCTGCTCTGCCCGACACGCATCGGGATTTGGCCGGTGACCTTCGTGTGCACCAGTTGTCTGCGCAAATAAATGCTAGCATGCAAATCATTTCGAAGCATAACTGCGCAAAGAGAAGAAAAGACAAGTTGAATGCAAGATTTCGTTCATAATAGAGGCTCTGGAAAACATTCACTCTTCACGTTTCTTTCAAGTACAAACAACCATTCCTAGCGAATCGCAGCGTGCTGCTAAGTCAAAATGTAGAAGAAAGGCGACGAAATGGACGAAGACAGGACAACATCTGTATTCGTCCTTCTCTACGGCTTTTGTTTACACCTGCAACAACTATTGCACGCGAGAGACACGTTCAGCCAGTGAGTTCTGCGCCGCCATTTCCTTCCAAGGGCCTATCGGGCACACTATTCTTGCATTGGCGTATTTGTTGGTACTTAAAAATCCAACCTAAAGCACGAACGTTTTTAGGGGTCTAGTTCAGACCTTTATGCCTGAACCACGTGATAAATTTGTTTAGTGCGATTTCATAGTTGCGACATCGTTGGTGCAGCGAAAATTGCGTGGTGGATGTCAGGATACTCAACGTGAAAGCTGCGAAATAGCAAGTGAAATTGCATCACGCGAATCAGTTGTTGACATGAGTATTATGGCAAATGTAGTTCAACTTGCTTCTTTCATCGCTTTTTGACAAGTGAAAAATGCCCGACGCATAAGTTAAACGAATCGATTCTACTAAATTATCGCTCGCTTCCAGTGAAAACAGGCTGCGCTTTCCCCATCAGTCAGTTTTGGTTCTACCGTTGCAGCTTTTCTTAGAGAATTTCTATATCCGCCGTCGGTTGTCCAGGCGATAAGAATAGCCATCGTAGTGCAAGATCGGGCGATTTGTTTACGGTGATATTAAAACGATAGTTTTAGGTGGGACACTTAGCGGTTTCGTGCCTTCGACTGAACTCCATGTCGACGCGGACAATTTTTGGCACTTTGCCAAAACGTTCCACGGGCCGCTGATTATAAGATAACAAGCAAGCAAGATAACATGCTTGGTCATGCATGGTAACAACATAGCAGGAATGACCAATAAAACAGTTCCCTCTGCGCACTCTGACAGTGCACTGGGATAGGTGCCCATGTGACCCTGAATTAGTCCTTTTTATTATGCAAAATAAATGAAGAACCAGCACAGTTTCAAGGTACAGATGCAAACGATACGGAGTAGGAATGAATCCTTTTAAAGGGGCCCACCAACAATTTTTTGACTGGTTTGAAGTTCGCGCTGAAACGGAGCTCCATGAAATCAGGACCACCGAGGGAAAAAAAAATATTACAGAAATTCGCAATATTTTGTGAGTTATTAGCAAATTAAATATTGTAGAAAACAACTTTAAATAAGCAAAACATTGCGCTTCATGACGTAAAATGAAACAGTTTAGCGATTGGAGCAAAGCGGTTGGCCAATTGGACGCGAGTTTGGTTGATAGCCCGTCGGCCCGGTCGGCCATTAGGCCTCGCTGCAACCATCGTAGCTTTGGAATCGGGTTGCCATCATCGATGAATTTACCGGGCTTATCGGATTTTGAGCGCCGAATTCTTAAAAAGGAGTGCGGAGCTGGGCGTCGCGCCGTACGAGGACACACCACGCAAGCGCCGCGACGTGTCTCTGCCTCAGTCCGCTTCGACAGCCGCGGAAGGCTCGTCTCCCGCAACTCCGCCACCGGAGCTGCCGGAGCCACCTCGGCGAGTAGGAGGTACTCCGCCGCTGGGAGGCGCGCATGAGCGACGAGGCGTTGTTTTCGCCCTTTTTGAACTTTAATTTGCAACTTTATTAGCTCTATAAAAACGACTTTTTAGAGAAATAATGACGGTTAACGTGTGATATACTTTATTCCGCTTCAAAATTTCTGGGACGGCTCTCGCCAATCAGAGTCGACTTTTGTACAGTAGCGCCGAATTCCTCGTCCGTGGTGGGGGGCTCTCATTACTTGAACGAGTCGACATATCATTTTATATTCAGTAAATTATAAAATCATATCAACAACTAATCATGCTATCAATAAACTAACTGGCTCACTTTTCAAAATGGCTTTTTTATAGCACTTTTGGGACGTGGTAGCCTACTTTCAAGTCGTTTCCATGCCAAGCATAAAGAATCCAACATGGCGCCCTTCTATTTTTGTGGGGCGGTTGTCGTACGACCGCTTCGGGGTCGCGCCCGGTCCCGGTAGTATTATAATAGGAACTTTGAGCAAACCGTTACCGTGTTCCGCGTACCGAACTATCGGAGCCTTTGAAGCATAGTTTTAAGCGAGCGCCCCGAGGTCACGGTATCACTTCGGGCGCGCACTTAAAAAGCATGCTTCAAAGGCCCCGACAGTGCGGTACGCGGAACACGGTCACGGTTTGCTAAAAGCCCCTAACGCAGTACATGCCTACTATGTGCGATTTCGCTTTCAGCTGAATAAGGTGCGTAGTCGTGTGTGTTCGTTGTTCTTTTGGTTCGAGACGTCCAGCCGTCCAGTAACGAATCGAGATCTGCGACCGAAATATTTCGAGGCATATTTATTGCGCACATGCTAAAACGAATCAAGTACAGCACTGCATCTCCATACGCGAAAAGATAAAACATTGACAAAATCACTTCGTTACCCTCGCCCACATGCTCCAGTTATAGACCGCCAGCACCTCTCTCATCTGCGCACGATCTCATAACTTCATTATTACATGCGGCTCCGCACACCTTCATGGGAATAGACTTCATCACTAATTTTATCACATTATCACTTCTTGGGAATTATCATATATATCTATACAAGTGTACACATTGACCCACATAATTACGCATTCAACATGCCAAGTTGGATCAGCTGTTCACTGAGAGTAAATAAGTTGTTCACTGATAAGCCACTAGGTAGCCTCCAGCAATCATTTGCTTCATTTTTACATATTCAAAGCTTCTCACGCAAGCAAGATGGAAAGGTGGTGAAATAAACCTTCGGAAATTTTAGCACTCAAGAGGCTGTAGAACTGGTTGGGAACCACGAAGTGTCCAAAGCTTTCTTCCTCCGTGAGAAAACGTTCAGATGCTTGTCCCATGTCCCAGCAGCTGTAATGACAATGTGGTCATGATATTTAGAATCGTATACTTATTTAAATAGTCAGGACACAAAACAAACGTCCATCTATAGAGAACAAACTAATGACAAAGAATGCCGTTGGTCGCACCCGGGACCAGAAATAAATGAAACTTCAAATAAAAATATAGGGAGTCGAATTCTGTCTTTATTATCTTCCGTCTGTCCGAGGACCGCCAGAGACCATTTTCAAGATTAAACCCTATTGTTATACTTTAAATATGAAGTCGTGCTTTAATCAAAGTTCGGCTAAGTGTATACCTTTCACTTCATTAAAACCGTAGTAGTTAGGGGATTTACTTCGTGGAGAATATCAGAAAGCATTTGTTTTTACTGCGAGAATGAGCCTGCCACTAGTACGGTCAACCCGCAAACCAACAGCTATGGGCAGCAAAAGTTCAACGGTAAGTTCGCTGAGCAAATAAAACTGAGTACGGGAAGTATACATACTCACCTGTCTTTTGTTGAAAAAAAAACGAACAAACAGAAACTTGTAGGTCTTGGCATTTTCAGTCTCTGAAAGTTTGCACCAAAAATATCCATCGAGTTCGACAGGCGCGCGGAACGCCGGAGAGCGGAACCACGCTCACAGGACCATCGGGTAAACAAAATCCCGCGACCGCGCGCAACGCGCAGCCGCACGGCCGCACCGGCCGCACGCCGACACTGCCGTCGCTGCCGTTACGAAGTTTCAAATTTGGGAGAGGGGAGCGACGGCGCCGGCGAGGCGAGCGAGTTGACTGCTCATGCAACCTCCGTCCGGTCGGTTTAGAGTTTTGGTTTCAGACTGAAAGAGAAACAGACAGAAATGATTATACAAAATAAATTACATTTTATTTTCATGGCGAGATGAAGACGTTTTGTTGAAATTACTGTTAGCAAACCAAGTTTTATATTTGTATTTTTATATTAATGAGAGCCCCCCACCACCGAAGCGCTGCTGCCGGTGGCGACGCTATTCACAGCGCCGCCGATGGTGGCGACGCTAATGTCAGCGCCGCGAAACTGTGACTGTGACCGGGGGTTGACTCCGCCACCGGAGCTGCCGGAGCCACCTCGGCGAGTAGGAGGTACTCCGCCGCTGGGAGGCGCGCATGAGCGACGAGGCGTTGTTTTCGCCCTTTTTGAACTTTAATTTGCAACTTTATTAGCTCTATAAAAACGACTTTTTAGAGAAATAATGACGGTTAACGTGTGATATACTTTATTCCGCTTCAAAATTTCTAGGACGGCTCTCGCCAATCACGAAACCCAGTGAATGTGACGTATAGTGAAAGGAAGCGCCGTTATGCGCGCGCATTCGGCACCTCACGGCGCCACCGTCGGAGGAGGTGTTTCCGAGTTCTCAAATTAAAATATGATGCGCTAATATTTTTAAACTCTTTCGTTGTCCACTGGGTTTCCGGGACCACTAGCGTGGAGAAACCGCAAAAAGAAGTAGACGCTCATATACTGTTGGAGGGCCCCTTTAAAGGGCAACTCCGCTCAATTCCCAAGATTTCGGGATAATGAGTGATTTCGAATTAAAAAGCCACAGTAAAAGACACTACGTTGTTTTCTTCGCGAAAAATGGGATTTATATTTTTAAATCGAATTTTAAACGCGAGCGGAAATCGAAACCGAAACTTCGGCTCCGTCCGGCAACATTGGCCTCGGCCCGCCAAGTACATGGCCGTCACGTGGTACGAGATGTCACGTGATCCTCAGCCCAACGACGGGCGGCGGGATTGGGGCGGGCGTGTGGCAGGAGCGAGTGTCGTCTGCACGACACTCTTCGCCACGCTTAGGTTTCTACGACATTCGACGACGTCTGCACAACTGCGGCATAAGTCTGCGCACGTGGTGTCCGTAGTGTGGACGAAACTCCGAGAGGCAATAATGACAAACGGTGAGATGACGACGGCGGTTGTGACGCGGAAGACGGCGGTAACGGCGAGACCGCGGCGGGCGGCCGTACGGCTCCCAAGAATCGCGCTGCGCAGGCGCATTGCGCCAATCACGTGGACACCGCTGAGCGCCGAGGGGAAACGTTGCTGACGTGACCCGCTACGCTTGCCCGGAGAAGTAAAAACAAGCAAAAGGGGGCCATGAAGATGACGTTTAGATCAATGTTGGCTCCGCCCACGCCGTAGCCTTGACTGCGCTGTTGGTTGCGCCTGAATTCGCCCGCTCGAGTCAGCCGATTTCGGCAACTTGGCGAGTTGCAAAGTTTGCCGGAACATTTAAGAAACATTTAGACAGAACTGCGTTGTAATATTTGACGTGTGGTCTTCCTAGGCGATACTGAAGAGGACGGCATTGTTTTTTCAAAACCAAAAATGAAGCGGAGTTGCCCTTTAAGCTCGTGTTTCTCAATTTAGAAATGAATATCCGCTATGTACACCTAGATTTATCGAACAGCGTTATACTAAATGAACATAGACAATATAATACACCTGCGCTGTACGCCGGATTACCTATCGGAAATCCTGCGTACGCCGCTAGTCTATTAAGCGGGGGGGGGGGGGGGGGGGGGGTCGAGGAAAGAAAGTTTGCCTCTCCCCTTCCCTCCTCACAACCACACACACACACAAATATTGAAAAGCAATATTTAAGTTTTTTTTCCTGCAAAAACTTCCCAATTATTTAACGAAACGTTTCAAAATGGTCATTCTTGTATAAAAGGTTCAATAAAAGCTGAAAATGCTCTAACGCGGCATATAAATTAGTGGCGGAAGTGATAAATTTGGAACACGAAATATATCTAAATTGTAAGAAACCGAAAGAGGTAAACGTTTTTATTCACACATGATGAAAAAGAAATTCGCAAAGATAAACCAAGAACGTGATACGAGAATTTGCAATGTAAAGTGCTATTGGTGGAGGTTTAAAATACTGTGGAAATCACTTGAGCTGCACATGGCACCTAGAATGTTTTATAGTGTTAGTGAGCGCTCTAGTGATAAAAGTAACATTCAAAGAGCCATATCCATCTGAATTTCTCTACAAAGATATTTGTGTTTGCTAACAATAAAAGTTGATACAACAAAGAGATGTATGACACTAAAAATAAAAGTAACAACATTCAAAGCGTCATCCACATACCTTTGGTTTCCTTCTAAACAAAGAAAATTTTTTTTTTCGTGGTGCATGTTTGTCAGCTAGACTTTAAGTCAAGAGTGCCTGCATCTTTAAACAGGAGCCAACCTTCTTTATCCAGTAAAAATTTCACAGTACATCTGTTCCCTGCACAGGCAAGGTACGAGAAAAGAGGGACTCATATTCAATACACCCACGGAAATATTTCACACACAACCAACAGAGCCAAGTCTTGGCTTTCCAATAAAAAAATATTTTTTATGATCAGTTTTTTAAGTCAACAATAAAAAAAAAGCTGCATTCAAAAGAGGCACAAATGACATTCCAATGAAATGATTGATTTTATTAGTCTATGGACACTATAAAGAAATATAATAACATTAAAATATTTTTTTTTCTCGACGCCGAGATGTTTTGGTGGCGCCCTGTTATGGCTTCTGTTGGTGAAGTCATGACCAGGATTTACTTTGTCGTGACGTCACGAGTTGTAATCTTGGCTACCTATTATCAACTGCTAAGCAAGCTTAATGATGCGTTTGCCAAGTAACAGCGAAAAAGTATTAATGTCACTGTAGTGCGCGTTTGGCCAATTAAACATGCTTTTGGTAGCCCATGTCACCAATAACTGTTTTTTTTTTTAACTGGAATGTTCCCTTTAATGTCATTTGCTTCGTCTTTAGATTCTTTTTTCTCTGACTACAGTCTAGGCTGTTACAGAAAATGAAAAACTATCACCAGCTTACCTGCACACTCATTCTCTTTTTGTTGGACTACATCTGTTTATGGAAAGAGGTCCCCTGTTTCATCGCGATTCGGTGTGTCCAGTACACTCCCGAGTGATTCGTTACTGCTGATTACAGGTATGTTGCCATATCATGACAACGTTATTGACATGTTTTGCACACAGGTCTGTTTTGCAGTAGCGGTATTGTGATTCATTTTAGAATACTTGTAAATTCCAATAGTGATATCTTGAAGTTTCCGTTCCAAAGTTACTTAACAAAAGGGGCTATAAAACACCTAACTTTTAGACTTGGCTAATGAAAGTCACAAATACCATCAGACCACCATGATGCCACTATTTCAGAGAAGTATATTCTGGAAGACATGTTTATTAAGTCGGCAGGTGTAGAATTGCACCTGGAATCGCAGATAACAAATCTTTTTTTTTTTTTTCAATTTTGTTAATAGTAAGCAAGGATGACTCTATCCTACCTTCCACAGAATGTAAGAAATTCACAACAAAGAAATGAAAAATATAATATTATAGAGTACAGAAAAAGGTGGTAGGACAGCTGAAGTTAGAGGGAATACCGCTAAACTGGCAACAATATTTGTGGTACACAATCAAAGCATTAAGAACATCAAGGCAGAAGGCCCCAGCTTTCTTACAATCAGTAAAAACAAACGAGAAACAAAACAAACACAAATCTTTCAATAACAGATGCTGTATTGAGGCACCCCTTAGCATACTTAATATTGAACATCCAGTACGCTGCCACCAGAGATGTAAGGCTTCGGTGATGCCGATAGCTCTAAAATGTTTCTTTGACTCTGAATGAAAAAAACAGGCATTCGGAAACTTTGAGGCCGACTCCATGGAGCACAACACAAGGCAGGTCGTATTGGGTGTGCGCGTCTTCACTCTTGTGTACAAGCAGGAAGCAGTCATAAATGACAGGGACAGGTACTTGAATGTAAGAAATGCAAGGCAGTTTTGACGTTTGACTGAGAACAATTAGAACGTTCTCAAAATATTGCATTCAAGATATTTGTAATAAAACATAGGTCATAACAAATGCCTTAGTAAATTTTCTTTCAAAATGCGTGAGTAGTTTTGAGTTTCAACTGCGATGAAGTTGTCTCACTATAGCCAACTTGCAGCATTTCAGAAATAATATGAATGCACTAAGTACTTTGCAAAAAAAAAAAGTTTTGTACTTATGTGTAGGCTATGCAGTCTGTTGCGTGTGTAGCACTGTTTAGAACTAGAATGATTTAAAAGATTTAAAGCGCATCATGAAACAACTAGCTCAAATTAAAGTCTTAATAGAACTAGAAATGTGGCACAAATGAACTCCAAACAAACAAGTACCGGGTGTCTCTTAAAACAAGTGCTTTTACACCGCAGAGACAAACATCTGTATTGCCAAAAGCTCTGTGTCCATCAAAATGCAGCTCCAGCGGTTCGGAACAGATGCCAAAGGTTCAGAGCTTGCCCTTATCTGGATCAGAAGTTATAAGTAATTTTCTCTCAAATTTACAATGAGAAAATATGGCGCGTTCTTTCTAGCGAACACTAATCATCTCTATGTTTTCGTATTGACTGAATGAGTGTTTATTAAGAAACATAGCTCCTTTACCATTTTTGTTCATCGCCCAGTATTTATTTATTTGTTTATTTAGGTAACCTCTCCGCACGTAAAATGCATAAGAGCGAAAAGGCGGACACTTATACAAACGTTTCATACATTTAAAAGCGTTGGCGTTTGAGGAGGCGCTGGTATTGCGGGTTCCATTTGCAGTAGCGGGAATTTTCACCGAGATATGGTGGACCGGATGACCGATACACTGGAGCTTCGGACTCCTCGTGACAACCAATTCAACAAGTAGCTCGACACACGGCTTATGGAGCACGGAATGTTTGCAGTAACTTGCAGTCGTACCTCGACGTAACGTAGTCAACTGGTCACTGTTTTCTCTCATTGGAGTATTTTAGGCTCGAGCCGTAAACATAAACTCCAGCAGAGATTTTTTACTGAAACATGAACTGAGTCATTGCTGACGTTAAGGGGAATCACTGATTAAACTATGGTACACGAAGACGTCCAATTCACCAAACGAAGTTCATAGTTTTAAAATTCCTAGTGCACGACTGGCTGTTCTGATATTCGCCCAGCTCAAAAATGAATGTGTTTATAGTTAGCATTCTAGTATGGTTCTGATTGTAAAAGCTGAGCGACATAGATCGGAAGTTGTCATATTGCACCTATTAACATTTCCAACTTGCACACTTGCAGACAAAACTGATAAAAAGCAATCAAGAACTTGCTTTGATTGACACCTTCGCCCGCCAATTATTCTTTTTGATAGTGATAGGGAAGGGGTGTCTCCGCGGTTTACAAAATCTAAAACCGAAACAATGAGCGATAAAAACTATTTCTAAGTTTATGTATATTCGTATCCTCTTTTCTAATCGGACTTAACCCTTACCGCCCTTCCAAAACGTTCCCAAAATCATGTCATATTGGCCCCCACAGAACCGAGCAAGCAGCGCCCTGTCACGGTATTCTAGAAGATAGAAGATTATAATTTATTCTTACTTGGGATGTAACTTTTGTCATGTCGTCCTGCTTCCTTGTTTCCGAAAGTGCCCGTTCATTCTCGCCCCAAACGCGTGACGCTCGAATCTTCTCGGCCGAATATTCCAGATGGTGAAGCACACTAGATAAGGAGCTGCGAGAGACCTTGTCGAGTCAGTCTCGCTCTCGCCTGCTGTTACGCCGCCAAATCGCCGCCGGCTTTTCTGCTGCCTCGACGCTCCTTCTTTATTTTGTTTGGTACAAGTTCGCCGATTAAACCTTTATTTTCAAGTCACGGTTCATTCCCTCGTCGCCTTCATTCGTGACAATATACGCTTAGCCTAGTGTGACTCCGGTTTGTATTATTTCAGTGGAGTTGATCCCGGCAAACCTGAAAGAAGGCGTGAAAGGTGTTTTTAGGCAGAAACACCATCTTTTGTGTAAAAGGTGTAATGTTTTCTTAGCTTTCCGAAGCCACCATGCCTTTCTGATCGCTCAGTAGGTGTATCAAAGACCGTAACCTACTGTAAAAAAAAGTAGCGTGTTGAATAGGTGTATTTTGTACTAAACACGTGTCGAACACCATTAAAGGTGTTTCAAAGTTTACGCTGTAGAAACCAGAACCCAAAGTTGTCATGCCATGTTCGCCTGCTAGTTTGTGGAAGCGTATTTCATATTAGAAATCATTAGCAGACCGTTCGGACGACCCGATACCCCGCCGCCGCCTTTGCTCAAGCATCTTATCGTTATCGTGTATTGTTATCGGAGGTATCGCAACAACCTACTAAAACGCTCTATCTGTCTGGCTGTCCAAACATGACGTTGCAAAAGCCGATCAAAAGCACGTGATGAGCATTGCAAACACCGCTGGGAACGGTATGCGTTGGTCTAGAGTCTCTAGACAGTCACACCTTGTCCAGCGAATCTACACTCTAAAGAAATCTGTAGCGCCTACTTTTTTTAAAGCACTTGGAAGACTCTATCGTTGCAATCTACGCTGGGGTATCGGCGAATGATAGGTGTTGATAATATATTTAGACCTCTAAACACGTAGTCTGCACTGTGGCAGTGGGCACGATTTTTCATCATGCTCAGTGCCGCAGCGCAGACTATTTGTTTTGCTCTAAACATGTTTCCAGCCTCGTCATTCGCAGGTATCCCACCGTAGGTTGCAACGGTTCGCTCTCTCAAGTGAATTGCGGAAAAGTAGGCACTCCAGGTTATGCAAAGTGTTAGAAACAAGCACACGATAAGATTGCGCTTCCAGGAATAGTGGGATAAATTAGCCCTAAGGTATCTGTTCCAACCACTTGCATAACACGCGGGACTGTTATCCGCAAAAGGCGCTGTGCATTTCTTCTCGGAAAAGATTAATTGGTTTGTTTGGCGCCGACCGATTCAGGTGAATATCTCGAGCATTGTTTTTAGCGTTCAAAGACGCTTGGTCAGATGTCTAGACGTAGTATCTAGGGGTTTCTCGTCAGCGAAAAAAGCAAACAGTTTTTTCTTCATCGCCGAAAATACTTTTTTTTTTAAATACCTAGAACGTCTAGGTTCAATGCGGAGCGCAAGTTCGTCTGCTTCTTTCAGAGGGATTGCTATGATGCCAGAACGCCGAGCTTTTATTGGTTGATAGAAAAGAAATAAGTAGAACTCAAGGCCTCTAGCACTGAGGCCTACCCACTATCCTTCCAATCAAAGCCAATCAGAACTCGGCGTCGTTCTGACGTCAACGCAACCCCTGTGAAAGAAGAAGAGGAGTTGCTCTCCGTATTGAAAAGTATGGCTGTGTTAAGGATTTGGCGGACGTTGTCCTGTCAAGATATCTACCTCGGGCTCAGTCTTGTGCACGTTACTTAAGAAAGTAATATATTGCAGTGACAATTACACTCGATTTAAAACTATTTCATAAGATTACTTGATGAGTTGTAAGAAAAGTAATTATCCATTGCGTCAAAAAGTAACCGTTCTTTTTCCAATTGCCTCAGTTATTGAGAACGGAAAATTTTTCTGCTGGTTTAATACGAACTTATAACGCAGTCGATTATTAGATTAAAATCACCGGATTACGAACTACTCATCTTGTCCATTCAACAGTTTTGGTAGACTATCCCTCTGGTGGAGGCTTGCATTGAGGATTTCTTATTAAGAAACTTGTGGAAACAAAGGGAACTATTAGAAAGCGAGGGGAAAAGCATATTTGTGCAAACTTGGGGACTAAAGATAAGCCCCAATGGAAAAACGAAGAAACGATGTTTCAGGATCTCAATCTAATCAACAGTAGCTTATTGGGGAACACAGGATGCTCGATGGTACGTTCGCACTCGCTTGTGGCACGCTGACTCAACTACCGGAGTACCGGAGTTACCCTAACTCCGGTAACTTTTCTTCATTTTAGGTTTATGACTGTTTTTAGTGAAGAAAGTTTCCCTGAATTACGAGGTGTAATTTTTTATGCCTCGTGAAGTCTTGTTGATATCTTACCTCAAAGTTTAGTTTTGGGGGTCTACGGCGAAACGGAAATTACCGGCTCGAGCATGATGCCAACCCTTGTGATCAGCTGCATGACCCTCGCGTCAGGTAGAGTTCGTACCGCGGTACCGCAAAACGTACGACTTGCCTAGTCGTAAGAGAAATTTCCATCAGTCAGGTAAGATGCTACGTCTGTATTACTGACTTAATTCGGAGTTATCAAACATCGGCAGTAAATATTATTGTACATTCATGAAGTTGCCGGCCGAAAAGCGAGTCGGCATGATGAACGGCAGGCCCAGCGCAGGCTCAGTACGAGACCCACTTATCTTCTGAGAAGAACTACAATCTTGATGGTGCACAATGCATGTTGCATAACCGTTGTGGAAGCTCCTCGTAAGCTCGCGCTGAGCAGGCATGGACTAAACTGTGGGCGTTAAGGCTGAACTCCATGGGACGAATATGCTGCGAATAACCGACGAATTTTGGCCGGCGGCTTTCGCTCTGCGCGTGGAATCAACACAGTGGCTGCTACGTCGCGCGCAAAACGAGCGTGCCGTCGGGCGGCGTTCGCCAGTTATTCGTCACATAATTCGTTCCATGGAGTTCAGCCTTTAGTCAATGCCATCTTCGGCGCCACGACACGCTTGAACGAGCAGGAAGTCACTATAGACGTTTCCACTGTTTACAAAAATCACAGTCCACACGTGTTAAATCACAGTCCAGAACGCGCACGTTCGTCGCTTCGGAAAGCGAGCAAATCACGCGCCATACGCACGAACACTGAAAATGGAACCTGCCAAGTGTCCTTTTTTGGAAAGGTCTATAGACCATTGCAAGCATGGGGCGCGGCTGGTGCCCCATGCGTGCAAGCACGTGCAGCTTGCGCGTGAACATAGCTTTGGCGAGCTTGCAATTGCACGGGCTTGTCCGCACGAGTAGAGACACGGCGGCGGCCAGTCGCCCTGCTTGCAATCGTCTATAAGGAGTATTCACTGGCGGCCATAGCTGTGTGCTCGTCTGCGGAGCGCGTGCTGAATGCGAGCTTCCACAGTTCTTTCGCCACGTGCATTCCGCACCACCAAGATTGCCGGTCTTGGCAGCCTATTAATGCGAGCTCGTTCTGAGCATGCGCTCTAAACAGTGACCTCAAATATGGCGGCCAGTGAATACCTCCTATACTCCATTTCACCTTATGAAGTACCGCAGGAAAGCGTACAAGCGCGAGCTCCTTGCTCTGGGACAGATATCGGCGGCACAAGCTCTCGTGCATTAAGGGCAGCTGCCAATGCTATGAGCTCGCGCTTCTAACCTTCGCTGCGGTACAACATAAGGTACTGGGCGCCATATTTGTGGGTGATGTCTAGAGCGCATGCTCTGAACGAGCCCACATTAATAGGCTGCTAAGACCGGCAATCTTGAGGGTGCGGAATGCACGTTACAAAAGAACTGTGGAAGCTCGCCATCAGCACGTGCTCAGCAGTCGTGCACACAGCTATGGCCGCCAGTGAATACTTTCTATTAGCGATGTGCGCGGCCAAAAGCGTCGCTGGGGTCAGCATTCTGTGATTGGCCAAACCATGGGCATATGAGCACTGTCAGATTGTCAACTTTGACGGTGCTAGTTTCGGATTGCGATGGCTCTTAGCTTCTACTGTGCTTTTTAAACACACCATCGAACTCGTCGTCGAACCCAATGATAAATAGCCAGAATACCAACTGGTGACGTCACGGCGAGGCAAATCCCAGTCGTGACGTCACGAAGGGAAACCATAAGAGGGCGCCACCGAAACATCTCGGCGCTAATAGGGAGTGTTTATTGGTGGCGATAGCTGTGTGCGTGACTGCTGAGCGCGTGCTGATGGCGAGCTTCCACAGTTCTTTGGCAGCGTGCATTCTACACCACCAAGATTGCCGGTCTCAGCTGCCTATTAATATAAGATGGTTCTAAGCATACGCTCTACACTGCGCCCTCAAATATGGTGAGTAGTGAACACCCCCTATAATCCTCGTGCGTGATCGCTGAAGAAAACTTACAAACTACGGCCGCTGAAACATAACGCATCAATCAGAAATCATCGGCTGGGACGACTGAAAACGCAGCCGAAAAATACGAGGTAAGAAGTGGCAGCACGAAAAAGTAACATCGTTGAGTACGAACACGACATCGTTGCACAAGTTTGCTTGACAAAGAGCCAACCCGCTGAATGTCCGCTAAGAAGCTGGGGGTAACTGTTTTTACCATCGGTTTTAGAGTTAATTGCGGTTTTCCATTAGGGAAATACCTTGGCAGTGCCCGTAATTATTCTTGACCGAAGTTTGACCTTTAAAATTTGAATTCGGAAAATGGTGCATTCTTGCCGAAAGATTACGTTTTCTCTTGCACCTCAGCATTGCCCTTCGACGTTGTGTAACATTTTCATTTGATTTCATTTCATTTATTGTTGCTGCAAAGGTATCCTTTTTGGTGTATTACATGAGCGATGATTTGAAAAAAAAAAACAACGACAAAATCACGCGAACGCACGATACATATAAAACCTTGGGTTAAAAACAATCAAACAATAACGAACAAGATCGGAAGTGCGCTTGATTGACTCAAGTCGTGTGCACAATGCCAAGCACATTACAGACGAAACAGGTTATCGTCTTGTAACTAATTGAACAATAAATCGTCATATTTCTTTCTAAACAACAACACGTCACGTTCGATGGCCACTGAGTCTAGGAGCCCGTTCCAATCTGAAAAAAAAAAAAAAAACACAAAACTAGTGGAGATGAGAGGAATATATTAGTGCGAGATGCAAAAGGTTCCACTTTCGGGGTGTTATCACATCGGGCCTAAATAGGGGTTGCAGGCCTACAAAACGTTTGTCTGGAAGTAGAGTCACTGTAATAAATTTAATTAAACAACAACAAAACAAACGCAAGCGCAAAAATATTCTTGTCTCCAAAAAAGACAGACCCAGATTTCGTTTTAAACTCGTGGCGATGGTTCGATAATAGTATATTCCAGAAATAATGCGGGCGGCTTCATTTCCTGTGGCTTCAAGACTTTTGACAAGGAAATTTTGGTGCGGGTTTCAGATTATATTTGCATATTCTTGTTGTGGTATAATTACAGTTTTATAGGCAAGCAGGCGTGTTTTTTTTTGGGTTCCTGGCACACTATACTTCTTAAAAAAAGTCGAGTTTTCTGGATGCGTTTTATATGATGTGATCAATGTGCTCTTTCCAAGTTTAGCTGGACGTGAAATGCACCCCTAGTTATTTATACGACATAGCAACTTCTAGCTCAAGAGAGAGAGGAGGCTGTACTGGGTCAATATCACATTAGTTTTATTGCAACTGTCATTAGCCTGCATTTGCTAATGTTAATGTTAGCCTGCCATTTTAAACAGCAATTACTAATTTTGTCAAGGTCAGTTTTACTGCGAGACAATCATCTGTACTAGTTATTTTTCGATATATGATCAATCGTCTGCAAAAAATCTGATTGTTGATTTTAAGGTGGATGGAAGGTCATTGATATAAACTAAAACAACAGGGGACCAATTCCGGTACCCTGAGGAGCGCCTGATGTCACGGAAAAGTTCGAAGAAAAGGTATATTGCAACCTTACTGATTGGGTTGTACCACGCAAAAATGCTGCAATCCATTCTACGATAGATGGGTCTGAAGATGGGACAATTTTAAAAGTAGGCGACCATACAAAACTGTTTCAAATGCTTTTGCAACGTCGATAACACCAGTCTTGGTGCCAGCATGAGTGTTAAGTGCAAATCCGTGATGGACTAAAAAAATTGAGTACTACATTAGTAGTTTTGTCGGAAGCCGTGCTGGTTCGAAAAATGGAAGTCATTGCCGTGGAGGTGGGACATGATGGCTGCAAAAATGACGTGCTTCATTACCTTGCACGGAACGCTTGTGAGGAAGGTAGGCCGATAATTGGAGGGGCCGGACTTAAGGCCAGATTTGAAAATTGGTTGGACGATAGCAAAACCCCAGTCAGTTGAACAGTGACAGTGTGAAGACGTTTCTATAAAAGGAGAAATAAGAGAAGAGAGCCAAGTGGTTTAACATTTTTAGTACCTTTCAAGGATGCGGCATCATCGTCAGCGGCGCAGTGAGACGGGAGTTTATCAATAAGTTTGGCGATACCGTTACTTGTGAATAAATGGGATACGTGGGTGGAAATTGAAACTCCGGTGGCGAAGGAAGCGGGAATGATACTTGAGTGAATACAGTCAAGAAAAAACTATTCAACACATGTCCGGAATCGTTCTCGGACAGGCAGTCACTCTCTTGGCTTGTAAACAACAAATTACAAGTTTCACTGGAATATACGATTTTTTTCAGAACTTACGAGGATTGGATTTTAACACATGTGGCAGTTTGTCTAAAAAAAAAAAAAAACTCTTTTTTGACTTTTATATCTTACTTTTTATATTTTTGACTAAAGACTATGAGCGCCATTCATCGCCTCCGTTAGTTCTTTTTGCTTTCTGGAACAACCTCCTCTTTTTGTTCAACATACGTTTTAGGGAATTTGTGAAGCAGGGTGAGAGATAATCGGATGCGATATTGATTTTAGGAATGATGATGACACCAAATTTTTAATTGCGTGTATAAATAGAGTCCATAGACTCTCTCGCTCATGCTCCGAGATGAGGCGGTCCTTGGCCTCCGAGAGTTTTGGCGGTCTGGCTGCGCTCCTCAGGGCCATTGCATTCGCGCGGTAGACTGATACTGCGGGGAGATTCGTGGCGCCCGGAACCAAACCAAACAATAGAAAGAAAGAGCCGCGAACTATCATCATCACCATTATTGTCGGTCTACAGAACTTCGGAGCAGCGCGAAATGTGCTCCCTGCCTCTATCCGCAACACACAGACCTTTGGCAAGAAATAAGTTGTTCGAAATTTAAAGGCATCGCGTCGGCTGAAAACTAAAGCTTTCGGCCGAAGCAATGCAAAAGGTCGAATATTGTTTCACCGAGTGTTTCAGTAAGAAGAAGTTGCACACTAACAGCATATTGGACATTCTTACCATGGTGAAATCAATATTTTACGAGGAAATTGGTTGTGAAGAGCATGCAGCTGGTCTCACAGTCAAATTAATAAGCTTAATAACAACCCGCGGGCACGCTTTTGTGAAAAGGCTCAACAGAAGATGCAAGGCCCTGGCACTGTTACCTCTCAACAAAACTAAACGTAACCCTATTTGTCCGGACACCGCTGCCCATTGGCCGCGCCAACGAGGTCACGCTAATAAAAAAAAAAAAAAAAAAAAAAATGTGGGAGAAGGAGTGAATCAACGGTAGCGCTGTCCGCTATCAGAGATTTAGTGTGACGTCATAGAGGAGAGTAAGCAGGCCTTATCAGTATCTAAATAGTCCTGCTCAATACCGATGAAGCGGCAAGAAAAAAGGCCAAACACGCGAAGATTAGCCGGTGCTCCTAGGCTCTTTGTACGATTCCAGTCAGTACATAAAAGCAGAGCCGTTTATATAGAGAGTTTGGTCAATGGGAGGCGCGGGCAGAGCCAGGGCGTGCGCCAGACTCGGAAAGAGGGCTTGGCATGCTCTCTTGACCAACCAGAAGCCGAAAAGAATCCCCTAGCGGTGGTAGCGAGAAACAGTTCTGATCAAAGGTACATGTTCGTATATGGTTTTAATAAGCGCGTAAGAAAGAAGTGTGTAACTCTTTGTGGTTGAAAATAGAGTGCACGTGAAGTTTCTATCATGATCATGCAGAAAGATGCAAGAAACGAATGCGCCGCTTAACTCTGTTTTGCTCGGACAGAGTGTGACCCCTCGGACGGCAGATTCCCGGCCCTCGGCGCTTGGTGTAAGGATGATGTCAGTCGTTCCGCTAGTCGCACCCTTCCACCATCATTTTGGATGAACGTGATTGAAACATCACGTGTACCATGTTTTCAGTCACCGAGAGTCACTCCGATGCAGTTATCAGGTTTGAATCTCGCGACCACCGCCAGGGTATTATTTCCGGCTTCTGGTTGGTCACATTCGAATTTGTGAAGTCGCCCTAGAACACGCCCAGCCAACTTTCGGCCAATAGCGCCTCCTCATTTGTCTCCTATACTTCCCAACGAATGGCCAAACTCTCTACATATACGACTCTGCATAAAAGTACTGTAAAGTGCTGTTTTGATTAAATGGTTTTGTGAATAATTGTTGATTTCAAGTCAAGACTATTCGTGATATTTTACTGCGGAACGTGTAAACAGGGCTATTCCATTTGAATTGTCAGTTAAGGTGTTACGCAATCGCTATATATAAACCGACACGCTGTTTACAAACAAGCCCGCGTTTGCCCACACCACGTGTGGGCACTGCGCGTGCGCAGAAAGCGAATTCACGTAAAGTGAAGCGTCTGCGCCTGCGCAGTGGCGTCGACAGCGCTAGCGCAGCTGCGTGACGTCAGGGCCGCGTGTCGGTCTATACCAAAAAAGCAGCATTTTGGAAGCTTAAACATATATTAGTTCCGCAAATGTTATCGTCTACAACAAAACCAAGAGTAAGGCCATAAAGTGTAACATACTGGTAGTCGGCATTACGGCGCGCACACGCGGTGATACGCAGGCGATCGCAGGAGCGCGCGGGCCTTCATACACACGCGCGCTTTTGCTTGAGTGGTGACATCTCAGCTATTTTTCCGCCCAAACGCTTTTTTATGCATTTTAAAGTGCGCGCAATCTGGTGTCACTCAGCTCGAGCGCGTAGCGTTGGCTAATGCAAAGACGCCATTTTACCGCCCAAGTCACGCAACGAGTGCGCAAGAGCGTCACGCGCTGGCACATTCAGGGCAACAATGGATGTCTTCACCCTGAGACAGACAGACATGTAGGCACCCTATTAGGAGCAGTTGACCGGAGCGCCATCTTTCAATTTAGACATGAACAGCCTCAGCAAGCGGGCGGGGTGAGCGCTCTACCCTATTCTAAGCCACTGTGCTCGTGCATACTGGGCTGAGGTACTGTCGTTGCTCCCCGCGGATAATGGTGCGGATCAGCTCTGGGAGATTTATGGTGCCGACCGTGTTAAGGCGTAGCTCCGGTACCTTTTCTTGATTCTTACAGCGGAGCTGGTAAGGGCGTGTTTCTCTCAGACGGAATTTCTGACCTTTCTGGAATTGAAGATAATGACTCTTGATGAATGAAAAGGTAGTGGACGTGATGTTTCGGGGTTGTACCAAGTCAAGGCTAGAGTATAATAAAGAAGCCTGGCAGCCTACCCGCCTCGTAATTTTAATTTTGTTTTGAATAGGATATTCATTCTTAGTACGTCACAGTTGTTCGTTCTTTTTTCCGTTTTATTTATTCATAGACCAAAATACTGGAGTGCCTGGATTACATTTAGTTCGCACTACCACCCCAGTGGCAATATGTGGTTCTTGTGGCACCACCGGCGTTGCTATTGCCACGCTTTTCCTCTGCCTACTGAACATTTTGTTTTTATATACGGACCCGGCCTTGAGTGTCCACATTCCCCGCAGAATAGGCGAAGAGCAAATCACTGCGGTCGGCAAAAGGTTTCCGGGCTAATGAGGCTACAGAAACTTCTGGACGAATGACAAACGCCCGCTCAAAGTTTTGTTTTTAGTGGCTTTCGGCGCAGAAGTGATAAATAAGGTAGTGGGTTCTGTGCTTCTTTTTCAATGTGACTTCTAATCCACAAACACACACACACACACATACACACACGCACCATGTATGGGCACGAAGGAGGGTGCACAGACGCAGCTGTTGAAGAATGAAAAAATAACTATAGAGCAGGTTAAAATGAAGCTTACGGGTAAGAAGACAGCTCACAAAGTAGGAATGTGGAAGCATTCCTACACGCCGTGCATTCCTACAAGCAGCACGCCGTGTCTTCCTTTTTCACTGTGCACTCCGGCGGTGACATCAGGCTCCCTCACAGCGCAGGCGCGGTGAACCCCGCCGGCTCCACGGTTTCCCCGACGATGCATCTGCGTTGCTGTGCTATTCTTTGTCTTTTTTTTTTTATTTCTGAGACACGTCCTTTTTGACCTTGAGTGCGTCGCCGGCTTCCGTGACGAAGCATCTGCTTTGGTGTGCTCTTGGCCAATGCGAATTTAAGTGCTGACACGCTGCTGCAGCGGTCACAGTCAACGCCGAATTCTCTCCATGGGACAGTTAATGCTTTCGCATTAATAAAAAAAGTTTATTTTATAATATGAGTGAGTTGGAAGAAAGTAAAGCACGCAGTAGGTAAACAAGTAATGCCCCCAAGGCCGTGCCACTGCCGAAACTTCGACGGCCAGTCCGCAAAGCCCCTTTTTCATTTTTTCACTAATCTTTTACACCAGTTTCTTGCGTGTAAACTTGTTTTAGTAAAACACTGGTGTGGGACCGAGGGTTGAAGAAGATGAAGATAGTAAAGAATGGTTTATAGTGAGCTATGCGTATGTACTGTCTCTGTGTCAGTGTTGTTTTTTTGTTCAGGCTGTTTTCCTACCTTTTGTTTTATTCTTTTATATATTCCTTTACGTGCGCTAATTTCTTTATCTATCTCGAACTTTAGTGTATATATTTTTTGATATATTTAATGTAGAGGTTAACTTGTTCACCTACCTTGTGTTTTACGTTTTTCCTGTTCACTCATATTATCAAATAAACTTTTTTTTTTTCCATCCTTCAACTGCTGTGTCTGCACCATCATTTGTACCCATACATTTCACGGAAGTAAATGTAAACTTTTTCCGCCACGCACACGCACACGCACGCACACACACACACACACACACACAAAACACACACATATATATATATATATATATATATATATATATATATAGTTAGGAAGGTGAAGACAACGACGGGCAGTGGCGCGCACGACCATCTCGCGCCAGGCCCACGGGCCGGCTCGGCCTCCGTAAATCCTTGTCTGTTTTATCATCGTATACTGTCCTGTTCTTTCTGCTGCCGACAGCATCACCCTAACAGTATGGTGGAGGTGCGGAGCCATACTCGTCTTTCTTCATTGAACATAGGCGCCGCTTTGATCCTGTGAACCCGCCTTGTTAGGCAGTCATCCACAGCAGCAGACCAAACACCAGCCCATGGCTCCGTCGCCCAGCCCCCGCCCAGACGCCATGACAAGCCGAATCAGACGAAGCCACATCAGACGAAGCACACAGACGATCCCCCGCCCCTATCCCCAGCCCCCGACGTTCCGACGCTTCTCAGTGACGTGAGTCCCCCAGCCCGGACCGTGCCGTCGTGTGGCTGGTGCAGAGGTCTGTGACGCTGCGGAAGCGGCCGAAATTCAACGTCTCCATCTTCATCCTCACCCTCGCTGCCGGCAGCCGTCCTTTGTCCTTCTGTGTGTGTGGCTTTGTAAGTGTGTTTCATGTGTTCATTTATTCACCGGCCGGGTCGGCCGTTTTCGTCGGAGGGAGTACTGTGAGGAAGGTGAAGACGACGACGGGGCAGTGGTGCGCACGGCCGTCTCGCGCCAGGCCCCACGTGCCGGCTCGGCCTTCATAAATCGTATGTCTGTTCCATCATCGTGTACTGTCCTTTCTGCTGCCGACAGCATCACCCTAACAGTATATATATATATATATATATATATATATATATATATATATATATATATATATATATATATATATATATATATATATATATATATATATATACTGTAAGCGACTAAATTTTCACGAGGACCTAATTTTCGCGAATCGCCTACAATTCGCGAAAAATACGTCCCGCGAACAATTCGGGCGATATGTGAACGCTACGGAAGCTACACTCGATTCGCAAAAATTAGAACCCGCGAATAATTTCATATTTTCAGCTTTGTCCCGATTGGCGAAAATTAAGTCGTTTACAGTATATATATATATATATATATTTATATATATATATATATAACGGGCATGGTGGCGGGAGGCCGAAGGCGTGGGTATAACTGGTAAGAAAAAACCCTTGGTGAAAACAGCAACAACGGACGATTTAATCTACGACGTTTCGGCCGGAGTCCGGCCGAAACGTCGAAGATTAAATCGTCCGTTGTTGCTGTTTTCACCAAGGGTTTTTTCTTACCAGTTATATATATATATATATATATATATATATATATATATATATATATATATATATAATATATATATATATATATATAATATATATATATATATATATATATAAAAAAACTGTGTTTATATATATATATATATATATATATATATATACACACACACAGTTGTTTTTTTTAAGCTTAACAGATTTGTTTAAATCTGTTAAACTTAAAGAAACGGCCAGGGGGACATTGTATAGGGGAATAATCGTAATGATCAGTTGGCTAATGAATTAAAATTCGTTAATTAACTTTTTAACTAATGAAAATAGAGGTATGGTTCCAATTAGAAACTTGTTCAGCGTCATCGAAAACCACTAAATAAGTAATTTTTAGAAAGACCTTGAGCGCGTGAGAAGTGTAGTAGTGCACTAAAGTTACCACTCGTGGAGCAGGTATGTACAAGGCTAGCTGTTGCGGTAAGGCGCTCGCTCAATTTTTTCGTCTCTCATCTAGCCCCAGCCTTGTACCTGCTCCACGAGTGGTAACTTCAGTGCACTACTACGCTTCTCACGCGCTCAAAGTATTTCTGAAGATTACTGATTTAGGGGTTTTCGATGACGCTGAGCAAGTTTCTAATTGGAACTATATGTCTATTTTTATTAATTAAAGAGTTAATTAACAAATTTTAACTAATTAGCCGATTGATTGTTACAATTAACCCCCTATACTATGTTTCTCTAATTGAAACCATCCCCTATACACAATATTAAAAAAAGTTAATTACGCAAAAATAATTAACAACTAATTATCCCGGACTTTAATTATTTTCCTCAATGGGCCCCTGTCCCAGGACCAAAACGACACAAGCCTTTTTTTGTTGCGATGAGTAGTTTTCGCAGGAAGTAGTTGCCTCACCGGCGGATAGAGGGCGCTGACGAACTCGGCAGCATTAGGTTGCTTCAATTCGGTTGGTTTCGGTTTCAACGTGAACGCGGCTATGTTGCTGTTGTACCTTGTTTTTGCTTAATTTTGTGATACGATTTTTTTTTTGTAGCACACAACCAATGAAACAGGGGTACTGAACCACTTTGAGGACTACGAGGTCTATTTTAGCCTAAATTACGGGCTTTTTTTACCAACTCCTTTGATGTATTTGATTATGGTCGGTTGCGAAACACCTGACTGATGTACAGGGAAGATTACCATCGTTTACGGCCGTACCCGACGACACCAGTTTCCTGAAAAACAAACTAATGAAGAGACAAACACGTGAATGTAAACAAGCATATCGACAGCTTGATTTGCAATGTGCGGAATCGGCCAGAACAGATGAACTCGCGAGTTTACTACTCAATGTTTGGTTTTTGTGGGCACCCAACCTTTAGTTAACTTCGCAGACTAAAAACGTATCGTGTAATGACGCATATCATTGATATAAACAAGTAATATTGTCTCGTCCTCTTTTTTTAATTTTCAGTATTCAGGCATGTTTTGACAGGCTCAGTAGAAAATTTCTTAAATTATCAACCCCGCTAAAGTACTCATCAGCAGCATTTCGCGATATTGGTCCTAGGAAATAAATTATTTTTATATGAACATTTGCTTACTCAAGATATAATATAAGTGACAGGCCCGTCAAATTAAATCTATAGTATTTGTCTTCCGTAAAATTGGCCAAATAAAATTAAAGGACGGAGGAGGAGAAATACCTCGGAAAGTTTGGCTGAATTCTAGCGCTAGGCACCACTTCACGGACTTGTGTGAACAAATATTTATTTGTTTGAACAGATTCTCTTTGTAAATTTCAGCGTCGCCAGCTACCAAAGTAAACCTCTATTCGTCATCGACAATCCTGGATTCTTGTGACTTTTATGCAGACGGCTTTTCTTTTTTTTTTTTTGGTGTGAAATGTTGCAAATTTCTGTTACTGGCAAAAGTTAAAACAGCGTACGCAAAAAAAAAGCGTCGTCATTATTGCGCATACGCCGAACCCAAACCGCGTTTTAAATTTGCAAATAGAAACGACGTTATTTCTTTGTGTACTCTATTTTAAAACTTTCTACTGTTAAGTTGTCTATGGCAGTTCCTTACGCGGGAAGTCCCAACCTTTGTGTTAAAATAAACTTAGTGGATGGCACTGGTTACCTAAATACAATCAATAAATCACTTCAATGACTGTAGAAATGGGAGCGAGCACGGTATACAATTTCTTAAACTTCATAGGTAAACCGACCAACCGAATGTTTACGCCGAAAAAAAAAAAAAAAAAGATTGAGAACCTCATACACATGTAGGTGTGATATGATGAACAAACAAATCGCCTGATGTTGACGTACCTTTTTTTTCTAGCCACAGATAAATTACAAGTTAAACTTTCGTTGCATGTCCATCTTCTCCGCGAGTTTCCTCACATAATAAAAAGAAACTGTTTTTGATGCATTATGAATACAAAGAACGATACTTTTAGGCAATACATATACTCTCCTTGCGCTGACTATTCTTGACTCCTCCCGATCCGAAATGCGCGATAGAAATATACGCGCTTCTTACTGAGAATGTTCCGCCACTGACAACTGAGGTCAACAAACCTCAGTTGTCATAAACCTTTGAACCCTCGTGATGTCTTAGTCGTCGAATAGACGTATCGGACAACAGTTTCCGAAGTAAGGCAAGAAAGCGCGGTGAAACGCGACGAAAAACACGAATACAACGCATCCGACAAGGCGCGGAGGGGAGAGCGGAGCAGCAAGCTGAAGCAACCTAATGGCTGCCGCGTCACGTGATTCCAAGATGGCAGCGCCCATGCGGGGGAGCATGAAAAGGTCTTACAGGTTTTTTTTTTTTTTAAGCTTAACAGATTTGTTTAAAAAAAAGCCGTGAAAGTTACACTTATGCCGCTTGCGGACTTGAGTTATACGGCCCGGGGGACATATTATAGGGGGCTAATCGTAACGATCAGTCGGCTAATTAATTAAAATTTGTTAATTAACTTTTTAATTAATGAAAATGGACATATGGTTCCAACTAGAAACTTGCTCAGTGTCATCGAAAACCACTAAATCACTCATTTTCAGAAAGACTTCGAGCGCGTGAGAAGCGTAGTAGTGGACTAAAGTTACCACTCGTGGAGCAGGTACAAAGCTAGAGGTTGATTTTTCCGTCTCTTATCTAGCCCCAGCCTTGTACCTGCTCCACGAGTGGTAACTTTAGTGCACTACTACGCTTCTCACATGCTCAAAGTATTTCTGAAAATGACTGATTTAGTGGTTTTCGTTGACACTGAACAAGTTTCTAATTGGAACCATATGTCTATTTTCATATATTAAAACGTTAATTAACGAATTTTATTTAATTATCCGACTGATCGTTACGATTAGCCTCCTATATTATGTCCCCCTGGCCGTATAACTCACCTCCACAAGTGACATAAGTGTAACTTTCACGGCTTTTTTTAAACAAATCTGTTAAGTTTAAAAAAAAAACAAAAAAACACATTGTATATATATATAGGGCGAATAGAACATTGCTGGTGACAATGGATGTAGTGTCTCTTTACACTAATATACCGCATGGTGAAGGTATCCAAGAAGTTCTAAATATTGTTAACGAAAACGACCTCACTGTTAGTAAAAAGTGTCTTAAATATATTTATGCACTTAGCTTTAGAGCTTAATAACTTCACATTTATGAATGAGCACTATTTACAAATACATGGCGCAGCAATGGGATCACGTTTATTTAGAGGAGCAGCTACTTAACTCCTTTCCGCATAAACCACTTTTTTGATACACGTTTTCTCGATGACATATTTATAATTTGGAATAATGGGGAAGGTAAACTCTTTGAATTTATTCATTTTGCAAACAATTTTATTCCACATATTAAATTTACGTATTTACGATACCGAAATAGAGTTTCTAGACATTAAGATAAGGCTTACTGAAAATGGTTTGAAAACAACTTTATATCAAAAACCTACAGATAGACGTCAATTTCTACATCATAAAAGCTGCCATCCAATACAAAACAAAAAAATGTATACCATACAGCCAAATGCTACGATTACGACGCTTCTGTTCAGAAGATAAGGATTTTGATATAAAAGCTAGAGCACTAGGAGAGGATTTCATTAACCGTGGATACCCCTTACCGTTAATAATCAATTCAATATCAAAAAGTCGAGCTATCTCTCGGAACGCGTGCTTAGAAGAGCTACCGAAAAAAACAACAACAATGAATTACGACTAATCTTACCTTACCAGTCAAAACTTCCGAACATAAAAATATTCTTAGACGACACATTAATATTTTGCACATGGACACTGTTTTAAAGGCTGTTATCCCTCGACCGCCTGGTATAGCTTTTAGGAGACCACGTAATTTATTGGATTTTTTTCGACAGTCCAGAAACTCCATCAGACGTAGCTTGGTCCCTCTTGGTTGCATAAAATGCAATAATAACCAATGTAGTTTATGTGATGATATAATAATGGCTAACTATATTCGTAGCGCAGCAAATGACTTTAATTGGAAAATAAATGGTACCTTTGACTGTAATTCGGAAAATGTTATTTATTTGATTCAATGTAAAAAATGCCTAATTCAATACATAGGAGAAACTAAAACAAGCATAAGAAAACGCATGAATCTACATAAAGGTCATATACGTAAACACGTTGCCGGACCAGTTTCTCGTCACTTAAACTCCAGAGGACATAACGGACTTTCTGAATTTAATTTTATTATACTTTGAACCACCAGAGATCGTAAAAATAAAGAATCTGAATTTATTTATAAATTTAATACTTTAGAACCGAAGGGCCTTAACAGTTCGAAAGGATCATTGCCGTCGTTTTTTATGGACATTTAATTGAGATCTTCTAATCGGTTCCGCACTGTCGTTTTTTTTTCTTCTCGCTCGATCGTTTAATGTGACACGAGGAAACGCTTAACAGACTATGTTGTAAGGATATTCTACGTTGTAAGACTATGTTGACTTTGTTTATTTTATGTGTAATGATATTCTATGTTCACTTTGTTTATTCTATGAGTAAGACTATGTTGTAAAGATATTCCTGGACACAGCACCATATTAATTACCATCCTCATGATTGGAGTGTGCACTGCCCCAAGGGGAGTACGTGCTTCACACGCAGGGCAGTTGGGCTCCAGGGCTGCAACAGTCAAGATCACGCTCAACAGCACGCCTTCGTCTTTTTTAAAATATATATATGCATAAAACAAAAAGAGAAAAAGAGAAAGTTCTTGCTGGATAGCTATGGAAAGACTATTCGCGGATGTGATTTAGTGTACTCAGATAGGAAATACATTTTGGGACTGTGAAAGATTCAAATAAACAGAAGATAAAGGTATGTTATGTATTAACATGATCATAAATTGAGGATAACGCCGATGGTCACTGATTTTTAGTTCACATGCAAACAAAATTGTTTCTGAGCTGTGAGTGTTTTTTGACGGTACCCTGCTTTAGCTGCGAAAATAAAACACAAAAATAAAATGTCGCCAGCATGCCGTTTCAGCGGTAACGATGCCTCCGACATGTTGTCGACAAAAAATAACGTTGCGGTTAGAAAACAAAATTACGGTTACTCATGAACATTTACAGCCAACAAGAGAAAAGTTGCACATTAACAGCATGACGACAGATAATGGAATTTTACCACACTGTGTTGCTAGTTAAGGAAAGTAGGACAAGCTCTTTTCACTCTACTGCTTCCACGTGTTTCTGATAGGCTATCAGTGCCAGACGGTACGAAGACCGCGTAACTCTTGATTTTGCGCTAAATTCGACCTCTAACTATCTCTCCAGTTTTCCTAGCAATATATCACGGCTTCCCGGTACGAGTCAGGCACCGGCAATCACCGACCTAATGCTGTTACTATGGGCACATGTGGATTCTTGAAGGTGACAAATCAAACTCGAGTGGAGTGTCGATAGGATTGCATACTGCAAACTCTGACCATCCGGTGGTATCGTCACTATGCCGTCAGTAGGGGCGCGAACTCACGTCATGAAATCTACGCATCCAGCGATAGATAAAGACGTTCTTTCAGCCTGACTTATCGCTTTCAAAACCTTGGAATTCCCCAACCCTTTCGCATTCCAAGGAAGAAGTAGGTACATAATGACACCAGTGGAAGTAACCCTTCAAACGCAATTGAACGCAATAATCGCGAGAGTTATCTTGATCTGAAACTTGTTCGTTAGAAATAATATTACTGCTGGAAAACAATTTATTGATTATATTTGCCAAAAAATTACAGAAGGCAATGCAAGCCCTCTACAAATACGTTTGCCACCTGTTTCGAGCTACGTTGAATGAACATCATTTTTCAGCAATGAAATAAAGCTGTTTGTTTCCCGTTCTCGCGGGTTTTTTCAATACTGCCTCTCTCCTGCATGCACACGTCATAGTTTATCACATTGTTTTGGCAAACTTATTAACTATATATGATAAAAAGAAGTTGTATTTCGCACCATAAATCATTTTATTTTCTTTCCACATTAGAGATAATATTGTATTTTATCAGGGCGATATTAAAAGTAAAACTCAGTGACCGACAGTGTCTTACGCATTGACAGGGAGACAAAGGACGCCGGCTCCTTTCGGTTTGTTTTCTTTCTGGCACTGTAAGGAATAATCTGCACCGTTTCAATGTAGTCCAGTCGTGCACAATTAACTTCTTGACTAGTAAAAATAAACGTATTTTTCAAATTCTCCCTTCCAAAGCTGTAGTGATAACCACTAGTATACTCTGAAATACTTTTTGAGCTTGTGGGACGCGCGGTGGTGTGAAAAAGGTATACCGCCTTCCAACAACAGGAGCGATGCTGACGGGCGCGTGGCAATGTTAAACGCATTCCAAAACCTTAAAAAAAACAAAAAAAAACAAGGCACGTTTTTTATTTTGTTTTACGAATGGACTAATTATCGATTCTCGAAGATGCGTAGCGACTCTATAATTTGAACTATATACGTATTTGCGTTCCAACTGAAACATTAATTATCAAAGCAAATAATTCATTTGCGAGAAAAATATAATAAAAAAATTGATTATAAAAGCAAGTGATAAAGTGATTATTAAAGACTAATGAAGAGCTTAATTATCGTATCTTGTCGAGAATGAATTGATCCGAAAGGCTTATGCACCTCGTCAAACAGGTAGATATACATGGTTAAAATTGCGCACAGACAGAAAGAAACAGAAAAGAGGGAAGAGAGAAGAGACAAGCGCAAACTCACAACTCGATGTATTGAAGAATAGAAAAGAACAGCCGGCGGTATCAGCTCGAGCCGAGGCCACAATCGCACGGGGCACCCGAGCACGCGGAGGACACACACCATCAACCACACTCAAACGATTGTAGAAAGGCAATTTCCTTGTCAGTTAAAGCCACAGAAGGTTGACTGACGCAACGCTCGCCTAGGCGGAGTATACTAAAAGCTTCAAAAATTTCCCTAGTATGTTTTTCTTGAAATCTGCCAATTATCGAGGTTTTTTGTAAAGAAGGTGTACACTTACACGCTTGACAATGCAGACGTAGGTGGCCCCCCACCGTGGAATTTAGAGAAAGATTGTGCTCCCTTAACCGGTCATTAATGCACCGTCCTGTTTGTCCTACATAGGACCTACCACAAGAAAGGGGAATGCTATAAACCACTCTGGTTGAACACGGCACGTAAGGCCGGACGTGTTTTGTGTGACACCTGTGTTTTGTAATGTTTTCGACTTTTGCTCGAACTTAGAACAAATTTGACCCATTTTTTGGGGGGCTGACATCACTAAGGGGACTCCATACCTCAGCCCCCCAAAAAATGGGTCAAATTTGTTCTAAAGTTTGAGCAAAAGTCGAAAACATTACAAAACACAGGTGTCACACAAAACACGTCCGGCCTTACGTGCCGTGTTCAACCAGAGTGGTTTATAGCATTCCCCTTTCTTGTGGTAGGTCCTATGTAGGACAAACAGGACGGTGCATTAATGACCGGTTAAGGGAGCACAATCTTTCTCTAAATTCCACGGTGGGGGGCCACCTACCTCTGCATTGTCAAGCGTGTAAGTGTACACCTTCTTTACAAAAAACCTCGATAATTGGCAGATTTCAAGAAAAACATACTAGGGAAATTTTTGAAGCTTTTAGTATACTCCGCCTAGGCGAGCGTTGCGTCAGTCAACCTTCTGTGGCTTTAACTGACAAGGAAATTGCCTTTCTACAATCGTTTGAGTGTGGTTGATGGTGTGTGTCCTCCGCGTGCTCGGGTGCCCCCGTGCGATTGTGGCCTCGGCTCGAGCTGATACCGCCGGCTGTTCTTTTTATTCTTCAATACATCGAGTTGTGAGTTTGCGCTTGTCTCTTCTCTCTTCCCTCTTTTCTGTTCCTTTCTGTCTGTGCGCAATTTTAACCATGTTCAATCATTACCAACTCGCCCAACTAACCACTTTACTACAGGTAGATATACCTTCAAAGTGGCTACACTCAGTGACATCATAACAAATTGAAGGCGTGGTGCGCCCCGCGCCTCGAGCATTTTTGTTTGCACTATGCTGCCAATTAGATTGCGGCTTCCGGAAATTAAAACGCCCAAGAACAAATCAGATAGCCAGAAACATGAACATGAAAAGAGGCACTCTGCGTTTATTTAGCTCTCAATGAGTATAACATGGCTCCAAACGTTTTCGTGTGCAATGCGCAGAAAAAAAAAACAAAAAAAAAAACGATCTTAGCACATTTTTACTTGCGTTTGGTGAAATAAGCTGCCATTAAACTTGATTTCAGTCTGATGATTGTTAACACATTGAGAAGTTCGATGAAAACCACACTGCAGGAACCGCTTCAAAAAGGGGATTGTCGAGAATTATAGATCAGCTGCTGATTTTTTGCTGTTCAACCTTGGCTGCGTTATAGTTTGTCTGCCACCCCTTTGATTTTGTCTTGAAATGTCTCGGAAGAGACATACTATTAAGGAAGCATGGCGTAAGGCGCAAACAATCGTTGTTTTTTGCGCCTTACACCATGATTTCGAACGTTCATCCACTACCTCAATGACGCCTTTACAGACATACCACTTGTTTTTGCAACGTATTGAACACACGATTTTCTCTTATATATACATGAAATTAGCGTTTTTCCAGCTCACGGTAACAGTTTGATTCCGACAAAAGGCTGCTTCACTATTTACGATCGGGCACGAAACGATAATCCTAATTTTCAGGATTCATAGAAATATGGTGTCCTCACACGCTCCCGTCGTTAGGTTCACTCACGTAGCTTGTTTCGCCCGTTAATGTATTATCCTCCATTTTGGCTCCTCTTTCGAGTCAGTCTCAGTTTGAAAACAAACTTTTGTGACTAAGATTGTGATGTACGTCAACCTTTTCTTTTGAAGCCCGTCGTAAGTAAACTTTTTTTTCGTAGTGCAGTAATTTGAAAAATACAACTTTAACAGCGCGTTCGAGTCAATTTTTAGTTATTTTGACGAATGCTGATTGGATGAAAAGGCAGAACGTCTTTGAGAGGCCACACCCCTTACGCGCTACTCGCAGTGAAGTGCCTTCCATTCAGGAGTGCATTGGGTCCACATGTTCTTCACAGGCTTTCGATTACCGATAACAGCCGGCACGTTCGCGAGTGATACGCTAGGAATGTAGGAACTGAGACGATAAATGTCTCAAGTGGTGCAGCTATTTTGCTGTAAGAAGAGAACTGCCTTGCGTCATACTTCCTCGTGCGTGGCCAAGTTTACTTTTCTTTATATATGTTAAATTGTTAATTCACTCATATGTTGAGCTTCTTCTGCGGATGTAAAGGGGAGGCGGGGGCTTCGTCAAGTAGCGACATGCTGCTTTTTGTTTCCCCTGCCTTCCCCTCTCAGATGGAGAGGAAATCAAATTCATTGATTGATTGATTGATTGATTTGTGGACGACTCTCGGGCGTAATCACGTGGTTCGAATCCCATTAGCCTCGGTCGATTTAAATTTCCTTTCTTTTTGAGGAAGTTATAATAAAACCTCGCAACGTATCGCGTGTTCCTTTCCACCTTTCCACAATAGAGAGTTCTGGAATAGGGTGCCCCAACGCTTTGGGTAAGCCCCGAGAAACTTTGGGCGCCGTGCTGCGGACGTGCAGAAGTCCTGTGCATGCTCAGTGTGACGCCCCGAGCTGCTTGGAGGACCCAAAGGTTTGGGGACCTTAATTTATTGTAAAGCGCTCCAACGTTCGAGACGACATTGTTTGTATAAAACAAGCCGTGACTGGGAACTTCGAGTGACTCGTTCTTACTTCGCCGTCACAGAAGGTGCGTTTTTTTTTGTTTATGCCACAAGTTATCCTTGTTGAATGTTTTATTTTTCAAGGTTACAGTCGTCTGCTTTGTGACACTTTAATTTGCGTGGGTATTCTCAATCTGAAATTTGGTAGTCTAAATGTTTCTGTGCTGAGTCACTGTTTACTTAGTGAGTTACGAGTTTTGTCGTTGAACGAAGCATTTCTTAACGACGTGCTATTATGTAAGTAAAATCTTACTATATAAAGAGGCGTGTGATCTTAAGGGCCCTATATGCAGTTCACGTATATCCTTACTTAAAATAGTTTCAGAACGAAGTAAAAAAACAAAAAAAAACCCACTGAACCTAAAACATCAGCAAAAACTTCAGAAAGAATTAAACATAGAAATACAACAGGGTAGTGCAGCTGTCATTATGGTGAATAATTATTATATATATATATATATATATATATATATATATATATATATATATATAATATATATTTATATATATATATAGGTATACGCTCTGGCGGCTAAAAGTAAAAACGTTAAAGCGGGTATATCGAATATAAGATGGTGTTGTTAGTCTCTCCTTTGAAAAGTAACTAAAGAATTTGTTTGAGTAATTCTGGCTACTCTTATTATTTTGACATTTTTAAAGCTAAATCTCTGACCTTGGGTCTAAATAAACAAATAAATAAATACGGACGCGTAGATAACTTGCAATTATCTACTTGTGTGAACCTCCTTATATGTAAAGTGGCCAATGTGAGAACTGGCTTATTACCTATTAGAGAGCAATCGTTCACTAAAGAACAAAGATACGTGCATATCAAGAGGAGTTTGCCAAATCGAAATTTTTGCTTGGACCAGGATGAATATAGTCCCTATGTGTAAAGATATCTACTGACACGAGTTGTTTATCAGATGTTTCATATTCTGTTCTAGGTATTTAATAGTAAGGATACTATAAACATTTTAGAATAATCTATCGGTTCTCTGCGCTTGTTTTGCCGTAATTCAGACGAAAAATAAAAGGTCCTGAGTCATAAGATTGCCCTATCAACGCATTTAAATGTTTTCTGACAGGCACACAATGACCTTCATTCAGGTCAGGTTTCGGGGTCAAATTTCAATACATTCATATATTTACATGCATACTACGTAAATAAATGTTGTACCTGAGCAAACTCAAGTTTGCCTTTAGGCTAACGTCACGCAGTGGCTACTTTTTGCATGTGAGTATTCAGTTTTAGATTTCTAACAACGATATAGCTAAACCCCAATTCGTCGTTTATTATTATATCGATAACCTCCGTTAAAGTGTCTAATAAAATGTTATGGTTATGTTGATTTTTGTTGAAATAAGCAATTAAGATTTTTAACCGGCTCCTAGGAAATCGTTAACCTACTCATAGTGAAAGCAGTAAGTCAAGTTCAGTTGGCTTTTATAACATTTTGCTTAAAATACTTTTCCACTAAGAATTTCGTTTTTAATTAATGCGTATATTTTTGTAATGTTTTGGTTTAAATGATTATTTTGAAGTGCCGTTCGAGGGCCACTTTTTATTTAAAAAGTTACGTTTTTGGTGAAAGGTGTGTCATATGACTTCAAAGTGCAACTGAGAGCTGCCACAGAAATAGCCATTTGGTGCAGACGAGTAAGCCACATATTCAAACTGCGCGACACTATAATGCTAAGCCAAGAAGAACCATCGACAAAAAACACGTCAATAAAACGTGCACGTAACTTATTTTTTTAATGTTTTTCTGAAATAGCGTAACCCTGATTTGTTAACTTAGATCTTCCCACACGAGTCGGCGGTTTTTTTCTAAATAATACAGTCATAAAACCTCAGATCATCGTAGGAATCGTATAAAACGTTCTGGCGCTTCGAGACATCTTTACTGTGTGCGCTTCGGTGGTACGAGTTCTCTTATCTGCACCCGCCCCCACATGTGCTTTATCCAAAAGAGAGAGGTTTTGTGTAACTTTGTCCAAAAGAGTTATCTCGACGACGACTTTGTTTAGCTCCGTTGCACGTGCTGAACACGAGACAGATAACTGACTGTGGCGTCTTCCAAGATGTCGGCTGACATTGCAGAGCAAGGTGTATCATATCATAGAACGTGTCGAGGCAAGCAGGAGCTAAGCATTATCGGAGTAAAAGGCCATCATTCACAAACGTAGGTAATAGGTTGAAGTACAGTGTTGCCTTTACAAATAGTTGAATGCTATAGGCTTTATTAACTTGAAAAATTAAGGGAGTTGCCTATTTTGTACACGATTCTTGTATCGTGATTATTTTATCGGCGTTCTTGCCGGTTTATTTCGACGTCTAATTGGAAGTGGAGCAGAAATAGGACGCTCGCAGGACTCTCAGAGACTACGTTAAAGTTTGCCTGGTTATTTAGTTCAAAGTGAGAAAGGTTTGACGAATATAATATTATTGGTTATCTACCCTGGTTGACAGTATAAAGCTTTTTTTGTATGTTTTCTTTTAGAGACTAATTAGGTAAACACGGGTTGACTCTAGAAAAAAAATCACACATACACAAATAAAACAACTGGCGTTCCAAGAGGTTACGCCTCTAAATTTAAGAGCTGTAGATTATTATATGCATTTTTTTTATATTCTATGAATATATACATAATCAAATTCGTTATTGTTCGCCTTTCAATATTGCGTTGAATATGAGGAGAAACCTGTTACCCTTTATTTTGTCACAACAAAAATCTAAAATAATTTTAGGTATCAATTCAGCGGAGTATCTTCCCAGGTTTAGACCATTGACATAAATTGCGTCCACCTTCATTGCCGCCCGATTCCTGCCAGGTGTCTTCATTACCACCGTCTGTAACATATACGAACTGCATACTTTACCCTATCGTTAGCATAAATGACACTAGCAGATTTGCCACTGCCGCTACCCTTTTTCTTTCCAAATGGTATAGCTTGTAGTTTTATGGGCAAGTTCGGGAATATAAAGCAATGGTAGTTTATGAAAATGCTTCGTGTGCGTACACTTTAGCGGCCGTGTGGGTCGGCAGCAGCAGCGGTGTTCATATACAAACGCAGCGAGCAGCTTAAATAGAAAACACGCTAAAATAGTTTTCAAGCTATATTTTAGGAAGTGAAATTATACGCAATGTGTACTTTTTGTATAACAAAGTGCACAATTATTGTCGGTGACAGTTTCAGAATTCACTAAAAGCCCCCCAACGCGCTCGTGGAGTTGTGGCTGCGCGTATTCTAAAATATTATTAGAAAAAAAAAGAAACCCGCTTTGGCGGACTTTCAATTGAATTGTGAAGCTTCACGAACTCTAGTACAGCTTTCCTGGATTGCTTTTTACCAAGGTAATTGCAGCGTGAGGTGTGCAAAATAAAATTTGCGATATAGTAGCGCTGAAACTATTCATTGAGTTAATTTTCGTTGCTCATCTAGTGACACAATAATATAACGCCATTTTATCACTGGTTGACGGTATTTTTTCATCTCTAAATAGTATTCATCCAGTCCGTACTTAACCGCTTCCATTAAGTTGTTTTGCTTGTTTTTGACAGGGTTTCTGACCTGTGTCAAATCTGTATTTTGGTTATTGATATTTTATTCGTTAGAGAAAAAAGGGTGTACCTAAAATATATTCCAAATGTATTTAACACACGCATTTATTTTATATCGATCACATGTTTTTTGGCCGCGTTCAGCATGCACGCACAATGCATTTTAGGTACATAAGAAATGCAGCTTTAAGTATATTGCGATTGTATCACAGACGGGTCTTAAATATACGTGAAGTGCATTCCAAGTATATAAGAAATGTATTGGATACAATACGTTTTTTCTACATTATACATAATGCGTATACACGATGCAGTGATCCGTATCACTGGTGTCCCGGGTCGATGAACACGCGCACCAGTGACACCCGAGCGACGAAATGCCCTACATCGTGCATTTCGCGTACCGAGTGTCGATGACACCTTAGTCCTTACGAAACGTGTCCAAGAAACGTGTATCCCCAAAAAATTGTTTATAAAACGTGCTTTCACGAAATGCAGGGAGAATAAGAAAGTCAGTATTCGACCGGCAGTTAATTTGTCACTTGATTTCGGACGGCTAATGGGAGGCGACTGCAAGTAGATTTTCGGGGAAAATATTTCTTCCGGCTGACGGGAGAAGAGGCACTGCTTAATTCTAGCTAGAGGCAATCCAGGAGAGTGAACTCAAGAAAAACGGGCTATCATTGCGAAGAAGTAGTTTGCAGTGCACTTACGTTGAAGATAGCGAACTTGAAAGTTGTAATCCGAGATATACGTCGATGCGGGCACTGCAGAAGAACCACACAAAAATAAAGAGGAAAAGGAATTCGCTTCGTGAAGGTTGAACACGATGTGGCGCAAGCCTTTATTTGCCGAACCGAAGACTGAACGCATCAGAATAATTTCTCTGGCTTCTTGGGAGAAATCGCTTGTTACGCTGACATGTGTTAGAGGAGAATTACATAAATGACGAGGACGGTACGACACCGTGATTTCATGAGCACACTCCATTTCCACGAGTACACTGATAGCTCTGGTAGACTCCGTATACATTGTCGCGGAAGATATACAAATTCCCACCGAAATCTACGGCAGGCCCGCGAGACGCATACGAAATTAGGTCAGGAAGCAGCTATTCCGGAATCGGAAACTGCTTCTGCGACATTCGTAAATTTTTTACCACGTGATCACTTTTATGCACTTACCTTAGCGCAGAGGGCGGAGGCAAGTGATAAAAAGCAGACGGTTGATTTCCACGCTTTCAGCTAGGAAAAGAGAGAGAGAAAGGACGAAAGCAGGAGGTGCTTCAAGGACAGGACGGGGTGCACTAACAAAAGGCTTGTCTTTAAATGGAATCCCACAACAATGAACTCCAGCAAGAGGATTTGTCGATTGTATCTTCTTGTAAGTTCGTCCCAAAGATGATAGTGCAGTGGATGCTATGTGCGTGGACTTGGCCATCAGGGGGTGCCGTGCCCTGCTTTATCACCAGCTTGGATGCTGCAGTCACGTGAACCTATTCGTAGACATGCGTTGATAAATTAGACAGGGACAAGAAGTTGACGTAAACACTGGAGTCAGTGCATTTTGCGTGAACTTCTTGTTCCTGTCTATTTTTTCGGCGCTGGTCTACGATAGGGAACCAACTGGCCCAAATTGCCGCATTAATGCACGCGAACCTAACCGAAGACATGATTGGCCTAAACACGCGTAGCGTCTCCTTCGCTGTCAACACCGAGTGAACAGGACAGCTGGATGAAGGCTGGTGTATAGAGTTTAAAAACAAACTGCCCAGAACAAAAGTAAACAAACAAATTAAAGACGTTTACAATTTTCTGTAATGCCGAATTAGAGCGCAGCTTTTGAGTAGGAGGGAAGGCTACGGACGAGGAGGCGTACCTTTGTCGTGACCTTCCCGAGTGACCGTGACGTCGCGCGTGACGTCATTATGGGAGACGTCCCATAGTGCAACGCGCGGGTCACGAGTGAGGCCTGCGCGTTGCATCATGGGGACGTTCCCATAATGCAGCATGCGGTACCCTCGTGACGTCATTATGGGAAACGTCTCATAATGCAACGCGCGGGTCACGAGTGAGACCCGCGCGTTGCATTATCGGATGTTTCCAATAATGCACCGCGCTGTTACGCCGACGGCGACACCACTCAAGCCGGAAACGGGCGCCTATGAGCGGCGCTCTAAAAACGGGAAGTTGGAGGATCCTATGTTTTGCGCCGGATAACCCACATAATAAATCGAAAGGTTATAGCACGCTTCTCCGGTGGCACTTCCCCCATCTCGAATACCACGTGCCGATTCCCCCGAACGTCAGAATCCCCAAAGTCAAAATCCCCGTCTTATCTCCCCCTGGTCTCAAAATCCCCGCAACCAATTTCCTGTTACGCCAGTGCTCTGGTCGTTTTCATCTCTTCTGCTACTGTGATTTCTGATCTAGGCGCAGTGATTTTTCGCAGCAATTGTGACTCACTTTGATACTTGCCAAGATTGCAGAATGGCAACGTTCCCAATGTATATTTTGTCGTTCTCGACGCGGGCGCCGACGGACATTACGCCGCTGCTTACGCCCCTGTTGAAGTGAATACTACTGTTGTCACGTTGTCACGAAACTATATCGAGCTATACGCTCGTCAATTTGACCTGTCTACATGCAGTCCTGGGAGAGCTGTTTCGAATGTATGTGCACATGTCATCCGTGTAGGCAGAGCAAAGATGTAGCAGTCGCGACTCAAGATCCGACTGCGCCTCGACCTGGCAGACCGCACTCGCTCTGCTGAAATGTGAGCGTCGGATTTTCGAGCACCGTTAGCTTGCTGATGAAATGATACAGCGCGCTGCTTTGTCGCTAAGAATACTTTACCCTGAGAACGCCTGCGATGAAGCCGTCCAAAAAGGAAATATTTTTTTGCGTGTTTGCAAAACGTACCGGGTTTACGCGTTTGCCTTTCAAATAAACTATATTTTAATTTAATTTAAAGATGCTACAAAATATTTAATGTGTTGGTGAAGCGTCTGCTTGGAATTACTGGACAGGATTCGACTAGGCCTCCGAATATTGAACAGTAGTTGTCTCTATTTGAAGAGTAGAGAAATTTAATAAAAAAGTAGATGTATTTATCAATATGTATTTAGTATATTTTAGCGTATTTCAACATTTTTAGTACATTTTAAATACAGTCTATATAGATTTGGACCTATTTCGAACGTATCAGTTTTTGCTAAGCTAGGGTATGTTACTTTAATCCTAATAAACCTTGAGACATACAGTTCAAAGTTAATGAATAGCCTTGAACTTATGTTATTCTAGTTGTGATGATGTGACTCAGTGTGCAAACGAAGAAGTGCAAGTCAACCCATGGATCGGCTCGGTGGGACCAGGGAAGACGACGACGAAGAGATGGGGAGTGCGTGCACGAAGAGCGTGCGAAGGACTGGCCGGGGAGAACGTGCGGGATCGGAACGAGAGGATAGACCAGGGCAGTCAGCGGCTCGCTCCTACTGTCGGACCAGCAGCCTGTTCCAGCGAGGGCAGCGCATAGAGGTCTACGCTGCCCAGCTTCCTAGTGCACGAGCACTTGGTGCGGCGACTCTTGGGCACCGTGCTCTTGGGTCATCGACAGAAGCCAACCGCTCCCGCTCCTGACTGCCAGCTACAACCGGGGCCCGACAAGGACAGCTCCAGACACAAGACCCGCTGCCGCGCATGGTTGTACAAAGACATGGTGACTGTCGCTTTCCCCTTTCTTTCATTTCTTTAACTAAGTTTTCTCCTTTTTTTATTATAAGCATATGAACTCTTGGTTTTTTTGTAAATACATGTTTTAAGAAAAACGAAGGGACATTGTATCTTGTCTAATTATTAACCCCAAGTACATTGCTACAATTAACTGGCGTCCGCGACAGGACAAGATATCGTATGTTCCTTCGTTTTTTCTAAGTAACAATAATTAATCAGAATGGAGGTAAAGAGTTAATGTGTTTGGGCGCTGAGTTGGGACTGGCAGGAGCGGAGTTGAGGACGTGGGTAGACGAGGAGCGAGCACGCCAACGAGAAAAGAGGGCTTCTGAAAGGGAATCACAGCGCCTCAAAGCAGAAAATGAGCAACGCATTATCGAGCTAAAAATTCGTCTTGCAGAGGCTAGCGCAACCGAGATAGGACGAACAGATGGCAGTGAAGGGTCACGTCGCGCATCTATATCGCTATCTCCTAGTCCTCACAAGCTTATGCCTCCCTTCGATGACAAAAGGGACGATCTCGACTCGTATTTGAGGAGATTTGAGCGTGTAGCTCAGGGGCAAGATTGGCCGCAAGAGAAGTGGGCGACTGCTCTAAGCATGTGCCTTGTTGGCCCAGCTCTGGAGGTCATAGGTAGGATGTCGCCTGAAGACTCTCTGGATTATGATAGAGTGAAGAGGGCTTTGCTCCAGCGGTTCCGTTACACGGCAGAGGGGTACAGCGAGAAATTTAGAGAAAGACAGCCGTTAGACGGAGAGACAGGGAGCCAGTTTGCTGCAAGACTAGAAGGGTTCTTCGACCGCTGGGTCAGTATGAACGCATGTCCAAAAACGTATGAGGGGATTCGTGACCAGATGATTGGGGAGCAATTCCCTCGGAATTGTCATCCGAGGCTCGCGGTCTTCTTAAAGGAAAGAAGCTGTAAGACCATCTCGGCGCTGCTTGAAAAGGCGGACCACTTCCTGGAGGCGCAGGGCCAGCCTAATCTGGCCGAATTTCAGGAAGGAGGCCAAAGAAACCTTAGAGTCCCTGAAGAAAGATGCGCATGGCAGCAAACCCGCTCTAAAGATAAGATGTTTCTTGTGTGGTAAGTTAGGCCACAAGGCAGCAGATTGCCGATCAAAACCAGGAACACGCGTGTTCTGTCAAGTGTGTCAGAAATCAGGACACGAGTCCAGATCATGTCCGCAAGGAAAGAACGGAAAGACAGAAGTCTCATGCTCATGTTTCGTAAAACCCGATGATGATCCTGTTGGTAAGACGGACGCGTACTCACGGGGAAGAAAGAAAATCTCAAGAAACGCCTTCAGAACGTCCCCCATGAGTATGACTGAGAAGGCGAGACCAATTCTGTCGGAAGGTATGCCAATCACAGATGGGGTATTAAATGGCAAAGCTGTAAAGGTGCTGAGGGACACCGGGAGTAACACCGTGATAGTGCGCCGGGAACTGGTCGCATCTGAAGATTTTACTGGCAAAGTCAGTCCCGTATTTTTAGTGGACGGGACGTGTCTGATGTTGCCAGAAGCAAACATTCGCCTTGTGTCGCCGTTCCTAACGGAACAGGTAACCGCCAAGTCTATGGAACGTCCTCTGTATGACGTTACTGTGGGGAATATTCCTGGAGCGAAAGACTGGACCGAGCAAACCCTGAAGGAGGTGGCTGACGCGGAAGGTGAAATCGTCGCTGCCATCGACGGTAGTATGCCGAGTAGGTTAAACCAACTTAGAAACGTTGGGGGTGCCAGGGAACGAGGGGACGTGCTACTCTCGCAGTGGAGCGACGCCGACGCCAAGGAGCGCCTGAAAAGCAGGTCACCTACTCACGAGCAGTACCTGGAGAAGAAGCTGCTCCAGCAGGTCTTCGACATGGAGCAGCAGGTGTACCCCAAGCCCCGCAGAGTGCTCTACCAGAGGCCGCGCCTCAAAAAGAGTGACCCTGATGCCCAGACAGTGGTTCCGCCACTGGGCACGACCGAAACCTACCCCGTGCCGGAGACATCCCCACGACAGCGTCCCGACCGAGTTCATCAAGGGCTAAAGCCTGGCAGGAGCCGACCCTTCCGTCTCGTCCGGAGAGGACACCATGGAGCACGGAAAGCGAGGGGCCAAGAGGAAGTGTCAGGATGGACGGCAGGAGTTCCTTGAAAGGCAAGTGGACCGGGAACAAATTATCAAGGAAAAAGAACTGCAGCTTGAGGAGCGAAGGCTCAAGCTCGACGAAGAGCAGCTGGCCTTTGAGAGGACCAAGTTTGAAGCAGAGATGGCGGTCAAGGTCAGAAGGCTGGATATGGAGGTGGAGGAGCGCAAGATTCGCGGACGACACGGACAAGATGCACCTGGAGCTCATGAAGATGATGTTCGACGAAATAGTCCGGAAGGCACAGTGATCGAGAACTGCCAGGAGGTACTTCGTCCCGTATCAAGTGTTTTCGGTACAATGGTGGGCATATTTATCACTGAGGTTTGAGAGAAGCGAAGTGGATTCAAATCATTCTTCATTGCGTTTCATTCATTAAGATTGAGAGGAATGCAAAATAGAATGGATTGTAATCATTCATCGTTCGAATTTTTTTAGTAATATACCTCAGGTTCTGCATTTTTGGGAGCGTATTTTCAAGGAAATTTGAGAACATAAGGAAACGTTAAAGCAGATTTTTGAGAGAGTGCTACAAGCCGGTATTACGATAAAACTCAGGAGTACTCATTTCGCGTGGAGTACATTTAAAGGAGCTGTGCAACGATATTCAATTGGAATGTTTTTCACTTTACACGAGCTTACTGGCACTAGTGGGACTCAAGGATACTCGCATGCAATGCCACTGGCCAAGAAACTCCTTTGTTGCGGTGTAATTTCAAGGACAAAAGCGATCATTTTCATTCAATCTCTCCCTTGCAAAATTCGATGACGTAACGCGGGGATCGCAGTACACCCGTATGACGATATTTGAATGCGGTTCATAGATTGGACCCGAGCATTGCGTGGGCACTCGATTTAGGCTCGTGATAATTGATAGCTCGAGAAGCATTCGAGTAGTGGCCCGTGTCCAATCGCTGCAACGACGACAATAGCCGAGCCATAACAATGTCTGGAACTCAGCGCGTGCCCTGTGCTTTGCCAACCCCAGCGCGTGGCTATGATCAACATTGGCGGCATATAATCGGCTCCAGATCACGTGGCCGCTTGTTCTGGCTGCGAGTTGAGGGCGTGAACGCTGCTCGTTGTTTTTTAATTTTTTTCTGGGACTTCTAATGCGTCGGGTGAAAAACGAAGGCGTGTTTCATAGGTCATTAACGTCAGGGATCCGTTCTAAGCGGTATTTGCGCAAAGTAAAAAATTGTTGCATAGCCCTTTAAGGAAGTGAGAATGTGGGTGCGGGTTATCTTAGTAGGCTGCAATGAACTTGCGCACATCATCATGGTCTTGGTTTTTTTGTGATTTCTTTTGGTACTTAAAAAAAAAAAAAAAACTTAAAGGGGGGCTTCTTGTGATGATGTGACTCAGTGTGCAAACGAAGAAGTGCAAGTTAACCCATGGATCGGCTCGGTGGGACCAGGGAAGACGACGACGAAGAGATGGGGAGTGCGTGCACGAAGAGCGTGCGAAGGACATGGCCGGGGAGAACGTGCGGGATCGGAACGAGAGGATAGACCAGGGCAGTCAGCGGCTCGCTCCTACTGTCGGACCAGCAGCCTGTTCCAGCGAGGGCAGCGCATAGAGGTCTACGCTGCCCAGCTTCCTACTGCACGAGCACTTGGTGCGGCGACTCTTGGGCACCGTGCTCTTGGGTCATCGACAGAAGCCAACCGCTCCCGCTCCTGACTACCAGCTACAACCGGGGCCCGACAAGGACAGCTCCAGACACAAGACCCGCTGCCGCGCATGGTTGTACAAAGACATGGTGACTGTCGCTTTCCCCTTTCTTTTATTTCTTTAACTAAGTTTTCTCCTTTTTTATTATAAGCATATGAACTCTTGTTTTTTTTCGTAAATACATGTTTTAAGAAAAACGAAGGACATTGTATCTTGTCTAATTATTAACCTCAAAGAATCTTGCTACACTAGTCTAGAAAAGAATTCCATTGATGTATCTCTACTCCATTTCGACACACCGTCTGCGTTCTTGGCCTGTTTTGTAGAGATAAAGGAGATAAGTGGCACAAGGGATTACTTGGAGAGGGCTTGAACGCAAACTCGACACAAAGATTCTGATGGTATTTGAGAGATAACCAAGTACTTCTGTGGCCGAATTGTTTCTGCGTTGGCATAAGTTTTTTGTCTGTGTTTTCGCATGCAGTACGATACGTTACAGATGGCTTCTCTTTGGTTTAAATAGAAGAGATTCCAGATTTTGTATTTGGCATAGAACAGACTACTTTACAGCAAAGCTTTCTACATAATACCGGTGTAGCGCGTTAACAGTCGTTTCATTGGCGGTAAAAACACACGTGAATTTGTAAATATGAATATGTATTAAAATATCTTTGTATCGCAACACACATTTTTTGAGAATCTCAAAAGGCCGCACTCAAAGCACCCAACAAATTACTGAAATTTCTTGTATATTCCTCCTTTCTTACGCAGTATTTACCACACTAAATTGTCAATAATGAAAGAGAGAGAGAGAGAGAGAGAGACGCGGAGTTGTTCGCCAAGAGATCCTTTGTCGTTTCCAAGGTAGTCTCCTTCGTCCGCTATACGTAGCCAGTCCTAAACGGCTAGTTCCCTATATTCTTCTCAGCGCCGTGGACGGCGCCTGCACGTTTTGTAAAACGCGTTTAGACATCGTAAATCGTGTTAACTAAACACTGCTGATAAGTTACACTCCCTTTTTGTTCTTTCTGCTTTTCCAGTTTTTCATCCACATGACCATGTGTATATCGCTGAGCCCATATATTATAAATTCAAGTAAGTCAGCACGAGAAGTGAATTTCGCGTAGAGGCTCATAGCAGGGTATACCATGCCATGACATCGTCGCTTTTCATCATACTCGTGCCGCACATGGCGACAGCATATATATATATATATATATATATATATTTATATAATATATATATATCCCCAAAAGACCATGCACGAAGCGCGCACTGGATTAGCGAGAACGCCCTCTATGCACTTGTTAGCTTGCAGCATACACCACATGGCGCTGAAAAGGGGGAAAGAGGGTAGTGAGGGAGGGCACGCCCTTTATGCCCACCGCCAACTCCAAAGTCGCCCCCGTGATCTGCTACAGGCGCTTCTGCACGACCAGTTCCCAGAATTCTCCTCGGCGCCGCGTAGGGCGCTGCACGTCTGGATGAAGGTATATTGAATATCGGACGAAGACCGGTGCGCATAGGCGTAGACTACGGGGGGGGGGGGGGGGGGGGGGGCATCGGGGCTCGTGCCCCTCCTGGTGAAATCCGGGGGAAGTAAGGGCAGAGCCCCCCCCCCCCCCCCCCCCTCCCCCCCGGCCCGAGCCATGATCCTTACCGAGACGCTGTTTACGTGCCATTTACGAGCTTCTAGTAGCGGCATGTAAACAAAATAACGCCGACGTTGCCTTTATTGTCAAAATACATGGGAAATGGAATCCCAGCGTGCTGTCGTTAGCTTCAATCTCCAGTTCTGGCGAAAAGGTAACGTGCAGCACCCCCCCCCCCCCCCCCCCGGCAAATGGAAAGTTTACGCCGCTACCGGTGCGGCAGTTTTATGCCTAAGCGCTTGCCTGCACAACTTCTGTATAAGAACCTCGTCCGTTCCAAACTAGAATGCTCCTCCTCAGTTTAAGGACCCGGTCCTGACATATTTCCGCGCGCAGGGCCAGCCAAGCAACGCTCGACTGCGAACTTCTAAATATTCGCGCTTATTCCTACTTGGGCGTTGGGCTGTAACTCTTATAATCTCATCCTTCTTTCTTGTTCATGAAAATGCCTGTTCAATTCTCACACAAAAGCTTGAGACTGGAACCTTCTGGGCAGGATTTTCGAGATGGTGAAGCACACTAGATAAGGAGCTGCGCAAGACCTTGTCGAGTAAGTCTCGCTCTCGTTTGCTGTTACGCTACCAAATCGCCGCCGATTTTTCTGCTGTCCCGAGGCTCGTTTTTATTTTGCTTGGGACAAATTCACCGATTAATCTTTCAGTTTGAAGAAGGATGTTCGCTGCTCTTGCTTTTATTATTTGTAACATTTCTGATGGATGTGCGGGGTAAGCGCAATGCACGAAGCGCACCACTCCGGTGGCGCGTATTTCTAGCCTGCTCACAGGCGAAAGAAGCCCTTTTTGTGGAGAAAGCCTCCGCACGACCAAGCCTCCGCACTCAAGGACAAACACCCTGAGCTTGGTCTCCTATCAGCCAAGGAGAAAAAACCAATCCGTCGATGAGACCAGCCATGAGCAACCAATCGTCGCAGGCACCCTGCCGCCACCCCTATTGCTTCGGGCCCGTCGCACCCCGGACGCCTGCTTCCTTCCACCGTGACGTCTACGAAAACGTCGAGGACTGGATCAACCAGTACGAGCGAGTGGCCCGCCACAATGGGTGGACGCCTGAATAGAGCCTTCAGAACGTCTACTATGCTCTCGAGGAGCACGCAAAACACTGGTTCGCCAGTCAGTGCCGACCCAAGAGAGCCAAGGACCTCCTTCGTACGAGGATGGAACGAAAGCGTTACCAGTTTCGTTGAAGAATGTCATGCGTCTGAGCGTACGTGCCGACTGCACAAGCCACAGACGACAAAAAAGTGTGTTTTCATGCCGGGGTGAGGGACGACATCTTTGGAGGCCTCGCCGCCACTCGCCGGCAACAGTCGAATCGTTTGTCACGGAGGCAATGAACATGAAGCGCGCTTTCAAAGTACACGCGTCTCCTATCCACAAACGGCATTCAGGCATCGCTGCCTCTACGCTGCCTGGCGACGACTCGCCGCCAGGACTTGGGACAATCTGTGAGGGTATCCGCGACGGTCGTCCGGGAGAGGTCCGGAAGTTGCTGCCTGCGGCCAGTCCTGCGGCATCCCTATGCATCGACAGGCTGTCCACGATGAATTCACCGGATGCTCCGAAAGAGGATCCCGTCGCCATAGTGGCGCAAGAGGAGCTGACGCTGAGCTACGCCGCAGTGGCTCAACTACTGCCGAATTATGCCCGTCAAAACCAGGGCGCCATCTTGACACGTCCGCCCAGAGTGACCCTCGCGAAAAAACCAACCTGTGGCGAAGGGCCCACAGACTCGCGCTTTGTCACCATTGGCAGGAAAGCCGACTACTTTACCTACGATTCCCATACCGAGAGCTGGGCCTACGAGGGTTTGTGCCCAGTTGACACTCAACCACGATTTGGGGAGCGACCTCGGGATATCGAGGGCTAAATACGCCACCCGACATCTCCCGAGCGGTCTCCCCGTCCAACAGAATCGCTCGCCTTCACCTTGACGCCCTGCATCGCCTCTCGTAGGTTCAGCAGGGAAAGCCTGTCTCCCCTGCCTCGCCTGGGAAACTAAGCGCTACAACCCCTGGAGGTGGAGACGCCGAAGACGACTGGCGGAAAGATCCTCCAAGAACGTCTTAGGTCCTTCACTCGAGTGACGACAAGGATCGAAACGACGATTCTGCGATGGTGCCGCACAACCTCAACGTTGTCATCGACGTCCACGACGCGTCGGCGCTCATGGACACCGGAGCACATTACTCCGTTTTGACTGGGAAGCTCTCTCGTCAACTTCGTTAAGACACGATTCCCTGGGACGCTCCGCAAATACGCATCGCCGGAGGACACCTCATTACACCTGTTGGTAGGTCCACTGCTCGCCTCTTAATCTATGGGGAGACCTGCCCAGTCAGTTTGTCGTCCTTCAGGACTATTCGAGAGACGTCATCCTTAGAATGGACTTCCTCTGTGAGTACAATGCTGTTATCGACCTTGGGGTAAACATGTTGACGCTGCCAGAGCCCGTCCTACCTCTGGAGGGATTCAAAACAAATCCAGCCGCCGTCCGAGGCATTGCGCACCACGTGAACCTGCCGCCGCGATCTAGTGTTCTCGTTTCCGTCATAGCCGATGTAGTCGCCTGCGGGAAAGTTATTCCGGAAGGCGAAGTGAAACTGCTTCTTGGAAAAAAGAATAGGCATCGCAAGGGCGTAACAGAGCTGCAGGATGGACGCACTGTGGTCCTCGTGACGAACTTCCGACAGGAGGCGGAGCACGTAACGAAAGGTGCCACTGTAAGACATGTCGAGGATCTCCGGAACGGCGCCGAAATCGCCGCGATCTCCGATGAGCCCTCGCCAACTCAGCTGCACAGTACACCGCCGCCGCAGCTCGACGTTCACCCCAAGCTCCGTGCCACGAAACTACTGCAGCTCAGAGACTCCTCACCGAATTTTGCGACTGCTACGCGACGACGTCGAAAGTGCGCCAAACAACAGTTACGAAACATCGTATTGTTACCAACGACGATGCGCTCCCTGTGCATCCGTCACCGTACCGGGACTCCCAAAGGAAAGAGAGACCACGACATCATCCAGCCTTCAAGCAGCCTGTGGGCCTCTCCGGTCGTACTATAGTAAAAAGGAAGGACGATACGCTTCGATTATGCGTAGATTACCGGCAGCTCAACGCGGTGACAAAGAAAGACGTGCATCCGGTCCCTCGCATCGACGACACACTGAACCGGCTGACCCACTCCCAATACTTTTCGTAGGTGGGCCTGAAGAGTGGCTACTGACAGATCGTAGTCGACGAACAAGATTAAGAAAAAAACTTCCTTCGTCACGCCCGATAAACTGTACGAGTTCAAAGTGATGCCCTTCGGACTGTGCACGGCGCCAGAAACTTTCCAGCGTGTCATTGATACCGTACTGACAGGCCTCAAATGGCAGTGCTGTCTTGTTTACGTCGTCTACACTCTAAAAAAAATCCGTTCTTGAAAGGTTTTTCGCCGCCCCAAGAACTCTTTCACCTCGTGAAGAAGTGTTTCGCTCAAAGAGTGTCGCCCCCTGGCGCACCAGAAAGGCGACCGGGCGATGAAGAACGTTAGCCTGGAAAAAACTTCTTCATAACGTTTTTTTGTTTTTTTTTTTTTGGTTTTAGAAGAAGCGTTTGCGCGTGAAGGAGTGTCGGTGGTGCCGCTGCGCCGCGCCGTTTGCCTGCGTGATATTCTGTAAAGGCGAAAGTAACGGCGGCCAACAATTCGGGGTTTGGTGTTTACTGTTTCGACCTGGTTCTGTCGGCGGCATTCAATGGATGTGGTCACAGTGCGAGAACATGCGGATGTGTCTAGATGGAAGCTCCGGGACGTGTCAGATTGGTTGACAAAGCAAAACCTTGGAGACTTCGCCCAGAGATTCGAAGGTAAGCAGAATGCTCCGTCCTCTTGTTTGTGTTGGTTGGCGGCGTCGGTTTCGTCTCGAGTTTTCAGTTTCCAAGTTGAGTGCCGGTAACGCCGGTAACGGTGGCTGATCGGGGTCTCGATGGCGCTATCCTTCCATACTTCCATGTGCACGCGAATATTTTTTATGAAACTTGTAGTGCAGTGTGGATATTTGGACATGTTTTGTGAGCGAGTAAGTGCTTCCGGGCCTTTCGGCGATTGATGAGATTTGTCGTCGTTTGTGCGATTTCAGCATGAGCGGATACGAGTGTTCAAAGTTTTCGTGGTGCTACCACATCGGGAGTCATCTGATAATTCATGTCCAGATAGCTCATGGTGACCCGGACTTTAATTCTGTTTGCAAGTTGGGTGAGTGCTCTCCGTCTGGACGATATTTTATTGCATTTGAGAGCTTCAGGAAGCACATGAAACGTAAAATTCTCGAGGGAGGATCTTCGGAACCAGAAAATGGATGCAGTGTGAGGGTTATGCATGCCACTGCTCCATGGTTGTCCCCCCTCCCCTCCCCCATCTTCACTCTCTTTATACTATATTTGTGTACACCATCAGAATAAAAAGGTAGAAAAATGTGGTATAACTTCTGTCATTAACATATTTAATATATATGTATGATATATACTGTATGTGCAATATTTTATCTCCTTTTATGCAGGAGAGGTTGATGGGGAGACGTACTAAACTTGTCAGTGTGGATGATTGAGCAGTTGCTCCCTGCTATGAAACTGCGAGTCAAACTGCTAAAACTGAATGAACAGCTAAAAGGAGACACAAAGAAAGGTAGGGCACATTACCCAATTGGAAATTGGCGTTCCATTTGTGAAATTCAAGATGCACTAATTACATTGTTATCTTTCAGCTTGCCTAGACCCTCCAATGTGCCTCGTGCTGGTAACACAGCAGCCTCAGTTTGGTCTACAGAGGTTGTGAGGAATGTATGACCACAGAGATATACTCTCCCAGAATTTCTCCCGCTACTGTTACAGAGGCTGTGTGAAAAGAGTGAACTGTTCCTTCAACCACAGCGAAATGAAGCACGAACAAAGTTGGTCGCTGCGTTGGCAGACAACATTCTGAGCAAAACTCCGAAATCAGCAGCATTTGAAGTCCTCACTTATATATCTTAAAATAGAGGCTAACATTTGTTGTGTTTTCTTTCCAGAACGCCAAGTCGGTCTTAGCTAGATGATGTCATGCGGCATACCCCTTCCTGGCCGACTCCACTGGACGCTGCGTAAGATTTACAAGAACTTGTTTTCATTCTGACAATTGAAATGCTTGTATCGAAGTTCGTTATCTGCATTGTAACAGGCTTGCTACCCATCAGTCTCACTGTAGGATTCGCTGCGACACACCCTTATTAACAAATTGAAAAAGAAAGGTTGCTTCTTATGCATCTGCCAGAAGTTCAGCAAAACAAGGAAAACTATGGCAAAGGTGGTGGGCGAAAGCGAAAGGAAGAACGCCAACGCAGTGACTGTGTTCAAAAATACAAAAGGACCGTTGTAAGTTTGTTATAACCTGGTTCTGATACAATAAAAGAAATAAAACTAACCTGGAAGCGGGAACTGTTCTTAAATAGTTATTCAGCTAAATGTAGTTATGTAATTGCTGCACCATATGCTTCAAAGTGCTTAGCCTGTTACGTTTTGCCAAAATGAGAGGAATCTTTATACAGTTTTCAGTTGCCCGTCCAGAGGAATGGTTAGAAGCTTGGGAATGACCTTACCAAATTTGGCTTGATTGTTTTTAAAAGGCATATTTATTGTTCGCATGCAGATTCTTGTTATGAACTCTTAAATATACGACATTGATATTGACAATCAAATGACGAAATCTTTGTTTTATTATAACCTTTAGAACTGTAATAAAACATCACTTTGAGTACTCAAAATGTTTCTATTTTTACATTATTTTATTTTAGTGGTACATACTGTTTGCTTTACTTTTGATTCCGGACCTAAAACAACCATTCACAGCAGTTCATACTATCCATCACTCAGACTGTTGTTGCCATGTCTGGTGCTTCTATGTCCAACTAAGCAGATAGTGCTTTGTTCGAGAGAATCAGACTTGTCGAGCATTTGATGTTAACAAAAGGTTGCACAGGAGTGGGAGGGCAAAGTAGATATAGTGTTTTAGTTGAGCATGCCAACACATTAACCGTATGGTAATATTCACAGTGGTAAGAATAAAGATGAAGTGTGTGCTTACATGCCAATACATCTTTTAGCTGCTCCTAAACGTACTTTTGGCTGCTCCTGAATGGACTTTTGACTACTGCAACAGGTGCTCCAAAGTGACTCGAACGAATCACATTGCTGTAAATGTAATCTGTAAAAGTCACAGTTGCATGGCTTGTCAGATATATCAAATACTCTTTGGTTGTCTCTCGGTTAAATCTCTTTTGTTGCATTGAACTGCCTTATTATAGCTAAAATATAGAGTGCATATAACTTGGTCTATTTGGACCCGTGAACCCACTGTTTAAACTACAAGTTTTTACATAACATAAAATAAGGCTTGCTGGATTTCATCTGATACACAACTTTGTTTTTCAAATCTCATATTGTGTGCATGGCACTAACATTTTTTTCAGGTTCCACATCATGACGTAGGAGAAGGTACCAACAACTTTGCAGACCACGTAGAGATTATGGCTGCTGAATGCTCCAAGGCTGCACCAGATGTGAAGCTCTTACTTCAAATGATGGCACAGACGTCACAGGCAAGTAGGGTAGACATCGCTGGCAAGACCACCACTGATGTTATTTAGCTGTACCCGGCCCTCTGCATTCCCGAAGTGGTAATTTCAACGCCTTTTTCACTAAACTTTCAAAGCAATAGACAGCCTGAATGGTGCATCAGTTTTGTATGGTTTTGAGTTACTTCAAACCCAAAAAGGGTACTGAGAGACTTAGGCACTGTCTAAATTCAGCTAACAACCTGGTTTGCAGCTGCCTAGTTGCAGTGCCGTTGTGCTGTTTGTCTGGGTTTAACACCTGTTTGTGCCATACGCACTCGCAGTGTGTGGTTGGAGAGGGGCATCATGAGAAGGAAGGGGCCAGAAGTCTTGTTTTGCCGCAATTTTCTTTTTCCTGCTTCCACACCTGAGTGGTTGCCTCGTCCACCTCGTCTCCAAGATAATATTTTTATCCATAAAGAATACCTCAACAAGAAAGGGTTCTTTCTTGTTGAAGAAAGGGGCAAAACCTTGAATTTGTTCACCACTGACGAGCATTTTTCGCTAGAAATGTGCGCCAGCATAAATAACTTGTATAAACATCTTTAGGTTCATCCTTTTGATTATGAAGTTTTAGTAGAATATTCCCCTGACTCCAATAACAATACCCGATAGTTCACCGACGACATTAAGCATGCATTATATTGTTATAGGAGGTTTCAAAACAATCAACTAAGCTTGGTAAAAGCTTGGTCTGCTGGCCAAGTTTGTAATTGACATTCATGTTAAAAATATCGGAAAAAAAGACCGGACAACAAAGACGAAGAAGCGCTTGTTCTGTGTGCTGCTTCGCCTTTTTTGTCCCGTCTTTTTTTGCACTATATTTAAAATCAACTAAGACTGCCTATTATTTACTTCGCGTGGGTTTTGCGATAGCAAAGGACCACCAACTCGCACAGGCAAGACGTTAGCGCGGTGCGAGCGTGGGCGATACCTTTCATCATAGAAAACAGCGCGAAAGAAACGACGAGGACGTTAAGAAACAGACTGGACGTCCTCGTCGTTTTTTTTTTGCGCTGTTTTCCATGATGAATTCTCACCAATTCGCCCAAATATCCATGCTTCTAAATGATACCCTTCGCTCCTTGGCAGTGTAAAAGCAAAATGACACAGCATAAAGTTCAATGTCGCTGCGGGTTATTGTGTGATAACCAGACCACTACTTTGCAGCTCGAACGCATTTGTCAGGGTAAATAATCTACTAAAACTTCCTAATCAAAAGGATGACCCTAAGATTATTTATACAAATATTTTTGAGGGCGCACATTTCTATCAAAAAATGCTTTTCGTCATTGGTGAACAGTTTCGCGGTTTCGCCGACCGTTTTTTGCTAGCAGACGACCCGGAAGTGCAGAGTGGTGCGGCGATCGCTAGAGACGATAAGTCTCGAAACCAAGGTGCACGTTTACTTCAAAGAGAAGTCGACAGGGGGCACTGATAGTGCCGCGTGACACGCGGAGCGGTGTTCGCACTCATATTGATCATGGTAGTACACCTAAAATTGCTGCCCAAGTCGTTTTTCTCGAATAAGTTATTCAAGTTAACTCGAAAGTGGTCTTAGCAAAAAACCTTTAATTGAAAAGGTTCATATTAGAAAGCTCTCTCGGTGAAAAAATAACTTAAAAGTTAGGGGTGAGCAAGTAGTGGTTGAAACGGAATGTCCTTCGTATTTTTTTTTTTAGTTCTCTCTCGGATAGAACGGTTTTTCATTAAATACCTTTTGAAGCTTCTTATAAGCTCTTTCAATTGACCAGTTACTCATGAAAAACCTTTATTGAGTTATTTTAGGGTCTAAGGAAATAACAGTTCTAAATAACCTTTCAAGGAAACTTTACTGTTGGAGTGTGCGAACACCCCTCGGTTCAAATAGCGCAGCGATATCTCCAGATTCAACAAGTCCACTATACACAGTGACTTTCATTGCAGTGTTGAACCTAGAAATATCGCTGCGCTATTTGAACCTAGGGGGTATTCGCACACCCGTAAAAGTTCGATTGAAAGGTTATTTAGAACCGTTATTTCCTTAGACCCTAAAAGAACTCAATAAAGGTTCTTAATATTAGCTGGTTATTAAAAAAGAGCTTATAAGAACCTTCCAAAGGTACTTGATGAAACATTGTTTCATCCGAGAGAAAACTAAAAAGAACTGTTTCACCGACAGAAGGGCTGAAAAGAAATTTTCAAACGTTCCTCACGAAGAACTGTTCCATTGAAAAAAGAACTTAAAAGAACTGTTAAACAGTTCTTCGCCAAGAACTGTTTTAGCGAAAGAAGGGCTGAAAAGAACTTTTTAAAAGTTCCTCACGAAGAACTGTTTCATTGAAAAGAAAACTTAAAAGAACTCCTTAAAGGTTCTTCACGAAGAACGTTTTTATAAGGGCCGGCTTAAAAGAACCTTTTAGGGTGCTAAATATGGACATGCCAAAGAACTCCAAAAAGATCTTTTTCGAACTGATTTTTTTTAGAGTGTACGTCGTGGTATTTTTGGCCAACTTCCACGAGCACTTGCGACGCCTTCGGGCCGTTTTTCAGGCAATCACGACCGCCAGATTCACTCTCAAGCTGACGAAGTGCCGGTTTGCCTGCGGCGAACCGAAGTTCCTAGGCAACATTGTGAGAAAAGTAGGTGTTCACGTCAATTCTGATAAGACTCGCGCCGTAGTGGCATTTCCACCGCCCACCGACAAGAAGGCCGGGCGAAGATTCCTGTGACTTTGCGCGTACCACAGGCGGTTTGTTCGAGATTTTGCCAAGCGTTCTGCGCCGCTCACGCACCTCACGATAAACGCCGTGAACTTTGAATGGGTAGAAGAAGAACAACAGGCATTCGACGAGCCTTCTCACGTGCCCTGCCAAGATTCGCCGTCCGGAGAAGTATTTCCTACAAAGAGAACTTCGCAGACAGCAACTCGACGTGGCTTCTGTTAATTCCTACTAGTCATCGTGTAGAGATATTTCGAGCCTGCCAAGACGACCCTACATCAGGTCACCTTGGTTGCAGCAGGACGTTCGCGAGAATTCGGGTGAAGTACTACTAGCCCAAGCTCCCGAAGACTGTCCACCTCTACACACGATCATTCCATGGGTGCTAGCGAAGGAAGAAACCGCCAACAAAGTCGGAAGTTCTCCTGCAGCCCATCACACTCTCGAGTGCACCGTTCCAGCGAATTGGAATGCATCTACTTGGACCTTTTCACCGTCGATTCAGGGGAACCGTTGGATAATCGTGGCAACTGCTTATATCACCCGGTATGCTGAGAAAAATGCACTCCCTCCGCGAATCGCTGTGGAAGCAGCCAAGTTCTTCATCGAGTCCATCGTCCTCCGACACGGCGCCCCCCAAGTCCTGATTACGGACCGAGGCTCATTGTTCATGGAGCAACTGACTCAAGAGATACTCCGCCTGAGTCACACCGAGAACCGCGGAACCACGGCATAACACCGGCAGACCAACGGGCTGACGGAGCGATTAAATAATACCATCGCCGACATGATCTCGATATATGTACGTGGACGTGAAACTCAAGACGTGGGATGAGGTGTTGCCCTATGTCACGTTTCAGTACATCACGGCGGTTCAAGAGACCGCTGGGATTACACCTTTTCAGCTGGTGCACGGCAGAAAGATGACGACGATGCTCAACGCCATGCCGCCCCACGACCCGGCGGAAGACGGCACCGACGACGCCCATCTCGTCACCCAACGGCAGATGAGGTGCTTTAGCTAGCCTGCCTTCGGATAAAGGACCAACAACGTGTCGACGCTGGCCGGTACGACGTTCGTCGTCGCGACGTGGACGTGGAGTGGAGTTCCATCCCGGAAACAGAGTGTAGGTGTGAGCGCCCATTCGGCGCCGCGGCCTCAGCGAGAAACTGTTAGAACGCTACTTTAAACCCTACGAAATAATTTGCCGCCTTGGGGACTTGAACTACGATGTCTCCTCTAAGGAACCTGACCTTTAGGACGCAACCAGCCATGATTCGAAGTGGTTCACGTCGTTCAACTTAAGGCGTTCTACGCGCGTTAGGACTGTGACGCCGCATGCGTATTTCGTATTACCGTATTTGTTTTTCTTAGCTATTATTTGTTTTTCTTTCGTGTAACTTTGGGCCGATACGCATTTCAAAGGGGGGATAATGCCGCGCACAGGGCCGAGCAAGCAACGCTCGGTCACGGACTTCCAAAAGATTCGTGTTTAGTCTTACTCGATACGAAAATTTTATTTTTTTGTCCCGCTTTCTTCTTCTCGAAAGTGCCTGTTCATTATTACCCCAAACGCTCGACGCTCGCACCTTCTGGGCAAAAGTTTCAAGTTGCCGACGCGAACTAGATAGGAAGCTCCGTCGGACCTTGTCGAGTCAGTCCTCGCTCTCGCATGATGTTACGCCGCAAAATCGCCACCCACTTTGCTACTGTCTCGACGCTCGTTCTTTACCTTGCTTTGCACAAGTTCGACTATTAAACCTCTAGTTTGTAGCAGGATTTTCGCCGCTCCTCTTCTTATCATTCGTAAACAATATTTAACATCTGCAGTTGAAGCAATTCAAAAATAGATCCGTTCGCTTCATACTTACCAACTATCGTCGCAATACCAGCGTAAGACCTCCAATATATTGTTTTGAACCTGCCTACCTTTGCTTCACGTAAAAACACTTTCGCGTCTGTATTTGTTACATCATATGCTCCATTACGTAAAATCTACTATAGCTCAGTTCTTCATATCATCGCGTCTAGATCATCAATGTAAGATAGGTATACCATTGTGTAAAACTACTACTTTTCACATTTCATTCGTGCTCCGAACCACGCTTTCATGAACCGCTTTCAATGTCTGTGGTTAGTTGTCTTTGGCGCCGCCTGTTAAAACTGCCCTAACAATGTCATTGTTTTAGTATGTTTTTATCACCTACTTATTTCCATTCTTAAAATACGTTTTTTTTGTTCGATATACCTGTCACCCCCTCCCCCCTGGAAAGCCCTCGGGACCTTTGAGGGTATTATGAATAAATAAGTAAACCCTAGCTTCACTCTGCGATTCTCTGTTTTGTTCGCTTCCTAATGTAGATTTCAGAATGCTCATTTAAGCATATAAACCTTGCAGGCCTCTTCCTGAAGAGATAACACATTATTCATTTGAACTGAAAAGGAGTGAGACGCACTAAGGACAAAATTTTAAGTACTGAATTTATTTGTGTTATTAATTTTGTTTTAGCTTTACTTTGCAAACACGCTCAAATAGGCAACAAAATTATGTGGTTATGAATTGGGCGGTTCACAGAAAAAGATCCCAACTCCCGGAACCAAACGTCAACCCTGTAAAAACTTATTATTGAGCCATGATCTCAGCAATCAGAGCACGTACTCGTTGACTCGTTGAAAACTGTCTCGTACAGACAATTTTCGACGAGTCGAAAGCGGATATCGCTATCGACTCGGTTGGTGAACGTAAACAATCTAAAACCCAACCACTGTCGAACGGGAACATAAGTATTTACACTAATATGTAATAAACATATTAAAAATCAGTTTAATAATTGAATATAATTAAAACTAGGGAATATTGCCACATGCGTCGCCGAGCGAGCGCGTGCTTGGCTGTCGCGCGAAGGATCCGGGTTCGATTCCAGGGGGCGGAATCATCTTTTATTTATTCTTTCTACTTGGCGTTCTCGTACTTTCGAGAACCTTCTCGTCCGATCCAGTTACGAATGTTCTACGAGCCGAACGTTCTAGGCCGAAGGTTCCAGAGACATACGCGTGTACAAAAGGTGCTCCGTGTGGCGAGCCGGAATCAGTCTCGCCCCAGCGATCGATCCTGCTGTTACGCCGCCATCGACACCCGCGACGCTCAATTGGTTTCTTCTGTTTCTATTCTGTTTTGGGCACAAGTTCGCCAGATTAAACGTTTATTTACTCCTCTTTATTTATTGTTCTTTGGCCACCACCCGTGACAATATTTTGTTACACAGGCTGTTCCCGAGCACCATTCGGGCGTATAAAATTGCATAAATCAGTCAATAAACGAATTGCAATGAAACCTTTTGGTACACCAGCAATTGCAACGTGATGCGTGGCGATGGAAGTGTGAATGCATTACCTTCTCCATGGGAGCATTGCACAATTTTCTCTGAAATGTCGCCGTGCATACAGTTCGACAGTGAAATGCCTTCATTATTCTATTAATACCCAATTCCTAGCCATTTACGTAGCCCCGTCCATACGCCGCTGTACGGGAGAGAGGGTTGCGTTAGCACACCCCTTCCCCCTACGCGCGTCGCTATGCCATTGGTTGCTCGCGAGATGACATCAAACCAAGAGCTGCGCTCCTTTGCTGACTCTCTTTTCATGACTTTGCTCCCCTGTGACCAGCAGCAAGAGGAATGAGCAATGGCCCTGCTGGGTTTACATATACTAAAGCTACCGCTTTAATAGTTAGGCTTAAAAGGGCCCTGCAAGGACGTTTTTACTGGTTTTTAATTTGCACCGAACATGAGCACACTGAACGTAGTAACTTAACAAACCTTTTCTTTTATCGAAATTCGCTTTATTTTAAAAGTTATAGGCAAATTAAAATTACAAAACCAAGCAAAAATAACCTCCTTCATGACGTTCTTGGTTGCTTGAGTGGCCGTGAACTAGAGGAGGACTAGTGAGCTCAGCGTGCGGTCACGGCTGCCGCACTCCGTGTCGACGGCTGGTGAGGGCGCCACTAAAGCATGTTCTGGATAAACTGTATGAAGCGGGCAGCCAGGGCGGCTCGCATTGCATTTGCTGCGTGATTAAACACTAATTCGGCATAACACTTCATTGGCCACAAACAACAGCAAAGACGGGGTAAAGATAAGTTCAGAACGGGAGCCACTTCGCGCTGCCATACCGCCAAAGGGCCAAAGTTGCTCGCCGAAGGCCTTCGGAACGCTCGGAACCGGTCGGATCCTCGACTGCAGCGCCGCCGCGTACATCCGAGACATTTCTACGCTCGCCGCCCATCGGAGCCTGATCCCACTACACCTTTGTAGTATGCCCCGCCTTTTTCACCGCTTGGTGGCGGGTATGTCGACGGGTCATTTCTTGTTTCCGTACTTTATAAACTGCATTTGTTTCTTTTCTGATCTAAAATGCCTAACAAGAACTACTTTTATACATAATTGAAACGGCTCGCGCCACTTATATTTTGTATTTCGACTAAAAAGAACCTTTTAGCGACTCTGACCCGTAGTAAGCCCAGGACCAAAGACGTAACATTTCGCGCGCTTTCGGTGACGCGGGTCGCCCCCATAGGTGGAGGAGGTTTCCGCGTCGTCTGGTTAAAATATGACGCACTGGTATTTAGTTACTCTCTCCGTGCTCGCTGGCTTGCCCAAACTCCAAGAGACGTGGAAACTGCATAAAAGCTAGACGCTTAAATATGATTGCAGGGCCCCTTTAATTTAGGCTTCACTTCCATTAGACTGGAGAGCAGAGCTCGCCAGTAGGTTGGTATCTGTTATAAACAAGAACGTAGAATAATTTTTCAACTGTTAATTAAATCAATCATAGATGGCATATGGGGGGGGGGGGGGGTTTCAGCGACCCGAAAGATTTTGTTGATATCATAGTTTTTTTTTAAACTTCTGGTGATGAGTTTTTTGTTTTCTTTATCAGACGTCAGTGTGGGACCTGTGAACGGATTCATGAGGGTGCGCTTTCGGGAGGTTGCTTTGTTTTGAAGTGTCACCTGCACCATTGTTTTGTGCGAGAGTAGGTCTTTACCGCGGTTCTAGCTGACAAAGACGCGTCCAAATTCCGGGAGACACGTGTGTGTGAGAGATGGTAGATAAATGGCTGCGTCAATTAAGTGTACTAGCTGTGTTTAAGACGTTTTGTGTTTGTCCCCTTCTTCGTCCGTCGTCTCCGGTTCTTCAAATATGTGTTAAATTCCATGTTTGCATATTCGTCAACCGACCTTACCAAAGTTCTGAAAAATGTAAATTCGGCCACCATGAATCAAACCTTGAGGTGTTTTTTTACCAAGAACTAAAGTTGACTCAATAGGACGTGCATAATATAAGAAACACGGAAAATATAAACGGAGGACTTTCGTGATATTCCCTGAAAGGGTGTCTTTTTCCTTAAGCTAAGAAGGACCTTTCAAGTATCGCGTGGGAAAACAATTCGCGATATCATTGATGCAAACACATCTCTAAATATTTGTAATAAACCTCCGATAGGAAGAAGCACACATGTTTTAGTGAAAAAAAGGTGCGCCCGTGGAAGTGTTTGTGTATTTAGTGTATTTTCCGTCTATAGTCCGTAGACTGTGAATGTTTAGTATTTAAAAATCCGTGGTGCAGACAATTTGCAGGTGCGGAGTATACAATGATTTTTTTTTTTGAGTTCGTTCACTACGATAAGGCGTGACTGATTTTGGGAGCGATAAATTAGGTCAATGATGGTTTTCGTATGGTACAAGCTTCTCTGTGTGATCATAAGGCAGGCAGTTTGAACGTGTGCTCTATTGAGGAAATAGTTTACCTGGGGAAAATCCGGTAGTCACAAGTGTTGTCATCCGAGGATGTTTGGCTCGTTTCACATCGTTCAGTCATTTTGTCAAACTATTACAAGCTTTTATTCAACGCGAAGCTAAATGATATTAATAGAATACAATCGAGGCATTTGTAAACATATGTATCATCAGAGGGATATCAAGGGTAGTATGACAGTGAAAAGAGCAATGACACGAGCTGGCTGTGTCCTGAGTAATTCCCTAAGAGACGTCGGAAAGAGATAATTTAATACTCTTATTATCGGCAAACAACAATCGCTTTTATAAAAACAAAGCGAAACTTTATAATTTTTCGATACCGATGACACTGTGCTGAAAGTTTCAAAAAGCCTTCGTTTAAATATTTACATTAATCTTAATTATAACATCCATATGATGCATGTTGTTAAGTATTGGCATATTAATGATACAACACGTTTTCTTTTTGTTTTGTCAACAAACATTTTGCCTAAAACCGGGGTGATGGAAGTGAATATGAAACGAAATTTAGGAAATCCTAAAGTGCGTTTAAAAAGAACAAAATAAAAATTAGGATACGAATTCAACAGTGAATTGACTGATGGTTTTGAGGCTGATTTATTCGGACTCAACTTATGAACCGGAATGATCCTGCCGCGCTGTTAGCTCGATCCGATATCCGCAAGAAACAATCTGTACGTTATGACTCTTTGCCAAATGTGGTCAGCACTTTGACGGGTTCATTGTAAGCAATCGACTGGAAATTTCAATGGTGGCGTTCTCAAGTGCCAATAAAGTCACAGGACCATGCTTGTAGCCTACTACGAGCACGGATGTGCAATCGGTGACAATCGGAAAGTCTCCTGATCACATATGACGCACGACGTCAATTCCTTCCCATCATTCTCGCAGAGACAAAAGTGTCTCTACTCTGAGGTTCGACTCGGAGATCGATACTTTAGATTTGGTATCCTAGGAAAGTTGTTATCGTCTGTCGCTTGTTGACATAGATTTGTATCTACGTCAAAATCGAGTGGATTTTCTTAGAATGCTGTGTCAGCATTTCTTTTCTTTAACGCGGCGGTTTCGGTTCCTTTTATTTATGTTTTAGTTCGTTGTAAGGGCCGGATATCAATAATCTTTGAAAGCGGCGTCTCGAAGCTCGCCAGTAATCTTCAAAGATTATATACGACGTGTTGAGTAAATAAGCTGCAAGGCTCGGGTAGTGTTTCCAATGATTGCATCATCCCAGCTATACAATGGGAAGCCGGTATATAATATTCTTGATTTACCACTACAGCGGAGTACAGCCAATGCTAAGGACCAACAAGTCTAATGATGAGCCATCTAGAATCTGCGTAGCATACTGGTTTGACAAATATTTCGGCCAAAATCGCTGCGCAGACTCTCGCTGCAATGTGACAACAATTGGTATCGCTTTGTACTGCGTTTCTGCGGGACATGCATCATATCGACGTTGGGGCTTTTCTCGCACGTTCCGCAGACCACGAACCCGTCTGCGAACTTGTCGGGGAACGCCGCTGAAAGCAGTCCCGCGAAGCGTTCCTTCACAGCGGCCACATTCGACTGGAACAAAAGGCGGTCGCACACGCTACAGGCCTCGCCGAACGAATCGTCGATAAATTGCTTTGGAAAGAACAGGGTGTCACAAAAGAAAATTTACACGGTCTTTTTTACCGGAAAAATAAACTAGGCATCGCCGAACGCTCATTCTCCGCCCAAAGGTAGAGCTAGAGGTCACAACCAGATACCAAAGTTTCAGCCCGATCCGATAACTTAATCAAAAGTTATAAGTGATTTTCTAAAAATTTCAATGGGAAAATGGAGCCTATTTTTGCCCGTTTTCGGTTTCTGGCGCCATAGAGCCCCATGTGTTCGAAAACTCCGTCGGCCGCCATTTTCCCATTGAAATTTTCAGAAAATCAGTTATAACTTTTGATTAAGTTATTGGATCGGGCTGAGACTTTGACATCTGGTTGTGACCTCTAGCGCTACCTTTGGGCGGAGAATGAGCGTTCGGCGATGCCTAGTTTATTTTTGCGGTAAAAAAGACAGTGTAAATTTTCTTTTGTGACACCCTGTACTTCTGGGCCGACATCTACAGACACAATGAAACTTAACAGGGGCGCGCCTCTGCGTGTTTTTTTTTTCTTTTTTTTTTAAGGGGCGCTGGCTTAGCGGCTAGAGATACACATAATTGGACACGTGACGGCAGGCTCATCGCAATGTACGCTAGCTCTTTAAATAAGATTATGCGAAACATTTCGTTCTTATGTTTTAGCCTGTCTATACGCTTCACATTTTATTACACCACTCGTTTCCAAAACAAAATAAGAATATAGAACCGTTCCGATTACTGCATAAGCAAAACATAACACGCACGCAAATAAAAAAAAGGGCAGCGACATTTCTTTTTTTGTTTTGGCGTTATCCGACGTGACACCTAAACTGGGGGTTACTGCGCTTCCCCAGCTCATTAAGATGGTCCCGTCGCCACGTGACCAAGTGTTCTGTGTCAACTTTGGCCAGCCTAGCGTCCCGCCGAAGAAAGAAAAAAACACAAAGAAAAAGCACGGTCGCGCGCTCTAGTTCAGTTTGATTTTGAATGTACGTACGTTTGTACTCGGTTAGTGGCGTAATTCCGTTGCCAATTTCTCACCTTGCCGGCTAGGCGTCCCGCTCGAGTTTTAGCTAAAGTTGCTGCGCTTCGTCCGTTTTGCCGGACGTTCTTGCCTTCTCCGCGTCCCATTTGCGTTGAAGCAGACGTTTACGTTCTTCGTCCGTTTTACGAGACGTCTTCATCTTAGTGGCGCAAAACTATCGATAGTACTATCGATAGTATCGATAGTCGCCAGAAATCTGACTATCGATGGTAAAAAAACTATCCATAGTACTATCGATAGTCGACTATCGAAAACTATTGAAAGTACTATCGATAGTTGATTATCGAAAAGCTATGGACAGCACTAGCGATAGTCGACTATCGGAAAATTATCATTAATCGACTATCGGAAAACTATCGAGTATCGTAAACCTATCGATAGTACTGTCGACGGTTTACTGTCGATAGTTTTGCGACACTAGTAGTTTGCGTCGCTCCCCTCTTCTTTTTCCCGCTTTATTTATTTATTAATTTTTTTTTTTTCAAATGGAACACCAACTAGCCCAAGCACTTACCATCCCAACTTTGGTTCAGGTTTCAGTGATGACGAAGACGGGAGTTTGGGCAAAGAGAGGAGGAAGAGAGCCGAGCGGCGCTGCGGCAACTATGTTCGCTCCAGTGGTGCAAAACTATCGATAGCCGCCGGAAATCTTACTATCGATAGTAAAAAAAAAAAAAAAAAAAAACTATCGATAATACTATCGATTGTACTATCGATAGTCGACTATCGAAAAACTATCGAAAAACCATCGATAGTACTACGACACTATCGATAGTTTTGGAAAAAAACATCGACAGTATCGATAGTCAATTTATCTATAGTTTCGCATCACTACTTCATCTGCTTCGCCTCTCGATCGCGTTGCAGTCGAAGTTACAGTTCGAGGGTCTTTAGCCTGCCTTTCTTGTTGTTTCGTGCTTCTCCGTCTTTGCGCAGACATGTCTCACTTGACTGTGCGGTCTCCTCGGCACGTCGCTGTGGCTCCCGCACTTCGGAGGCATGATTGCAACAACTGAACAAGCTCCTTTGCCGCGGAGTGAAGGCGCGGTGGTTGACGCAGTGTCTCCGTAGCGGCGAATGGTGGCTTCCTTGGTTAGAAAACGGAGGACAGACGCGAAAGTGCAGAGCGTTTGCACAGATATGCTATCGTATTATTATTATAGACGTTCATTTTGGGAATGTATGTGCCAAACCAGTGGGGAGGGTAAACGGCATGCCCATGTTGAGGACAAAAACATTATTTTAACCACCTTCGAATGTTGTTTTTTGATGAAGCCGATGCTTTCCTTGCTCCACGCCTTCTCCGCAGTAAGCCTACGTCATACTGCGGGTGCCTCGACCGGAATCGGAACTCGCCAACCTGGGTCCGGTATAGGCCAGCGCCTTGTACGGGAGCCACCGAGGTGGCTATTATTGAAAAAAAACAACAACAAGAAAACAGCACAACTCAAAAGACAAAGATTCGTAGAAGTACACAGGACAAGCGCTGATTGGCAACTGACGTTTGGTGAACAAGAAGGAATAAAGAAAAACAAATTAGACTCGTTGTTTACCAAATTTTGTATGATTCACCTGGACGTTTTGCCTTGTTTTTTGCCAAATTCTTCGTGATTCGGCCTTTTTATTATCTTGCACGTAAATTCTAATTTGTTTAGCTATACATTTGTGAAAAAAAGTTAGCTTCGAACTTTTATTATTCATAATTTTGATATAATGTAAACACCTTCTTTTTTATGAATGTTGTTTCTTTTGAGACCTTTCCTGTTTTTTCCCCCAATTAAGCTTTCAGTGTGCTCTTCTTGCGTGTCCTTGTATCCCCGCGTGTCTCCACCATCGCCGTGGAAGTGTCGTACGTTGTGAACGAAGGCTGGGATTGTCGACGCGCCAAATTCACCGTGTGTTTCCTAGGGGCGTACCGGCAATATCAGATGTCGCATATCATCGCGCATGTTCACGTTCTGCTTTACGTTAAATAGTCTAAAAATACCGCTTGAGCGATTAGGTGCTATCAATGGACCTGCGGGTCAAGTTGGAACGCCGATCTTAACCGTCGGTCTTATCCCACGGGCCAATGCAACCGCCGCCTGCACTCTCCTACTGTCCCCTTCTCGAGAGCGAATGAGTTCTCGGTGAAGGGCTGAGCAGTCTTGAAATATGACGAAATGTACGTATATTTACAGTTTGGTACATTAACATAAAACGCAATTTAAAAAAAAAAGGACCGATGTGTTTCTAGGCATATTTTCTTTTTTTGTTATGTAGCCGGGGAGTTTTCCGTCGACAGTGGGCTTGTGGCCGAGAAACTTGTTTTCTAAATCGCCACGGCGTAGCTAGCCGTACAGAACACCTGCCGCAAAACGCGGGTTTGACCTCATTCATGTTGACCGAAATGCGTTTTCTGTGCCCGTGAAGCAGCGCTTCCAGCTGAGTCAATACCTTCTTTGCAGAGATTAATTCAATGTGTCCATTGCAGTCGCACACGAGCCGCGTAAAAACAAATACAGCGACAAAAAAAAACTGGAGCTTCTCGCGCCATTCTACGGCTTGCCTTGCGGGGAGGCTTCTAGAAAACGTAGCTGAGTGGGTTGTATTATCGGCCGTAGCAAATCATTACGGCATGAATGTTTAATTTTTACTAAGAATCATCCCTTGTGCTCTTGCAAATACCTTGTGACAATGATATTACTGAGAAGAAATTAAAAGAAAAAAAAACACCTTGGAACATTATGTATTGCTTAGATCGAGCAAATCCGTACCTCAGAAAACGACGAGTATATAATGTGAAAGCGCAGATTTCAGAAGTAGTAATCGGGGTTTCTGCTGATGGTCCGTATATGGTGTGCAGGAGTATGCGCTCGTTGTATACGTTGAGCTGATATTTGTGGTACGCATAATATACGCAAATCGGTGTATGATAAAGATGTCCGAAGAAGAGTGTCGAACCGAAAGTTTTATTGGTTCGGTTCGGGTTCACGGCTTTCGGTTCAGTTCCGGTTCACATCCGGGTAGCAAATATTGCGGGTTACACCGGCTGGAACCGGTTTAAACTGCTAAATTGTGAATATATTTTCAGTGTTGTTTTGGCGAAGGGCACTATTTCCGTCGTGAAATAAAAAAAAAAATATTGTCTCTTATCGTTCGTATAATCCACTTTTATTTTCAGGTACAAAAAATAAGAAATTGCGTTATTAAATTTTGATGCAACAATGAACTAATATTTATATTAACGCACAAACGTCGTGTTTATACTACTCAACATGCATTCGTTTACACCAGTCGCCTTTATTTTACTTTAATCGAAACGTTGTTACGAAGTGCGGTAGGTCACCTAAAATACCTGTGATCGCCACAACTTTAGGTTGCAGTATTAAAAGTCGAATCGTGGTTGTGCTCCTGAACTAAGAAATTAATTACACTTCATACAGTCATGAAATGGGCACGTTGTCGCCACGGATATTGCGAAAGATGGTTATACGGTTTACGAAACACGGTTCACAATATATTCGGGGTGCGGCCGAAAGGAGCAACACATTTGCAAAATTCGATTGCCAAAGGTACATGCCGGAAATTGAGCAGAGGAACGGAGTTTCGCAAAAAACTTTGTATCTATTTTCAGAGCTCAATTCTGGGGTAGTGATTTATTAAAAATAGAGATATACATAGAGATGTAATGATATTCCTAATTATTCATAAATAAGGCGAAGGAGTGACAAAGTTTCTTATAATCCTTACATAAATCACATTTGGATATCAGCTTGCATGAGCTGGAAACGTCGCGCGATACTGTCTCGGGTGGCTGTTATATTCGGTTTTACGTGCACTTGCTTTGGGCCCCCTCTTTACAACTCTGTGTTTTATCAGTCGTAGGCTCTAACATTTGATTAGACTGCCGTATATAATACCGAGACTGCTATATATACTGCTCAACTTTACGATTTGAACATCTACGTTTATTACAGTTGCGAACATCGCATTTAACCAAGAAACTGAACTGTTTAACATGGTTTTTACGTTACGTCATTGCACTATATGCTGGTGGTCATTGCGATTCGTTCCTTCTGAAAAAAAAAATCAAATCCGGTGGTGCAAGTGCACGTTGCAAAAGGTTTGAGCTCAGTGGAGGCCATCGACTATTTGAGAGACAAATTATTCTTGCTTGGTGCAGCTTCGCGCGGAACGGCGCGAGCGGCTGACACCACGAAATTGATATTTTGGCAAGTATGTTTTTGTAAACAATCTATTTTCTTTGGCCACGCTTTCTGGACTGTGCCAAACATTTGGTGCAAAAAACGTTTTACGACCCACTATTTTTGTTTTTAAAACTCCCCCTCCATTCTTTTTATAATTTTTGTTGCTCCTTCAGATAATACTATTTATTCCCCGAGGAAAATTCCTCCTCCGTTTGGAGGAGTTTGTTCGACAATAATATTTGTGTCACTTTTTAACAGTAATCCTCCATTTAATTTGTTTTGCATCCAAAACTGCGAAGTTTAAACAAGATACGGAAGTGGTGGAAACTCGGGGAAGCACTTGTGAGCGACTCTCCCGTGAGACTTAGAGCGGCTACCAACGTTCGACTGTCCCACTGTGGCACCAAAGATCTTCTTCTCGTCTATCCCTCCCATATATTGTAGTTATTTGTAACAGCGGATTAACAAGAAAGATTTAGTCGTTTCGTCGCTTATATTCTCGTGGCAGTTCAGAAAAAAAAAAAAAAAAGGTTTGGGTGCCTCAATGATGTGTATACGTAAAATATGTCGTGTAACACTTTTTATATTTTCGGGAAGTGCCGCCAACAACAAAGCCCTGACGTTGATATCTTGCAAAAACACACAAACATTTGTTTTCTTGGAGCAACAACAAATGCAGAAAAAATAAAGGAAATAAACTGCTTTACCTTCCTCTACTCGCAATTAGAACAAGTGGTCACATGATCTGACGCTAATTATATAGCGTCAGTGTTCATCATATTCATTCACTGAGGTTGTTGAAGCATAGAGCATAATTTGAGATTTATATAGACGCTTTCCGACAGCTGCGCATGGGCGCCGCCATAACCGACCTTCAATTTTTTGTTTTCTCTTATTGCGTTCGCTTCACTTCACCACTGCCACAGCAGGACAGGTTATTGCCGCTTTAAGTGCTACTGTGTACTTCTCCCCAGCATAGGCCTTTGTGGAGGATCGTCAACGCCCGCTTCAGTGGCTCGGCATCTCGGTAAGACAAGAGAAGGTCGGCAATGGCGGCTCAACCTGGCGCGCGGCGTGTAAAGCGTCTATATTGTTAGAGTTTATCTTTGATTGCACACGGGCCATTGCCCCGATCGAGTAAGTCACTGTGTCACGTGGCTCGTAGTGCGAAGTCGTGATATCATGGGACTTCACAGTGTCAACAGCGCTAATAAATCTACCGACGTGCTCACTTTAGATCGATTTGACGCAGTGAGCAACGTGACTACGTCACGTTACGTCACGGGACCACGTCATGTGAAAAAACTTGACAGCATTTCTTGACACAATGACGTTACGTGACGAGTAATCATAGTGCCGATAAAAAAAAACGCATTTAAAACTCACGATTTCTCATACATTGCAGTTATGGGTATGAAAATTTGATCAATTGATAGAAATACTGCTGCCAAAATGTTTTATTCTCAAGTATTCATTTTGGGATCTAAAAAATTACTTCGAACCGTTTTGAACCGGCTACCGTTATATTTTGCTTTACTTCCGACTCAGTTCTGGTTCGGCTAAAATAACGGTTCGGAGGCGGTTTTTGGTTCGGTTCGGTTTTGTTTCGACACTCTGACCCAAAGTGCAACATGACGCGAGAAAGCAAAAATATGTTTGTGGCGTATGTATTGGGCGGTTCCCTGCGCTACCTAGCCTAGCGACTTGCAATTTGCTCTGCTTGACCCCGCCATCTGGTGGTAAGCAATCTAATATTCTTTCACACTTCGCGATACGTAATTTCTACACTCTAAAAAAAGGGTGTCATGGGGTACACCCGTGGGGGGTGTAAGTGCTTGTCGCATATACTGCACCCTTTGAGGGAATACTTGTACATCCCAAATATGGGAGTATGTGTGCACCCGTTGGTGTGGTGCAGATGTACACCTCTTTCAACAGAAATCTCCGTCGAAGGGAACACAGGTGCACCCCATTCAATGGTGTACGGCTACACCTCTTTCTACACCCAAAGAAATAAAAGGAAACACAGATGCACCCCATTCGAAGGTGTACCATTGCACCGCTTCATAAACCCGCCTCACTCAAAGGGAACGCAAAGGCACCCCACTCAATAGTGTACCATTACTCCCTTCCTAGACCTTCCGCCCTCAAAGGGAACACAGGAGCACCCCGTTCAATGATGTACTGCTAGACCTCTTTCTACAACCACTGAATTCGAAGGGAACACATATGCGCTGATTCAAAGGTGCATGGTCACACCACTTTATGCACCCGCTTCATAACTAACTTCATAAACTTATTTAAGACAACAAGGAAACCCTTAAAAAGTGTATGCGCCCCAGTGATTGCAAAAAGGCAGGTAAATGGACACACGGAATTGTTTTCAAATCTCATAGAAGTTTATTGGACAGCCTACTCCGTAAAAAAGTACAAACTTGCAAGCAATCTGTTATATGTTAAGAGGTACGAAGAAGCTGTTCCACAACTGAGAAGATTACTAAGCAAACAAGAACCGAGGGTGAGTCTTAGGTAGTGTCTATTCTCCCAGCAGCCGGCAGAATTATTTCCAAGAAATTCCACCGGCAGTCGCCATTCATTCATCGAACGACGTGTCATCGACAGCTCAGATTAGCGTTCCTATATTAGCTTCTCTTTTTTTTTTCTTGTAATGAGCCGCCCCAAAATGTATCCGCGATGTGACGTGTACGGGTGGAACAGGTGGGTTAACACTTTTTTAATGAGCCTCCGTAGACTGTGGCCACGAAGCGGCGTGAACGGGTGGGCTGGGTCGGTGAGCACGCGCCTCAGAGATACACGCGCGACAAAATGTCCCTACAGTGTGCATTTCGCGTAACGAGTGACGATGAAACGTTAGTGTCGATCAAACATGTACAAATTACTCAAAAAGGGTAGTTAAGTTACGTTACTGAGTCTCGACGCCAAAAGTAATTGGAGCAGAGTAGAAATTACGCATTTGTAACAGTAATTGAGTAAACCACTAACTACTGCAAAAAGTAGCGAGTTACTTTGAAGTTACTTTCGAAGTTGCTTTTTTTATACTTTTGTGGAAGCAAAATGAACAGCACTTTTGATCCGTGAAAAACTCTGGGAGCCTAAAAAAAATGCAGTCATTTTACGGCTTGCGTTTTCACCAAAATAGTTTATTCGCTCGCAGAAGCAATTGACTTTCAAAGTTCTTGATAGGAGAGGTTTCCCATTTTCCTTCTAAGACGGGCCCAACCAAGCTAAAAAGACGTTCCACCTATGCGCTGGATGGAACGGCCGCGTTGAATTGGAGAAACAGGGTGTGCACGGTCGGGCAAGCGAGTGTCGGCATCTAAGATGCCCATGACGAAACATGTGAGGTTTGCCTCAGCTAGAGGGGTCTTTCATAACAAACTCTCCTCTTTTTTTTCTTCTGCAAGTTGAGTTTGGAATGACGGGCCCCTCTTTATTCCCATGACGTTCGGAGAGTACGCTGAGCAAGTGCACAAAAAGAAATTGGCTTGCTTTGTAGGTTTATACAGCCTGATGGAGATACACCTCAACGGGTGCTCGGTCTCTTAGCTGTAGATGAGAAAATTTAGCCAGTGCAGTGCAACCGCTAACCTGGGGATTTTAACGTGCATCACGCAGTAGCGAATACACGAATTCGTGGCGGTACGAAACTCATCCAGACCGAAACGGGCGGGGCGGGGGGGGGGGGGCGGGGGGGGGGGGGGGTCGAACCAGGAGGTTCCCAGCGCAATCTTTCGCTCCACCTCCGAGTTGAGACGCGCTAGGAGCAAGTGCATCTGACCGTAAAGTGTTCAGGTCTCGCGCACGACTATGAGATTATCCGGACGAATGGATATCCCAAGGGTGAACTCGCCAATCCTCGCCGCCGACTACGATATCCTGACGCGCCTGACACCCCTGACGAGTAAATCGTTTTGAACAAAGAGGAGGTCTCTTAGGCTTAGAAGGTCGGAAGGATGCGAAGGATTACGTGAACAACCATCGTCGCTCGTACAGTTGCAGCTGGAAGCGGAAACGTGCTCCCATGAACAGATTATCTGTGTCTGCGTTTGTGCGCGGGGGAGGCCGGCTTTGCAAAGGCGTATTCGCTGACAACGAGGCGACCATGGGAACAGGCGCCCAGCTGCGAGGTCATTCCAGTGGCGTCTCCCGTGGAATTCCAAACGGCTTGAGGCAAAACTCACTAAAGGCAAACAACTTGAAAACAACAACAACAACATGAGTCTTCCGCGGTTGCAGCTGGAGGAGCGCGCCGGCGTGCATTACAGGATTAGGTCAATACCCGACCAAGGCTTGTTAAGCATCTCTTCCTGTGTTCGTGCGCGCCGGTGTTATGTTTTCGCTGCTCGTCTCCACCTTGACCCAAGGACGCCTGTGATGCAGTTTCTATGGCTGCCGAGTATAAATGCGTGGGAACGGAATGTGAGGGGCCCCTTGTTCGGGAATGCCACTTCATCCGCCGGCGTCTTATTTATTTCTGCGCTGTGCGCCTGCGTCTGGTGTATCTTATCTCTATATTGTCACGAATGCCCAGGCAAGGAAACAAAGAATAACTGAAAAATCTGAAAGGTTAATGAGGCGAACTTGTGCCCAAAATAAAAAGGAAACAGAAGAAAACAGCAGAGCGTCGCGGGCTTCGAAGTCGGCGTAACAGCAGAGTCGAACGCTGGGGCGAGACTGACTGCGGATTGCCACGCGGAGCCCCTTATGTGCACGCGTTGGCTTCTAGAACAATCGACATAGAAGGTTCGGCGACTAGAACATTCGTACCTCGAACAAGCAACAAAGTTCTCGAATGTACCAGAACACTCATTTGCAAGAATAAATAAAAGACGGGTCGCTCATAGGAATTGAACCCTGGCTCTTCGCGTGGGACGCAAGCACGATAACCGTTAGGCCACGGCCGCGCTGCCTACTTGGCCAGTTGCGCGCGCGGCATTACTCCCCCTTTTAAAAAGTGCATCGTCTTGATGCAATACGAAACACAGCAAATAAAAAGAACGGCAAATAAGGAGCCATTTGGCACACGTAAGGTCCACAGTCCTATCGAGCGTAGTACGGCTTCAGACGCACGACGTGGACAACTTCAGGTCTTGGCGGGCGCCATGATGATGTTCTCGTTCCGTCGGGCATCACCTCGTTGTTCAGCTCCCCGAGGCGACGAAGTATCTTGTATGGTCCAAAGTACCGTTTCAGCAGTTTCTCACTGAGGCCGCTGCGACAGATGGGCCTCCACACCCACACCTTGTCTCCGGGCTGGAAGTGGACGCCCCTTCAACGAAGGTTGTTGCGGCCCGCGTCGACGCGTTGCTGGTCTTAAATCAGGAGTCGGGCGAGCTGGCGGACTTTTTCGGCCCGTGACGCAACCACTTGGGCGTCGTCGCATTCATTGTCAGCTGGCTCATTGGGCAGCATCGCGTCCAACATGGTCGTTACTTTCCGGCCATGAACCAGCTGGAAAGGTGTGAATCCAGTGGTCTCTTGCACCGCCGTATTGTAGGCGAACTTGACATAGTGCAAAACCTCGTCCCACGTCTTGTGCTCTAACGTTGACGTACTTAGAGATCATGCCGTGGATTGTCTTGTTGAGATCGCTCCGTCAGCTCATTGGTCTGTGGGTGTGCGCAGTGGCACGACGATGGCTGGTGTGACTGAGCCGGAGGATTTTTCGGGTCAGCTGTGCCATGAACGATGATCCGCGATCTGCAATCAGAACTTCGGGAGCGCCGTGCCGGAGGACAATGGACTCGATGAAAACTTGGCGACTTCAACAGCAGTCCCTGAAGGAATGGGCTTTCGTTTCTGCGTACCGCGTGAGATAATCTGTGGCGACGATTATCCACCGGTTTCCCAGGGTCGACGGCAAAAAGGACCAAGTAGATCCATTCCGATCTGCTGGAACGATGCAAATGGCGTAGGAATCGGCTGCAGGAGACCTGCCGGCTTCGCCGGCGGTTTCTTGCGTCGCTGGCACTCGTGGCAGGATCGGGTGTACAGGTGGACGGTTTTGGGGAGCTTGGGTCAGTAATACTTTTCACGAATACGGGCCAGTGTCCGGCTGTAACCGAGGTGTCCCGACGTATGGTCGTCGTGACATGCTTGAAAGATCTCTCTCGAAGGTCGGCCGGGATTACCAGCAGCCACGGCGAGTTGTTGTTCCTGAAGTTCTCTTTGTAGAGCATACTTTTGTCGAATGGCGATGGTCGGCAGGGGTTCGTGAGAAAACACGGGGTACGGTACTCCCGCGCCCTTCCAGGTGCTTATATATTGCGCGCAGCTCAGGATCGTCTCGTTGACGTCGGGCCAGGTCGTCGGTGGTCACTGTTCCTAGGAAGCACTCGTCATCATTGTCGTCGCTGCTGCCTTAAGAAGTTTTGGACAGGGGCCCTGGACAGGCAGTCGGCGTCGCTGTGCTTGTGGCCTGACTTGTAGACTACTGTCATGTTGAACTCTTGTAGTCGGAGACTCCATCGAGCGAGGCGTCCTGAGGGGTCCTTGAGGTTCGCAAGCCAGCAGAGCGAGTGATGGTCTGTGACTACGCGGAACGGGCTCCCGTACAAGTTCGGGCGGAACTTCGGGGTTGCCCAGACGACCGCAAGACATTCTTTTTTAGTCGTGGAGTAATTTCCCTCCGATTTGGACAGCGTCCGACTTGCGTAGGCGATGACTCGCTCGGTGCCTTCTTGCACTTAAACGTGAACCGCTCCGAGTCCTGCATTACTAGCGTCCGTGTGAATCTTGGTTTCCGCATCCTGATCAAAGTGTCCAAGGACAGGAGGAGTCTGGAGTCTTTGCTTCAGCTCGTCGAATGCCTGCGGCCCATTCGAACTTCTCTGCGTCCTTTGTGAGGTTTGTGAGCGGTGCGGAAATCCTTGCGAAATCCCGAACGAAGCGTCGATAGTAGGCGAATAGTCCAAGGAATCTTCGCACAGCCTTTTTGTTTGTCGGCGCTGGAAATGCCGCGACGGCGCGAGTCTTCTCGGGGTCTGGGCGGACGCCTTCGCTACTAACCACGTGTCCTAGGAACTTTAGTTCGTCATAAGCGAACCGGAACTTCGACGCCTTGAGGGTGAGCCGGCGGTCTGTATGGCATGGAGAACAGCTCGGAGTCGTCGCAAGTGCTCGTTGAAGTCAGTTGAAAATACAACGACGTCGTCAAGGTAGACGAGACAGTTCTGCCACTTCAGCCCTGCCAGTATTGTGTCCATGACGCGCTGGAAAGTTGCTGGTGCCGTGCATAGTCCGAAGGGCATCACCTTGAACTCGTACAGTCTATCCGGCGTGACGAAGGCTGCACTCTAAAAAAAAGGAGTAGTACTGCCTCCCTTAAAGGAGGAAATCGCGTGTTTCATATATTGCTCTATCAAGGGAGGGAATTTCCTCCTACAAAAAGGGGAGAGAATTTGCTTCCTAAGAAGGGAGGAAAGTTGCCACCTGTTTGCTGGTGGAGAAAAAGTTCGTCCCCTCACAAGGAAGGAAAATTGCCACCTTTTTTTTCTCAATGGAGGAAACTTTCTCCCCTTGTGTAATTTATGTAGCTTTCACCAGAAAGCTACCCCCCCAAAAAAAAAAAAAATCGGAGGAGTGCTAATTTGTTTTAAGTTCCCCCGACTTTTGAACGCTACATGGTAGATACACATACATCACAGAACACGTAGAATACACGGAACACAAGCAGAACACACCACACACAACAGCAACAACGCAGCGACACCGAACCCCCATGATACGCTATGTACACCGAATTCACACTATCTCTATATATGGCAGTCTAATTTTTGAATCCGACTTGGCCGGGGATTGCCATCATTTGTCGCATAAACACGGAGAGGCGGAGTAAATATTACTCATACTAATACATTTGAAATGTCTCTTGGAATAGCTCACATCTCTTAATTTAACACCCTGTGCAAAGCAAATGTAGACCATTAAGCTAATTAACTAAAATTTAATACTCATCATTTTAAAAAGTTCGATGAATCGTGCTGAAATTGCAGTGTTGAAATGCAGTAACTGGTGCTGAATAATGCAATCAAGCTATTGTTTGATTGCAGTGTTCAGTGCCAGTGTAATTTATTTTCAACTTTGGTGGGGTAATGAATTATTTTAATTGTTGCACCAGTATTTTAATGGATTTTTAAAACAAAAATATTGCTGGTTTTAGCGCCACTACAGCCGCGCTCGTTTTGCACACGAGAGGAACCGCGCAATAATAGACTAAATCGGCCGCATAAAAAAATGCGACGGGATATTATTTTTTTTTTTACAAGTGCGTATTTGATATGTAGCAGGAGATGCAGCGTAGCTCAAACTAAAAAAGCAATGGTGAACCGTCGGCTGTGGTGAATCATCCGTTCCTTCAAGCCCGCGGACCGCCCTCCCTGTACTACCCTTTCTTACAAGTGGACTCTTCCCGAATGCATAGTTGACCTTGTTTCCCGGATCCGCTGCTTCGTTCCTTCCCCGAATCGTCATTTCAGTGTCGTTTCTTGTGCGGGGGGTATGGTTTTTGAAAAACGCGTGTTTCCGCAAGCCGGTCGTGGTCTCGATGTTGACGGACTACAACGTGTGTCGGACGCAGCCGCTCGACGCAACGCAGTGCTCGTTCCTATCGCCTGGATATGCTGTTCTGTTTTACACAGAAGTGAAATAAACGCCGCACGGATTATCTTTCGCTGTATAGTACGTACACTTTATTTCAAGAGAATACGTTTCCCGAGCAGGTGACGGGGGTAGGAACGTAGAGACGGGTCGACTCAAATAGAGCAGCGATCTTGGCAACTACCAGATCACGCAAAAAAAAAAAAAAATCAGACGATTTATTTCCCGTGCACCTTACTTGTCATTAAAGTTAAAGCAAATAGGCAGGCGAGCTGGTTAAGAATATATTACTATGTCGACTTGAAGCAAGTAACGCGACGAAAGTGGTCGTACTTGCCATGCCAGTGATAAATCGCCAGCTGTGCTTATCGCAGCAGCAAGCTTTCACCCACCATAAACAAGCGCGATATCGTAGCGGGCATATACGGCGTCATTCTCGCGAGACCCACGCCGCGCTACGCGCCTCGCTTTTTGTTAAACTAGTGTACTTCCGCTAGCCCCCGCAGCTCCGCTTTTCTTCAGCTAGCACCGCGCATGGGCAGTAGTGGGATCGCTCTAGGTGACGGCAACCAAGTCCTCAAGTTGCCGTCACCGCCATTAACATGTTCGCGGCGGCAGCGGCGGCACCGCCGCGGCCGCCGGAAACATGGAGGAGGAATTTTCGTCCCTTTTGCAAGCGCCACCAGGTGGCGCTGCATGTGTATCGGTGAAAGGGAGGAACGGGGGCAATTTCCTCCCTTCCGTTGGCGACAGGGAGGTACATCGTTGTTTCTTCCATTTCTCCTCAATTTGTTTCTAGAGTGTGTCTTTCCTCGGTCCCATTCGTCGACTTCGATCTGCCAGTAGCCACTCTTCAGGTCCATCGATGATGAATATCGAGAGTGGCGCAGCTGGTCTAGAGTGTCGTCGATGCGGGGGAGTGGGTAGACGTCTTTCTTCGTTACTGCGTTCAGTTGGCGGTAGTCCACGCAGAACCTAAGCGTTCCGTCCTTCTTATTCAGCACGACTGGAGAGGCCCATGGGCTGCTTGAAAGTTGAATTATGTCGTCGCTCAGCATCTTTTGAACTTGCTCCTGGATCACCTCCCTTTCTTTAACGGAGATTTTCTACGGCGATCGATGGACAGGACGCGCATCGTCCTTGGTAACGATGCAGTGCTTCGCAACGGCGGTTTGGCGCACCTTCGACGACGCCGCAAAGCAGTCGCGGTATTCGGCAAGGAGCTTAATCAGCTGCCTTCGTTTCGGGCCAGGAAGCTTAGGGTCAATGCCGAGCTGCGTTTGCGACGTACGGCCTTGCAGAGGTGGCGAGGATTCGTCAGAGATCGCGGCGATTTTGGCGGTGTCTTGGAGTTCCTCGACGTGGCCCACAGCTGCACCTTTCGCGAGGTGTTGCGTTTCATTTCGGAAGTTAGTCACGAGGACCGCAGTCCGCCCATCCTGAAGTTGAGCTACTCCTTTTGCGACGCCTATTCCTCTTCGCAGGAGCAATTAGAGGCTTCCCTCTAGAAGAACTTCGCCGCAGGAAGCTTCATCGATCCCGACGAGAACGAAAACACTTGACTGCGGTGGTAAGTTTTCGTAGTTTGCGAGGTCTAAGACCGCGGATAACGTCGCTTTGGGTTCCTCCGGTGGTGGAGCAGGTTTTTGTAGTGCCAGCTAGTTTGTTCCGAGGTCGATGACGGCGCCATACTTGTAGAGAAAGTCCATTTTGAGGATAACGCCCCTCGCACAGTCTTGCAGAACGACGAACTTGACAGGGCACATCTCACAGTGGATTTCGAATCGAGCTGTGCACCTCCCGACAGGAGTAATGAGGTGTCCTCCAGTAGTTCGTATCTGCGGCCCCTCCTACGGCGTCGTCACTTTTTGAAGGCGGCGAGAGACCCTCCCACTCAAGACTGAGTAGTCTTCTCCGGTGTCCACGAGTGCCGATCCGTCGTGGCCGTCGATAAGAACGATAAGGTTGTTGGACACCGATGCAGGCGCGTCTTTGTGATGCGGAGCGTCGGCAGAGTGGGAGTGCTCCGTCGTTCTTCGAAGCTCTTTGCTTCGGTCGTCTTCGGCAACGCCACCTCTAGGCGTTGCCGCACTTAGTTTTCCCGAGGAGATAGGGGCGACAAGTTGTCCCGACGAGAGCGGCGGAAGTGCGAACGCGCACGTCGAGGCGAAGGTGAACGGGAACCTCGGGGTGGAGTCGGCACCGGGGACAGGGGTCGTCGGAGGTACTCCTCGATGTCCCTTAGTCGCTCCCCAAGGCGGGATCGTGGGTCGCTCGGTGCAAAGCCCCGCAGGCCCATTTGTCGGTACGGGCACCTCCGGTAGACGTGATCGGCCTCACTGCAGTGATAACACAGCGGTCGTCGATCGTCCGTGGGCCACACATCCGTCTTCTTTGGCGCCGGTTGTTCAGTGCGGACAAGCTGGGGTTTCCCTTCCCGACGTCGGAAAGTCTGTGGCTCTGATAGGACACGTCGAGGTGGCGTCGAATACTGCTGGGCAGCTGGCGCCGGTCTCCGAGCTACTGCGGCGTAGGTCAGAGAGGGCTCCTCGGGTGCTGCTACGCTGGCAGGAGCCTCAAATTGGAATGCCCGCTGTACCTCCTCGCGGACAACTTCGGCTATCGACACCGAAGCAGTCTGGTGGGTAGCAGGCAGGAGCTTCTTGATTTCCTCCCGGACGACGTCCCGGATGATCTCGCGTATGTCCGGGGTGTTGCTGCTGTACGGCGAGAGGGCAGCGGAGCCAGGAAGTTTCTGATAGTGGGAGGCGCGCGCTTGAAGGGCACCTTGGATGTTGGTTGCCTCGGTGATGAAGTCTTGAACGGTGATAGGCGGGTTACGCACAAGGCCTCCGTATAGGGTTTCTTTCACTCCTCGCATCAGGAACCGCAGCTTCTTCTCTTCAGGAGCGTTCGGGTCGGCGCGGTTCATAAGGCGGAGAACGTCCTCGACGAAACTTGTGACGCTCTCGTTTGGCCCTTGGCTTCGTGCTTGAAGAAGTTCTTCGGCCCGCTGACGTCGCTGCTGTCTGGCAAAAGTGCGTCGAAGCTCGGCCTGGCGGTCTTCCTACAACGAAATCGACGCTTCGTGGTTCTCGAACCAGGTGCGTGCAGTGCCTTCCAGAGAGAAGTAGACATTTCGCAGGCTCTGCTCAGGACCCCATCCGTTGAACCCTGCGACGCGTTCGTACTGGCCCAACCAGTCGTCCACATCTTCGTGAAGATTGCCACTGAAATTCGGCGGCGTCATTGGTGGGGCCTGCACGTGGACAATGGACGTCGGTGTCGTTCCGTCTGGCTGCGACGTGGTGTTCATCGTCGGTTTCGGTAGCTTCTTTGTCCTATCTGGCAGTGGTCCAAGTTCCGCGGGTAGGCCTAGCTTGCGGCGACTTGATCGGGTCTCGGTCCTCTCTTCGTTGGGTCCTCGGGGGCTTGGGGTCGGACTTGCACTGCGGGCCGTCGTAGGGGTGCGCTGAACGGACATGCGTACCCCGCACCTCCACTAAAATGTCACGAATGACCAGGCAAGGAAACAAAAAATAACTTAAGAAACTGAAAGGTTTAATGGGGCGAACTTGTGCACAAAAGAAAAAGGAAAGAGAAGATAACAGCAGAGCGTCGCGGGCGCCGAAGTCGGCGTAACAGCAGATTCGAACGTTGAGGCGAGACTGACCGCGGATTGTCACGCGGAGCCCCTTATGTACAGCTGCAACGAAAAAAGGGTAGCACAAGTGACCGACGACCGGAGCGACAAAATCGCGACACGCGGCGAAATTGTTCCCGAGCGCTGCGATAGCAAGAGTGACAGTCACGTTCCATGCGTCAACGCGGGGGCGGCCGGCAGAAAGCAGCCAATCCTAAAGCCCGCATTTTAACAGCTATCTGATCCCTCAATTTTCTGCCGGCCACCCCCGCGTTGAAAAATGGAACGTGACTGGCACTCTCGCTGTCGGCGCGCTCGGGAACAATAGCGCCGCGTGTCGCGAATGTGCCGCTCCGGTCATCGGTCACTTGTGCTACTCTTTTTCCGTTGCAGCTGTACACGGGATGGCTTCTGGAACAATCGAACTAGAATGTTCTGTGGCTAGAACATTCATACCTCGAACAAGCAACAGAGTTCTCGAATATACAGTCGGGGACAAAAGTCCCCAGGACACGGGAGCAGCGACTGAAACGCATTGCTCTGCCATCTGCCGGCAGATCTCCTGGTTTCGAGGTCACACAAAAGCGCATACGCGTCCTACTGTACCTGCAAACATGTCTATTTTCCCGCTCTTCTGCGACGCGGCGCCTAACTCGGAATCGGGCGCGTGGTACCGCCTCGGAGATAGCGCTGGCGGCTGACGAGCGTCTGCTACACATTCCGAAACTGGAGATACCGCCTGCGTCATTGCGCCGCATTTCGCCGTGTCAGCGCGTACCGGCTTTTGAGCATGTTCAGATTCAACTTGGCTAATACCTTTTTGCAGCGTGTGCTTTCTACATGCTATCATTTTAAAACTGATGTATGCATTTCTCAGGAATATGCTCGCATTGGCGACTGGTAAAGGCCTAGAGCCCAGTCGGTGAGAGTAGGTGCGGGGCATGTGCTCAGGGATAAAGGCAAGAGAGAAAAGCAAGTGCGAGTAATTTATTTGCATAAAAAAAATTGTTAGGATATTTGAAATAAATAATTATTAGAGAGCAACAACTAATGGGCGGTGAAATTTCCCTCAACGGCAATCACTTGCTGTAGTCGCCGTGGCATCGATTCATAGAGCCGTGCAACCAGCTCCGGACGCGCACGCAGTGCGTTCCATTCTTCGTTCACCGCTTCAAACAAGGAGTCAGCGGAAGCGCGACTGAGATGTCGTTTTACAAGATTTTTTTTCATCGTGCCCCAGATGTTTTCAATGGGGTTGCAGTCAGCACCATTTGGTGGCCACTCAAGCTGGTGTATGCCGGAAGCTTCCAGCATCGCGCTGACTCTGCGCGCCTCGTGCACGGGGCTTCGGTCCTGCTGCAGGAAGAAGCAGACGTCGGGGAATGATCCGTCCAGGACGTAGGGAACGAGCGTGTTCTCAATGATGTCGCAGTAAGCTTCGGCATTAAACCGGCCGTCAATTCTGACGAGGGGGCCTAAACCCTCATTACTTACTGCCCCCCACACAGCGATTGCGCATCGGCCACTTGACAGCACACTTTGCATATATTCTGGACGGTATCTGTAAAAGAAAATGCAACAAGAGTAACTTATATATATATATATATATATATATATATATATATGAAAATGACATCTTGGGGCTAAGTAGGCTGTAGGCGTATTTTTATAGAAGTAGAAGCCACCGAGGGTCAAACAAACTTGGAAGGTTTAATTCAACATGTATAAGTTATACAGAAACCGCGACGTTTCGAAGGGGGATTGAGGAAGAAGGGTCCCCCTTCGGTACGCCGCGGTTTCTGTATAACTTATACATGTTAAATTAAACCTTCCAAGTTTGTTTGACCCTCGGTGGCTTCTACTTCTATATATATATATATATATATATATATATATATATATATATATATATATATATATATATATATATTGTTAGGAAAAGAAGAGGACGACAAGCTCGTTCAGCGCGAAAGGCGAACGAGAGGGCTCGAGGATTTTGAGCGTGCTGACCCCAACCGCCGATCTACAAGCCTCATTGTAAATCTCATCCAGCATTAAATCATCGTTTTTCAACATCTTTACAAGTGGTGGAGGTAAGCGAGCTTTCTCCTACCTCACGACCCCGTCTGCTGCCCTGGAATTGCGCAGTGGGCGCTCTACCTCTCGCCCCATGCCTGACGAAACGGGAAACGCCAACACTATCAATCGACCGGTCAAAACACGCCAACGAGACCCCCCCAACTTCTCGGGCGCACATGACGCAGACGTGCACGACTGGTTGAAGACTTATGATCGCGTCAGCGACCACAACCGTTGGGATGATACCCTAAAGCTTGCCAACGTCGTTTTCTTTTTGACGGATACCGCTTATCAGTGGTATGACAACCAGGAAGAAGACTTCCTCTCGTGGGATGGCTTCAAAGCAGCATTTTCAGAGGTTTTTGGGAAGCTTGAGAGCCGCCGACAGCGAGCACAAGACAAGCTTGCTCGCCGCTACCAAGCGGTCTCCGAGACTTCAACGGGATATATCGAAGACGTCATTCGCCTCTGCAGCCGTGCTGATCCTGCCATGACTGAAGAAGACAAAATACGTCACATATTTAAAGGTTTGTCACAAGAGCTCTTCTCCATCGTTGCTCCTAAGTCGCCACCAACAGTTCAAACCCTCATCAAAGAATGCCGAAAATACGAAGAACTTCGGAGTGGTCGCATATCTACGACACCATTTCAACGACTTCCTGAGGTATCATTAATGAATGCCTCTACGACTGCTGATCTTCCGGGACTCATTCGAGACATCATTCGCGATGAGCTCCGTGAATTCTTCCGGTCTCTTCATTCGCCCGCTGATGGCTCATCTCTTAACACCGAGCTCCAGCATATTCGAAAATCTGTGCAAGACGAACTCCGTGCTGCACTCCATCCAATCCCCCGGACTCCATCCGTCTACACGCCGGCACCACACACCCCTACTCCGATTTGCTCTATGCAGCCAGACACTACTCGCTGCTACTCAAGCACGTCACCAGACACAACTTTATACCGTCCACAGAGAAACGAACCACTCCGAAGGACGGATGCCTGGAGAACACCCGATGACTGCCCGGTTTGTTTTTATTGCAATATCCCAGGACACATTGCCCGTTACTGTCACCGCCGTATTGACGATACCAGTTACAACCGTTTCTCAAACAACCGTCGCCCCGCCGCCAACGCCGAGGACCGCCCCTCTTTCGACAATCGCCGGTCCGTGGGCTCCTACTCTCCGTATGACAACCGCCGTGGCCGCTCACCATCGCCGTATCCTCGACGCCCCCGTTCCGTCTCTCCACTCCAAAATGCCCCCGCCGCTAGCCAACCGTCAAACTAATTAAGGCAGCCTGTCTTGACACTGGAGGTCAGGCTGCGCTGCCACGAACCATTCAAAAGCCTCCCTCTCTTGGACCAACTACAGTCACTGTTACAATAGGAAATCAGCTGTTTACTGCCTTGGTCGATACTGGGGCCGCAAAATCATGTCTGTCGGATAAACTTCGCCGTCGCTTGCACACAGTGCTCACTCCCCCTTCAGGAAACTTCTTACGTATGGGAAACGGCGACCTTGTGCAACCTATTGGTTGCTCAACCCTCTCATTTGCACTGGGCGGCGGCTTCTACACTGTTGTTTTTACCGTGCTTAGCAATTGTCTCATGGATATAATTTTGGGTTGGGACTTTTTGTCATCTACAGACGCCTTCATTGATTGTTCTAGACGAGAAATTCACCTGAACTCTTCGGCCGGATGTGAAGACTCCCATGACGACGCTCCTGTATCCCTCCACGCAGATGATGACTATCTAATCCCTCCACTGTCTGCTGTTGCTGTCACTCTCAAACCTTCACAGCAATTCGAAGCGCCGTACGGTCTCGTCGAGCCAATCCAAACCACTGCCGAAAAAACCCCTGTCATCATTCCCTACTCTGTTGTCCCACGGTAAGCGGAAGCATCAGCCTCTTCGCAACAAATGTTTCCGCCCAGCCACAAATTATTTGTCAAGGTACTCGCCTAGCCACGCTACGACGACATTTCCAGGATACCTTAGCTACTCTCTCTGACGCTCCCGAGGCCGAACCTGTCCTCCTGAACACAAAAAGTGACATCTCAACCCGCATTACTCAGATGACTGACCCAAGTCTAACAACCTGCGAACGAGACGCCCTAACAAGACTCTTACTTACATACGAGGCGCTGTTCGATTTCAATAGCCGTCCACTAGCCCAGACTACAGTGCTTCATCATACCATTGACACTGGTAACGCATCACCACTTCGGAGCCGCCCATACCGTGTCTCCGCCGCCGAACGAAACGCAATTGCCAATCATGTTACTGATATGCTCCACAAGAATGTAATAGAGCCCTCTTCAAGCCCTTGGTCTTCTCCGGTTGTTCTTGCTAAGAAAAAAGACGGCTCTTGGCGTTTTTGCGTGGATTACCGCCGCTTGAACAGCGTTACTAAAAAAGACGTTTACCCACTACCTCGTATTGACGACACATTAGATACCCTCCAAGGGTCTTCCTTCTTTTCATCCATGGATCTCCGATCCGGCTATTGTCAAATACCTGTCGCCGACACTGACAAGCCTAAGACAGCATTCATTACACCCAATGGCTTGTACCAGTTCAACGTGATGCCATTCGGCCTATGTAACGCCCCGGCCACTTTCGAAAGGATGATGGACATTGTTCTTAGGGGACTAACGTGGAGCATATGTCTCTGCTATCTGGATGACGTTGTCGTCTTTTCATCGACGTTTGACCAACATTTACACCGTCTATGTCAAGTCCTCGACTGCTTTCGAACAGCCACTTTGCAACTGAATTCAAAGAAGTGCGTGTTCAGAGCCCGCCAGATCAAAATTTTGGGACACCTTGTCAGTGCTGATGGTCTGCGTCCTGATCCAGATAAAGTTCAAGCTGTGACAGAATTTCCAGTCCCAAAACACACGAAAGACGTACGTACATTTCTTGGACTTTGCACTTATTTTCGCAAATTTATCCCCGGTTGTGCTCACATAGCCGAGCCTTTAAACAGCCTCCTCCGAAATAACGCATCGTTTCAATGGACTTCTATTCAGAGTACTGCCTTTCAAAACTTAAAAGATGCACTGACATCAGTCCCCATCCTTGACCACTTCGTTCAAGGCGCCCTTACTGAGATTCGAACGGACGCCAGCGGACATGGTATCGGTGCAGTTTTAGCTCAAAGCGTATCTGGTGCCGAACGTGTCATTGCCTATGCCAGTAGAACTTTGACAAAATACGAACGAAATTATACTACTACCGAACGGGAATGCTTGGCTGTTGTGTGGGCAATTACTAAATTCCGTCCTTACCTTTACTGAACTCACTTTACAATTCTTACGGATCACCACTCTCTTTGTTGGCTGGCCACACTTAAGGACCCCTCAGGACGCCTTGGTCGCTGGTCTCTAAAGTTGCAAGACTACCAATTTACGATTAAGTACAAATCCGGAAAACGACACATCGATGCCGACAGCCTTTCTAGATGCCCTCTTCCCAATGACTCCGCGCCTTTTGTTATCCCTCTCCTCACCGATGTCACCGCAGTTCTAGACACTATTGACATTCGTATGGCTCAACAAACTGACGATACGTTGGGTCAGATAATCTCCTGCCTACTCCATCCAACGAACCATGCAAGTCGACACACCCTGCGGCGTGCACGACTGTTCCAACTTCGCGACGGCATCCTCTACAGACGTAACTACGATGTCCAAGGTCGTCCATGGCTCCTCGTCATCCCTCGCCAATTACAAAGAGAAATCATACGAGCCAGTCACGATGACCCAACTGCCGGACACCTTGGTTTCTCAAAAACGTACTTCCGCATTCGTACCCGCTACTTCTGGCCAGGCATGACTCGTACCATCAATCGTTATGTCCGATCATGTCATCTTTGTCAAACAAAGAAAAGCTCCACAACTTCGCCATCGGGTCTACTGCGGCCGATTCCCCAACCGGAACGACCCTTTCAGCGGATTGGAATCGACTTCCTGGGCCCTTTTCCCCTGTCCACATCAAACAACAGGTGGATAATTTTCGTCATTGACCACCTGACCCGCTACGCCGAGACAAAATGCGTTCCATCTGCTACCGCCGAGGAAGTTGCCGTTTTCTTCTTACAAACTATTTTGTTGCGTCACGGAGCGCCTCAATACATCATAAGCGATAGAGGAACACCCTTCGTTTCAAAACTTCTTCAAGAAGTTTTGCGGCTGGCTTCCACCATTCACACCGTCACAACCGCCTACCATCCGCAAACGAATGGCCTAACCGAGCGCCTCAATCATACTTTATCTGATATGATTTCGATGTATGTCACCGGCAATCAAACTACTTGGGACGCCGTTGTTCCTTACATTACATATGCGTACAATACGGCTCGCCAATCAACAACTGGTTTCTCACCATACCATCTTCTTTACGCTAGAGAACCTTTCACGACACTGGACACGGTTCTGCCCTACGTGGACGAACGGCCCCAGGGCTCCTATCCGGCCCATATCGTCTCCCACGCCGAAGATGCCCGCCAGCTCGCTCGTATCCACACGTCCCAGTCCCAGCAGCAGCAAGAGCTGCGCTACAATGCATCCCACCGCCCAGCGACCTACAACATTGGAGACGAGGTTCTTATCTGGTCTCCTTCACGTGCCCTCGGGAGATGCGAAAAGCTTCAAAGCAAGTTTATCGGCCCTTTTCGTGTCACCCGTCAACTTTCCGCTACCAACTACGAGGTTGCCCCTGTATCGCCACCTCGAGATCGTCGATCCCGCGCATCGGACATTGTCCACGTCGCCAGAACGCGGCACTATCACCGCCCGGACACGTGAATACCACCACCGTCCTCTGTTAACAGCCGCCGGAGGACCGGCGTCTCTATCGACCGGGGGGATACTGTTAGGAAAAGAAGAGGACGACAAGCTCGTTCAGCGAAAGGCGAACGAGAGGGCTCGAGGATTTTGAGCGTGCTGACCCCAACCGCCGATCTACAAGCCTCATTGTAAATCTCATCCAGCATTAAATAATCGTTTTTCAACATCTTTACAATATATATATATATATATATATATATATATACACATATATATCATGCGCGCAAAATAATGCACCCTAAGGAAAAAAACAGTGGAGTGTATACAGAAATGAATTTAACCCAGGTTCTTCGCGAACCTCTTGCATAGAGTTCCAGTATTTATTTTGAATTAAGCCTAATTCATATCTATATAACACTGATTTTCTAACCCTTCAAATATTGTCTTGAGAGCCTAAATGTCACGTGAAAAGATAAAAAAGCGCCTTGAGAAACATTCGCAACGTGATACGGTTTGCATGCTTCCATTTTTCGGACTGGAAAGAAAGCCTGCGTATATTGAAATAGAGTCTGTAATAGGGCGTGTGCGTTGCAACGTGGTATTTTTATATATTTCCCGGGCTTTTTCAAAGGCCAGGAAACAAAGAGGCAAACCGTTTCACGCTTCATGCAGACACCTATTCGGGGTGTTCCTCAAAGCGCTCGACAGCTTTTCTATTTACATTTCGGCTCCCAATACATTATTTAAACAGTTAGCTAATTAGTCCTAATGAAATAATTATTTTGGATGCAAAAAAATACTGCACTCTCGTAAGGCGCGTGCGAACAACATACGGTGTCTTTCATTCAAAAAGTGGGTTCTTCTTTTTAAAAGAAAAAAACAAACAAACGTGGATGCTTATTTGGGACAGCCGGTGCACACACAGCTGGGTCTAACAAGCAAGTTCGTTACACTCATTAGACGTAATTTACGCCCCTAGATTCCATGAAAGTTTCACACATTGTATTAAACGACTGTATTTTTCCGGGCTAGATTTTTGGCGAATTCTAGAAAGCGCTGATTTCAGAAATATTTGGCCGGCACAAATATCGCGGTTGAGAGTGGTATGCTAGGTTTCATGATAAGCGCTGGGTGATGGGGCGATTAATTGTTTGCATTTCTTTTCCAAATCGCGAAATTCGCGAAAATCAGGCTCTGGCCAAACTTAACCAGATTAGAAAAACAGTACCGTAACGAGTCATCACATAGCAAAATTACTCTCTTCATTAGAATGCCAGAACCCTTGCTAGAACTAAAGAAGCCGCCCCAACCGACGCCAGTGATACTCTACGTTCTGCAACTATGCAGATGACAAATAAAATATTCCGCTGTCGTTTTTGAGCTCGGACTTTCCTTTAGTATTATATTTATTACAAGAGTTACAGGTGGAGTATACATACTGGATATTTCGTTTTAATTAATACAAATATTTTACACTAATGTTTCTTATTTGTCGTTTTAAAAGAACACATTTTCTGTCGGGAGTTTTGATGCGCGCTATTTTTACCTTCAATTCATTGGCCGCCAAACGCGGCGCTTTTGGTCCCACCTCGTTGAAAAAGTGGACTCGTCAGTGAATATCACTTCAAACCACTCCGTTACCGTTCAGTGCTCCAGGGCCCTTGCAAACGAGAGTCTCGCCCGGCGCTGTGCATCCGTGAGGTAGGGCTTTTGAGCAGCCATGCAGTTTTTCATCCCTGCTTCCACCAGTCGCCTTCGGATAGTCTTACTGGGGCCCTAATCTGGACACTTGGCGAAAAAGACGGCGAGAAAGCTGGCGGCTGTGATTGGCCGACACCGCACTTGACCTTGGCGCCGGCCAATCATAGCCGTCATATTTCTCGCCGTCTTTCTCGCCAAGTGTCCAGATTAGGGCCCCTGGAGAGGCTCAGGGAGAGTTCCTGTTGGATTTCTTTTGCTGTCATAAAAGGGTCCGTAACAGCTGCGTCAACAATCAGCCGGTCTTCTTCTTCATCTGTGGCCCTGGGCCGGCCGGAGCGAGGAGCGTCCACAAGTCGACCGCCATCGTCACGGAAGGCCTTAATCACGCGGGTCACAGTCCATTTCGAACGACCAGTGCGTCGGGCGATCTCCCTTTGCGGAACTCCCTCAATAAAAAGGCGTGCGATTAAACGCCGTCCCTCGATGGGGACCGAAGAAGTATGGGTCCCGATCGAGGAACATGCTACTATACGTATACTGCATATCGCTGGCCAATAGCGAGTCTGGTTTTTAATATGCAGTGATTTTACGTTTTTGTCTATATTGTGATAATTAGGGCGCGGGCGCGCTTACCGACATGGTACCTATAAAGGAAGAAGTCACGGCAGCTCAACTGAGCGATAAGCTCAACTGGTTATGGTTATAAAGCAAGGTGCGCTGACACGACGAAATGCGGCGCAATGATGCAGGCGGTATTTCCAGTTTCGGAATGTGTAGCGGACGCTCGTCAGCCGCCAGCGCTATCTCCGACGCGGTGCCACGCGCCTGATTCCGAGTTAGGCGCCGCGCCGCACAAGAGCGGGAAAACAGACATGTTTGCAGGCACAGTAGGACGCGCATGCGCTTTTGTGTGATCTCGAAACCGGGCGACCTGTCGGCAGATGGCAGAGCAATGCGTTTCAGTCGCAGCTCGCGTGTCCTAGGGACTTTTGTCCCCGACTGTACCAGAACACTCATTTGCAAGAATAAAAAAAAGACGGGTCACTCCCAGGAATCGAACCCTGGCTCTTCGCGTGGGAAGCAAGCACGATGACCGTTAGGCTACGGCCGCGCTGCCTACTTGGCCAGCTGCGCGCGCGGCAATACATTGAGCCCCGATTTGATATACCATACATAGTTAGTCATGAGGCTGCCAGTGTTGCACCTTGCAATGAAGTGCTTTGCCATATATGCGTCTTGGCCCCAAATGTAACAATTGGCGACGAGGATGGCTGACGAAACCAAGGAACTGAAGATGACCGCAACTATCGGGAAGCCGCTGGAGTTCCGGGCGGACAGCGGAGACTTCGAGATTTATGTCGAACGCTTCGAGCTGCTCGTCGCAGCCAATAACATCGCAGAAGAAAAGAAACTGCAAGTCTTCTTGACGGCCGTTGGTGAAAATACTGACATCGTTCTCCGGAGCCTGCTTCTACCGAAGACGCCGAACAGAGTATCGTACCAGGAGGCCGTCAGCATTCTTCAAAAACACTATACGTACCTAGACGCTCACTGGTCACAGAACGATTCCGTTTCAATCAACGAAACCAAGGGCATCACAAGACCGTGAGTCGTGACTTACTTCGTAGTCGAACTGAACAAGCTCGCAGCGACATGTGAGTTCGGCGCTTTCCTCGAGGAAGCTCTGCGCGAAAGACGCATTGCAGGTCTGCAAGCCGACACCATACGCTGTCGTCTTCTCGCAATGCCCGACACAGAAGTCACCTGGGACCATGCATGCAGCATAGCTACGGCCATGGAAGCGGCGGCTCAAGACAAAAAGAACATGCTGACGTCAAGCAACGCGGGGACAACCTCCGAACGCCAAGGACGTCAACTGGCAACAAGTACCAGCACCGCCGCGTCGGACAGCGACGACGAACGCGCCGACCAAGTCAAGGGGGCATGTACAGAAAGCGACGAAAGTTGTGGATCAAAGAACTAAAAAACCGTGTCACCGGTGTGGAGGAAAACACTTACCTGTAAGTTGCCCTTTTCCGAACAGCGCTTGTTATAAGTGTGCTAAAAAGGGACATGTTGCAAAGATGTGTAAAACAAAAGTTGTGCAACACGTAGCCGAGAGTTAATGTGACAGCGAATTGCTCTTACTGTGTCAGACAAACCAGAGTTCGGGCAAGCCTGCCATTTTAATTACCGTCTTGTTAAATGGTAAGAAAGTTCCGATGGAACTAGATACGGGGGCCGCAGTGTCGGTAATGTCAGAAATAGAGCGCGTGAAGCACTTTCCTCATCCAAGCTTTAGAAAAGCAAACGTCAAACTCTTGACATACAATGGCATGCCTGTCGCGATAAAAGAAATTGTGGACGTGGAAGTTGGATACCATGACCAATGCTTTTAATTGCCACTGGTTATTGCAAAAGAAACTAAAGGCGAAAGAATGCCTACGTTATTTGGCCGAGACTGGCTCAGCAAAATAAATATCAGATGGTATGAAGTCGTGCAAGTGAAGACCTTGGCCGCGGAAATGATACCGTTGACTGAAAAGTATCATCACGTATTTGAGCCATGTAGGGTACAGAGAGGTAAAGGGTTTCAAGGCTAGCATTCGTATGAAAGAAAACGCCGGCACGGTGTTTTTAAGGCCCGTCCAGTGCCATACGCTTTGCGCGAGCAGGTCGAGCATTAATTGGCAAACATAGAAAGGCTGGAGTCGTGTACCGTGTAAGGCACAGTGAATGGGCTATGCCCCTCGTAACTGTGCCGAAAAAGAACGGCAAAGAGCTTAGGATCTGCGATGATTATCGAGTCACAGTTAACCCTTACATGGAGGTTGACCAGTATCCTTTGCCGCTGGCCGAGGATATCTTCGCAACCCTTCGTGGTGGAACCGTGTTTTCGGTTCTTGACCTCTCGAAGGCGTATTTCCAGCTCGAACTAGACGAGCGAGCACAAGAACTGCTCACTGTCAACACGCGTTTGGGCCTGTTTAGGTTCCAGAATTTGCCATATGGCGTAGCGTGTGCGCCGGCACTTTTTCAAGCCGTTATGAATCAAGTTCTGCACGGTCTGCCGGGAACCGCCTGATATTTAGATGATGTTCTCATCGCAGCATAGACACGTGCACAGTGTCATGACAGACTTGAGCAAGGGCTCATACGCCTGAGTCAGCACAGCATAAGTGTCAACGCTGGAAGATACAAGCTATTTTAACAAAGAGTGAAGTATCTGGGGCACAAAATTGACAAAGATGGGTTGCACCCCACTGCAGAGAAAGTAGAAGCCGTAAAAACGCGCCCATACCGGCTAACGTGACCCAACTGAATGCTTGTTTAGGCTTGGGAAACTTCTATGCGAAATGTTTAGTCTAGCTACTGTGCTAGAACCACTGCATAATAAGTTGCGCAAGGAGACGAAATGGCACTGGTGACGTCAGTGGGACAACGCGTTTAAAGCTTGTAAAGAAATGCCGACTGATCAAAGTGTTGTATAGCTGTATGACGTCACGAAAGATGTTCAGCTAACGTGTGACGCGTCAGAATATGGCCTTGGAGCTTTCTTGACATATACTGTGATCGATGAAGAGAGACCAATAGCATTTGCATCTTGATCACTTCCAACATCTGAGCGAAATTACAGCCAGATAAAAAAAGAAGCCCAGAGCATTGTGTTTGGCGTAAGGAAGTTTCGTAAGTACCTTTACGGGCGAACTTTTAACGTGATGAGAGATCCCGAATTCGCCACGGCAAGAGTGTACCGATGGCTGACATATTTGGCCGGTTACCGTTACAAGGTAACGCACAAACTAGGAACAGCTATCGGCCACGCTGATGCTTTGTTGAGACTGCCACTTGCAGACACCAAGGAACATTCGGAAGATATTTTTTTTATTTTTCTCGGGTCAGTCACCTGCCCTTCACAGCTAAAGACATCGAACGTGAAACAGCCCGTGACGGCCAGTTGAGGGTTATTCGCAACATAGGGTGTGATGGCCTAAAAGTGGGCCTGACGAACTGCAGCCATTTTGGACACGTAGTTTTTAACATTCTATCTACGACGTTTGTATTATCTGGACAAACAGAAGTTCCAAAATGCCTGCAATATGTTGTCCTGGGTTTACAGCACAAAGAACATTTCGGGATAACAAAAATGAAAGCATTGGCCAGGTCAATAGTCTGGTGGCCTGGTATAGACAAAAGACTCGAGCAAACTGCACAGAAGTGTAAAATTTGTCAAAGCTTCCTGCCCACAGCGCAGCCGGCACCGTTGTCTTCGTGGAAGCTCTGCGAAAATTCATTAAAAAGATTACACTTGGGTTTTGCCAAGAAAGAAGGAAAGACGTTCCTCGTGGCGATTGATACTTTCTCCAAGTGGTTGGAAATAAAGATAATGCACTCGACGACCCCATGCAACACTATCAAAACTGTTCGTTCTTTGTTTGCATAACATGGGTTGCCAATGAAAGTAGTGACTGATAACGGTCCGCACTTCCGAGCGTCAGAATTTCAAGACGTTTTGAAAGCGAGCGGTGTCAAGCACACGCTCACACCGCCTTATCACCCACAATCGAACGGGGCGGCGATGTGTGCTGTCAACAAGATAATCACTGCTGAAACAGTTGCTCGATGACAAAGAGAAAGACAATGCTAGGTCACCACAACATAGAAATGACAATTTTTTGTTTTCATATCGCACAACGCCGCACACGTTCACGGGAAAGACACCCGAAGAATTATTCTTAAGACGGAAACTGCGAACTTGCTTATCGTTGCTACGGCCAAATATAAAGAGTGCTATGGTCGAGAAAACTGAAAAAGTGAAAATGTGTGCCGATAAGCGTAGATCTGGGCGAGATTTGTTTTGGGGTGGGTGACCTTGTATTTGTACGTTATTTGCGTGTTGATGTGGTGAAATGGTTGCCTGGTAAAGTGATTAACGCGAAGTCGCCATCCACATACCTGGTTGTCGTCAGAAACAAAGTAAGGTTTGTGCACACTGATCATTTGCGAGGGTCGTGCATTGAAAGTTCGGAGCAGCCGGAAGGCAGTCCCGAGTTAGACATCCTGCATGCCGCAGACGTAGTAGCTACACCTGCTGCTAGTAACCACAGCGGTGATCTGCCTGCACAGCCTGCACGTCACCCAAGTTGGGTGACGTGCAGGAACCTTCTAGTGTCATACGGAGAAGCACGAGAGACAGGCGACCTCCTGATCGCTTCCGGTGTGATAATTTTCAATAAGAGTGTTTTCAATAATAGTTGGGGAGGGAGTGTCGTATCTGCGTGTATTTGATTACAGCTTGCCATGAGTATGCAATTTTTTGTCTGACGTCAGAGTGCTGTGCACCTGCATCCGGTGTATCTTATCTCTATATATTGAGCCCCGATATGATGTACCAGACAGGGTTGGTCATGAGGCTGCCAGTGTTGCACCTCGCAATAAAGTTCGTTGCCAGATATGCGTCTCGGCCCCAAATGTAACACAGACGAGGGAGTAACTTTGCTCCACTTGATTAACGTAGAAGTCTAAGCTAGTTGGTATGCGGATATAATAAAAAACAAAACAGCGCAATGACGAGGACAAAGTAAAAGGTAACTGACAGGACACAGCGCTGACTCTCAAGTGAAGATAAGCGGAGCAGCTATTTCATTGTTGCTCCCACTATTTCAGGGGCGATATTTCCTTCCTGTCTAAAGTAACATCGGTTACAAGATCGTTCCTCCCTTAATGGAAGAATATTCAGACCATTTGTCCAGGAGGGTACTGGACTGGCGAATTTTATCGACAGTGAGTAACAATGTCGCCATACTCTACACACTAAACATCATTACACCCTTCAGGGTGTAATAGGCTTGTCCTATAACTAACACCCTCTTTGGCGTAGCAAAACGCCATAAGGGAAGGGCGCTATTTCTAACACCCCTTAATGAAGGCGCTCTTCCGAACACCCTTAACTTAAGGTGTGATTCTACAGCACACCTTTTTATTAGGGTGTTATGGCTGCGCAGTACGCCCTCGAAATTGGGTGTAATACTGCCAGAAAGCGAAGTAAAAAAGGCGCGCAATGAGCAACACCCATAAGATAGGGTGTAATAACCCAAAAGTATGCAGGAAGGAATGACTGCGAAGGAGTCGAAACATGCCTGGTTCACTTTTTATTTTTCAATCAAGATTCTTCTAGGTTCTACTAAGTTCTCTATAGACGATTGCAAGCAGGTCATCTGGCCGCAGCCATGTCTCTGCTTGTGCGGCAAGTACGTGGAATTACAAGCTTGCCAAAGGGCAAAACTGCGTTCACGCGCACGTCATCAAGCTTGGCGAAGGCAAGACGGAAAGAAAGAGTTCCCTTTTTTCCTCGCAATTTTTCCACGGCCAAGACGCTTCTGAGTCAGTGGTGATCCCTGCGAGTATACTTGGGCCAGACTAGGAACAGTACGCCTCTGTAAGGTCATGAACATTCCAACCGGATATTGTTTCACGACCCCTTTAAATTGTACAGCCAAGGCCCTAGTTAAATCTCCAGCTTTACTTTTCGTGCAGCATTTATGCTTTCTAGCACTGGTGACGTAAGCAAAACTCGACAGGCTTGCTAAGACAGAACGACCGGGAGTTGCTTGGGACGCAGGCGGCAGTTTATATTTGTAAACAGTAACATGGTCTATTGAGACGGAAGAAAGACCACTATAAGAAGCATGCTTGCAGAGTACTTACAAATAATACAGCGATCTCATGTAATCCGTGATAGATGCATAATCCGATTCGGGCAGCACAGAACAATTCGCAAACACAACGCTGAGGATAAAGGCGGTCGCTCACATTCAACGGAAGTCTCGCGGCTGCCGTTGAGCAGCTCGCTGTTGAAACGCGTCCAACAAACACAGCACACAATTTCCATAGACTCCTGACGAAATAAATGGCCATTATAAAAAAGTTAGCACGGATGTATTCCGGCCGTTCACTACGAAAAACCACGGCCGCCTGCACAAAAAACCACGGTCACGAAATGGGGTTCGTCAGGACCTGCTTGCACGAAAAACAGAACACTGACGGGCGCCCTTTTTGGAAACCGGACCTACGTTATCCCTACAACTCACCATAACCTGGCAAACAGCGAAGGCTATGACCCCAGTGAGCCCATCAGCGCGTCAGAGCGAGTCGCGTGACAAATTTTCGTCCAAGCGTTTTTGTCCTACAGAGAGCGGTCACGTGTTTCGCTCCACCCCTCTGATTTGCCAGAAGCGGCCTTCGCACTCGCTCACAGCCACATGGACACAAAAGAAAGTGGGGAGATTTATCAGAAGACGAAGAAAAACAGCTAATCTCCCTCTGCTGCGCTGTATAGGCCTCCTCCGCGCCCAGGGAGAGTCGCAACATGGGACATGTCAGGACTTGCTTCATGTAGTAGCGTGCCTGCTCTGGTGCGGACCGCGAAATCACAAAATGAATACACAAAACAAATTCGAACGCCGTCGAAGCACAGGTCAAAGCTAAGACGCTGAGAGCATGTAACAAGCGGGGCGTTTTCTTGCGTTCCAAAGAAAAACCGAAAAAAAAAGAAAGCGTCGGGGCGCTGGATATTTTGGTGTCAAAACTTGGAGATAAGAATCGCTTATAATGCAATTAATTGCAAAGGTGCAAGCGAGCTGGACAAGAATGACGAAAATAATCCCCGGAGAACGGGAACAAGAGACAAACACGGGGGTGTCACTAATTTGGCACTTTCAATTGTCTTGCGGCATTGTTTCTCCAGAACTGCACAGAAAGATAAAAGCTCAGTGAAGGTGCTCTAAGTAGTGCGAGGCCCAGTCAGGTGAGTTTGTACTACCCGAAATGAGCGCGCCACAGTTTGTTCAAAGCTTCAGCGCAGGATGTCTTTCTCGGGCTAAAAGTAAGCAGATTCCGTTTGGCATAATCTTGTTTTGTTTTTCTTTTTTTTTAACGTCGTATTTTAGGCAGACAAGAAGTAAAATACCTCGCCGGCATAGCCGATTCACGCAGGACACTCTTGACATCTCAACCAAAACGGCGTTGCGTACGGTATGTCAGGGAGGCGTCGGCGCGAGCCATCCCATTCGTTAAACATTGGCTGGACCAAATGGTGTGGGCACAATCTTTCCGATTTGATCCAATATCGGCGCCATACGGTGTGCTGCCTGGGCTGTATATTTACACGTCTTCGTTCACCTTTTGCGAGCGGAGATGATTTTTTAAATCGAAGTTGAACTGATAAAAATGATGCACGAGCGACACGTAATTTTCGGCTCGTTTCGGACGGAAAGTTCGATCGGAGTTTCAAAAACCATTCTCTAGCACTTCCTAATCATACGCGCCTTCGTGTGGCGATTATTTAAACTTGATGTTTGTACCGCCATAAATCAAGAACAGTTTCGCCAAAGCAATAAACATGAACGGCTATGAAACCATGGATGTATTCGACAGCATCAACATTACGCCTATTTCAGATCGTGGGAATGAAGGGCGTAAAATTCGTCCTTAACCCTTTTTACACGATTTCAGAAACCATCGCTACAAGTGGAGCGTAAAAAGGGCGTGTAAGGGGTGTAAGCCGTCAGCACACCCTTTTTCACCCACTGATATTCAAAAATTGCGTAAAAAGGGTGTAAAAAGGGTGTTTTTCCTAACTTGCACCCTTCTTACACCCTTTTTACACGATTATGGGTGTTACAATGTTCAGTGTGTACCACAGGGGTCTCCAAAGTTTTTGGCTAAGGGGCCCGATTAGGGGGTCGGTTGGTTTCTTGAGGGCCGGAAAATAAATATAGAAATGTAAAGTGAAAAAACAACAAAATTAGATTGCGTGCTTTTTTCTGCATTCTTCGTGTGCGCGTTTGTTTCGCGTCGCGGTGGCGTTTTTTTGCACTCAGTTCACTTTGCGCCGGTAGCAGTGGGCCTGCTGGAAGCAGTTGGCGGGCGGGGCGTCATTGGAATGACAACAGCCAGCCACGGGCCGGTCCGAAGGCCTTCGCAGGCCGCATCTGGCAGCGGGCCGGGGTTTAGAGACCCCTGGTCTAGCGGACGAAACTCCTGATTTCGCTATCCAAACAATTAATGACTAATTCGTTTGCCCTTTGTTTTTGTTGTGTGATTCTACTCGTCCTTGTTATTTGCGCTCTATCGCTTTCCTTTATCTGTAGCCAACTAGCCTGGCAGTTAGTTTTCATTCAGGTTATTATTAATCTGATGTACGTCTCAGTGCATCCTTATGATAATCTTGTTGGAGAACATTTATCGCGTATTTCCTAATCAGCTCGTGATTTTATTCGTAGTCTACCGTAAGGTGAAACGAAATAAAAGATGCCTAATGCCAACCTATCTTGGTCAAGTATTCAATGTTGATACCTCGGAAGTAAACAAGATGACGCGAAGGAGACTTCACATATCGCGTCTCATAGTCAATGGATAGTGTTTGCACATAGCGTTATTTTAATTACGTTGCCTTCATCAACATACCTTAACCGAGGCGAGAAGCATATTGCGATTTGTTCGTGGAGTGAAACCATGGCGGAAATGCCGGGAACTTTTTGGAATATTTGGACGTCCCGTTTTTTTTTTTTTCAAAACAAAATACGCTCGCTGTCAAAGATAAGGTGGCTCGTGACAAAGGAAAACCGCTGAGACGTCATGAATAAATATAGCGCAAAACAACAAGGAAGGAAGGACAAGGTAAACAGGAAGGACGCTAAAAAGATTAAAGTGGAATACAGGTAAAATTTTTCTTAGAACTTTTACGGTTCTACCTATCTGCCACCATGGTAGCGTACGATGATACGTCTTACCTACAAAGGAAAGGCATATGTATAGGGACTTGCGTGGCACCAGTCCTCTGTCCTTTTACAATGGGATCGGGCCATCGCTAATGCACTCACCAAAGGGCAAGTTTCACGCATTTTCAGGTATACGTGAACGATTATATAGTGCTTCTGTCAAAAAGACCCATGGAAAATAAAACTCGGACAATCCATACCATCAAGTCTACTTCCTTGGAAGAAAGGTAAGGGCTCAATTTCACCCATGAATTTCTCAACACATTTAAGCCTTCAATTTTTAGATCTCCATCTGATGTTCAAAGACAAGCACACTTGCTGGAAATACTCACCAAGAACCAAAAAAGGCCTGCTGCAATATTACTTAGTTCACTCAAAAATCATCAAGAGAGGAGCTGTAAAAATCACAATGAGTACTGCCTTAATCTCTTCAGTCACCCCCAAATTGTCACAGACATAGACTTGTTCTATTTGTTTTTTGCCTTTGTAATGTAACTGTGCCACAATAAAGAAATGGGAAGCTTCGAAATTATTTTTTATCATATTTTTGCTGATGTATTTATTTGATACACTGGGTGACATAGAGGTAAAAATGACAATCATCGAGTTTTCTCAAAATATAATTATGAGGATTGGAATGCTTTGAAACAGTTGCTTCTACTTTTGAAACACAAAAACAAACATTCATGGTTACTTTAGAAACAAAAAAAAAATAGTTTGCACGATGTGACTCAACTGCCGTATGGAAAAACAAAGCAACCAGCCAAGAGTTCTCGGAATGTGATTACGAAGAGTGGAATGCTTTGAAGCACTTGCGGATACTGTTGAATCATAAAGATACTTTACACGACGTGCATTCAACTGTCGTAAGTTCGCTGCAGCCCGTACAGCGACAGCTGTTTCGGCGTTGTTGTGTGGTCCCCATCTCGGGCAAATGCTGGGCTCCACACTTCCTTTTTGCTACTGGTGGAAGAGAGGAGCATTTTTTTTTCTCTTTAAATTGGGTCTTGCTTCGTCAGTGGTCTTGTCACTGTCTTCCTCGGTTGTCTTTTGATACTCTTCCCTGTATATCAGCCCCTCTGTAACTAACATACGAAAGGCTAGGTAATCCAGAATAGCTTTCCGTTTTGGTCCTTCACTTTGGAGGTATTTCATGTACCTTAGCCATGCTGCTACAGTTGAAAAATTAATCATGTGCAAAATTAGTCTCACGGTCAATTTTTGTGTCTTAACCCTTGCCCTGTAGCGGTCAAGGTTATCAACGCCGCCCATGTTAGCATTGTATTCTGTCACAGCATGTGACCTGTAGAGTGTTAGAAACTGCTTTGCTTGGTTGCACCATCGTCGGCAGGCATCTGTTGTTTCTTTTCCAAATCGTGATAATGCAACAACTACAGCTCGGCTATCGTACCAATTGAGTGCTCGTGAACCATCACTGCGTACGACTTGGTCACTGGTGCCCCTTCCCTTCTTTTTTTGTTCGCTTTCTGACTTCAGCTAGCACCAAGGAAACACCCTTGAATTCACCACTGTCCCACACCCCGTCAAGTTTCGCTTCTGCATGAGATCCAATAGAGGAATGGATGTGAAATACCTGTCCATAAAAATGTACGTACCAGGCGGCAAAGACTCTGGAAGCTTCAGGACGACTTTCCCACTGATGTTGAATTTCTGAACAGCGTCATCCGACGAGATGGATGATCCTTTTTCTTCACACGTGGGGAAGTCAAGTGTAATGTCCTCTGGTGTGCTAAACACAAAATTCTTGTGACCCACTGGATTTGGCTTCCCGCGAACGTACTGTCGAATCTTGGTCCTGCCATGGAACGGTATCATTTTTTCGTCAATTGATACATACTCTACGCGAGGTGTGGCAAGGCAGCGCTGGCGCACGCCGGAAAGGAGGGGCCTTACTTTCCAGTATGTTTCGGTCTTAGTTTCCTCAGGCACATCGTCGTCATTAACTACCTTCACACGGTCCCTGTGCAGGAAAAAGCGATCTCTCAAAATGGTGCTCGAGATGAGAGGCACCCTCGTTTTAGCCGCCCATGCCATCCTGAACCAGGGGTACTGATAAGTATTGAAAATAGGGTCAGTGACACGGCCGGCCGCAAGCCCAAATAATTGCAATGACATACCCCTAGGCAAGCAAGTCCGATGCTGCAGCCGAACATCTTCAGCTCAAAAGAACTTGTATTCAAGCTTTTCCCCGTCATCTTCACCGCCCGATGAACGCAGACCTCTCAACCCATTCGTCACCGATGTATTCTTTGAAAAACTCCAAAGGGTCCTTTTTGCTCAGAGGTTTAGGGCTGCAAGCTGTGAAACTACCAAAGCCTGTTGAAGCGAAGCTGAAACGCAAAAGACGTAATGTATTGTCTACTCTAAAGAGAAACGTGTACCTTACCTTGAGGAGGTCTTCCAAAAAAGAGGTCTTTTAGAACCTTCAGGGGCATCACGCGGAACGTAATCATCAGTCTCGTCGTCGGAATAATCAACTTCGTCCCCCGATGAAAATGTTGAGTATGCGTCACTGTCGTCACAGCCTTCAATTTTGGAGTCTCCATTGAACAGCACATCCAATATTTCATCATAATTCAAAGGTTTCACACAAAATAGAGAAGGGCGAAGCGTGAAAAACCGCGGAACAGGACCGACCCTAGTCAGCATTGAGACCCACTGTATCAAATGTGATACTCACAAAAGGCTTCGACAAAAGGAAAAATAATGGAGCTAATATATTGTCAACCTACGTACCAACCCTGCAGTCCCTCGTGCATGAGTCATGCAAAATGTGTATGAATAGTCGAAGTAATACAATTAGAAAAATATATTACCTTTCCCACGTTTCCGCAGACCTGTCGAGCAGGAGGCTGCTATTTTCCAAGCGCGAAAACAGCAAAGTGGCGCCATCAGTTGCGCCTAGTAAAGTTGCTTCCGCTAGAACACCATGTATCAAATACAATACAAGCGGTTGGAGTCTCTTTGATTGCTTCGGTGTGGTGCTATGTCTGAAGCGCCTGTTGTATGAAATATCATTCTCGGGGATCCAAGAGGTTAAACTCGCCGTGTACACATTCAGTGGCTGATAGTTTTCAAGCTCAATCGCAGAGCCTCAAGGCATCTGGGTTCCAGAGTTCGATTTTGTTTGAGGTTGACGGAATCATTACTCACCAACAGTGGACAACGAGAACGCACACGAGAAAATAACCACCGAGAAGCAGTGCTGCCTTACATTCATTGAATTACACACAACTTAAAAAAGATTGCATAAATTTCTAGTCCAAGTGGCACTCTCTGCGCCGGAAAAGACTTAAGCAGTTGTGTCAGAGAATCAACAATCTCCAACCACAGCAAGCAAAGTGTAAAGTAAAACATCAGCAACGATTGTTCGACTGCCAACGAGGAGTGGTGTACGAAATACCTTTCACCTGCGGCAAAACATTTGTGGGACAAACAGGACGATCCATCAATGACCGCTTACGAGAACACGCCTTAACCTTGAGGTCGTCATCAGCCGGCCACTTTGCAAAACATGTAAGAGATTGTATGTGCACCGCAATGTTTAGCCATGCCAAAAGTCTAACATGTTTTAGGACCAAAAGAACACACGAGCTATTAAAATATGACTACCAACCAATCCCTAAATCAGGGGCCCAACGTTTCGAAACCGGTTCGGCTTCTTCTTCAGGGGCGACTATGAAGGAAAGGAGCCTCAATCTTTTTTTTCCTCCATGGCGGAGGCGAATGTACACAATCCCATCTTCTTCCCCTTTGATCGTTTTTTGAAGACACATGGTGGAGCCCGTTCACATACACAGATGGCAGTGCGCCAAGAGACCTATTGATGTTTGTTGGCGTGGTCTGAATGTGCCAAGATTCAAGGAAGAGCCTCCGGCGAGGATTAGTTTCGATGTCCAGGATGCGCGTGTTTAGGAAGTCGATGCGATGGTCATTTTTTTCACAGTGTTCAGCAACCGCGCTGCGCTCTTGATCGAAGTTGCGCACATCACCCTTGTGTTGGCGAATCCGTTCATGATAGTTCTTTGTCTCCCCGATGTACGAGGAAGGGCACTCCGCGCAGGGAATCTCGTACACCACACCTTGCGCTTTATCTTTAGGGGGCCGATCTTTTGGTCGTGGCATAAAGCGTCCAAGGGTTGAAATTGGCTTGTGGGCCATCTGAATGCCCTCCTTTGCTAGCACCCGTGCCAGCGCTTCACTTGTTCCTTTGATGTATGGGACGCTGATGCGCGTGGTTGGCCGGCGTTTCGTATCAACCTGCGACTGGTGGTGTTGTCGACTTCGGTTTTGACGACGGGCAATGTGGTGTATGAAGCTGCCGGTATATCCGTTCTTCTTGAGGTCGCAAATGATGGTTTCTTCTTCTTTTCGGCGGTTGGTAGTCATATTTTAATAATTATTTCCCCAACCAGACAGACTTCTTTCTAATGTTTACTTTTAAGTCTTTACGTCTTGACTACGGAGAGGAGACTACACAGCTGGCAAAACGGTATGTGCACATCGCTCGCACCATCTCGACGTTTAAGACCCATCTTGACTTTACGAGAAACTGCCGAGATTCACACGTGGTCTCCCGCAGTCTTCATCTCAAACGCATCGTCCATACACCAGAGGGACACAAGATTATCGACCAGGCGGAGCACCGGTTAGTTAAAGCTCGAATACACGAGTGCAACGCAACTATAAAAAAAAAAGAGCTGGACCTGTTTTTAACTCGTCGGAAGCTGGAACATCGAATCCCCGACGTGTTTCCAGCTTTAGAGTCGTTCGCCACAAGTGTCGCTGCCACTGCTGCAGAAAAACAGCAAACAGCCCAGCGTAAAAAGTGTTCGAGACTGACCCAGAAAAACAAGGCAACGTACAACATCGAGGGGTTTGTCACGAACCTTTCTTCAAGACGACTTTCTCCTTGTGAGACTGCAATCTTAGCAAAAGGTCACGGTTTTAATATGACAACGACGAAGCCACCTTTACCAAAAATGGTTGCCACAATAGAAGACGGCATCGCGCAGCTGGATTCAAACGCTCGCGAACGAGTCCGACAAAAAGTGGTTGGTGTGCTATCAAAACTTCCACAACATCACCGACACAATTTATCAAGAGAAGAGGTGCAAGCTCTGCGGAAGCTTCGAGAAGACAAAAACATCGTGATCCTGCCAGCGGATAAGGGCAACTCAACGGTCGTCCTAGACCGGGATGCCTACGAGCATAAGGTACGCGATCTCCTTGACTGCTCTACGTATGAAAAACTCAAGAGGGACCCAACATCACAAGTCCAGACGAAGTTGAACAAGCTTCTTACGGAGATTTTCAAAGTGCACCCAGATTCCAGGAGCCTTCACCTGCGCCTTCTTTGCCGGAATGGCTTTACCCCCGGTTTCTACGGACTTCCAAAAATACACAAACCTGACGTTCCCCTCCGACCCATCGTGGACTTCACCACCTCTCCGCTCAAAGCATTGTCCAACTACCTTCATCACACTATCTCTCCTCTAGTTGGGAAAACCCCGACATATGTCCGCAACGCCAGCGACTTCGTGGAGCAGATTTCGCATTTAAAGATAAACCCTGAGGAGATTCTGGTATCTTTTGACGTGATATCCCTGTTCACAAGCGTTCCGGTCTCCTTAGCTGTCATGACTGCCAGAAACACCCTGGAGAAAGACAGCGATTTGAGCAACAGGACCAAGCTCAACGTGGACGAACTTTGCCGCCTCCTCGAATTCTGCCTGAGTAACACTTATTTCAGCTTTAAAGGAGAGTACTTTAAGCAGACCAGTGGAACCGCAATGGGGGCCTCCATCTATGTCGCCACGGCAAACCTGTGCATGGAAGCTATAGAACAAAAGGCTCTCCAGTCCTTTGGTGCAAGCCCTAAGGTGTTTCTAAGATATGTGGATGACTGCTTCTGCGTCATGAAGAAGTCTCAAGTCGACAACTTTCTGACACACCTCAATTCGATCGAGCCTAACATCCAATTCACCGTGGAACGGGAAAAAAACAACACCTTACCGTTTCTCGATGTGCTTGTACAAAGGCAGGGAGACCAGCTCCAGTTCTCAGTTTACCGGAAACCAACGCACACCGGAAGATACTTACAATTTGACTCCAACCACCCAGCGAGTCATAAAGTATCGGTGGTCAACACACTCCTATCACGGGCAAAGAACCTTTGCTCAACTGATTCTGACCGCCGAAAAGAAGAAGAAACCATCATTTGCGACCTCAAGAAGAACGGATATACCGGCAGCTTCATACACCGCATTGCCCGTCGTCAAAACCGAAGTCGACAACACCACCAGTCGCAGGTTGATACGAAACGCCGGCCAACCACGCGCATCAGCGTCCCATACATCAAAGGAACAAGTGAAGCGCTGGCACGGGTGCTAGCAAAGGAGGGCATTCAGATGGCCCACAAGCCAATTTCAACCCTTGGACGCTTTATGCCACGACCAAAAGATCGGCCCCCTAAAGATAAAGCGCAAGGTGTGGTGTACGAGATTCCCTGCGCGGAGTGCCCTTCCTCGTACATCGGGGAGACAAAGAACTATCATGAACGGATTCGCCAACACAAGGCTGATGTGCGCAACTTCGATCAAGAGCGCAGCGCGGTTGCTGAACACTGTGAAAAAAATGACCATCGCATCGACTTCCTAAACACGCGCATCCTGGACATCGAAACTAGAGCACTGCACGGGCGCGGGCCAGCCCGAAAGCCTGAGCCCGGCCCGGCCCGCGGGCCGGGCTCGGGCCGGGTAGCACGTATTTTCTCGGGCCCGGGCCGGGCTCGGGCTTGAACACAAAAGTTTCCGGGCCGCGCCGGCCCGGGCCGGCCCGTGCCGTGCCTCGGCAGTCAGTCTTTTGTCGTAAATTCTAAATTGTTGATAGCAAAACGTTTGCTCAGTAATCTTTTAGGTTCATTGAAAACAAGAACCGCGAAATGAAAAGTCACTACAGTGTCGTTAGAAGTAATAACAAAAAGGAGTCTTGCAGTTCGAAAGCCTCCAAGCGGATAAAAGAAAACATATATGGGCTCCACCAGCAGCGTAGGACAGAGCGCGCAAGAAAACAAGGGCACTCCGGTCGGAGGGCACGAAATGATTGTTGTTTTTCTTTGCTTTTCAAACTAAAAAAAAAAAGAAGAAAAAACGTGACCTCGACTTTTAACTTTCTGCGGAAGATAACCTAACGTACCCTAGATAATTTTTTTGTTCATGCAGCCGTTTGAAGATCATTAGCGAGATTGTGATTCTCTTCTTTTCTTCTAGAATATGTCCGGGTTCGAAATGACCAATAGAACCGTGTTACCAACCGCCCAATCAAAATGAACGCTCGTGCCCGATATAATTTTATCGGGCCCGGGCCGGGCCCGGGCCGTGTATCCAACGGGCCGGGTCGGGCCGGGCCTAGAAATTAGAAATTTTGTCGGGCTCGGGCCGGGCCCGGGCCGTGTCTCTCCCGGGCCGGGTCGGGCCGGGCCTAGAAATTCCGGCCCGTGCAGTGCTCTAATCGAAACTAATCCTCGCCGGAGGCTCTTCCTTGAATCTTGGCACATTCAGACCACGCCAACAAACATCAATAGGTCTCTTGGCGCACTGCCATCTCTGTATGTGAACGGGCTCCACCATGTGTCTTCAAAAAACGATCAAAGAGGAAGAAGATGGGATCGTGTACATTCGCCTCCGCCATAGAGGAAAAAGAAGATTGAGGCTCCTTTCCTTCATAGTCGCCCCTGAAGAAGAAGCCGAACCGGTTTCGAAACGTTGGGCCCCTGATTTAGGGATTGGTTGGTAGTCATATTTTAATAATTATTTCCCCAACCAGACAGACTTCTGTCTAATGTTTACTTTTAACACACGAGCTGTACGAAGCTCATACAATAGTGTCTCATGGGGCTGTGTGCATCAGCGCCCCGTCGATAGCCTTATCACAAAAGGAACTTTATTACTTCAATCTTATGACTTGACGACAAGTCATAAGTTTTTGGTCTCAAACTTCCTCTTCGTCTTTTTACCATCTGCGATTTGTGATCGTGTTCCTCGACAATTTTCTTATTTTTCGTTTCAAAATTATTTGCTTCCTATAATTTCACGCTACTATTTTTTCTTGTTGTTTTTTACCACTCAAAGATATCAACAGGAAGTCTTCTTATTGATGTATTATATTTTATTTTTATTAGGTATAACAAACGTCTGTAAGGGTGTTATTTTTTCTTTCTTTCCTTTACGCGATAAAATCTGGAACTTCTCTCTTCTCCTTCTCTATAGAATGTATTAAATGTCAGTTCCCTATCGAAAATAATTCTAAAGGGCCCATCAGCCTTGAATGATTATGGGATCTGACAGGCCTTCAAAACCCTTCAGAAATTCCCTACAGAAAAACCCTTCAGGGATACCCCATAGAAAACCCTTTAGCCCCACAGCCCTTCAGCCCGTCAGACCCTTTAGCCCATCAACCCTTTAGACGCCCAAATGGCTGTGAACCATAGACAAAAATGCAGTTCAAAACATTATTGGAAATTTATTGCCGACATTTAGTTTTACATGCGTATTATAACTCAAAAAGACGATAAAAAGCAATGTTTGTTCCAACGCGGCGCAAGGAGCTGTAGACTAAAGAGATCATATCAAATAGGGACAACTGATTTTTTATCACCGAGAAAAATATATTTCAAAGTACTCACCATGCCGCTGGGTATATTCCTGATGTACGGTAGTTCAGCTAATAAAACAAAGCAGGTGCACCTCACGGACACATAAACAATGTCAGTAAGCACGTTTAGCGAAAACCACGAACTTGCATGCAGCACCCGCCACCGTTGAGAGATCCTCAGCACAGTCACGGTTTCGTTTATGATGACGTCGTGCCGGCGTCTGCGGCGTATTTTTCGCTCGCTGGATGCTTCTGAAGCCGGACGGACGAAGAGGCGCAAGGAACAAGGCCGGACTGTGGCCCTCATCCACCGCCTCAGGACCCACAGTGCCATAATCCCGGTGCGCAGGCACAGCATGCGGTGGGACGCTGACCCCGACTGCCAGTCTTTGAAGCGAGTAAGCCGACACCGGCCACGATCTCCTTGAATGCGCTTAACCAGCGCTGGCTGAACACGTTGGGGCTCGAGCGACGGCGGTAACAAGCTAACCACCCATGAGCCGAGAGAAAATGGCTATACGTACTGGCTTCCCCACCTACCACCCTTTCTCCCGCCGACCGCTGGAGACGCGTCTCTGCACCCTCTCCCAATCGCCGGGCGAATGCCGCATTCACACTGGAAGCGGATCCGCGTTCGCGAAGCGATTGCGGATGCGGTTCGCGAGCGACCCCGTTCACACACACCGAGAGGCGGTTGGCGGTTTCTCGGCGATCACGCGTGATCTTTTGAGATTTGCGTTTGGCAACCCTGTTTTACAATCCAAAATTCACTTTAATCCACGATTCAAAGCCAAAGTTTAGCTATTCTGGCATTCTGAAGATTTTTCTTCGGGATGTTCGCACGCATCACGAGTTCAGGCAGTGAAAAAAGGGGCATGGACCCGCAAAACTCGCCTGTGATTCCCTCGATCTCGCCCACAAGCGAAGCCTAGTTAGGCGCACCTTGCTGACTCAGAACAGGATGCCCCCTACTTTTTCTTCGAAGTGGACTTTTCCCGCATGAATAGCTGACCTTGTTTTCGGGATAGAGGGACAGTTTTCTCCCTTCGTTGTTCGCTCTTTTATTTTCGAAGTTCTGAGCGGTGGGGTGGACCGTGGTGCGGGGGAATGTGTTCGGTTCTAGCCGGTCGTGGCTTCGTTGGTGGCGGACTCTCCTCTCGTCACTCGCACCTCGAACGAGTCTGTTTGCTTGACATTAAACTCAAATAAACGCCATACGGATTACCTCTGCAACGTCTGGTACGTACATTTATTTCTTGAGTAGGTTCCCTTTATTTGTTTTGTTAGTAGTAAACTTTACAGGTCGAGCTAGCGCAGGTACTCTGCCCGCTACGCGGCAGTGCGTTGGCTACGCAATCAGGCTACGACGTCTCTATCGGCCTTCGTGGTGGTCATGCACGGTGTCGAAAGCTTTCAATGGTTCACGCGACGGCGTTAGTTGGTACAAAAGCTGACATTTCGGTCGATCAGGGTCGGGTTCCGACGTTCTACGGGCAGAGACTGACAAGGCCGCAAGCTTCGGGCTGTGGCGCCCGGAAAAATAAACAAACGCTTACCGGAACCAAATCACCGGTGCGGAGCACGTTAAAATTATGAGTCAATTCTTTTCGTGGCGGATTCAAGTGACGGACGTGAACATTACGTTTCTCCGTTGATTTGTCTGCTGCAACGCTAAGACTACAGCGCCTTGGACGCCTCACCAGAGACAGGTGCCATCTTGGTTTGAAAGTCACTGACGTCACCTCAGCGTCGCGTTGTGATTGGTTGCCGCTTTGCGGTTCGTGAAAGCGGTTGAGAGAAATCGGTCCCGAAGTGGTTGGCAAAAACGCGCTCCAACCGCTCGATCCCAGCCGCTTTGCGGTTGAGAACGCGCGGATCCGCTTCCAGTGTGAACGCGCCAGAAGAGAGGAGCAGTGTGGGTTGCTTTTTGGGGACCGTCCCCCGAGGAGGAACCGGTTCCCAGAACGAGTCACTCCCGCGTCCCTGGAGAACGCACTGCTCTCGGCATGTTCTTTTTTTTATTATTCATTGTTGCACGGATCTCGTCTCGAGCAGACAGGATTGCGTTCGCCTCAAAACGCCGCTCGGCCAACACCACTCGGCCCGCGGGTCATCCATTCTCCACATGGGGCAGTCGCCCTCAGTGGTCTCCTTGGTGACAGACGGGTCCAGGAGCCCACTCGTATTTGATAGAAGAGCAGTAATAAAAATCTGACCATACACACATACGATCGGAATTTTCCAAATAGTTATTTTTTCCAGTCGCGAACAATAAGCAGGAATGTTCTAATACTGCGAAATGTCTTTTCTCCACCTAAGCCGTGGCCCCACAGACATCTCAAGAAGCCTGAAGGTTTTCCCGACCCCATTAAAAAAGCTCTCGACAGGCTTTCAGAAATTTCAAGGCATTGTAAAGGGCACTTCTGACATTTCAGGAGAGCCTCTGGCGGGGCCAACGAACCCACCAGGAAATATCGGTGCCCCTTCAAACATCTCAGGAATTCCTGAAGTCCCCTTCACACCCTTCAAAAAATTCCTGAAGTCCCCTCAGAGCGATTTTCAATAGGGTTGTTAGTTTTGCGCCCTTCCTGTCTACCTCGTAAGGGGATCGGTGGCCAAGTGGTTCTAGAGTTCCTGTATAGGCTCCCTACGGGAGCCAGATTTGCGCGATCACGCGAGGAGCCGGATCAACTGCCGTGCAGGAAAGTAGACGTTGCACGAGCCCCGGCGTACGTTCCCCTGCTTTTGAGCGCGCCGCGCGCCTCGAACGCGCGGCGCCGCTATTCGCCGAATTCAGTCACGTGATGAGCGGATCAACATGTTGTGCAGGAAAGACGGCGCTACGGAGATTAACGCGCAACTCTGGCTCCCGTAGGGAGCCTAAACAGGAACTCTAAGCGGTGCCACGGCGGCCATCTTGAACAAGCCATTAGTTCAACCACTAGATGGCGGCACTCATCCGTGTGGCCAGAAAAGTGGCTCGTGGCCAGTGATGTTCCTCCTCTCCTCTTAGTTTCCTCCTTTCTGCTGCTCGCTCGTGCACGTTCAGCGCTCAGCGCGTGCTCCCGGTGACAAATGCCAGCAAACGTACCAGTGGTGCTAGCAGTGTCCAGTTCTCACAGAAGCGGAGCCCAGCTGGCTCATCAACGCGATCGAGAGGGCCTAACTGGACAAAATTTGTTATTTGATACTGGCTTCGTTCCGCGCTGCAGGGTTGGCAAAGGGATTTCGTTAGAGGCCCACAAGCCAGTAGCTATTGTTTAAACTATTCAAGAATTAAAAACATAGTCAATCAATCAGTGAAGAATTTTATCAAACGATAAAGGACATATACAAGACATGCCTTGTCAGCATTTCGCGAATAAAAGAGCTTTTGCACGACATCAACGTTTAAATTCATTTTCGCTGTAAGTCAGAGCGCAGCCGACATAACTGGTCAATGAGGCAGTCACGGCTTGTGGTTTGGGTGCCGTGGGACCCGGAAAGGCAGGGAGCCATTCTTTGGGGGGAGGGGGGATTTATTTGGGTTCCAAGTCTTGCTTGACCGAGCTCCAGCCCAAAACTGCCCGTCTTGTTCATTCTTCCTTCGACCGTCACCTCGCCCTTTTCTCTACGCACAAATCAGCGCACACCGCGGGTAACAAAAAGATAACAGTCACAAAGCCCGATAACCCGTCGTCGACGGCGCTGAATCCGCTGCCTCATGCAGTGCCGCATGCATGACACGCTCCCCCTTTTTCTTTTCCAATTAAAAGAAAATCATAATTTGTGTATCCCTTTACAATCGTAGCCTTCAGAACAAAAAACGAACTGCGTGCACATTCCCGTCCATTCGGCGTGAATGATCACAAGAAGACTGACAAACTTACTTCTTGAGAACATCTAAGGTACATTAACCACAAACAAAACTCCACCTCACTACAGCCTTGACAACGCATCAGCAGGGATGTTTCTCGTCCCTTTTACATACCGTACATTCAGGTTAAATTTTTGCAACGCAAGCACCCAACGAGTCAGCCTCGCACTATTTGGTGCTGCTGACGCCAAATACAGCAAAGGGTTATGGTCAGTGCGAATTTCCACCTCCGTCTCCAAATAGCCACGTTTCCAACTGACCCAAGGCCCACACAACCGCGTAAGCTTCACGGTCGATTACTGCCCAGCGAGTTTGGGGAGCAGTCAGTTTACTGAGAAACGCCACTGGGTACTCTTTCCCATCATCAGCACTTAATGGACGAGACATGCCGCTATCGCTCTATCCGATGCGTCGGTAAATAAAAGGCTGGCTGGCTTCTGGCGCTCTTATAGCCGGAACTTTCATCAGGAGACGTTTTGCCTCTTGAAATGCTTGTTCCTCCTCGTCAATCCACAGTAACACGTTCGGAGTCTTGTCTCCAGTTCACGCGGTCAATGACAACACCACTTCAGCATAGTCCGCAATATAGTCTCTATAGTAGTTCATTAGCCCTAAAAAGATCTTCAGTTCTTTTTACGTCTTGGGGCTCTCCATGGTTTGGATCGCCTTGACACGAACGGGTTTAGGAGCATGCCTCCCGGAGCCGATCTGGTGGCCGAGGTACTTGAGCAATCCCTTGGTAAACCTGCATTTGTACAGCCTTACCGTAAGCCCCACGCGACTCAAGGCTTCGAGAACGCTCTTTACATGCAAAAGGTGGTCTTCCCACGTAGACGAATATATTGCAATGTCGTCGGTATATGCGCCTGCATATTCTCTGTGTGATTGCAACACTTCATCACACGCTGAAAAGTTGCCGCTGAATTTTTCAACCCATAGGGCATAACTGTCCAAGCGTATTTCCCAGGATTGGTTACGAATGCTGTAAACTTCTGAGATCGTTGTTCGAATGGTATTTGCCAATGGGAACGCGACAGAACAGCACACGACAAAACAGCGCGCGACAAAACAGCACGGTCAAAACAGCACGCGTCAAAACAGCACAGCGTCAAAACAGCACGACGACAAAACAGCACGCGTCAAAATAGCACGCGAAAAAATAGCGCAGCGTCAAAACGGCACAGCGACAGAAGAGCACGTGCCAAAACTGCACGGCGTCAAAACAGCACAGCGACAAAACAGCACGCATGTAGCAACTTCAAGCGCGTTCTTCACCCCCCTCTGCGATAATAATATCGAACCTCCTTCACCTTTTCATTTATTGTCGCTAGGTTATAAGGAAATTTATTGCCCATTTCAGAGCTTGCCAAACTCCGCAACCCGAGGACCCCCTCCCCCCAAAAATATAAAATATCGCGTCACGACCCCCCCTCGGGCTTTTCACGAGGCTACAAGAGTCAGTTACAATGATGAGTACTAGTAGCAGTCCACATAATAAAATGGAGGCTGAAGATGACAAAACTTAAATTCATAAAAAAAAATGATAGCAATTACTTCGCGACCACCCACTGCATCTGTCGGACCCGCAGTTTGGAAGGCACGGCAGTTGGTAGTGGACTACGACTTTTATCACAACAGGAGTTACCGATCGGCATCCAGCGTAAAGCATTCCCGTATGGTGACAGGCGGAAAGCTTCAAACAAACGAATGCAATTGTTCGAACCTCCTTCAGCGAAGCTCTTGTTCGTACGTTTGTCAGATTTTTCCGTGTCGTTTATAGTCAGCAGAAAACGAAAAGGTCAGTATTAATTGAAAAAAGTCAGTATTTTCGAGGGCGTTTGGAGGGAGCGGGGGGATGTGATTCATTATGACCACTCCCTTTCGCAGTTTTCAGCTTGTCTCCGAGGTCGGTTCATCTTTCAACAAAAGCTCCGGGGGCGCAGGGGTCTTCAGGATGAAATCTGGGATTTTCACCTGATAGAAATTTGTGGGCCGAATTTTGTCCAAAAAAAGAGTTTAATCGTGAACTGAACAATGATAATCAAGGGCGTCCGTAAATGCCGCTCATTTTTTAACAGCCCTAGCTTCCGTCTACTAGAGGAGGGCTTAAATACGAGTGCTTTATTGCCGTTTCTGTGGTCGGCGCGAATTTACCACCAATCGCAGTCGTGAAAATGGGGGAAAATCGCACTGAGTACAATGCTTGCTAATTTCTGGATTTTGATGTTTTCCTCTCCGACCGAAGTCGTAGTGAAGTTCATGTTCTTCCTGTGTACAAATACGAGCACACGACGATAATGTCTGATCACGATGGGCCCCAGTACGTCTTGCAGAACAGGTCGCGTCGGCTGCCAAAGACAGCAACAAATTAAAAACCAGTACCTGGTTAACTCACTATACATTTTAAAGAAACGCTTTTAAATATTACATTTTCGTCAGTATACTGATTTTCGTCAAATGACCGAAAGGAACCGAGACGTTTATGAGTCTAAAATATTTACCGCAATGATTTTCGAAACACCTTTTTCTGGACGCTGTGCTGTCTTGCCGTTCTGCTGTTTTGACGCTGTGCTGTTTTGACTCCGTGCTGTTTTGGCACGTGCTATTTTGATGCGTGCTGTTTTGTCGCCGTGCTGTTTTGACGCTGCGCTGTTTTGACGCGTGCTGTTTTGACCGTGCTGTTTTGTCGCGTGCTGTTTTGTCGTGTGCTGTTCTGTCATGGTGCCTTTGCCAATACCCGCGGGTTAGGTCCAGTACTGTTATGTACGATTCCTTCGCGACCATCCAGATCATTTCAGTCGCATTATTCATAGGAAAGGCATCGACTTTAGTGATTGCGTTAAATTGCTTATAATCAATGCATAATCTAACACTCCCATCCTGCTTCGCTTCGCACACCACCGGATGAGCAAACTCCGATTCAACTGGGTAGATCATTCCCCACTCTAGAAGCTGTTCAATCTGCTTTTCTACGTTCGCTCTCATTTTTATTGCCACCCTATATAAGTATATCTCTTCTTTTGTTGTGAGCCTTCAACAAGTCTTATCTTGTGCAGTCCTTTTGCACACTTTCCTGGGCGCCTAGAAAATACATGTACGAACTGCTGCACCACGCTATACATCTCTTTTTCCTCCGCGGTCTTCAGTGACTCAGGTTCATCTGCTCCCCGCCCGTCTGTGGGGAGTTCCTCCACCGAACCGAAGTCCGGATCATCAAGGATAACACCAACAGCATCAACCCGTGCCACATATACCTATTGAAAAAACCAGCAAGGAAATCAAGCTGGCCAAGCTGGTTTAGCTGGTTTTTAAGCTGGTTCGAGCTTGTTCGAGCTGGTCTACGTGGTAATCAAGCTGGTTCAAGATGGTCAAGCTGGTTCAAGCTGGTTCGAGCTGGCACTGCTGCTGGGCAAGCTGGTACTTGAGCTGGTTCGAGCTGGTACTGAAGCTGGTTCAAGCTTGTCAAGCTTGTTCAAGCGGGTCAAGCTGGTTCAAGCTGGTTCGAGGTGGCACTGCAGCTGGGCAAGCTGGTACTTGAGCGGGTTTGAGCTAGTACTGAAGCTGGTTCAAGCTTGTCAAGCTGGTTCGAGCTGGTGCTGACGCTGGCCCAAGCTGGTTCGAGCTTGTCAAGCTGGTCTTGATGGGAGCGCGCACGCCAAGGTCGGCTAGAGGTGGTCGAGCTGGCATTGCTGGGAGCGCGCGCGCCAAGGTCGGCTTAGGCTGGGGCGAGGCCACGTCCTGTTCTTTGTCCTCTAATTTCTGGAAGACGACCGGGCACTTCAGGCGCGCTGCGAGCTTACTTTGTGTGCGAGAAGAGAGAGAGAGAGAGAGTGGTGGGAACGGAGAATTTGAGACACGTTTGGCTATCTGGGTCAAATTTTCGAAGGAACGGCTGTGTGCGCGTTGTTTGGAGACTACTTGAACGGCGGTGCAAGCGAAGCGGGATTTGAGGAGACAGCGAGCGGCAGTCCGTTCAGCGCGGGAAGACGTCGGACTCCCCGACTGAGGCGAAATTTCCTATCTTCGAACATGTGTGTGCTCGTGAATAACGGTGGTGCCGAAGAGTATCGCCAATGCCATCCAAGCCACACGGATTTCCTCGCTTCTGCCGACTACGCAAGAGGCCGCTTCGCCCCCATTACTGGCGGGACCCAGGTTCGTTTTTCTCATCCATGTAGTATTTTTTATTGTTATTGCGTGCTTTTGGCGTGTGTCTAGTATTTCTCATGCTTAGAGATAAGCAATCTAGTTTTTATAGTATTGTGTGTTTTGCACCAAGAACCACTGCCTGCGTCAATTAGTGCTATGTCAACGCCGAGGACGTGTAGCATCTGAGCTCATGTGAGTCGGCCGCGAGAACGAAAATAATAAATTGGATGCCGAGCTGGCTTTTCTAAACAGTTTGGCTTGTTTATCCTGTGCATCAATTTAAACTGGTTAAACTGGTGGGGAAGTCCACCGGCTTAACCAAGATGCTAAACTGGACATGCTGGGGCAATAACTAAGCTTGAAGCTGGGACCAGATCAACCATAATGACCAGTATGACCATATCAACCAGCATAGCAAACTGGGCATGCTGGAGCAATAACCTAGCTTGAAGCTGGGACCAGCTTAAGCTGGTTTTTTCAATAGGGATGGCCTAAGTTTGTTGGCGTGGATCCACTTACGGTCACCGTCAGGCATCTCAACTACGTAGCTGTTCTTTCTTCTAAATTCTAGTATCTTCGCTGGTCCCAACCAAGGAAAGTTAATCTTTTTACCGCTTGTGTGCTTAGTAGCACTAGATCGCCCCTACAGAAGGCATTCTCTTTCGCACGGAGATTGTAACGCGTGGTGTACGACCTCTCTTTGTGCTCTGCCTGTTCCCTTACTACTCGCGTCATGTTAGCCATTTGTCTCCTTAATCTAATCAGATATTTGTCAACTGACTCAACCAGCGTGGACGGGGGCGTCCAGTCACCAGTCCGCGATTTATTTTAGGATGGACAGTGGTCCATTCGGCGCGTGTCCATTCATCAGTTCTAGTGGCGACATTCCCGTAGTTTTATTCGTTACTTCGCGGTAGGCCTAAAGTAAACAAGGAACTAGGCGATCCCACCCCCGCTCATGTTCCGCGATCACTTGCCTCTGTATCCGCTTCAGCGTACCATTCCATCACACAACTAGATGATTGCTCTCTGGGTGTTCTAATGTAGAGAACCTGTGTGACGACCCCCACCTACGCAGCGACTCCTGTGTGAGCTCTGCCTTGATGTTTGTGCCCAGATCGGACGAGACGGTTTCTGGCACTCCCATTCGCGTGAATATTTTAACCAGCGCGTCACGATCCGGCATCACGGTTTGTATCAGCGATCTGATACAAACCACCTCCGGCCATCTCGTACACACATTGACCAGACACAAGGCATATTTGTGCCCCCTCGACGACGGCGGATCTAACGATCCAATACGATCCATTACAACAGTCTGGAATGAAACATCTGGTCTTACCAAAGGGGTAATAGGCACCCGGTCTCTTGTCCTAGGTCTCGCGTTCACCTGGCAGTAATGGCACTCTTTGCAGTATTTACTAATCTGCTCCTGCATGCTCGGCCAGTAAAACGAATTCTTAATTCGCTGTTGCGTTTTCTTTTCAACAAAATGCCCGCCAACTGGTTTGTCGTGGGCTATTTCTAACACTGTCTTCCGCCTGTTTTCAGGTAAAACTAACTGCTTGACAATTCTGCCCTTTATTTATTCATTGAGGAACAGCATTCCATCAACCACTTGCATTCCATGAGTTCCTTTTTTGCCTGTAGCCACAGCGGCTTCAGAGACTCGTCGTTCTTCTGCTCTGTTTGAAACTGAACGCAAATTTCTGATTCTATTTCGTGCACGTCACTTCGCTCGTCCTCAGACTCTACAGTCTCGTTTTCCCCCTTCGACTGTGTGCTCACCACACATGCCTCTATCACAGGACCTTCCTTCAATACTGCAGCTGCACCAGGAAGATCTACCTGATCTGCCAAGGGCATTTCCTGTTCTACTCCTCTTGAAGCTACTAAATCCTCAGGTGTGAGTAGTGCGTCAAATTCTCCGGCAAGCTGCTCGGTCACAGCACAGAGCAGTAAAGTATCCACTCCATGGTATCAAGCGCACTGCTACCAAGTCGAAACGGGACATACATAAGATCGGCTTCCACCTCGCGGCCGAGAGCGTCCTTCAACCCAACCTTCCCCTTTTGATTCTCATCCAAAATGGTGCCATCGACCCTCGAACCACTGTAATGTCTACCCCCGAATCAATCATGGCATTCAAGTACTTGTCTCCTGAGCGGAGTCGCACAACTCGCCAGTCACGCCTTGTGGTTTGGGCGCCGTGGGACCCGGGAAGGCAGGGAGCCAGCCTTTGGGGGGAAAGCGCTTTATTCGGGTTACAAGTCTTGCTTGCACCAGCTCCAGCCCAAAAAACTGCCCGTCTTGTCCATTCTTCCTTCCGTCGTCACGTCGCCTTTCTCGACGCACCAATCAGTGCACACCACGGGTAACAAAAAGAATCACAAATCCCGATAACCCGTCGGCAACGGCGCTGAATCCGCTGTCTCATGCATGCCGCATGCATGACAGAGGTCAATCAAGCAGAGAAAAAACGCACTATGTCACAGAGCTCAACATCTTATAGTGCGTTTGTCGTAACCGGTAAAAGCAATCAAGCGCAAACCATGCACCATGACCTTGCGCTTTTATTATGCGCGTTTGTGCTTGTGTACCTGGCCTTTTACTGCATTTTGGTCTATGATAACACAAGCAGTAGTATACTATTTTTTCAAGACGGGTGTTCAGAGGGGTGCTCTATATAGCTCATCATTTTGATGATAGTTTGATTAAACTTGATTACCAATTATAGGACGCCTTATAAATAACCACCCCAATATTGTTGAAATAGTCGAAGTCGGAGAATCTGCATGTTCAAGAAAAGAGTAAAAGTATTTTTTAGCCCCAGTGACCTAAACTTAAAAACTGTTCGGCGAGTGAGTAGCAGATTTCAGAGTTTTTTAATTGCTTTTGATTTCTTTAATTAATAATTAAGTCTATTGATAATTCGATGTTGAAAAAAATATACCAACGTCTTACATGTACCTTTATATATACAGTAGACTCCCGTTAAGGCAAACTCGCTTAAGCTGAATTCTCGGTTATGCCGAACAAAGTAGGAACATTTGGTTGTTTTCCCACAGAGGCAATGCAAGAAACAAAATCGTTTAACACGAACTGCTCTGTGCTGACATTTTGATTAACTCGAACTTTCATAGGTCCCCTTCGCGATGGCACTGCACCGACGGCGACGCCGCGTATAGCGCCGGCCGAGGTGTATGCCAGATGTACCGTAAAAACCCGCATATAATACGAGTTTTTTTTTCAAATTTTCAGCTTCGATGAGGCGCGATCTAACGCTGTTTGACATGGTTTCGGTTTTGAAGCAATATGGCGCTCAAAACAGCTATCATCATCATTAAAATCGCAATGTCCGAGGCACCACCCTTCGTACACTGTCGGGCTCGCCAATGGCGTCGCCGGGAAAACAGTCGTCGGTCGCCAACAAAAGAAAAGTTCTTTTGATTGCGGAAGACATCGGTAACAGTGCTGCCAGACGACAATTCGCCGTAAATGAGGGCAGCATCCGCGGATGGAGACGACAAAAGCAAGCTCTGTTCGCTTGCAACAGAACGAGAAGCTTTAGGAGCCCAAAGAATGGCGTGTTTGCCGACGTCGAGGCAAGTCTCGGCGACTTTGTAAAAGAGCAACGTGAACGGCACCTCGCCGTAACTTGGTAAAAAAGCAGCGTGAACGGCACCTCACCGTAAACATCAAACTGCTGCATGAGAACTTTGGCGAGCCGACATTGGGTTACTCGCTGTATCCGCCACGCCGGGTTTTCACTGCGTTGGCGGAGGCTCGTCGCTCGCTCTTTCAAGAAGTGCGGGATTTCAAATGCGCTCGACGGCACTGAGGACTACTGCCTTTGGGAGGTGGCGTCGGACAAGGAGTCTGATGGACGTGATGAGAGTGATTAAGGTTTAATTATAACATGTGGCCCATGTATTCTCAGGAACATGGGCCACATGTTGTCTTTCATCGCTAGACACCGATTTGCACAGAGGAGGAAGCAGTCAAAAATCACCGAATGGATCGGTTCCCCTCGCAGTGGTGTGTGAAACATTATTTTTTTCTTCTTTTGGCATGGTAAGCCAAATAAATGTCCCTTTTTAAGTATCTCTTCATTGTAGGCCTTTTTATTTTTGTGTATTGGTCAACAGCAATTTAGACATGCCCAGCATGATAATTAGGGCACTTCTGTTAAGGCGAACATCCGATAAGTCGAACAAATTTTCAGGGTCCCTTCGTGTTCGTCTTAAAGGGAGTCTACTGTATATGTTCGGTCTAAATGCAACAGAAATGGAGGATTTTACAGTAACGCTGACATTGTATGTTAATGAATGTGATCTCATTGATGTCGATGTGAATGATTTGTATTTCAAACTTTTGACGACGTTGATATTAATTATTGTGACTACGATGATTAGCTAATGTCAATTTGATTATTTTATGTGTAATTGCTTTTTATGTTGACACTGGTCCTGTACACCATTGAATGCTGTTAAAAGGGGCTGATGGCCTGTTCAGAAGACTTTTTTAATGCGAAAAGATTATTTGCCCCATTACGCGAAAATCCGGCGTTGTCGTCGGCGGCATGACTGAGCGATGGTACCAAAAATGGCCAACGGCGCAAAGACTAAAAACACGTAAGAAATGCTCGGATTGACGTCAATTTTTGCACGAAGGTTCTTATAAACAAAGTAAATGAATGGCTTTCGAAAGCCACTTTGGTACCTTTTGGTCTGAATGGGAATCGAACCCGGGCCTCCGTGGTGCGAGACGGGCAGGCTTCCCCGACGCCACGGCGGCTCCACAATTCTGGCTGACTAAGGTGTGCGTAGTGCGTGCGTCATTGCACACGTCACGTCGCAACCATCTGGCTGACTAAAGGTGTGGCCAAGTGCGTGCGTCATTGGGCACGTAACGGCGCAGCCAATGGGGAGAGGATGGCACCACGTCATGCGTGTATAAAATGAGAGCGCTGTCTCCCGCGCATCAGACACCGAATCAGCAAAAATAACTTTAACGCATGTCGAAAACATAAATCGAAAACTTTTCACTAAAGGGACTAAATGCTTTCGCATTTCCACATGTAAGCAGTCTTAAGTGTCTGTGTCGAATTTCCTTTTGTATTCTTTTGCCGCAGCCCCTCAGACACAGTTATGCCCGGAAATATGGATTATTATTATTATTATTATCATTATTATTATTATTATTATTATTATTATTATTATTAACTCACGCGCACTTGTTGTCGTAATATTTATTTTTATTTTTACAACATGTACACGGGTGAATCGCAAAGCGGTCGGGATCATCCAAAGTTGAGTGTGTCTGCACGTTCCTAAGGCCGTCTGAAACGTTCACGTTAAAATGGTAAAACACCGTAGACCGTCATCTTTTTTTCAAATGAAAACGAACCGTAGACCATATGATGGTATATGCACGCTGTCTTCACAATAATTGTGAAATAAAATAGTCATAAGCGTCTAAAGACTTATAAACTTAATGGATGTTCAGGCTGAATTGACTAAATGTAAACAATAAATATAAGGTGGTGTTGAACATTGTAACCGGTAGAAAACGAGGACTTGCTATGTCTGATTTACATGATCCGCTTCTGCTTGAAATGATTAGTTTCGACATCGAGCACCGCAGTATCTGTCTACAATTATTTTGCAGCACGAGGGACCTCGCAACTGAAAATAGCGAGAAGAATCCCATTAGGAATCTTTAGACCATTGAGAAAAGCTATGCGATGGTAGCGGGAACCAGGTGGAGCTCGAGCGGCCGGCCGCTCTGCAGAGCCCCTGCCACCCTTTCCCTCTTACCGGCGGCCGGTCCGCTGAGTCATGGAGAGGGCTTCTCGGTAGGGTGGCGTTCCTTGAAATTATGGCGCGCGCCAGCCAATGGGAATTTATCCATCAATTCGCTATTACTGACTACACTTACATGTCTGCGTGGTGAAAGCGTTTATTTTTACTTGTTTGTTTGTCAAAATTTAACCGAAACCCTGGTTAAAATTTAATCGCGATTAAAGCATTAATTGACTCATTGTCGCATCGATAGGTTATTAGATCAAGTGCCCAGACCTAGTTATAACGTAGTGTAGGAAAACACAAGCAAACGCCCCTGGCTGAGTGCAGATTGCCTCGTTCAGCAGTTTGAAGAACAATGGCCGGGTTAGAGTGAACAGGCGCGATCTCTTACGGCCTTTGCACCGGGAGAAGTTGCTCCCTGCGGCGGGAGCTCAAAGTGTTCGCTGTAACCCTACGGCACCTACAGCGCTTTATTTCCTCCTTAGAGGCACAGTAAGGTTCTTGTCAGGTTGTAGTCGGTGGTTCCTCCTCGATGGTGTGGAGGAGGATGGCTTGTGTTGGACGGTGGCGGTGGTGTAGCAGTTCGGGCCAGACAACTGTTTACGCAGGTACTTTTACGCAACGGTTTAATAAAAGACAATTTAACATACGGGATACAGGAATACAAACATAGACAACCCGAGCCCCGCACTTGGCCGCCGTTAGTGAGCGGCTCCTTTCTCTCCATCGGTACCGAACCAAAGACCCCCTCCCTTTGTGTCGCGTGTGCTCTTATTGACAGCAGCCTGTCCCCCTTTCCCATCTTCCCGCGGAGGTCACCGTTTTCATCCGGCGCTCCGAGCCCAGGGCCAGGTGGCTCCAGGCGTAGGAGGCGCAGACGAGTCTGGCCCTCCGACACAACCAATCACCCCTGGCATTCCGAACACCGGCTGGAGGGACAGGTGCCGACAGACGAAGCACAGCTCCCATACATGTACGTAATGCGTTACAAGTAACGAGTTACTTGTACCTAGTTACTATTTTCGGCAACGAGTAACGTATTTAGTTACTTTTTTAGAAAAGGAAGGAGTAACGGTATTTAGTTACTTTGAAGGCCAAGTAACGAGTAACGGTATCTCGTTACTTTTGAGGAGTAACGTGTACAACACCGCTTAAACGGCCTTGTTTTTATTCTAACCTGAGTATGCGTCTATTGTGACAAAGGCAGATGGGCAACCCGAAAAACAACTAACCAGTATGACAGTACAGCAACGTATATCGCTGAACACGTCAGTCGAACGGTTCGACTGGCGTGTCCAGCGATAAACGTTGCTGTACTGAACTCTACAGCTGGGAATGTCCTTCACCCAGCGAGCACAATCAGGTTCGTTGGTTGAACCTTCTAGAAACGGGTACGGACCGAATGTAAACCCGGAGGTTGCAAACACGGGGAGGCACATAACCCATTACCCGCTGTCCTCAATGAAGGCGCAGTTCTCGAAGATTTACCAGCTCTTCCTGAAGCACAACACTGCCGTTCCTTCGAGCGCGTCGGTAGAAAGACTCTTCAGCGTCGCCGGAGATGTATTTTCAAAGAAGCGGGGAAACATAACTGATGAAAACTTCTACAGGCAGCTGCTGCTGACGGGCAATGACTACTAAAAAGAAAACAATAAACCATGAAACAAAAACAGTTGTGTATTTGGTCGTCAAAGTAACGTGGAAAGTAACTCGTTACTTTTGAGGTAACTCACGCGTTCCTTTTGAGAATCGGTAACGAGTAACGTATTTAGTTACTCTTTGAGCAAGTAACGAGTAACGGTATTAAGTTACTTTTTTTGGGTAACGTGTACATGTCTGACAGCTCCCGAGACATTTCTAGGAGAGTGATCGACACTTGTCACTGGGGAGCGACAAACGACTCTCGAAGCAAACACAACACCATGTGGAGGCACTGGTCGACTACCAGAGAAAAACACTTAACCGCGGCACCTCCCGAGCTGCAGGCAGCCGAGCGGGTATGCGGGGCGCGGAAGGCGACCCAGACCGCTGCGCCGCGGCCTGTTCCCGAGTAATGGGACACCGGCACCGCAAAGGAGGGGGCTCCCCGACCCGCGCACAAACGTCTCCCTCCCAGAGGTCGTAAACATCACCCAGCGAACCCCCACACGTCTACACCAAAATTGTTCGCGCAGGGCCTCCAGACAAAGTAAGACAACAAATAAAAAGGTTCCGGAACCTTACACGTCTCCCCCAAAACTGTTGCACGACTTCTAGACGTGCCAACAGGAAAAGAAAAATGATTCCGGAACATTAACTACAACTAGAACATGCACTAGAAAAATAATCGGGTAAACCCAGGTACAACATATACTGTATGATATAAGAAATATACGCTAAAACACCACAATGGCGGTCAAAACGCAGACCTTCCCACCTGTTACAGTGATTCACTGTAACGTCCTTTCCTACGGCACCCCACTGCCTGAGAGATCGGAAGCGTCGGCATCTGCAGCCGGCGCACCAGCGTGGTCTCGTGCGGTTGACTCCTCCCAGCATTGATTAGGCAGCCGCGACAGTGCGTCAACATTCCCATGGTTTACACCCTTTCGGTGGGATACCACCACATCATAACGCTGTAAGGCCAAGCGCCCACCTGGCCAGTTTCACGCCGTGAGGCGTACTGCTTTTGAGGTAGCTCAAGGGGTCATGATCGGAAACGACTTTAACCCTCACCCCAAACACCCACTGGTCGAACTTTCTCAGAGACCAGTTGATCGCAAACGCCTCGCGTTCTATCGTAGACCAGCGCGCCTGCGTCGGGTTGAACCGATGACTCGCAAACATAACGGGTCGCTCCCTGCCCTCTGAACTCATTTGTGCCAAGCATGCCCCGGCGGCCACAGAGGACGCGTCCGTAAACATCCAATAAGGCTCGCGTGAGCTCGGCGTGAAAAGTGCGACGGCGTCGCACAGCGCCCGCTTTAACTTTCGCAAGGCATCGTCCGCATCCTGTGGCCTAGGTATCACGTTAGGGACGCCGCGTTTTGTTAGCCTGGTCAGCGGTTCCGCGACTGCGGAGTAGCCTTGTATGTAATCACGGTAGTATTTACAAAGGCCCAAGACACTCCTCAGTTCACTTTTCGTCTGCGGGCGCTCCAGTCCCTCTATAGCGGCAAGTGTCTCGTCGGGGTCCCGATTCCCTGCGTCGGCCACGCCAGTTTCTTCCGCAGCCATGCCCGTCATGAAGGCGACGTCCGGTGCGGTAAGCCTCCCCTCATTCGGCGGGTCGTGCTGCTGGGATACAGACGCACTTCTTGCAGGGGGGCCTGTGGTCACGGCTTTAGTCCCTGATAATAGTTCCCAGTCTTCCATCGAAAGGAGGCAGTCTATCTGGGGTATCAACTGTTCGGTGAGGGCACAGAGCAGGCTCACGGGGCCGTTCAAGTTAACCTCGCCCTCCAATCGTAGGGATATCGGGAGTCGGGCCACCTTCGCGGTCTGCTCCTGGCCGAAGGCCGAAACAAGTTTTATGGTGCCGTTAGGTTCCCACAATTCGGGTGGAACGACACTTGCGCGCATAACTGTCACCTCACTGCCGGTGTCCAAAACGGCGCCCACGGTGGTCCCGCCGCAGTCAAGTGTGACCTCGAGAGACCTGGACCGCTCGGGATCCTCGAATCGAGCGGCGCCTATCCTAGCGACTAGATGATATGCCTCATCCCTCGTCTCCTCAGCGTGCCCAGCCCGAATGCTTTGAACGTGCAATTTCTTGTCTCTGGCATCTTTTTGGCGCCGTTGGGGACAATCTCGGGCTAGATTGGACCCCTCATTACACACGTAACACCGGGCCGACCACTTCGGCTTCGAGGTGCTGTTGGAAGTTTTCTCCCCTTTCTTTGCGTCCGCGTCACCCGCTCCTTTGGATTTCATTTTCCCCTCAGCCACCTCAAAGGTGTCAATAATCTTCGACATCTCGTTAGTCCTGAGTCACTCCCCTTCTTCGCGCAGCGTTGCGTGCCTTTGGGCTTCCGGGGTCAGACATTCCTTGAAGCGGTCAGCCACCATTAGCTCGATTAGCGCCTCCAGAGTTTTAGTTTCGCGGCCCTCGTTATAATAGCTAAAGTGTCTCGTCAACCGCGGGGCGAACTGAGCCCACCCCTCGTCCTTGCGCTTCATTGCCTTTATAAAACGATCGCGGTGCTCCTCTGGTGTCACTTTAAGTTCCTCGAGCACGGCTGTCTTTACCGCGCTGTACCTAGACAGCTCCTCCGTGGTTAACCGGGAGAAAAGGTATTCCGCCTTACTTGAGAGAGCGAGCATGATCAGGTGCACTTTGCTCCTCTCGGGCACGCCGTAAGTCGCATACATCTTCTCTACTCGGTCAAACCATACGGACAGCTCTGCGTCTTCGGGCACTTTTTGATTTCTCAGTAGTTTAGCGCACTGAGATACGGGATCTGGGCCACCGGCTGCCCCCGACGCAGTCGCGCTTTCTGGCCTTTCGCAGCTAGCCCCTAGCTCGAGCTTTCGCAGTGCGATTTTGTATTCCGACTTCAGCCGGAGCTTCTGCATCTCGAACTCGAGCTCGAGGCGCCTTACTGCAACAACATCGGTCTCGGCGCGGGTATCAGCAACCGTGGACGATTGCCCCTCCGCACTCGACCCCTCCGCGCCTCCATTTATATTTAACTCTGCTTTCTGTGAGCTACGAGTTACCACAACCATTCGCTGCTACCTTTTGAGACCAATTGACACGCCAACCCCAGAGCGCGAAGCCTCCACTCACCCAAGGCGTCGAAGCTTGTCGTGCACTGTCGCCGTCCAGTCCTTCTTCCTCGTATCGTGGTGGTGCAGTGATACCTGTAGCTGAGCACACTCCAAGGCTCGAGGCTTGGTCGGTTTCGGCCGACCGCGAGAACCCTGTTGTCACTCAGTTGTCTTCCGCACCGTAGCCCCGGCTCTTGTGCAGGAGTTTCTTGTCCGTAGCGTCCTCCGAAGTCTCCCGCTCCGTCTATTTCTGTTGACCAGCGGAACCTTGCTGCCGTCCGGTCGTCCTCTCCACCTCCGCCGGGCGGGGTCAAGGGATCGCTGACGTCCTGCTGGCTCTCATTCCCGTTCTGCTGACCCAGTCAACCGGGAAGAGGGTGGAGCTGTTCGGTTGTCTTCCCTCACCGTGGCCCCGGCTCTGATGCTGGCGACTTTTCGGCGTCTCCTCCAGTTCACTTGGCTTCTGCTAACTGGGAGGACGTTGTCGAGGTTTTGTACTCGTCCCCGTCCAGGTGTCTCTTTTGTCTTGTCGTCCCCGCCACAGTCGCCGTAGGAATGTCCAACACAATCAAGTCGGCTGCGCCAGTAAGGTTCTTGTCAGGTTGCAGTCGGTGGTTCCTCCTCGATCGTGTGGAGGAGGATGGCTTGCGCTCCCCTTCCACGCATCAGACGAAACCGTCAGGAGGGCCCTAGAGCCCTTTAGGAAGGTTCAGGACCTTACGCGTGAAAAATGGAAGGCGGAAGGATTCACCGGCGTCCAGTCGACGACCAGACTGGTGCGGCTAAACCTAAAAGAGGGCGTCACTTTAGAACGCTTTCCGCACCAGTTGAGAATTGCTGGTGGCAACGTTCTGGTCGTGATTCCGGGACGTGATTCATTATGTCTACGCTGCAAAGGTACGGGACACATTCGACGAGAGTCTCGTGTACCGCGATGCGACGAATGCCATCGCTTTGGACACGAGCGAGACAACTGCGTCCGTACCTACGCTACAGTGACACAGGAAGTGGTGGCGGAGAGAGATGGTGTCCTCAACATGGACGGGGAAGAGGCAGAGGAGGCCGCACGGGACGTCGAAACTGAGGTTTCCGCCACAGCCGGTGCGAAAGAGGCCCCGGTCGATGTACTGAAAGAAGTGCACCCTCCACAGCTGCAGCCCGAGGGGGACGCCATGAAACCCGACCCTGCGCAAGCTTCGAGCAGGAGCGCTGACATATCGAGCGATGTCCACATGTCTATATTAAAAGACGTAGAGGCCATCCAAGCTCTGGAATCAAAAGACACGAGCCAGGTCAGTTTGAGCGACGACAACTCCGACCTTAGTGGTGCCAGTGAAACCACCATGCGGCCAGGGGAAGCATCAACACGCTCCGAGTTCAAGTTGCACAAGAACACCACACGGAGGGAGCGCTTTAACCCGAAGCCGCGAATCCCGACGGAAGAGCGACGCCGGCCAGCCCCTCCGTAGGTCACTTTTTTTTTTCTCTTTGCTCCATGGCTCATCTCTCGACAGTGTCCTCGTCGCATGACTTCGCCCGCACCCCCTCCTCCACAAAATGCGACCCCTCAAGTTTGCAACCCTCAATTGTGTAAAGCCTGGCTCAGACTGTTGCGTTTGACTGCGTTTGACTGCGTTGCGGCTGCGAGAAACCAGGGAATCGCTGCTGCTTATGCCGCGTGCGAAGATGATTCCTTGAATTGGATTCCACGCTTCATACGAAGCACATATGTGCCGGTGACTCGCTTTCGGTTCTCGACGCAACGCAGTCAAACGCACTCAAACGCAAGTGTCTGAACCGGCCTTTAAGGCCGGTTCAGACACTTGCGTTTGAGTGCGTTTGACTGCGTTGCGGCGAGAACCGAAAGCGAGTCACCGGCACATCTGTGCTTCGTATGAAGCGTGGAATCCAATTCAAGGAATCTTCTTGGCACGCGATATAAGCAGCAGGGATGTCCTGGTGTCTCGCTGCCGCAACGCAGTCAAACGCAGTCAAACGCAACTGTGTGAACCGGGCTTTAGTCTTGTGGCGAGAAGAAGAAAGCAATGGGTGCTGGACACTATTCTGCACGAGCGGGTTGATGTCGCTTTTCTGCAAGAGACCAAGACTGCCACAGACGGTCAAGTGGAGGAGTTGACGCGCTTTTTTGATCGTCACTTCGTCGTCTTCCTGTCGAGGGCATTTGGACAGAGCGGAGGAACGGCCGTAATGATTCGCAAGAAGAGAGGCATCGCAATCTGCCCTGAGTGGGAGGGAGACAGGAATGAACGGGTGTGCGCTGTAGAAATGCTGCACCGCGGACAGCTTCACAAGCTTGTATCTGTGTCTGCACCTAATGACGCGACTGGGCGACGGGACTTTTTCAAAAATCTTCGCCAGTATCTCGACACACCTTGTCAAACGATTATCGCTGGCGATTTTAATTGTGTGCTGGCCGAGAGGGATTGCTCGAAGCGGCTGAAAGCGGACGTTAGCCGGGTGGAACTGCGAAAACTGATCCGCGACTTCGACCTGGTGGATGCTAAGGACAACGAGACAACAGTCGAAAACAGTACACGCATTGACAAGGAAGTTTCCATGTTCGACTAGATCGTATCCACCTTTCGGGAGAATTTTCAGCAATGACGCCTGTGTTGGAAGTCCTACCCTTGGCGTTCTCGGACCACGCTCTAGTCACGGTAACGCTGGGCAGACCCGTGCTGCGAACCCAGAAGTCCTCTTGGTGGAGCGGCTGGAAGCTAAACGAAATCCTCATCGAGGACGAACAACTGCGTACGCAGATAATGGACCTTCTCGAGTTCAAAACGGGAGGTGCGCCCATGAACGCGGTAACCTGGGAGGAGCTGAAAGAGGACGTCAAGCTCAAAGCGTTCCGGCACAGTCAGGAAAAAGCGGCGCGTGAAAGTGTGGATAAGTGTCGTGTAGTATTTACATTTGTCGGTCTTTTTAGTCTTGTCAAAGATGGCATAACAACGGACATCAGTTTTGTAATAAAAGAACGTGCCACGCGCTGGCGGCCTCGAGGCCAGCGCTCGGTCAGACGTTTTGCCAACACTCGAACAGGACGGTTGTCTTTTCTTTCGCCACCGGGTTCACTCGGGAAGACGGCTTCTCCGGCTCGGCCATGGAACACCGGCACCTCCGTCCGATGAGTCTTTCATAGTTTTAGCGCCCCGTAGGCGGAATAGTACATTTTGGCGACGAGGATGGGATTTCTTTATTTTGAGCTGAATTTTTGTGACCTTGTTCGAGCAGTTGGCAGCGCTCCGCGTCCCGGTCAAGTGGTTTGGAATACCGGCGCGTAACAGATTTTCCTTCGTTCCCTGGTTCCATATTTATTTTCATGTCTTTTTTTTGGTTTTCGAGATTTTCGCACGTTAAACGATTTTTTCGTTCTCCTTTAGTGCGATCAGTTCGCGTGGGACATTATTTTGTTCAATCTTCACTGGGGTTCTCAGTTTGTTCCAACCTTCGAGATGACTTCATCTTCCTCTTCCATTGTGGTTGGTTCGATGGCATTCCCACCGCCGGCCGTGTTTTTGGCTGTTCCTGGTCCAGCGATAGTTGCTTGGCCAGCATGGAAGCGTGGGTTTTTGACATACCTTGAAGCATCGGGTTTGCAGTGTGTCGAACCGCGTCGGAAAAAGGCGATTTTATTTTCACTATTGGGTACGGAAGCCCAGCGTATCGTAGACGCATTTCAATTGTATGAGACCCCTTCTGCAGAAGGAACCGATGAGTTCCAGATTTTCTTAGAGGCCGTTGGCAGGCATTTTGAATTTTCTGGTAGTGTTGCTCTTGAGCGCCAGAAACTGCGGGCTGGTACAGCGTCCCGGACAGTCAGTCACCGAGTTTCTTGCCGAATTACGACATCAGGGCTCGTTCTGCGCTTATGGAAACGCTCTCGACGAAAGACTCTGTGAGGTGTTCTTGGAGGGTTTGGAATCCAGACGTGCTCAGGATCGCCTCCTGCGGGAATGCGAGGGCAGCGAGGTACCGACCTTATCTCGAGCTATTCAGTTAGCGCAACAGTTTGAGCAGAGGGCGAAAACAGCCGCGAGTTTCCGGAGACGAGAACCATCGCAAAGCCGAGACTCGGCTGAGATTCGGCGAATCGGGGAACGACGTCTGCCAGGAACCCAAGATGCGGCACAGCGTGGTCATCTTCATTCGAGCATTGCCAAGATGGCTACGCCAGATACCCCTCGGGGCATCAACCTGGCTATCCCCTGTCCCAGCCTGGACCCAGAATGCCTTGGCTCCCATTGGCCGCTGGTCACGTGCCCCGGTTTCCGGCGCGGGTGTCCCAGCCTCGACGAGATCGTGACCTTGCCCCTCCTCGAACTGGTGGAAATGCAGACGGCAGCGCTTGTTATTTTTGCGGACGCCGCAGCCATGACCAGGCGCTTTGCCCGGCGTCCCAGGCAGCTTGCTTCCTATGCGGGAAGCTGGGAAATTTTGCAGTGATGTGCCAGAGTCGTCGCCCGCCGTCGGCGGCCTTCGTCTACGACCGCAGACAAGCGTCGTTTCCTGTCCAGGGCCGAGGTTCTCGGCGAAGCTTCGCTGACCGACAGTCCCAAGGCGTCAGGTCCAACCTGGTGGGCATCGTCGACCCGCCGCCGGCTCCAGAGATGCTACCAAGTGTTACGTTCGCGGAGGATCCACTGCCTGTCGAGACAACTGAGAGAGGAGAGGGTGGCATCGTTCGTCGAGATGCATTCATGGCCGAAATCACGGTAAATGACACACCTCTTCGCATTCTTGTTGATACTGGTTCATTCGTATCAATTTTAAATGAGCGTACCTTTAAGGAAGTTAACAAGAATAACAAGATAAGGTTATACCCGCCGTCGAGGACCCTCGTCCACTATATGCAAGACACCATCCCTGTGCTCGGATGTTTTGTGGGACAAGTAAATTTTAAGGATTGCTGGGCATCGCTGGAATTTTACGTAACCAGGACGGGACGTTCGTTGCTCGGAATCGACGCGGTCCGTAAGATGAAACTTGTGCTGAATGGTGCTAAATACGAATGTTTGTACGCTAATGCAGCTCACGGAGGAGGAGCACCGCAGCGGAATGCGAGGGCCACGCCCAACCCGCAGCGACAACCGTTCACCGTCTCGTCCCGTCAAGCATCGCAACCACTTGGTTCATCTCCTGCGGCGAGTTCCAGTCTTCTTTCTGCTGGAAATAACATTCCTGACATATCCCCTGGTTCATCAATCTCTGGAGATACTATACCTAAAGCCATTCTGTACAAGTCAAGTCTTCAACGTCATTCTGAAAAGACGAGTACATCAACAAGTCATCATGAGACTCCTGCTTCCACAAAAACGGATACATCGAAGTTACCGCCTGGGTTCGAAGAATTTGAACATCTCTTTAGCCCAGGTTTGGGTCTGGTGAAGAATCATACACACAAAGGTAAGGTGCGGCATACAGTTCAACCCGTCCAATTCAAACTCCGTCGTCTTCCGATGACATTGAGGGATCAAGTTTCTGAAGAAATTTTCAAGTTGGAACGAGCGGGTATCATCGAACGTATTCAAGCCTCTGAGTGGGTGTCGCCGATTGTTGTTGTCCGCAAACCAGATGGCAACATTCGTATGTGTGTGGATCTACGAGCGCCGAATCAAGCCGTTGTTATCGATTCCTTTCTACTGCCCTGTATCAACGAACTTTTGAATTCTTTGCGTGGAGCAGCGTTTTTCTCCAAACTGGATTTGGCTTCAGCCTATCATCAGGTCCGCCTCGACCCGGTGAGTCGTGACCTCACTTCTTTCATTACCCATGGGGGATTGTTCCGCTTTAAGCGAGTTTGTTTCGGGCTAGCATCCGCTCCCGCAGCTTTCCAACAAATAATGTCCAAAATCCTAAAGGATTGTCCAGGAGTCCAGTTTTACTTAGATGATGTCATTGTGTATGGATCCACTTTGAAAGAGCACGATGAGAATCTCCGTTTTGTCTTATCTAGAATTTCCCAAGCGGGAATGAAGTTAAACCGCAAAGGTGTTTTCCAAGTAGAGGAGCTCTCATTTTTGGGACACCATCTTTCCGTGAGAGGGTTAGCACCCCTTTCATCTAAGGTAGATGCAGTCCTGAATTTTACAACTCCCTCCGACTCAGTGAAGCTAAGAGCGTTTTTGGGACTTATTGAGTACTATAGTAAATTCATCCCACATTGTTCTACCGTTGTAGAACCGATGCGTCGTCTCCTCCGCAAAGGAGTTCCTTTCAACTGGTCCCCGGAAGTTGAGGCCAGTTTGGCGCTGCTCTTCAGCAGCAGTATGGGAATCGGCTTCGTCCTGTAGCCTTCGCGTCGCGCTCGCTAACAGATGCCGAGCGAAGGTATTCTACTGTTGAGAAAGAAGCACTAGCATGTCTATGGGCGTGTGAAAAGTGGCACGTCTATCTGTGGGGAAGGCCTTTTGTAATTCGAACGGACCATCAAGCGCTGGGTACGTTACTTTCAAACAAGGGATCTGGAATCCGGCCTCTTAGAATCACCCGTTGGTCATCCAGACTTCTGAACTATAATTTTAAGATGGAGTTTCAGAAGGGCGCCACCAACGTCGTTGCTGACGCATTTTCAAGGCTGCCAGTGCCTGACACGGAAGAGGGTATGCGATTTGACGAGGAGGTTGTTTCTGTTGTCATGGTTCCACTGTCTAAGGGTGGTTTTCAGCAGGCTACGGCCAATGATGTAGTCCTGCCTTCCGTTATCCGATATACCACATCGTCATGGCCTGAGGACAGCAAAATGAATCCAGACCTGCGACCATACTACCAGGTACGAGATCAGCTTTCCCTGTACGATGGCATCTTGTACAAAGGGGAGAAGCTAGTTGTTCCTATGCAGTTCCGAGACAGGATAATGGAAGTAGCGCACGAAGTACACCAAGGGATCACGAGAACTACAAGTGTGATCCGTGAGCATTACTGGTGGCCTCTCATGAACCAACACATAAAGAACAAGATAGAAAACTGTACAGTGTGCCACTCAACTGACAAGACAGTGAAGGCTGCGCCGGCTCCTCTGCAGCCCATCCAGTTTCCTAGTCAACCCTGGGAAAAGCTCGGCATTGACATTGTGGGTCCGATTGATCGTGCACCGCCCAGTCAAAGATTTTTCATTGTCGTAATAGCCTACCACTCTAAGTGGCCAGAAGTTCAAGCCACGTCGTCGGTAACGTCAGCGACCGTCATCAGCTTTCTGAAGGATGTTTTTTCCCGTGAAGGACTTCCCTGTGTGATTGTCTCTGACAATGGGGTCCAATTTACTTCTCGAGAGTTTCAGGATTTTCTACGACAGAATGGTATTAAACATAAGAAAACATCGTTGTATCATCCTCAAAGCAACGGGCAGGTTGAAAGGTTTAATCGCGTTTTGAAGTCTTGGCTTCAGTTGGCCGTTGTGCAAGGTCGTTCCCTTCCAGACGCCGTTCGGGACCACCTGGAAGCATATCGTCGTACGGTACATTCAACAACAGGGTTCGCACCGTCTCTTCTTCTGCATGGAAGAATTCACAGGTCTAGACTAGATGTACAGGGTATGCCAACCCGCGAAGTTCCTGCTGACTTTCCAGAGAGAAGGGCTCAACTCCAACAAAGAGTCGACAGGTATCAGCAACACATGAAATCGTACTCGGATCATCGTAGAGCGGTGCGAACACCTCAGTTTCACCCGGGCCAAGCTGTCCGTGTCTTCAAGCCCACTCATCAGAATAAACTTCACAGTAGATACACTGAACCGCAAATGATACAAGCGCAGCTAGGACCCGCAACATATCAACTAGCTGATGGTAGAAGATGGAATGCAGCGAAACTCACAAAAGCTGCACAGCTGCCTTCAATACAAGTTTCTGACCAAGGCTGGGATGACGATGATGATGATGAGGATAAAGGCTCTAGTGATTCAGCGTCTGGTCTCTTGAGGATACCCGGTTCTCCTGCTGCACGGGTGGCAGGTACAGCCCGCCATGCAACTCTGGGTTCTCCCAAAAGGCAAGATCTTCCTGCTGCATTCACTAGTGTCCATGGTCTTGGTCTCGCTGTGGACCCCGGGCATCTTGTGGCGCCCGGCAGCACTCCAGTGCCAGGGTCTCCTGCTACTGTTCCTGGGCCTGTCCTTCGGCGTGTTCCTGTTCCTGGGCCTGTCCTCGGGCCTGCTTCCGTTCCTGGGCCTGTCCCCGGGCCTGCTTCCGTTCCTGGGCCTGTCCCCGGGCCTGCTTTCGTTCCTGGGCCTGTCCCCGGGCCTGTTCCAATTCTTGGGCCTGTCCCCAGGCGTATTCCTGTTCCGGGGCTTGAACGGCCTGCGCATGAAAATAGTGAACTGCCCATCCCCGATCTGGACGCTGTCCCATATCCCCGTGAAGAACTTCTCAGTGTTCCTTTGCCGAGGACGAGTAGTCCTCTGGACGCTCGTTCCAGCACGCCATTGTCGACGCCTCCACTTGAAGACTCCGTTGACGAGACTACAACGGAATTACACGCACCACCTTCGATCTCTGAGTCATCTGAGCTCCTACTATATTTTCTCAGCCACGAACAGCACAAAGTCGACCAATACGCAAAAAGAGACTTCCACTGAAATTTATGGACTACATCATCGCAGTTGGTAATGGTAGTTTGGACTCAGACTCTGAATTTAGTTACAATGATTAGAAAGGTTTGTAGTTCTTGCTAGTTAGGTTTCCTGGTAGTTGTCATTTGTCATGAGCTATGCTTACTTGCTATAGAAACGAATCAATCACTGCCATAGAAAATCCTTGGCCAAGGAGAAATGTCCATGACAAACACAAAACTACCAACATATAACACCACTAACAAAATAACGGCCAATACTGCACACGTGTCCTGGACATTTTTGAAATCAGTGCAATGTGCGGGTACATATACGCATGGTGCTCTCTTTTTTTTGTGTGTTTTTCCAACAAAGGGGGAAAGATAGACTTGATAAGACAATTTTCGGAGTGTTGAGAAGTCTCGAGTGAGAGGTGGAACTCTTTTTATTTTCGTGTTAAAGTGGACAAGACTTAAGAGATAATGAACATTTTCCGCAAGGTGATTAACACTTTCACTTAGGACCTTTCGTTAAGTTCGGAGACGTGTTAACTTTAGTAATTGGTTAAAAGGTTGCAAAGTGTTTAACGTACCTCTTTCATAATCGTTCAAGGAAGGGAGAGTGTAGTATTTACATTTGTCGGTCTTTTTAGTCTTGTCAAAGATGGCATAACAACGGACATCAGTTTTGTAATAAAAGAACGTGACACGCGCTGGCGTCCTCGAGGCCAGCGCTCGGTCAGACGTTTTGCCAACACTCGAACAGGACGGTTGTCTTTTCTTTCGCCACCGGGTTCACTCGGGAAGACGGCTTCTCTGGCTCGGCCATGGAACACCGGCACCTCCATCCGATGAGTCTTTTATAGTTTTAGCGCCCCGTAGGCGGAATAGTACATGCCGCTTGACAAAGACCCTGGAAATTCTCATCGCAGAGGAAAATCGATCCCGGGACTCTTCACTCAAGATATCCGCGATTGCAAGGGTAGTATTCTGGAGGTTCTCGAGAAAGAGTACCGCGGTGCCATGGTCCGAAGCAGAACGCTGTTCCTCGAGAGAGATGAAGAGCCGAGCAAAATATTCAAGACGAAGGAATGCCAGCACGATTCACGCAACAAGATCGGGAAGCTCCAAGTAGGCGACGTCGAGGTTACCCTGCAAGAAGAAATCGAAGACGCGTTTCTGCAGGCCTACCCGACCTGTGCACTAGAGTGGAGGACGACGACGTTCTCCAGATGACTGGACTGGCACTGCCCAAGGTGTCTCCAAAGGTCCGAAAACAAATGAACCGGAAAATAACGGCATCCGAGGTCGAGGAAGCTATCAAGGAATTAGCTCTTCGCAAATCGCCAGGAGTGGACGGGCTCGGTAGCCAGTTCTACAAGAGGTTCTCAGCCCAGCTGTGTCCTATCCTACGAGACGTGTACGCCGACGTACTGAAGCGGGGACTGCTGCCGCCATCCATGCGACAGGCGATAACGGTGCTCATCCAGAAGAAAAACTCAAAGGGTGCCCCGAAGGTCGACCATTGCCGGCCCATCAGTCTGCTAACAAGCGACTATAAAATCCTAGCCAAGATTCTGGCCAAGCGGCTGGAGTGGGGTCTACGGGACGTCGTCGGAGAGCACCAGGCCTACGGCATCAAGGGACGAACCATCAGCACCAACCTGCACGCGATGTGAATTGTTTGCGAGGCAGCGCAGGTATTGAAGCGTCCAGTGGCAGTGCTTCATGTAGATCTGCGCAAAGCCTTTGACCGGGTTCGCCATTCGTTCCTCTTCCGGCTCGTGGAGGAGTGTGGGATCGGGGCGCGACTGCTACGGTATGTGCAGCTGTGCTACCGTGTCATCACGACGCGGCTCCTGGTCGACGGCAACAGGACGGCTCCCATCGCAGTTACCCGATCCGTGCAACAGGGCTGCCCGATGTCGCCTATTCTGTTCGCATTGTACCTGGAACCGTTGTGCAGGGCCATTATCGGTGACGCGAGCATTCGTTGGCTGTCCCTGGCGTCGGGTACGCTTAAAGTGTTCGCCTACGCGGACGACGTCACGGTGTTGTGCTCGTCAAGGACGCAAGTGTGCGCTGTAACCCAACACACCGCAGACCTTTGCAGTTTCTCGGGTGCGGCGATAAATACAGACAAATCTGTCTGGGCCTGGCTTGGAGACTGGGACTTGAAACCGGAGCAGTTCCTCGGTGTCACCTGGACGACGAGCGTTTCGAACTATCTAGGGCTCATCTTGACCACAGAGAAACTGAGTGGCCGATGCGGTTGTTTGGACATTAATGGCCTCAGAAGCAAGGTGGTTGACTGGCATGCCAGGGAACTCTCCTTGTCCAATCGCGCATTTATTTGCAATTCTTTTTTCCCGACCGTTTGGTACGCGGCACAAGTGTTGCCGTGCTCCCAAAGTGACCTGGCGAAGGTTCATCGATTTTTCGCAATGTTTATCTGGGACTCGTGTTTGGAACATATGAGGCGTGACAACCTATTTGTAAGCCAGAGGAAAGGAGAGTTGGGTCTTGTAAACGTAGAACTTAAGCTGAAAGTACAGCGTTTCGTCTTTTTCCGCGATCAAGGAAATCCTCTCGTGATTTCTGCGTTTAAAGAGCTGGAGGAAGCTTTTTGGGGCCGTGGCTTAAGGGAGACACTGGGGACTTCCGGGCACGTGTTCTGAAGGTCTACCAGGAAATAGCAGCGGCGAAGGAATTTTTCCTAGCCCGCTTTTCCGACGAGTACCTGCAGAAAGTTAAAAAGAAATCTCTTTACTGGGACACAGCTGATTTGCTCATACCGTCCCCACTTTATCGCAGCTTTCCGGGAAGTGCGGATAAATCAGATGTATTTCGTCGCTTACGTAGATACCCTCTCAGAACGGCAGTCAAGAAGGTTTTTCTACGCTTCCATTTTGAAGTACTGCCGGTCAAGTCGTGGCTGGTTAAAAAAGGTTTCTTTGAACCAAGGTCAACAAATTGTGCGTTGTGTCTGTTTTTTTTTTTTCACTTGAACATATGTTTTTGTACTGTGCGAATGCGGAGCTTTCTTGGTCAGAACTTCGAGCAGTGCTGCAGATAGATATTTTCGTAGAGTGGAAGAGCGCGAAGTTTCTGCTTTTCGGCGACAGTGCGCAGAGTAGGGCATGGGAGCTGCTGGCACTCCTCGATCTATATGCGCTGTGGCGGTCGAGGACGGATCACTTGGAGGTCCGAGAGGGATCCAAGCCTGCCTGGCAACACTTCTACGACGGCTTTTTGTATGTGAGCAGCCTTCTTGAGGCGACGGAGCAACAAGGGCTTGAACGTTGGTCGCTTTTTGGAACGCGTTTGCATAATCGCGCTCTGAAGGCTCAGTGGTAAATAAGAATTCCGGGCCACTGCGCGAATGGCAGGGGTGCATGTGACACTACAGAGAAATGATTGAGCGAGATACATTTTGAATTTGTGTGTGAATCGAGGATCTTGCCTGTCAAACAGTGCTCACTGACATGATAGGTGTATGGCAACCAATGTGATCATTTTAAAAATTTGTAAATAGACATACTTTTAATAAAAATCTTTTTTTTTTGGAAAAAAAAAGGGATTGGTGGCCGAGTGGGCTAGCACACACCAGCTCGGAGCAAGTGAAGCGAAAGCTCGCGCTGGGGAACCCAGAGATCGTGGGTTCAATCCCCACCCTTGCTCGTTTCGATCTGGATAAGCATCGTACCGGCGTGCGTTCGTGTATCACTACTGTGTGGTGCACGTTAAAGATCACAGGCTAGCAGCCGTGCTGCACTGGTTAAATTGCTTATCTACAGTGAGTAACAATGTCGCCATGTTCTGGCAGACTAAACTCCTGCTGTATAAACAACTAACGACTAATTTGACCTTTTTTGTAAACCGAAACTTATTTCGATCAGCTGGCTACAGTTATTTCAAGCAAGTATAATTGCACACATTTTCAATCGCGGTGGTCGGGGAACCGTTGTTCAAGATGGCTCAGGCGGCGTTGGGCAAGTTTGTGTGGTCGCACCCCTACGCGGCTAATGAAGTCTCATTGCTCGTCGACGAGAGTGAAGGCCACAAGGAAACCGCTCTCTAGCCCGGTCATGGAAGAACATGGCAGGGCAGCACTGAGCATCTCGCTTGATTTTATTTCGCAACGCTCATTGCGGGGACTACAAAAGAACGAAAGAGAAGTGCGAAGAAACTTCACGAGTTGTGATCCTGTGCCGGCTTGCTAGAACAGCGTCTCAGCTGACACTGACTGAAAGAAAGAAGTGCAAGGGGTGGGGCACGCGACCGTCTTGAGACGCAGCTTGAGTCCCGCTCGGCTCAAGCGCAGACTTTGCTTTCGTTCCCACCGTCTCAGCTGAGACGCTGTTTCTAGGAAGTCGAACCTGGCTGCTGATTATTAGTTGCAAAGGACAAGAGTCATGGTTGGTGTAAAGCGCAAAGTGGAAGCTTGGAGTCGTTGCATTATTAAACCAACACCATGAAAGTTGATCGTCTGACATTATTCTTATTTGAATAAATCAAATAAAAATTTATCCAAAGAAAGACGACCTAGTGAGGGTTTCGCATATGTGCAACGCTTTCCATAGAGCACTTCATGGAAAGGGGGTTTATTAGACCGTTTTCCTGAGCCTTAGGTGTGAGCAACGATGACTGGCTGTTTTTTGCCTTACCGAGGACCAGTCCCTGCGGTTTGCACTAATGTCACTGGATCCTGGGAAAGTAACGCCAAGCTTCCCGTGTTGTCGCAATCTTGATCCGTGAAATGAGCAATTTCTCCTTGACCCCTCCGTTCTTGGTGAGCCGATCTAGATTCGCTGGTGACGGGTAGCTTCATGGAGTCGTTTTTTGTATACTGAGATTTGGTTTAACCACACACCGGCGAAACAAGCGTTCACCTTCGTACCGGGAACGCGGCAGAACAGCACACGACAAAACAGCACGCGACAAAACAGCCCGGTCAAAACAGCACGGGTCAAAACAGCACAGCGTCAAAACAGCACGGCGACAAAACAGCACGCGTCAAAATAGCACACGACAAAACAGCACAGTGTCAAAACGGCACAGCGACAGAAGAGCACGTGCCAAAACAGCACGGCGTCATAACAGCACATCTACAAAATAGCACGCATGTCGCAACTTCGATCGTGCGCTGCAGCGGCTCGCCAGCCTCACGCGAGTAGCCATATTCTTTACGCGACGGGGGAATTAAACTGTGACTTTTTCGCAAGCTGGTTGGCACTTCGTTACCAATTTTGTCCGTATTCTTATGAACGAAGGAAGTTTAACGTTCGCCGTGACGAGTAATTAAATTAGTTTACAAGCTCAATTTCGGAACCAACGTTCGTTTGGCACTATCGTCGCGAAAAGTTCCCATCTCGTGTAGCAACTTTTTTTCTCACCTATTTTACACTTTGCCTCAAATAAGGAATGTTCTTTTTTTTTTTTTCATCGCTGCGTTTAGATATATGTGTAAAAGATGAAAACGAGGTCGAAACTTGTAGAATTTATTGATATATCGTTTGCTTTGATAACTTCTTTTGGTACCATTATGCTAACTCCGTTAATTCTTCTCCTTATTAGCTGTGGTTGCCGCAATTCATACTGACCAGTTGTTTAGTGCAAAAGGTGATAATTATGTTGATTCTTCAGTGTTGAGCGTTACAAAGGCTGTAATATGTAGCGTTTTGTGAAAAGAAAAAAACAGAACGTAAAGGAAAAGGGTTAGCCATTGCATGGCATTATTCAACTGCTAGTCAATAAAATGATGGACGTTCGAGGCGACGGGATCGCACTCAAGTCAGTGTCCCGAGTGCTGCCGCTGTGCGATTGCTAAAATAAAGTTAGCAGTAGTTACTACTACTTAACTACGCTGATCTCTGAAGAGATTGGATAGTTAGAGGTGATATCTTCGCGTCGCTGTTGGCCGCGTTGTGTGGTCTTTTTTGTAAAGCCAGCGAAAGAGGAAAAATTATTGGAAAAATAAATCCATAAGTTCAAGTTATGAACCGTCTGGTTTTGCGGCGGTCTGGAGAGGTTCCGTAGTAATCATCGTTTCGTAATTACTGCATAAGCGTAAAACGTCCCCCCCCCCCCCCCAGAAAAAAAAAAGCGGGAGATGCGTTGATTACAGATGCAGTGATATAATCGGTAAGAAAAGGTGACTTTAATATCGAGTGTACACAATGTGTACAATGGGCACCGATTCTGCGGGGTTCATTCGCCGTGAATAAAATGTCCCGGAAACACGCGGCTGCACCTTGCCGGCGAGAAGTTGTTTTGAGTTAACTTCACAGATTATTGCCGACGAAGGCCTCGATCGAGTGGAAACCGGTGAAGCAGAAACATGCCACAGCCTCAATGGTGTTGCCGTACAGCATGGGTGGAGCACACCGTTGCCGCACACGCTTTCTGTTTTTTTGTTTTTTTTTGTTTTTTTTAGCAGCTGATGACAACACATTGCCGTGCGATTGATTAATTTATTGTAGACGACATGCCCGGCAAACTTGCGCGTCAAAATTAGCAGAACTGCTCGAGAAATAGCCAGAACACGGACCAGCGGGGGCTTTGGTACTGCCCAGGGAGCCTTCATGTGCGCATCGAGTAGACTCCCCAATCCGAACTTGCTCCCAAGAGAACAAATTCTACAAATTGGCCGTCGAGGAGTTGGCTTTCGATGAATTGGCCTAGACCCTCCATTCCTTTACAGTGCCTAATTTGAGACATGCACTTTTTAACTTCATACGATATATATTTAGGGTTCATCGTTTTCGGCATAAACCGAATAAAACCGGTAAAAGTACCCCGAATTCATTTTTCCAAATTTGGTTTTAACTGAAAAAGGTCAGTATTTTTGAAAAAGTTTGGAGGGGGGGGGGGGGGCGAGCGGATGTGACTCATTACTGACCGTATGACCACTTCCTTTCGCAGTTTTCAGCTTGTCTCCGAGATCGGTTTAACTTTCTACAAAAGCTCCGGGGGCGCAGGGGTCTTCAGGACGAAATCTGGGTTTCTCACCTGAGAGGAATTTGTGTGCCGAGTTTTTTGTTCAAGGAAGAGAGTTTAACCGGGAACTGAACAATGAAAATCAAGGGCGTGCGTAAATGCCGCACATTGTTTAACACCTCTAGCTTGCGTCTACCAGAGGAGGGCATAAATACGACTGTTTTATTGTCGTTTCTGTGGTCGGCGCGAATTCAGACCACTTGTCGCAGTCGTGAAATGGGAAAAAAAAACACATAGTAAAATGCTTGCAAACTTCTGGATTTTGATGTTTGCCTCTCCGACCGAAGTGGTAGTGAAGCTCATGTTAGCCCTGTGTACAAACACGAGCACACAACGATAATGTCAGATGACGATAGGTCGCGTCGGTCGCGTCCGACGCGTCAAAAGGTCGCGTCGGCTGCCACAGACAGCAACAAGTAAGAAAACCAGTACCTGCTTTACTCACTATACAGTTTGAACAAACGCTTTTAAATATTGCATTTTTGTCAGTATACTGGTTTTCGTCAATAAACCGAAAAGAACCGAGAAGTTTATGAGTCTGCAAATATTCACCTCAATAAACCGAACACTTCTGTTTCGAATCAAAACGGAAAAAAGTACGCCGAATTTCAAAATAATAAAAACACAAAACGCCAAAACCTAGGAGCCTATAAGGTCAATAGGGAGTTTTCGTAGATCGTTTCCGCTGTCCCGCAACGCACTCCGCAACCCGCTACGAGATCCGGGTTTCTACAGCCAAGGCCATCGGCGCGCAGGCGCGGTAGCGGCTTCTTCGTTGCGGAGGGCTTAGCGGAGGGGAGAACGCGGTCTACGAAAACTCCCTAATGTCCTGTTTTTACGCTGCGCTGTTTTTTCGCGGTGCTGTTTTGACGCCGTTCTCTTCGGTCGCTGTGACCTTTTGACGCTGTGCTGTTTTGTAGCTGGGCTGTTTTGACGCTGTGCTGTTTTGACGCTGTGCTGTTTTGACGCCGTGCTGTTTTGGCACATGCTCTTCTGTCGTTGTGCTGTTTTGACGCTGTGCTGTTTTGTCGCGTGCTATTTTGACGCGTGCTGTTTTGTCGCCGTGCTGTTTTGACGCTGTGCTGTTTTGACGCGTGCTGTTTTGACCGTGCTGTTTCGTCGCGTGCTGTTTTGTCGTGTGCTGTTTTGTCATGGTGCCCTTCGTACCACCCCCACATGCTGTGTCGGTGCTTGGAGGCACTGAAAAATAAGTTTAGTTTATTGAAATACGCAAGAAAAACAATATAATTGTAAGAGATCCATGGAGATGGGCATGATTAATAAGTTGATCGCATACAAAGTGCCTAATGACTCTTATATTGGTGAGGAACGCTTCCAGTACGATGATTCACCATGGTGATCTTGGCGCGACTGGTTTAGAATGACCCCCTGGAAGCTTCGGAGATTTAAATGGACCAAGATGGCGATTTCCATTGCAACGAGGACCGATTAGCCAATCGCCTTGCGAGTTTTGGGTCGTCTGTATGTTAGTATCCGTTTGTGACCGGGTAGCACGTAGGGAAGGCAATGGCGCTACTTTCCCAGGATCCAGTGACTTTAGTTTGCACATAACACTCTCCGTAAATAGACTACTTCCATAAAGCCCTGCATGCAACACGGCGCGCGTTGCACTCTGGGAACTAGTTGGCCAGGGAGGAGAGTGGCATGGTTTCGGTTTCGATCGACACGTCGACAAGAGATTATACACAGAGCGTGGACTATTAACGGCCGTTATCTCATGTTTTCTGGTCACAAAAGCGTCACTCGTGGTCTCTAAACTAACCCAAATGGCCAGACCTCGAAGCTTTAGCACAAGCCCGAGACGTATATAGCTTGTCTTAAAGGGTAACTCCGCTTCATTTTTGATATTTAGAAAACTATGCAGCCCTCTTCAGTATCATGTAGGAAGACCCCATGTCAAATATTACAATCTAATTCCGTCTATATATTTAATAAACTGGCCACCATACTTTCAAATGAGCCAATTCGCCTAAATCTGCCAACTCTAGCGTGCGACGTGAGGCGCAATCGTCAGCGCAGTCAATGCGGCGGAGTTGGAGCGGCCAACGTTGACCCACTACGTCAGAGGCATGACTACGTCATTCTCGCGTTTTGTTTGTTTTTACTTCTTAGAGCGAAATTGAACGATGATGTCATGAGTTTCTCCTCCCGGTGTTGGCTCAACAGCGTCCACGTGATCACCGTAACGGGGATGCGCTAGTTTGCGCTGCCCTGGGCGCTTATCGGTCTGTTTCTCCGCTCCCCCTCTCCTTCGTTTTCTCCCCTTCCCCCTCTCCCCCGGGCCATCACCGTCCACGCCATGCGAAGCGACCTGCCCGCGTCGCGTGTCCTGTCCCTCGCCCCCACGAACTTCACAAGACCACGTGATTCGACGTGACGTGGCCATGACTCTGTCGACACGAGGCCAATGTTGCCTGACGCAACCGAAGTTTCGGTTTCGGTATCAGCAGATGTTTAAACTAAGATTACACGAATAATACTCGACATTTCGCGAATCCGAAGACGTAGAGCTGTTTAGTAGTGCTTTGTGAAATGATATCACATATAAGCCTAAATTTTTCGGAATTGAGCGGAGTTGCCCTTTAACACATGCTTGTTGTATTTTTGTACTTGAGCCTTTCTGTTAGCGTTCCGATCGAGGTATGTGGACGAGCCAGTGCTGGGAATCTCGATGCTGCGAAGCTCGGGAATCTTGCTTGTGTATGAATCAACAAGCTGTAGCAACCAATAAGTATGCATACATCGACCTCGCGCCTTTACATTAGTGTAGTTCATCAGGAAGTTTGTTTCGTGCGTCCATAGACAAAATATTACTTTTTGCAATTACTGTTTTTCTTAATACGCCTGAGTACGCGAGGTAAAACTCGGAGGCGCCATTGAAAAGCTCAATTTTAACACACTTCTTATCTCTTATCTGTGCTGACCCGCAGCACTGCACGAAGTGAAGTCCCCACCCGCTTGCATTCCACTAATATTTAACATCGCGTATGCGCATAAAGTTATCCCGCAATGATATAGGCACATTCGCACATACAAACCGTTTTAAGAAAGCAAAAGTCGAGCACTTGTGTGAAGAATGTCGCACCGTTCGCCGGAAGTGCGCCGGCCGGACATGAACCCCTATACGGTGCGCCAAACGAACGAAATTATTCAAAGCGCGTTAGACGGTTGCTAATGGCCATAATATTTGTTATATGTTTGCTTTCTTCCTGCCTGAGTATGCCGAGATAATTTCAGACACACCGTTCAGGCACAGATCTTGGGCGTCAGTAAAAGCTCGCCCAAAAAGGCTTAGCGAGGAGTAGGGGACGCTTGTTAGGGCCTCCGTCGTAGCTAGCCGATCTTAGCGTTTGCGAAAACTTAATCTTCTATCAGCATAAACTTTGAGTGGGAGATATATGATGACACGAGGAAGACATCACAGTAACGTTTGTGCAGTAGTGAGGTCGAATTTATTGCGTTTCATTAAAAGTTCGTGCGTCAACGCTGGGCTCAACTTTGATACTCCTGGTGCGACTTGCTTTTCGCCCAATGAAATAACACGAAGCGGAGGTTTGGCAAACAAAATACGTGTAAGGCTTCAGGTGACCAAATTTCCGTTGTAGTTCACTGGTACTAGACGGGATTATTGAAATTAAACTCAAAGATGCACTCGTGAAGTCACGTCTTACTACGTTTGCATACGCACGCATAATACCCGGTGTTTCAGGAACCAAGGAAAGTGCCCCGGTCTTCGTTTTGTATCGCTCGAGAACGTGTGTATTGTACGTTCGTGAAAAGTCAGATAATCGAAAACGCAAGCATGGCGCTCGGCCGCGGCGTGATAGCATGAAGCTGTTCAGTCGAAACTGAAAGTGAGTGGCCAACTAGTTCCCAGAGTGCACTGCGTGGTATTTTGCCACGATGGGGCGCGTCGGTTTTGGAAGAAGTCCATTGTCTACGAGTCGAGTAACGTTAAAACTGAAAATCTCAAATACCTGCACGATGACGAACAAAACATAACCAACACGATTGGAAAGTTGGAACATTAAAACAAAAGTGTATGTTAAAAATCTTGGAGTGAAGTGAAAGAAATTACCCTTCGTCGTCGCCATCATATGTAGTTCAATATTTTAACCTTTCGTGGTGTCGAAACATGGCGGGCAGCATTGAATAGCTTATTTATAGGCACTATATGTTTTCGAGAACTTCCTCGTGACCCTTGTGACGTGCTCCTCGTTTTTTTTTTCTTTTCTTGCAAGATTAACTGTGACTCACTGCAAGAACGCGGAAGAAACCCGATAAAATATTTGAGAAAAGAATCGTCTGCGTCAGGGACAGAATCAGCGCCACTTTTCCTGTACTATTCAACCTCGAATTTTAGCCACCTTTCAAAGATGGCGCAAGTGCGCATCGTCTGCTACAACATAAGTCCTTCTTAATATTTAGGACAATTAGTATGCTTTAAAAAATTACAATAATAGAAAGTGATTTTAATCAGAACGAAAAAATCTCTAATTAAAGAACCGTTGTTTAAATAGCTGTCCTCTTCTTTGAAACCGGACTTTCGCCTACAGAATTGAACTTCAAAAGAGTCCTATGATTTAAAATTATTTTAAACACATCTGATTATGAATACAAAAAAATCACGTTTACAGTGAACCAGCTCAGGTCCTCTAGCATACAATTTAAAATAATTAGATCAGATGCCAGAACGCGGCCTGAGAAAACCAAGAACGCGTGAAGGGAATTCTTTGAAGTTTCATCACAATCAAGTTGTGTTTACAAGAAAACGGCTGGCTTTGAATTTCTAATATTTTGTATGCCGAGTTCCTATGTTTACCAGGAGCAGGCCCTTAAATGTCGTTGCTGCGTTAGGATGTGAAACTGAGTTACGAGTTAGCTTTTTCCGATCCCGGAATGTCTGCTTCCCGCCCTAGTTTCCTGTGTGCTGTGCTGCGACCAGCGGGGTTGCCGGAGATTTCGCCCGCAACAACGTATTCGAGTGTACCAAGGCTTCCAGTGCTTGAAACATCCTACGCGTATATCGGCAACAAGCGATATCTTCAAAAAAGCGCAAGGAATTCATGTGATGCGTTTAGTGTTCGGTTCGGCAAATTACTGCTTTTGCCACATCGTGTTGAATGTTCAGACCCCTTTCTTTTCGTTTTTGTGTTTGTGTGGTTGTTCTGCAGTGCCCGTGTCGACATATATCTCGAATTACATATTTCAAGTCCGGTATTTTCATCGTAAGTGCGCTGCAACCTACTCCTTTGCAACAATTGACCGTTCCGTTCCGAATTACCTCTGGACTAAAGCAGTGTCTATTTCCTAGCAGCCGCGAGAATAATGACCTCAAACTTGTATCGGCAGTCGCCTGTCATTAGCTGTCTACAATCATGTGACAACTGCAGGTAGAATACTGACTCTTATTCTCCCGGCGTTTTGCTGAAAACACGTTTCATGGACACCTTTTCGTTGATACACGTTTTGCAGACATATTTCATCGACACTAACGTTTCATCATCACTCGTTACGCAAAATGCACGCTGTAGGGACATTTCGTCGCGCGTGTATCTCTGAGGCGCGTTCTCACCGACCCAGCCCACCCGTTCACGCCGCTTCGTGGCGACAGTCTGCGGCGGCTCATTACAAAAATGTTAACCCACCTGTCCCACCCCTACACGCCACTTCCCGGATACAGTCTGGAGCGTCTCATTACTAAAAAAAAAAAAAGAAGCTAATATAGGAAAGCTGATGTGAGCTGCCTATGAAACGAAGTGATTTTCCCACCAGTGAGTGGCGACTGCCTGTGGAATTTCGGGGAAATAATTCTGCCGGCTGCAGGGAAAATAGACACTACCGAAGACTGGCCCCGGTTCTTGTTTTCTTAGTAATCTTCTCAGTTGTGTAACAGCTTCTTTGTACCTCTTCACATATCTCGGATTGCTTGCAAGTTTGTACTTGTTTACGGAATAGGCTGTCTGATAGACTTCTAGGAGATTTGAAAACAATGCCGTGTGTCCGTTTGCCTGCCTTCTTGGCAATCGCCGGGGTGAATACAGTTTTTAGGGTGTCCTTGATGTCTTCCATAGGTTTATGATGTTAGTTATGAAGTGGTGCATAAAGTGTTGTGACGGTGCACCTTTGAATCAGGCGCATATGTGTTCCCTTCAAATTTAGTGTGTGTAGAAAGAGGTGTAGCAGTACACCATTGAAGCGGGGCGCTCCTGTGTTCCCTTTGAGGGCGGAAGGTCTAGAAAGGGGAGTAATGGGACACTATTGAGCGGGGTGAATTTGCGTTCCTTTTGAGTGAGGCGGGTATATGAAGCGGTGCAGTGGTACACCTTCGAATGGGGTGCATCTGTGTTCCCTTTCATTTCATTGGGCGTAGAAATAGGTGTAGTCGTACACCATTGAATGGGGTGCACCTGTGTTTCCTTCGAGTGAGATTTGTGTAGAAAAAGGTGTACATGTGCACCACACCAACGGCTGTGCACATACTCCCACCTTTGGGGTGTACAAATATTCCCCACAAAGGGTGTAGTATATGTGACACGCACTTACATCCCCTATGGGTGCACCTCATTTCACCCTTTTTTAGAGTGTGAAAGGACGGTGGTGTAAAACGCTTTTTATGTGATAATTTCGCGTCCCGGTTCCGCAATGGTGGCAACAGTAGCGGCTTTATGATGGCGATATCTTAAAAATTCAAACGTGATATGCGATAACGGCTGTGTAAAGCGGGCTTTTGGTGTGTGATAATTTCCCTTCCCTGTTTCTGTATATCAGCAGCACTGGAGGTTATATGATAACCATAGTGAGTTTTAGTGTCGCGTGTACGAGCAAATGCGCACTTTGCGTTAGTGTTGGCAATACGTGTTCTACACTGCGCATTCGTGGGAGCCCAAAATGTTTCCTGGATGGGCCCATGGCGACGACGTGCATTCGCTGCATGGAGCACGCAACACCAACGCAAACGCACGGTGCTTGGTGTTTTCTCTAATACGCAATACTAACTCTCTATTATCCTGAAGTTTAAAGCGTGGCATGCGATGACGGTTGTGTCGAACTTTTTTGTTTCGTAATAATTTCCCGTCTCGGGTCCGGTATGGCGGAAACAGTAGCGGTTTTAGAATAACACTATCCTAAACTTTGTAGCATGGCATGAAGTGACGGCTGTGTAAACAGTTTTTCTCGTGTGTTAACGTTTTCCGTCCTGGTTTCGGTATGCCGATAACGGCAGTTATTTTAATTTTTTTAGAACGGTATTTTTCATTTTTAAGCGTGGTATGAGATGACGGATGTTTAAAACGTTTTTTACGGTGATACATTTCCGTCTTGGTTCCGGTATGGCTTCAACGGTAGCGGTTTTATCGTAACGGTATGACAAAATACTAAAGCGTGGTATAATATGACTTAAGCCTGTAACCAAATATGAGATGACGGGAGTGTAAAACGTGCTTTTCGTCATACTCTTTTGGGCCGGTTCCGTTGTAGCAATGACGGTAGCGGTAATATATAATAAAGATGCAGATTTGAAGGTCTTACATTTCACACCACCTGAGGATGATTTGACATTCCTACTGCAAGCAAACATAAATTAAGTTTTGATATGTTTATGGGACTATTTTCATATCAGAATTCATTGGGAATTTTATATTTGTACCATATGTCGCATATGAATTTCAGCTAGGCTGGGTTGCGCTAGGTACCGCCCAATTCATGTGCTACGAAAACTATTTTTATTTGCTCGCGCCACCATTCACTTCGGGTCCTTCAGGCACCTTTACTATACACTCATGTAGATATATTACGCATACCACTAGCATCAGCTGAACATATATATTGAGCGCATACACATACGCGGCACAACAAACATGAATACACCAACACAACCGATAACTACTAGAGAGCTCTGCGTTTTCTTCTTTTATAGTGGTCGTTTTGAACGTACGGATTTTCTCGGTGACCACGTATGCAATAAATAATATTCTCAGCATGTTGATTTATTTTCTGTATTGTCATACCTCCGATAGTATTTCAAACGGCTCAGGGAATGAATCTCTTAGTATAAAATAAACGCTCATGCAGTAATTATTTGAAAGCCAATAAACCAAGCCGCTTCACAGCGATTCCAAACCACGTGTTAGCTTTCCCGGGTGGCACGTCGTATACTGAAGAAAAATATTATATGAGTTTCTATCTGATATGTTTATTAGACACATTTTCATATCGAAACTTATATGATATGAAAACATATAGAACTGATATGACTAAAATGATGTATTGAAATTTAGTGATGGGCTAGCAGGCAAGTTTATTAACACAAATTTAGCGTAAAGAAAATAGACAAATAGGAGAATTATGAAAAACAGATATGACTTAGAAAATGATATGCATGATGTGGACGTCATATCAGGTCTCATGTATGCAGCATATGACATTTAAAATTGTGATATAAATGTCATATAAGTTATCATTTAAATGACATATGGACTTGTATGCTGCGTATAAGTTGGCATATGTTGCATATCAGTTCTTATATGTCGCATATCCGTTTTTGGATATTTCCTATCAGTTCTGATATAGATTCATATAATTTGTTTTTCAGTAGGGATGCGACCGAATTCTCGGTTACATGGCGCCTTCTCCGGCCATGATTCAAACGCGCGAATAATTAATCCGCTCGCGGATTCATTAAGTCGCGTAGTGTTCAACTTTGGATGCTAAAAGTGTATTGGAGTATATACTGCAGCATACTTATTGGAAGCTTTTGTTTTAAAAGCGCCCGTTAAATATACTTTTAAATGCTATACTGAGATCAACCGAGGGAGAGGAGATGAGAGCATACTGTGACGTCAGAACACCCAGCTTTCGCGATAGTCCGGAGAGTCTCTGGTAATCAAGCGGACGGAGACCGTATAGCTCAGTGGTCTCAAACTCATTGGAGCTTGGGGGCCACAAATCCGACACTGAGAAGGCCGGGGGCTAACGTTAGAGGGAGGGGGGGGTGGGGGGTGTTCAAAAGAACCAGTGTTGTACACGTTCCTCATAAAAAGGAACGAAAGCTCGTTCCTCGTTCCTTCTGATTTTTGGAACGCCTCCCCGTTACAAGTTACATCTGTGAAAAAGGAACTCGTTCCCGTTACAGTTCAAAAGATTTTTTTTATTTATCGCATTAGTAGTCAACATACGAGTTTGTATGTCGTTATGAAAGGGCAACAGGAGAAGAAAACAAGCGGAGCAGGGTTTCATTTGTTGATATATTCAAGTTCAAAAATTCAGCTTTTAACCATATTCATGTTTGTAGTGGACGATTCAGACGAGCCGAATGTACTTTTATCCAACATTGTACGGGCGTTTTACAACAACCTCACCCGCTTCCATTGAACAAAGTCCCTTCTTCGAACTTAACAACAGTTGCTTCTCGATGTTGCCGTCCGCAAGACGAGCAAGTCGAGGAGAGGGTAGGGCTTTTGGAAGGTCAGTCTTAAAAACTACAAATACTTCTTTGTAAGATTGGCTTTGTTGTTCATTTTGAAGGTGGGGGACAAGAAAAGAAATAAAGGTTGTTTTTTGTGTGTATATGTTAAGTGACCAATGTTCGGGATACAAGGGTGCGTCCGATGTCTGGCAGTCTGTGATCTTGTTGTAACTCTAGGTCTCGTTATGGAAGTTCACAAGTGGTTGTATTCAGCCTTAGATTTCTTGGTGTACGAGGATTCGTGGAACCAAAGAAAGTAGCTGAGTTTGAAACAACCCTCTTTCTTTGTCTTTTCCTACGACTAAAAGAAAGCCTTGCTTTTTGTACCGCATTTTTGGGCACTCAAAAAAGAAGCGATATCCACCAGCTCTCCTGCACCCGATACTGTTAGCAAGCGAGGACCACAAAATAATCCATAAGATTAGAAGCCAAAAAGGTAACGAGATCCTGCACTTAGTAAAGATATTGTTTTTGAACTTTCAAAATTTCCCTGTTCGAAATAAAATGAAAATTACCCCACTGGACGAAAAAAAGGAACGCCGTTACTCTTTCCGTTCCAGTAAAAATGTAACGCGTTCCCGTTCCAGTTCCAGCGATGCAAAATGAAACGACGGCGTTCCTTCGTTACTCTTAGAAGGAACGCGTTCCAGGAACGCAGTTCCTTGGAACGCCGTTCCGTACAACGCTGGCTAGTACACTGTCGTTCCCGTTGCTCAATTCATTCAGGAATTAAGCAAGCTCAACATGTCTCTAACGGTCTGTTCACACGATGCATCTTTTAGGCGCGCAACAGTTTCGCGGCACTCAAGTTTCGCGAAATGTGCTCGTTCACACGTACCACTTCACGTGCAACAACGATGACGTTTAGACTCGCGAAAATAGTTTCGGTGTTGACCATGATGTGGCGCTCCGAATCAGATCGCTATTTATCTGGGGACCTGCTTTGCGGATTTTATGCATTCAATTCACTTTAATTTTTTTTTCTCACATACTGCACTACTTGGAGCGATCTCGCATGTGCGCAAAGCCGATTGAGGCGGACACCTTTACGTGCAGGACATGTGCCGGCGCCGAGCCCGTACGCAGCCAATTCATTGCCAAAGCTCCTATCAATGCACATGGCATTCATAGAAACGCTACGTGCCCAATCTGGTTACTTCTCGGCGCCCATGTCTGCCCCGATTTTACTGTGCACTGTTCCAGAGAGCGCAAATGGTTTCACGTTCGCTTGTAAACAAAGCAAACGTGGTTTCAGTTTACTCGATGGTCTCTTATACCCTTGTTACACGGGCGCACTTAACTGCAGTTACGCTAAGCCACAGTTAGCGCACAATACTTGCGGACAACATTCTGCGGCTATGCAGTCAAAGCTATTGGCGAACGTGAGCTTGAGCATTTTGAGCACCCATCAAAGCAGTGCACACGCGCTCTTCACTTCTTCTGAAATAGCTGTCTGAGAGTATAGTGCGGTAACTGTGGTGCCACGTAACAGCAGTTAAAGCTGAGTTAACCACGGTTGAGGGTGCCCGTGTAACAGGGGTATTATCCAGCGGTATCGTCTCGACAACAACGCTATGAGCACTATTCTAATCTCTCCAACTCCCGCTAATAGACCCTTTTCAAAAGTCAGAGTCACCTTGTGGCAGTCCCAAGAGCTCCAATATTGCCGCTCTAATGGCGGTGATAGATCATGCTCGGCTAAATCAAGCACCCTCGATTTCGTTAGTCGAAGGTGTCGTAAAAGAACCAACACCTTTTCCTCTTTCTGCTATATATGCTCTCGAAAACGTTCGCATTTGCTGGTGTGGAGAAGCTCTGTAGTGCCGCCATTAGAGCGTCGGGTTTGGCTCTGCCCAGGGTGGGTAGACTGACTTTCGGGAAGGGTCTATTGTCTTCGTCCATCGCTGGATTTTTTTTCCGATATGCTACTCACTTTTACTTCAGTGGTGCTTGACGTGCTTGCGGAAGCGCCGGCAGTATCCACCGTTCGTGGTTTTGGTATTTTCGGATTTGGCTCGGCTACAACACCGGCAGTGAAGTGGTCTTCTCAAAGAGCTCGCTCCCCCCTCAAAGGCCACGTGAGAGCGTTTCTCAGCGGCCATTGGCGGCGCCCTCAGAGTGATTGACAGGACTCGGCAAAGTTTCAGCAAAAGCTCGCTCCAGAAGCGAGGTGTGCGCGCAACCTTTTTTCGATGCGCGCGTCTTTTTCAGACTCGTTCAGACGGCGCAACCATTTCGCGAAACTACATTTTGCGACTTTAGATGCGCGAGAAAAATGCATCGTGTGAACAGGCCTTAAAAACAATAAGTTATTTTACAGTTCTTGCTTTCCCGACGATTTTAATTACAACACCCATGCTTGTCTTTTAATGGCTATTTTTTTATTTTTTAAGGCAAGAATTTGAAGCTCGTAGCTTTATCTTCGGCATTCACTTCTAATGATCGAGAGTTCGCGCAGCCGAGATGCATCCTTCAACAAGGAGCTCGCGCTTGCGACTTAGTAACGGAATTGTTCTACATTACAAAAAGCTGGGAAGCAAAAGATAAAGCGAAACAAAGGGCAAATCAACGCAGATAAGTAAAAAGTATGTGAATACTTTAAAAGAGTGGGGTGACTTTCCAACGAAAATGAATCGGCGAGATGAGATCACGGTGGCGCATGCCATTTCTAGCGCTCGAGACATGGGAACCGCCAGCTGTAGCCGGTTGGGGCCTGCGGGCTGCGTCTCAGCGAGTCACGGGCCGCATGCGGCCCGCGGGGCGCGTGTTTGAGACCCCTGCCGTAGCTGATAAACGTTTTCTCAGTCACTCGAACAAGTGAAAACGAGTCGTTATTTTGAGATGTAATTCGACCAAAATTGACGGCTCAAATCTGAATCGGGCTTGTACATGCTACCGAAAAAATATGTAATAAATTAAATTAAAATTACTTCGAGTCATATTGTAGGAGAAGCGCAAAAGTAAACTCACTCACACTGAGCATACACGCACACCAGGAAAACGGTCACTAACGTCGCGCTGACTTACAACTCAGTTTGTATTGGCGACGTGCGCGATCAAAAGCGTCGCTGTGGTCGGCCTTCCACGATTGTCGGAATGCAGACTATGACGTCAGCAACGGATTTCTCATCGACGGAAATAAGAGGAATGGAAGAACTTCAATTTCGACGGTGTCGGTAGTGTTGCTTTAAGAGCGCAATGATTTCAAGCTTCCACCATGCTCCTTACAAACACCATCGAACTTGTTATTCGCAAGGTAATGACGTCACGAAAGGTAACCACATGAGGGCGCCACTAAAACATCTCGCCGCTAATAGGGAGTATTCACTGGCGGCCATAGCTGTGTGCGCGAATGCTGAGCGCGTGCTGATGACGAGCTTCCACAGTTCTTTTGCAATGTGCATTCCGCACCATCAAGAGTGCCAGTCTTAGCAGCCTATTGATGTGAGCGCGTTCTGAGCATGCGTTCTAAACAGCACCCACAAATTTGGCGCCCAGTGAATACTCCCTACTTTTGTCTTCTTGCTTTTTCTTTAACCTGTGTTAAAATTGTCACATCTCACTTCGTTCTCTTCTGTACAAAACAAATAGCAATGTCCATCACACATTACCTTCGATGGTGCCATAGCTTTTCGGAGCACCTCGGGTTTTTCCCAAAGCAACTTCTTGATTTGCTCAGGTTTTACCTCAGGTCTACCTTTGGGTCTTGGAACGGTAACGCCTACCTTCAAAAAAAGGGAGTTTGCATTGGATCCTGCATTGCGCCCATTCTCTGTGATTTATTCCTAGCATACCACGACAGACTGCTTCCAAAGAGCTTAGATTCCTCGACTGTGGTGAAGGTGTTTTGCTACGCTGATGACTATTTGATACTCCTGGATACTAACAAAAAAGACCTCCCGATTCATGTGCCCAATGTGCTCGTGAAGTTCAAAACATGTTTAAACTCTTTGGAGATTACACGCGAGCTTCCAGAGATAGGATCCTTAAGATTTCTGGACCTAAGATCGTCTCTTCAGCCCCGTCATGTCTGTTGGTCGTATTAGTCGAGAGGGAAAAAAAACCACTCCTCAATTATAATTCGCCGCATTCTAAATTGGTAAAGAGAGGCATAGTCAATCAGTGCTTAAAAAACTCTGTTTTCAAGTCCTGCCTGCATTCAGGCCTAACAAGCTTCGCGGGACAAGTATCTAGGATACTAAGTGCAGGATATCCTTCACATCTATTAACTTCAGTCGCCGAAAGTCCCCTTAAACAGATTAAAAAAAGGTGAAATCACATCCCGCAAGTCACGCGACAGATACAGTAACCAAAGACCGGTAGTCATCCCCTACATTCATAACATTTCTCATAACCTGAAGAAGATTGGGAATCGCTCAAATATCGATGGAGTCTTTTCCACCACATCAAACTCTCAGGCCTATGTAAAAAAGTTAACGCCATAACAAAAACTAATACCGGCTGCACTAAAAAGCATTGAACCCCATACATACCTTGATCAGAAGGAGTGATTTATTCATTTCCCTTTTCATGCGGTAAACAGTACATAGGACAAACTGGAAGATGTATAAATGACAGATTAAGGAAACATAACAACAACACACGAATAGCAAACTCAGGACTCTTGGGCATTCTCTTTCGTGACTGTGGGTGCACTGCGGACTTCAAAAATAGCACCGTAATTAAAAAAAAAAATATCACGAATTAACACGTGAGATAATAAAGGAAGCTAGCATCATGAAAAGGAGCGACAGTTGTGTTAGTAGTCCATCCATAACGCTTACTGAAAGAAAAAGAAAAAGAAAGAAAAATAAAAAGAAAAAGAAAAAGAAAAAGAAGATATGACAATTTTAATACGGGTAAGAGAAAAAGAAAGAAGACGAAAATACAAACTTAGTTGTAAGCAGTTGTAAGTCAGCGTGACGTGAGTGACCGTTTTTCTGTTGTGCGTATATTTTCAGTGTGAGTGAGTTTACTTTTGCGCTTCTCCTACAATATGAATATCCAACTCGCCCAAGCATTCATTCTAAGAACTTCGAGTCAGAAAACAATCGATTTGGTCGCTCTATTATTCAACCACCAAAACTAATCGAGCATGACTTGGAAAAGTAACCGTCGCTCTTCCAAGCATCTTTCGAAATCACGCGATTGCTGCGGTCAAGGTTGGTGTAAACGACTGAGGGAAGCGACTTCGAACCTTCCAAATTCTTTTTGTTCTCATGAGGAAGGAAAGAGTCCTCCATACGGCGAACAAGTCTGCTAAAGTGCGCCTGTGGCGCGTCGAAACGCGAAGAGGGGCGCGCCAATCAAAGGACAACGGAAAGAAGGCGTAGATTATGAGCGACGACTACGCATCGAAGCTCGCACCAATATTGGTTGAATTCGGGGGTAAACAAACGCCCGTGCTGCGCAAGAAGCAGACGAACTTGCAAGCCGTACAGTCACTACCAGCCCCAGAAATAAAAAACGTAGGATTGCTTTTTATCTAATGGAAATTACGCATTATCCGATAAGAAGAAGAACCAATTACGAAGCAAGCACCCTAAAGACCTAAAGCAACCGAGTAAGACCGAGAGAGACCAGACCGGTTTTTAAGCCTCTTGCGACGTCTTAGGACCTGCTCCGCTGCAGCGCATCCGGTCCTAAGACGTCGCAAGAGGCTTAAAAACCGGTCTGATCTCTCTCGGTCTTACTCGGTTGCATATATGTGAACGTGCCTTAAGAGATTTGACGCCCTGCGTTTCTTAATCTTTCAGTGACTCTCCTTCCTCCTACACCCTAAGAAACCTGGAGCGCCTACTTATCCGCAAAACACTTAAGAGAGCCAATCGCTGCAATCTAGCTCGGTGAATAAAGAGGCTGAAAATATGTTTAGAGTCTAGTAGACTTATATGTCTACTACTTATAAGACTGCGCTGTGGTGCTCGGCTTGACGCTTGACCTTGCTCAGTGCCAAGGCGCAGACTGTTTTTGTAAGTAGAAACATATTTGATTAGTCTCTCGTTCGCCGAGCCTCGTTCGTAGATTACAGCGATCGGGCTGTCATAAGTGCTTTGTGGGAAAGTAAACGCTACAGATTGCGCGAAGAGTAAAGCGAGTGTACAGTTTGGGAGGGAGGAGGGTGGAGGTTTCCGGCTTTTTGACGTGATCGTGCGGCTTATCACAGATCTTAGGGTGACTAAAGTTCCTAGATAGGAGCCCATGGTGCTTCCTACCAATAGCGACATTATTTGTAGCGCCGTCTGCGTGGCGTACAAGGATTTAGGAAGCAAACAACGGAGCACAACAGAAGACTGAACTGGACGACGCCATGTTGTTCCAACTGAACGTGCTTCGTTATTCGTATTGCTTGTCGTTACTTTTTAAAAAGGAGGATCCAGGGACTTTAGTGGTGAGTGCGTGCAACCTATACATCGCGTTCATTTTTATCCATATCTTCTTGCTAAAGTTCAAGCCAGCCACTACAAAAACTGGAAAAAAATAATCTTAACGAGAAAAGTAACCCTCCAGCTGGCTCAAGAAGGCGACCGGTAATTGCAGTTGCTAATGACGTGATTGTTTTAAAAAGGAAAGCTCTTGTAAACAAAATAGCCTGACCGATTTGGGTCGGATCAGTCCATTCTTTCTTGTATCGCGGCAGAGACTGTGTGGAATCTTCCGAGAGGTGGTTCGGATCCTCGCAATAATGGAACCTGTGACAGATCTGCCTCCTCCGGTTCAGAGAGAGCGCTTATGTCAGCGACATGAATATACCCGCACACTTCACCAGATTCGCAATGCACCAGCTCATAAGACAGGTTGGATACACTGTAGTGGCCATCCCCATCTCTCTAAAGAGGCCATGAAGCCTCTAGCAGCATCACCCAGCGTATGCGTTCGCCTCAGTATCAGATCTCCTAACTTGGACTACGGATTTCTCCTCCCCTTGTTGCACTGGTTTGTCTGCTGCAGTCTCGAGACGTCGTGGCTCTCTCGAGCTTCACGCAGGTTTTCCGTGATACGCTTGCGGAGATTTTCTGCGAACCGCGTGGTAGTGCGCTGCATTCTTGCAGAATCTGTGAAAAGAAGGCCATTTCTTAGGGAAAACAGGAGCTTTTCCCCAAAGTTATTTTGAGCCGGAGTAAAACCCGTGGACCGGTTGATTGTTTGCGGGTGCCATTTCTGCCAATTTTGCGTCCCAGTCTTTGTGTCGCTCGGTATGTGCTACAAGCATCAGCTTCAAGTTACGGTTCACTCTTTCTGAGATATTCGCCTGTGGATGGTGCGACGAAGACCGTTTGTGCCGTATCCCTAGCGTGTTGCACGCATTCACGAACACCTTGCTAACAAAATAAGAAGCCTTGCCTGTAATAAGCGTTGCGGCAAAGCCAAAGAGCGCGAACGTCTCGAGAAGACAGTCGCAGATTTTTCTGTAGTCCAGTTTGCGCAAAGAAAATATTTTGACACACTTCGTGAAATGGTCGATCACTACTAGCAAATGTTGATTGCCACGTGGACTACGGGGAAAAGAACCGACAACGTCGCAGGCAACACACTTTCAGGGGATACTTGCTTTTGACCGACTGCATTAAACCTGGTGGTTGGCCACCTCGGGGTTTCGCCTTCTGACAAACCGTGCAGCTATGTGTGTACCTCATTACATCCTGCCTCATGCCTGGCCACGTTGCAATTTGGAATAACTTTTCGTAAGGTTTGCTCCCACTGCTGTAGCCTGCCAAAGCGGGATCATGCATAAATCTTATAAATGACTTACGCAGTATATGTGTTATTACTGTTCGGAATGGTGGGCCGCTGGACCCATCGTCCGCCTGGGGAATGTATTGCAGTAGGATGCCGTCACTGCTCAGCAGGTATGAGTCCAAGTCTCTAGGATTCCCAGCGTCGGCTGCGTTTTCTTCTGCCAGCCGGTGCGTCACCGTCTGACAAAGCCCACCGGACAGCTGGGCCGCCCGGAGCTCCTCTCTGCTCACCAGGGTTCCCCACCGCGAATCTGGTGTGATGGGCGCCGCATTGGCCAGTGCCATCAAGTTGGGATCCACCTGCATTTCCTGCGCGAAAAGTGGAGCACGGGACTACGCATCTGCAACGTGGTTAGCCACTCCACGCTTGTACTCGATTGTGTATTTGTAGCGCTGGAGCGAAAGGGCCCATCGAGCGAGTCGTCCTGCAAGGTTTTAAATCCCTTTGAGCCACGAGAGAACCATGTGGTCAGTTTGAATGCAAAACGAAGCGCCGTCAAGGTACATGTCAAACTTCTTAAGCGCGAAAATGATTGTCACACTTTTTTTTGGTTGGTGAGTAGTTTCGTTCCGCTCCGGTTTGCGTATGACTGGCGAAAGTTACGGGACGAAGAGCGCTGTCATGTTCGTGCAGAAGAAGTGCTCCTAGTCCGTAATTGCTTGCGTCGGTCTGAGAGATGAACGGATGATTCAAGTTGGGCAGATTTAGATACGCGTTTTCAGTCACAGCTCTTGAAAGTCTCGCAAATGCGGTTTGCTGCTGTTGCCCCCAACACCACTTCGTTTTCTTGCGGAGCAATTGGTTTAGAGGTTCCGTTATCTTAGCGCATTGCTGAATGAAATCTCTATAAATACTCAATCATCCCGAGATATCTCTCTAGGCTTCTGACGTCATGAGGGGGTGGTTACTTCGTTATTGCGCGCAGCTTATCCTCATTCGAGCGCAGCGTGCCGTTATCTACAACAAACCTAAGAAGATTGATTACAGGTGATGCCAACTGAAGTTTATCTGGATGAATCGTAAGGCCGGACTGACCTATTCGTTCGAGTATGATGCGAAAGTGCACGAGATGCTCCTCGAATGTTGGTGAAAACACCACTACGTCATCCATAAGCACGCGATCGCAAACTCGTACTTCGTGTCACCGAGGACAACGTCCATTAGGCGTTGAAAGCTGGCGGGAGAGTTGGACAAACCAAAGGGAAAGCGAGTGAATTCGAACAACCCTATGTGGAAAATGAATGAGGTCGTCTTTACATGAGCCGGATGAACTTCGATTTGAAGAAATCCGCGGCTGCAATCGAGGGTTGTGAAGACAGTCGCGTTTCCAAGTGCATACATTACTGAGGAAATACTGGGAAACGGGTAACTGTCTCTGACTGACACTACATTTAGGAGCCTTTAATCAACACAAAGCCTTGCTGTGCCGTCCTTTCTTGGAGCAAGGACCACCGGGGAAGCTCATGCGCTTTTTGACTGACGTACTGGGCCTATGTCAATCATTTCCGATAGGGCCGCATCAAGAAGTTCGCGCTTGTGAGCACTATGAGAGCCACGTGAAGCCGCCACCGCGCGCTCCGCCGCCGCCGCGCCCGCCTCGCCTGCCTCGCCGATCTGCGCATTCCAGAGGAGTGACGTCATAGCCACGGCAGACGCACTGGCGCCGCCGCATGCCCAGCTATGCGCCTTCGTTGCGCAGTAGCCAAGTCTGACGCTGCACCGGAGCCGCTTGATAGCGTTTCTCATTTTGTGCGCATAAGCTCACGCTACGTATATCCTGGCATAGCCGAGCTAAGCCACCGCAATTTTTCTGATCGGAGATGTATGTTTTTCTTGTTACATTCCGCAAATACTGCATCCTTAATAAGCAATATGTTTGTATCAGGTATCTAATAGAGCGGCCACTGGGGTACCTAGTACATTCACAGCCATACGAGGTTCAAGAGTCTTGGGTGTAGCTTCGACTCTACTCACAGCTAGGATGAGCACGGTCGGTTTCCCAGTTAGAGAGGTTGTTCCTAACCCCGTCGGGTGGTGAGAGTCTATTAGCGCCCGGCCATCCAGAGCGACCATCCTTGTTGTTGAGAACTTCAAAGCTGGCCGGAATCTGGCGGGCCGATGTTTGGCTGAAAGGGAATCGCATTAAGGTCCAACTCAAATGAGGTTGCTTCGGGTAGCTATACGACCGAGAACAGTGTAAGCTGGCCGCCCGGGGATCAGTGCAAAGACAGACGCGCCGGGAGTCTTATGACCGAGAGTGTTGTGAGCTGGCCGCCCGGGTGTCGATGCAACAGCAGGCACGCCGGTAGTCTCAAGACCGCGAACGGTATGCACTGGGCGCCCAGGTGTCGACGCAGGAGCAGACACGCCGGGAGTCTCACAACGGAGGGTGTTATGACGGAGAAAAATTGATGGAGGGCCACCGAGGGTCGACGGAAAAATGTCAGTCCCTGGAGCCTGCGTAAGCCTCTGGGAGTCCCGGAGGCGGGTGCGGCGGCTCGATCTTGTGAAATGTGTTTTCGGCGCAGCCGGTGGAGAGTAGAAATTTCTTACCACCGCCGGCCGTAGCCGTCTTCCTGTGTCTGAGGCGGCCGCCTCTGTTCACTACAGTCCCGGCGCATGCGTCCTGGCTGGCCGCACCGAAAACAACGGGGTGTGGCCCGCCCGTCGGCTTCGTGTGGTGTCCCGCTCCTACTTGCACCTCCCGAGCTCCGCGTTACCGGTCCAGAGGCCAAGAACTCGTCTTGAGAGATGGACGGGTTGTAGAGTTGTGAATATATTCCCTCATAACCGCTGCGCCTCCGTGATTCATATGCATGAGGATCTAGGTCTCGGGGGACAGACTCCTGGTTGGAATCGTCTGGTTCTCTCCCGACTCTATGTACACGTGCGTTTCCAGACCACGAAAATTATGGTTCCAGGGTCATGTTCTGTGGAGGAGGGGGGCGGTATCTTAGTTCCGCGAGGATGTCGGCCTGGATGGTGATCGCCTCCCATGCCATCTCGTCTAAGTTCGTAAAGGTGCGTCCTCTTAGATGGGGATGAAAGCGTGGGTGGCTTTGGTGGATGGCGCGTTCTACTTTCTCCGTGTCTGGTGCCGCGGCGTCGGCGATATTGTACAGTCCCTGGAGAGCCCTTACAAACTCGATAAGTGACTCATCCAGGTTCTGTGTGCGCGCGCGCAGCTCGTCCTTGATCGCCATGCTGTAATCCGGAGGCAGGAACTCCGTCCTGAATCGCGCCTCGAAACCTGACATACTTGTGAATTTAATTTGTCTTTGCCTCCACAGTGCTGTACTGTCCGCCAGTGCAACCAGTAAAAGGCGGGTCAAGATGGTTTCGTCGTCCATTCCCGACGCAGCTTGGTAGTCTCGCAGTTCCGAGACGAATATCGCGACTGACTTTCTATCTGCGTGCCCCGAAAAAACCGGAACGCTAAGCGAAAGCCTTAGGTAATCCCTGGGCGGCGGGGTTTCAGCAGGAGCGGGGAGTGAGCGCATCATCTGTTCTCGTTGTAACTGAAGAAGCATGGTCATGGCCACTCTTAGTTCTGTTAGATTGCCCTCTGATGATGCGCCTACCGGGACCGAGACTGCAGGCTTAGCGTCTGGTTTTATGTCGCTGGCGGTGTTATCCGTGAGTGCGCCGAGCGTCAAAAGGTCGTCCTCACTCACGTTTTTGACGGCGTCCTCTGTAGACGGCATACTGTAGCAGTGGAGGCTTCCGCAAGTCAAAGAAGATAGGCTGGCGAAAAAACGCCCCCTAAAATGCGGGAAAATTTAGGAACGCAAAATTGACTGTGTAAAAAACAAGAACGAACCCAGTTTGCGGCCATCACTCCAGACAGCATATCACATTTCGACGCTAGTGTGGGGTTTCCCTTGCCGCTACGCGTCTCGGGGAATGACACAGCACACCGGTTCAACAACACGTAAACATTTAAAGGGGCGCTGAAAAATTTTTGTACTTTGCGCAAATACCGTTTAGAACGGATCCCTGACGTTACTGACCTATGAAACACGCGTTCGTTTTTCACCCCACGCAATAGAAGTTCCAAAAAAAAAAAAAATTACACCATCTTCCCGAGGGGAACCATGGGGTGATGCGGAGCATCGTGTTGGTTCCGAGGAAAGAGTCAGTTGCGTGCTGACGTCGAGAGATGGCGCCACCGACTGCCCTAGCGTTACCCCCTACGCGAGCCTTCGTCGCGGCTCGCGGCAGAGAAACTTGGAACGCTCGCCGCTCGCCGTTTATTTTTTTTTTCACACTTGAAGGAGAGGAGACTAGAGGAGGAGAGTTGCGCGTGCGCGCGCGGTGTGGTTAGAATCGAACGCACGCGAAGTGCACGCACAGCTGGTAGAGAGAGAGAGCGGAGAGAGTAACGCGCAGCTGTTGGAGAGAGGGAAGGAGGAGAGTTGCGCATGCGCGCGCGGTGTGATTAGAATCGAACGCACGCGAAGTGCACGCGCAGCTGGTAGAGGGAGAGAGCGGAGAGAGTAACGCGCAGTTGTTGCAGAGAGGGAAGGAGGAGAGTTGCGCATGCGTAGTGTGAGTGCAGACTACAACGCCGACGCCGCGGGACATAGCCCCGAGCAAGAGATACTCCGCATCTAAAAAAACGAAAAAAAAAAAAACGTGCAGCGTTCACCCCCTCAACTCGCAGCCAGAACAAGCGGCCACGTGATCTGGAGCCGATTATATGCCGCCAACGTTGATCATAGTCACGCGCTGGGGTTGGCAAAGCACAGGAGACGCGCTGAGTTCCAGACATTGTCATGTCCCGGCAATTGTCGTCGTTGCAGCGATTGGGTACGGGCCTACTTCCCGAATGCTTCTCGAGCTAGTAATTATCACGAGCCCAAATCGAGTGCCCTCGCAATGTTCGGGTCTAGTCTATGAACCGCATTCAAATATCGTCATTGGAGTGTACTGCGATCCCCATGTTACGTCATCAAATTTTGCAAAGGAGAGATTGAATGAAAATGATCGCTTTTGACCTTGAAATTACAACGCAACAAAGGAGTTTCTTGGCCAGTGTCGTTGCGTGCGAGTATCCTTGATTCCCACTAGTGCCAGTAAGCTCGTGTAAAGTGAAAAACATTCTAATTGAATATCGTTGCACCGCTCCTTTAATGACCGCTATCGCCCCCGCCGCGATCCTGAAAGCCCCCGCGCATACGCTGCGACGGCCCTTTATCAGCGGCGGAGCGCCGCTCGTGGGGCCAGTGGCCCTTGGCCCCCTCGCGGTGAAGATGACCACTGACGATTGTCGGAGGGGTAACCTGAGCCAAACGCTATGACTTCCCTGGTTACCCACAGTATCTACTTTATTAAACGTTAAGGAAAACGTTTTATCACATACTTTTGTAGGCCTCATGTTAGCTGCTGGAATCATGGGAAGGTGCCTAACACTACCCATGATAGATAGTATTAAACAAGTAGTATAACCATGATGGATAATGTCAAGTATAAAGTAAAAATAAAAACAAAAATTATGGGAGAGAGGATGGCTCTTATAGGCACACTCACGGTGAGTGTGTATTTTTGGGAAGTTTAGCCATGGACCTGTATCTGCATCGTGCCGTTCGTCAGGATGGCTGCGATATAATTGTACATCTTTGACACCGGCCTCGTGTAAATGAGGTTATCCAGAATGGTGTGGTGTGTGACGCTGTAAAATGCTTTCTGTAACTCTATCCCGGCTATCGTGCGTAGTCGCGATGTGCTGGGTTATTTCTATATGCGTGGTATCATGGTGTCCTGTGTGTACACGTGCTTGCTGAATCCAGTCATAGTGTAGCGTAGTACGTTGGTGTTACCTAGGTGACATTCTAGTCGATGTAGAGCCATCTTCTCAATCAGCTTACCTGTGCACAATGTGAGGGAGATAGGTCGGAGATTAGTGATGCTATCAGGTGCTTTGCCTGGTATAGGTATGGGGATCACGAGCGCCCCCTTGCATTCTTGTGGAAGAATGCCCGTGTCCCATGCCTCGTTAATATGGTGAAAGAGTAAGTCCAAGTGTGTCTCCGGAAGGTTTCGGAGCATCGCGTATGTGATCTTGCCCATGGCGGGGGTGGTGTTTCTTTTTAGGAAATAAAGAGCCGATACTAGTTCTCTCATGGTGACGAGGGATTTGATCCCTTTGAAGTGGTCCTCGAGTGTTGGGACGGGGGGGGGGGGGGGTGAGAAGGAATTGGGAGGGGGTTCGTGGGTTGAATAGCTGCTGAATGTCGTTGGCGAGATCGTTCAGTGTCTTGTTGACGTGAATTTGTAATTTCGTCATGATGTGTCTCGGTTTCGATTGGCCTGGTAGCGTACGCAGGATCTGCCATACTCGAGGCGTGTGGAGCTGACCGTTCAGTTGGTCGCCTATTTGTAGCCAGTTATCCATAAGAAGTGAGTGAGGATAGTCAAGCGCTTTCTCGGATATGGCATGAATGACTTTTTTGAGCCGTCGTTTGGTCTTGTTTTTCGGCCATTTCCGAACCATATTGTGACGTTTGTCCCAGAGCTTGACTAGGCGGAAATCCACGTATGGATGGTCTATGTCGTCGCCTATTGTTTGCGTGTGCTTGTTATACGCGTCGTGTACTGCCTTTGTCCAGGCGGAACGTGTGGCAGGGGCCCAGGGGGTGAATTCGAGTTCTTCTCGTACTCGTGCCCATTTTGTGATCTTGGTGCGGGCCCCCGGTTCGGCGTGCTGCGGGCCCTGTTAAATGTTAGGGTGGTCGGTAGTATGCAGTGGACACTGCCCAACGTCTCCAAAAAGTTCTCCCACGACGCTGCAGGGTTACCTCTGTACCAAGTTAGGTCTGGATAGGTGTCATGCTCGACATTGATTCCCACCCTTGTAGGTAGTGCGGTGTCGTTTACAAGAGAAACCCGGATGTCAGACATGAAGGCCTTGAGTTCTCGAGTTCTCGCCTGCTGGGTGCTGTGTGTGTGTAGTCCCATGCGATGTTGTGGCTGTTGAAGTCACCGGCCACGAGCAGGGGATGGTCACTGTATGCGGCGACGTGCTTCGACAGCCAGCTGAGAGATGCCTTGTGGTAATTAGGGAGCCAATAAGTGTTTATAATTATGGTGTCCTTGGAGTTTGAACCCAGGCGACATTAAACAGTGACGTTTTCTCGTGTCGTGTTAATGTGGGACATGTCGATCTGCACGGCAGCTACATGATTAGCGACGTACGAGGCCAAGAGTGTGGGGATAGTGGTACCGGTGGGTGTAGTTTTGTCTCGTCGGGTAATGCTAGGTTGCGTGAAGAGCTAATAGCCTGGGAGAGTTATCGAACCGCTTGTTTCTTTTAGGAGTATGATGTCCGGGTTGACAGCGGCATTCTGAATCTGGTATGTGATGAGTCTTTTTGCGTTTTAGGCAGCGACAGTTCAGCGGTTTGTTTTGTCTCAAATGTAGGTGTTAGGGGCTGTGTTGCATTGGATGTAGGTTGCTTAGCAATCGTGTGAGAGTGGGGTGCTGGCCGCTGCCTCGGAAACGACGATCTTGTTTGAGGTTATCCGGTGTGTAGGGGGTGTCGTGTACAGGCGTTTTCGTAGAATTATTTCGTTCTTAGCGAGAGTTGCAAAAACGTTGGCTAGGATCGCATTGTACTGTTCAATTCGTTGCGTGTGGTGAGCGAATTGTTCCGCGAGATTTTGCATGAGTGCATCGCATTTCTTCATGGTTTTCTGTAGCTGACTTATATTGTTCTGCATATGGATTTTGGTGGCTTTGATTTGGTGCAATTCGGCGAGGATGGGTTCAGTGTTTGGAGTGGTGCTGGGGAGTGTGGGGAGCGCAAAGGGTGGGTTTTGTGGCCGGGTTGTGTGTGGCTAAAGGCTTGCCTGCATAGCCTTGACCATAGCCTCCGCTACACTGACAAAGCCTGGAAGATCGCCACGAGACGCGGCCGCCGAAAGTGAAAAGGTAGAGCGGCAGACAAGAGGCATGTAACGGCCGCTCCGCTGCGACGAGACGCCGAAACACACTTGTCTCAAGCGATAAAGTGTCCGCTCGTGCTACTGACGTTCCTCGGGCTACCGCTTCTTGTCTCGACGGGTTTAAAAACCATGTTTTGGGTCCTCGCCGCTGCAAAAGCTGTGCACTGACAACAGGCTCGCCGAGAAATGCTCTGCGCTACCAGATCCTCTTGCTCCAAATCTGCGAGCGGACACTCTGTGGCTCCGGCATCGAACTGCCAGGCTTTGTGAGAATAGAGGAGGCTATGCCTTGAAAATACTGCCCGTGATGGGGGCAACGCGCGCCTGTTCCGACGCCTGGCTGTACGTGGAATGGGGATCTGTTGTGAGTGGGGTGATTAGCATATATATAGAGCTGGACGGGAGACAATGCTACATTCCTTGATCTCTGCTCTGGTCCCTTGAGCGAATGTTCCTTCAACATCCTTTTGGTTTGATTTCTGTCGATTGTCCTCTGCTTGGTGTTGAGGCGAAAGCTTGGGTCGCTGGCTCGATGGTGGCGGTCTTTGTTGCTACAGGTTGACCCGGGCTGTGACTGCGGATGGGGCTGTGGTTGGAGTTATCCAGTGACGCAAACCGGTTCGATGTGGGCAGGACAAGCCAGTGCACTGTACTGTGAGGGCGTCAAAGGTCCTTGCGGTGCCGATGAATTGTCAGGAATCGCTCGCGGCTGTAATGTTGTCCCGCTTGCGTCTGTTCGTTGGCCTGGGCACGGGCTGGACATGTGGGTGTTCTAGGCGGGTGCTCGCGCTGACAATTCATACAATAGGGTTCGCACCTGGGAGGTGTTGCTATTCCTGTCTTGATGAGAAGGGTCGCGCTACATGTGGGACACGTTATCGATATTGTCTTTTTGAGGCACACATCGGCTTGGTGGCCGATCGGGTAGTAGTGGGTGCATTAGAGTCTGCGCGGGCGATGGGGATAAAGTTGCATCACGACGCGGTTGTGGAGCGCATTGCGTTAAAGGGGCCCTCCGGAGCGTTCTGCGATGGTCTATTTATGGCGGTAACTCAATCAACGGGCTCTAAGGATCCTTAAAATCATAAAATTACGTTCATGCGCGGCGAAGTTTTCTATTAAAATTGCTGTCAAAGTCCCCGGCACGCCCCCCTTTCTGAAATGAGCCCGGAAAACGGGAGGGGCATCTTTTTACGCGTCAGCCAATAGCAAGCGAAGGATTCCGGTGTCACTGCGCGTCACCAACGCAGCCGGCCGCCGACCAGCGGAGGAATCTCTCGAACACGCGCGGGCCGTCGTCAAGGAGCCCGGACTTTGTGCTCGGCTGTCGTCGTTCGTCACACCGCACCGTCGCGCTGCTACTGCAATACGCAGTCGCATTCCAGAGATGACAAGAAAAAATTTGACTCGTTGACGTAGAAGGATCGCAAAGCTGGCTTCGGAGTCGGGATCCACGGGAAGAAAGAACACGTGTGTCGCAAACCAACGCCTGCACTCGCCCCGGGAAGCAGACGAGCCGACGCGTCACCCCCTAGCAATTAACAAGCTTGCGGGGAGAAAACATAGTTCGCTGATTTTGGAACGATAATTGCAAACTATGTTTCCTGCACCACAATCAATTTACGTTTTTCTGAAACTCTAATTTACAACAAGCTTAAAAAGTGTTGCAGTAATTACGTTCGCATTCACCGCTAGATGCAGCATTTCCAGTGGTCACGTTTTAGCGATGGGCAGGGAATGGGGGATTGTCTTCCAAGAGAAAATAGTCCCGATATATTTCTACTGCCATCTGCTTAATAAGCGGTCTTGTAATCTAAAACTTTGTATACATATTTACTTGCACCTACTACGCATTATATCAACATAAACAGACGATCTCAGAAAGCTCCGGAGGGCCCCTTTAAGTCGGGTGTCCTCAACTGTTATGAGGATGGAGTTGGATGCGCTAATCCATCTGGTGTAGAGAATTTAAGAGCCTTGTAGTTGCAGGTTATGTCAGATGATTTCTTCAGATATGTATGGTTTGATCTTGTGGATCACTCCCCCGCGTTGGCGTCACTGAACGCGAGGTAGGTTCGGACCGGGTGCGCGGCGTCGGCCAGGCTCACTTGTAGTTGTAGTAATTTTCTCTCTACGGTATGGCGACATGTGTCAATAGCGACGAGATTTTGAATGTCTCGTACCTTGATATATGTGTCTGAATGATCATTTTATGTTAAGAATACGGCTTCAATGACTCGATCAACGATTTTGTGATGGGGAAGGGCGGCTAGGTTGACGCCGTAAGTGAACTTCACGATAACGGTCACATATTTTGTGTAGCGGGTGGCTTGACCGCCGTCCGGTCACCACTCCGTGTCCATGGCTTGGGGAGAGGATTGCATCTTACTGGGGTTACGAGGGAGGCCGACCTGGGTGAGGCCTCGCGGCGCAAACTCGGCCTCCGCATGGCCTTAGGTGTAGAAGGGGCTCTAAGTTGGACACTCGGCGAGAAAGTAGGTGAGATCGCCGAACTCCGCGATTGGTGGAGCGCCGCGCTTGACCTTGGTGCTGGCCAATCGCAGCGAGGCGTTGACCAATCGCGGCGGTCGGCAATATCTCTAACTTTCTTGCCGAGTGTCCACTTGGAACTCCAGGCGTAGTATGAAGTTGGCTGTTGTGACGAAAAATATGAAGACGTCGGTCAAATTGTCACCCTCGCGGGGTGGGAGGAGGTTTGCTAAAGTCGTGTGTTGACGTTTTGTGAAATCGGTGCGAAAATCAAGGGTTTGCATAGATATTTAGCGGAGCCCGATGGGTATCTGTTGACTTGGGAGCGTTACTCTTTCTCTCTGAACAAAATTTTAATTATGTAATGGGGACCCCAGAATCCCCCCCCCCCCCCCCCCCCTTCAAGATCAAATAGTGCTCGTGTATTTCTCTTGCAGTGAGTTTACTAGAACGTTTTCCTATATAGAAGTGGTCGTTTGTCCTGACCAAAGCACAGCAAACAATATGCTATAAAAGACAAGCTTCCACAAAAAGGCACTTGAGTGCACCTTTAAGGCCCGTTCACACTCTTGCGACCGAGTAAGACCGAGAGAGACCAGACCGGTTTTTAAGCCTCTTGCGACTTCTTAGGACCGGATGCGCTGCAACGGAGCTGGTCCTAAGAAGTCGCAAGAGGCTTAAAAACCGGTCTGGTCTCTCTCGGTCTTACTCGATCGCAAAAGTGTGGACGTTCCTTTAAGCGGCAAGTGACTACGTATGGGCTCGTAGAAATCTGGACCGTATTTTGTCCCACAAAGTGCTTGGGCGAACCGCTTTCTGCGATCTCTGGACGGAGCCCGGCGAATGTTGACACTGGATATACGTTTAGGCAAAAAACAAAACAAAACTCCACAGTCAGAGCTATGAAGCCGAACATGGCGTTTCACCATGCTCATGTCTACAGCACGGAGGTTTTATTATAACAGTAAACAGTAGGCCTCGGCGTTGATTAAACGTTTTCATCCGGTTAATTGCCATCCCTTATCTAATTCGTTGTTTCTCATGCAAAATATTCTTTAAAATTCAAAATTACATTTTTCTCTTTCGCTGAACGTGTTGTAAACGGCGCAGTGTACACTTTCATATTTTAAATCAACATTGAAGTGTCATTGAGAAGAGTCAAAAGACACCCACACTAACAAATGATTACTTAAGCAGCAAAATCAAATAAGTTCGTTGATATTCTCTGACAACTCTGCTGAGCTAAACGAACACTCACACAGAATTGAAGTGGCTGGGACACGTATTAGCTACTCCAATTGTTTAGAGTTCCGAATCTCGCCCCTTCAGCTTACTTTGGGTCAAACTCAATCAACGGGCTCTAAGGATCCTTAAAATCATAAAATTACGTTCATGCGCGGCGAAGTTTTCTATTAAAATTGCTGTCAAAGTCCCCGGCACGCCCCCCTTTCTGAAACGAGCCCGGAAAACGGGAGGGGCATCTTTTTACGCGTCAGCCAATAGCAAGCGAAGGATTCCGGTGTCACTGCGCGTCACCAACGCGGCCGGCCGCCGACCAGCGGAGGAATCTCTCGAACACGCGCGGACCGTCGTCAAGGAGCCCGGACTTTGTGCTCGGCTGTCGTCGTTCGTCACACCGCACCGTCGCGCTGCTACTGCAATACGCAGTCGCATTCCAGAGATGACAAGAAAAAATTTGACTCGTTGACATAGAAGGATCGCAAAGCTGGCTTCGGAGTCGGGATCCACGGAAAGAAAGAACACGTGTGTCGCAAACCAACGCCTGCACTCGCCCCGGGAAGCAGACGAGCCGACGCGTCACCCCCTAGCAATTAACAAGCTTGCGGGGAGAAAACATAGTTCGCTGATTTTGGAACGATAATTGCAAACTATGTTTCCCGCACCACAATCAATTTACGTTTTTCTGAAACTCTAATTTACAACAAGCTTAAAAAGTGTTGCAGTAATTACGTTCGCATTCACCGCGAGATGCAGCTTTTCCAGTGGTCACGTTTTAGCGATGGGCAGGGAATGGGGGATTGTCTTCCAAGAGAAAATAGTCCCGATATATTTCTACTGCCATCTGCTTAATAAGCGGTCTTGTAATCTAAAACTTTGTATACATATTTACTTGCACCTACTACGCATTATAGCAACATAAACAGACGATCTCAGAAAGCTCCGGAGGGCCCCTTTAAGTCGGGTGTCCTCAACTGTTATGAGGATGGAGTTGGATGCGCTAATCCATCTGGTGTAGAGAATTTAAGAGCCTTGTAGTTGCAGGTTATGTCAGAGGATTTCTTCAGATATGTATGGTTTGATCTTGTGGATCACTCCCCCGCGTTGGCGTCACTGAACGCGAGGTAGGTTCGGACCGGGTGCGCGGCGTCGGCCAGGCTCACTTGTAGTTGTAGTAATTTTCTCTCTACGGTATGGCGACATGTGTCAATAGCGACGAGATTTTGAATGTCTCGTACCTTGATATATGTGTCTGAATGATCATTTTATGTTAAGAATACGGCTTCAATGACTCGATCAACGATTTTGTGATGGGGAAGGGCGGCTAGGTTGACGCCGTAAGTGAACTTCACGATAACGGTCACATATTTTGTGTAGCGGGTGGCTTGACCGCCGTCCGGTCACCACTCCGTGTCCATGGCTTGGGGAGAGGATTGCATCTTACTGGGGTTACGAGGGAGGCCGACCTGGGTGAGGCCTCGCGGCGCAAACTCGGCCTCCGCATGGCCTTAGGTGTAGAAGGGGCTCTAAGTTGGAAACTCGGCGAGAAAGTAGGTGAGATCGCCGAACTCCGCGATTGGTGGAGCGCCGCGCTTGACCTTGGTGCTGGCCAATCGCAGCGAGGCGCTGACCAATCGCGGCGGTCGGCAATATCTCTAACTTTCTTGCCGAGTGTCCACTTGGAACTCCAGGCGTAGTATGAAGTTGGCTGTTGTGACGAAAAATATGAAGACGTCGGTCAAATTGTCACCCTCGCGGGGTGGGAGGAGGTTTGCTAAAGTCGTGTGTTGACGTTCTGTGAAATCGGTGCGAAAATCAAGGGTTTGCAGAGATATTTAGCGGAGCCCGAAGGGTATCTGTTGACTTGGGAGCGTTACTTGTTCTCTCTGAACAAAATTTTAATTATGTAATGGGGACCCCAGAATCCCCCCCCCCCCCCCCCCAAGATCAAATAGTGCTCGTGTATTTCTCTTGCAGTGAGTTTACTAGAACGTTTTCCTATATAGAAGTGGTCGTTTGTCCTGACCAAAGCACAGCAAACAATATGCTATAAAAGACAAGCTTCCACAAAAAGACACTTGAGTGCACCTTTAAGGCCCGTTCACACTCTTGCGACCGAGTAAGACCGAGAGAGACCAGACCGGTTTTTAAGTCTCTTGCGACTTCTTAGGACCGGATGCGCTGCAACGGAGCTGGTCCTAAGAAGTCGCAAGAGGCTTAAAAACCGGTCTGGTCTCTCTCGGTCTTACTCGGTCGCAAGAGTGTGAACGGGCCTTTAAGCTGCGAGTGACTACGGATGAACTCGTAGACATCTGGACCGTATTCTGTTCCACAAAGTACTTGAGCGAACGGGTTCCTGCGATCTCTGGACGGAGCCCGGCGAATGTTGACGCTGGATATATGTTTAGGCAAAACACAAAACAAAACTCCACAGTCAGAGCTATAAAGCCGAACAAGGAATTTCACCGTGCTCATTGCTACAGCGCGGAGTTTTTTTTTATAGCAGTAAAGAGTAGGCCTCGGCGTTGATTAAACGTTTTCATCCGATTAATTGCCACCCCTTACCTTATTCGTTCTTTCCCATACAAAATATTCTTAAAAATTCAAAATTACATTTTTCGCCTTCGCTGAACATGTTGTAAACGGCGCAGTGTACAATTTCATATTTTAAATCAACATTGAAGTGTCATTGAGAACAGTCAAAAGACACCCACACTAACAAATGATTACTTAAGCAGCAAAATCAAATCAGTTAGTTGATATTCTCTGACAATTGCGAACTCCCTTTATTGTTCACAACAGTCTCTGCTGAGCTAAACAAACACTCGCACAGAATTGAAGTGGCTGGGACACGTATTAGCTACTCCAATTGTTTAGAGTTCCGAATCTCGCCCCTACAGCTTACTTTAGGTCAAAAGTTTCCGTAACGTTTACCTTCAAAAAGGTGCACTCGTCCACATCTGCTTGGGGGAAGCGTTGAGTTTTTACTTTTTGTTAGTTAAATTTTAATCGACTAACCGGTTAAAAATGTTCGCGATTAACGAAATAATATATTAATCGGTAGGTTAATGGATTAACTGCGCAGCCCTACTAGACATATTTATAACCTCGTAATTCGCGGAGTGTATTACGTCGATTGCTCCACATTTAGGCGCTCCACATTTCTTGAAATTTGCGCCAGGGAGATCTTTTTTTTGTTTTACTAATTACGTTGATTGAATAAAATATCCATAGTTGATATTGCTCCATCGATTGTTTTTGTATAAATTTCGGTAGTTTTGATACAGCTTGTTTTTTATGTTCCGAATGCAATGCACATTCTAGAACACCGTGTTCTCGGGTGCACGTGGGGCATGGTAACGCAGTTCGAAAACGACAAATGAAATAGAGCAATGTGTACCTTTTCAACCATTGATTGTAATGAAAAACCAAAATATATGCAAAACCTCTCCTCTTTTAATATATTTAGAAATCGCAAAAACGCCTTTTTCATGGGGCTAAAAAAAGACTCCTACATTTTTCATTGATATTAAAAAATATACATTCCAAGCAAACATGTGTGGGTAGATTCTACATATTCTAAATTATATGAATGTGAAATGTGGCTGTAAATGCAAGAAAACAAACATTGCGAAAAAAATATTGTCCCCCAATTGTGAAGATACCCCAAAATTACAAGACGTGAAAAACCCGTTTAATAATTCCAATAGATGTGTAGCTACGCTCTTTTGCAGTAAGCAAAATATTTATTATTAGTATTAAATTTTGTAAATTAGAGCTAATAATGCGACGAAGAGGAAGTGGCTAGGCCTATTCCTCAAAGAAACTGGAAAAAGACGTCCCGTGTCATCAAACTATTTAGCAAATACCAAATGTAAAGCACTTGGGTGTTACCCTGTATAGTGATTTAATGTGCAAAGCGCGCGCATAAATAATGGTCCTAAAGGCAGTACGTATGCTTAATTTTATAAGACGAAATATTCGTCAGGGATCAAGCAAATGAAAGGAAACTTTGTATTTTACTTTTATTCGTCCATGTATGGAGTCTGCGTCAATTGTTTGGGACCTCCACTTCAATAATCTAACAGATAAATCTGAAAAAGTTCAAGTGTGCTAGATTTGTTTTGAATAATTATCAACTTAGAGCGAGCGTCGCCAGTGTGAACGGAATCCTAAATGGGAATTACCTAGCGAACGAAGAAAATACTTTATGTTAACTTTTTTGATAATTTATATTACAATCGCCTTCTAATTAGCAGGGGCACATTTATGCATGATCCTTTTTATGTATCGGGAAGTGCAGACGCCCCAAAAATCTGACCCTACTCTTGTCGTACCGATATTTTTGCTTTATGATTTAAAAAAAAAAATCGAAGAGTGGAACAAATTTCCGAAGGATATATTTTTGACTTTGAAAGTGTTGTTTGATTGTAAAATCGTGTTTTGTTTTGTGTTTCACTTTTTAATACTTTTAGTATTAAATGACTTTTGGCTGATATTGTTTTTAGTTTTTATTTTTGCTAAATAAAAAAAAAATGTGTAATACTTTTGATATTAGAAAATTTCTGTACACAACGTACCCGGCAATAAAGCCAAAACGGCGAAGCAGGTTTCCATGTAAATAATAAACTCTCATTGCGGGCGACGTCACACTTTGAAGAACCGAGCCCACGAAAATGACACAAATATATGCCCTTCGTCACCGGCAGTCCTTCAAACGAGTATTTAAATAATTTCGAGGCCACATTCGGTCTTGAATATTTGGATACCTAAAATAAAATAATCCAAGATATGGAAACACCCTTGAACACACAATCACATTTGCTGCGCAAAATGTTGCTGTTTCTCGACCCGGATCTCCCCTCTTAAAGGAGTATTCGGGCGTTTTTTTTTCATATATAGTCTCCAATTTGCCTGAAGATATGCTAAAGACACCCCCAAACATTGCTGAAAAAATAATCCAAATATTGGGCTAAAATAAATATTTTTCGCTTAGTTATTGAGTTTGCAATTTTTTGTCCTCACCGTGTTCTTAGTAAGTCTCCACTGGCACCAATGCAAAAGTGATGTCTCCGGAAGAAAGGGGTTTAGTCCTTAAACTGTAGACATCGTCCCTAACTGATTACAAGCAGTTTCATGGTGCCACAAGAAGGCTTTGGAATCTCGTTCCAGCACCCACACAGCAGCACGAAACAAATGCTCGGCATAGTCCGTTTTTAGACCACCCGCGGATATATATGAATGTTGGTTTTGGCATCATTTTCAGTTGCCGATTTCACAATAATTACCTTGAATTTCGCGATACTGAGTAGCAGCACACTGAAAGAGTAGAGGCCTGTGATTTCAAAAAGATAATGTGCTAAAATGCCCCCCCCCCCCAAAAAAAAAAAAAAAAAAAAATTGCCGAAGACACTTAAAGCTGGTTTTCAATTTGCACCAAACCTGAGCGCACTGTACGTAGTGACTTCAATTGAAACTTTTCTTTTCTCGAATTGCGCTTTATTTTAAAAGTTATGGGCAAATTAAAATTACAAAACAAGCAAAAAATAACCTCCTTCATGACGTCCTTGGTCGCTTGGGTGGCCGTGAACTAGAGGAGGGGTAGTGAGCTCAGCGAGCGCTCACGGCTGACGCACTTCGTGTCGACAGCTCGAGAGGGCGCCACTAAAGCATGTGCTGAATACGGTGTATGAAGCCGGCAGCCAGAGCGGCTCGCATTGCATTTGCTGCGCGATTAAACACCAATTCGGCATGACACATCACTGGCCACAAATGGCAGCAAACACGGTGTAAAGATCAGTTCAGAACGGGAGCCACTTCGCGCTGCCATACCGCCAAACGGCCAAACCGCAAGCCAAACCTGCTCGCCGATGGAATTCGGAAAGCTCGGAACCGGTCGGATCCTCGAGCCCGTATACGACCGTAGCGCCGCCGCGTATATCCAGGACCTTTCTACGCTCGCCGCTCCTCGGTGCCTGATCTCACTACCTCTTTCTAGTATGCGCCGCCTTTTCCGCCGCTTGGTGGCGGGTGTGTCGACGGGTCATTTTTTGTTTCCGTACATTATAAACTCCACTTGTTTCTTTTCTGATATAAAACACTCAACAAAAACTACTTTCATAAATATTTGAAACGGTTCGCGCCACTTATATTTTGTATTTCTATTAAAAGAAGCTTTAAGTGGCCCTGACCACTAGTAAGCCCAGGGGTGCTATTCCGGTCGCAAACGGGTACCTTTCGAGTTGTGACGTATCGAGAAAGAAGGGGCGGAGCCTCAAACTAGAATGATTCTTGTTTGAGGCTTCGCCCCAACGTTCGGGTTCACGCAGGCGGTCAGTTAGAATCTGACGATCCCCCTACGTCGCGATGACGTGTCCACGCAGTTGGGGCGCAGAAATCCCCGCATTTCCCCCTGTTCTTTTTGTTATCTTCTGTCTTTCCTCCGGGAGTTAGAATGAGCAAATAACGGAGAAGAGGCTACCTTCCGGAAAATGGAAGGAAAAATAAAAAAAAAATATTATCCTTTTATAAAATGTGAAAGATTATTCCGATAATTATGACGTAAAGTAAATTTAGATAAGGTATCTCAACTTGTTTTCTCGAAGTCTTTCGCTACGGTCTTTCAAAACAAACATGGCGAAAACCGTGGTAACAACCTTGTGGTGTTTGTGCCTCGTTTGCGTCGTTGCTTTCCCTGTTTCTGCACGATACGGACGGCATTACGAGAGGAAAATATTATGTGAAGGTACGCTGCGACACCGATCATTTTTTCTGAAGCCGCCGTGAACATAAGCTGAAATGAAATCTCCTGTTTGCCAGTGAAGGAGACTCCTAATGGATACAGCGCTGACGACGACTCTGTGGTAATATATGACAAGTCGAGAGATCGACGCAGAGTGCACCTGTTGTAAACTTGCTGTGGATGATGCAGGAAAGTTTCTTCGGGCAGTTTTAATAATGCTTTGCTCAATTTGCTCACTGCACTGATTACGACGGTAGTCCCCATGAGCCATGCTCTTTTCTTTCGGCACTGAAGAAATGGACACGACTGCATAAACTCGGGCAGTCTTTTTTACTTACTTTTTATTTGCAGAAAAGCTCGTGCAAAGAAAAAAAAATAAAACGGCTTTTACGTGTTTACACGTCCCTACATAGGTACCTTGCCATCCGATTGGCTTCATTGCGCGTGAAGATTCAACGCTCTTTGCCATGGGAACGTTCGTGAAACTAGAAAGCCTCTATTTGCCGCTAACAGTCGCTTTTCGAGTTCGGGTTGTGACGACAAAATGACGTAAGAACAAGAATGCACGGGAGTATTTGCATTGTTTTAACTCGACAACCGCACACTTGGTGACATAAACTAAAAAAAAAAAAAAAAACATGGCCGCGCTGCTCGTCGTATCGACTGCGTCTGGGGTTTGACATGCGATCGGTAACTTGATTTACGAATACACGAATGCTTCCGTGCTGTTGGATGAGCCCATTCGGCGACAGGACCGGGTCGAGGAGCACGATGAGCTGGCGTTCAACGTCTCCGATATAACACTTGGCGAGATGCAAGACTTGACTTCACTTTGTGCCGGTGTTATAACGCTTGAAAATGGTGGTGTTGCTGTGGCTCGTAATGGCAGCCTTGCTGAGATTATGAAGACGGTAATAGACCTTCATTCAGCGGTGCCATACGTCATGATTCAAAACTTCACCTTGACACAGAGTGACCAACGCTTCCGCGAGCTCGGAAGCAGCAGCCAACGGTCTGAGAAAGAATTGTGCCGCCGCTACGACCTCCAGCGATCGCCTCAACGACAAGAAAACAAACGACAAGCTCATTGAGGTTTGTGTAGCGCTGACTGCTGATTCATCAGACGACAAAGGTGAATGATGTAAAACGCAATGTAAGTTTGCCAGTGTTTTGCAAAACTAACGCGTTTCGTTGAAAATTTAATTTGCGGAATTTGTTAACGCCTTGAAAGTTTAACGGGGACTGCAATGTGAACGCAGCCTTCACACAAGTGCTTTCTGAAGTGTGTGCTTTGCCTGCATGCCTATAAAGAGATAAACACTGCCTATATGGTGCATAAAATAAAGAAAATTTCGCTTATCCTGATAATGTTGACTATTTATTGATTGCTGTTGATATTAGTGGCGTAGCCAGGAACTTTTGAGGGGGTGAGGGGGGAGGGGGGTTGAGGTGGCTGGGTTGTTCATTACTTGGGGTGCGGGGGGGGGGGGGGGTGGTGTCGAAATTTGTGTATGCCCGCCGGATTTGGGGGGGGGGGGGGCGAAGCCCCATAAGCCTCCCCCCTCGCCCCCCGCCCCCTGGCTTCGCCACTGGATGATACCATTTGGGGAGCATCCTACAATCACAGGCTGCCATAAGCATGTGCAGAGCCACTGAACTCGTACCACAATGGCAAGATAGTTGCTGACATTCTTCCCCTTGCGTAGCAGTTCTTTCTTTAGTACATAAGCTTGCGTTTCCTTCACACATCTACTCTGCTGCAGCTTGTCGTTTATGCTTGATGGTGACAGACATGTACAAGTTACTCAAAAAAGTAATTAAGTTAAATTACTGAGTATTGACGTCAAAAGTAATTTGAGTAGAGTAGAAATTACTCAAATAGAAGGTAATTGAGCAAATTACTAATTACCGTAAAAAAGTAGCGAATTACTTTCGAAGTTACTTTTGAAGTTACTTTTACATGTTTTTTATGGTAAAAAGTACGTAGGTTTTGATCCGTAAGCGAAATTGTGCTAGCCAAATATGAATCGGCTTGTTTTTTTTTGTTTTTTCTTTCACAGAAATGCTTTAATAGCTGGTTCTGCTGCTGCGTGGCTAATTGTTATGTACTTTCTTGTTTGTTTGGTCAGTGATGAACTGCGAATGTGTCATTGCTACTTTGAGGTTTAGCACTGACTGAGCTTGATTTTGTAGACAGTGTTTGCTTGTTTAGAGTGTCGCGTAAAGTACATCTAAAATTTACTTGAAGTAAAGTACAAAGTAAATGAGAGGTTACGTACCTCAAGTAAAGTAGTAAGTACACCGGTGGCAATGCACTTGAAGTAACGTACTATAAATACAATATATTTAAAGGCAAAGTGCAAGCACTTTTAACACCGTCTTTCATGATGCCCTTTCATTCCCTATAGTGTTTTTTTAACTGGTATGCGTCGCTCCAGGGGTAATCGGAGGTGCATCAGTTTTTTACGGAAATGGCAGCAAATATTGTATCAGGTCAAGTCGCCGCAGAGTTGCTGTTTTACTCTCTGGCGAGCTATTAGACACAATCAACTTATAAAGCACTTAATTCCATCGGTCTTACAGCCGCCATTACCTCACTCAGAGAAATGACCAGATGCCGTCTCGAAATAACGCGTTTTCACACGACAATACCGACATTTTTTTTTTTTTTTTTCAAATTCGGGGAGTGTACATTGAAGTCGGGAGTTTTACTTTCTTCGGAAAATACAAGTACATGTTCAGAAAATTTACTTCAATTAAAGTACAATTTTTCTAAACAGTAGTACCTTAAGTACCATGTACATGGAGTACTTCCCAACACTGCTTGTTTATTATTTTTTATATAAAAACGTTGGGGAAATTATTACAGGCTTCTCGAACGATCCTTGAGTCTTTGAAGATCTGCAGATTCTGAATTTTAGGAAGAAAGGCAGCGCAAAAAGGTAATCTTTGCGCTGCCCTTTAGCACGCGATTCTCCGAGTACAGCACAAATTACGGGAGCACCAAATTAGTTTCAGAGCAGATGCTGCATTTTGTTGCCTCCTTTGAGTGAGGATGCAGTGTGTGCACCTCCTGTAGTGGGCGGGAGTTTCTACGTTGGGGAGAAGCGGGGACCAGCCATTTTTTCAAATGGGTCAAGTCTCCTTGAGCTGTGGGACTCAGAGAAACGCCAGTCTTAGGCGCTAATCCCGCAGTTACTCGCCCTCTTTTGCGTCGTGTCTGTTCGCTCCCCGCGCCTCGTAGCAGTGTTGTCGCAGGGTGGGGGGGGGGGGGGGGGGGGCTTGTGAAAATTTGGGGGGGGGGGGGTGGGTTTCGGATTCTCCAAACCATTTTCTCCCCCCCCCCTCCCCTTCCTACGTGACATGCTTCCCCTCTTTGTGAATATCAGCTGATCTTCCAAGATCTTATCTTCTTTGTGCAAGAATGTTTGTTAATAGGCAAAACACCATTAAAATTCGAAAGTAATTTGTACCTTGAGTAGAAGTTAATAAAGAAAGTAGTTAAAGTAAACTACTAATTACCGAAATAAAAATGTAATTCAAAGTTACTAAAATACTCAGAAAAGTAGTTAGACTACAGTAACTTGAGTAGAGTGGTTGAACGTACAAGTCTGGATGCTGATAAGTCAACAGTGCGTATTTGCTCTGCATCACAGGCAAATGTCGAAAATCCAGTTCACACTACTCTATAATTTCAATGAGTTAGTGTCACTTTCGAAACGACAATCTATTTAATTGGTATCATAACCTTTACATTAAACATACGTGTGCTGAATGTAGGAGAATGGTATCTTTAATTTTTTTTTAGTCACGGAGATGACAACCATCCACAAGAATGCACTGGCTAAATTCCTCGTCTACAGTGGGTAACAATGGGACCATACTCTGCCAGACTAAACTTCTGCTGTCTAAACAACTGACGATTCATTTTAGGACAGACCTGTTCATAGTTCATTGCAGAGCATCAAACAGTGTTTCTTAGGACTGCCCGATGACTGACATGCAACTCCAGAAGCTTGGCGTGAAAAGGTAAAATATCTAATTGATGCAATAAAATTCCATCAGCAACCCGTACAGATTTTCATTGCGTGATTGACAGTAGCTACAAACCGCGACAAATGGTCAACTGTAGACATAGGCACTAAGCGTGCACTAACTTCGAAGCGGCAGAAACCCTGAAGTTTTAACGTCAACTTACCACCATGTTGTTAATGGCAAAGTGGTGTTTGTGGCAAAGAGCTGGAGTCTTGCAGAACGGTGACGGTCTCCTTCAGACCGATGATGATGGTGACGAAGGTTCAGTTAGATTCTAGGTTCAGTCAGCGCACCCCACGACGTCGGTTTGCTTGTCATGGTGGCGACGAAAGCCTTCTTTCGCACATGCCTCAGCTGCCTCGGTCCGGGGCTTTGTCGACCCAGCCGTCTCTTCCCAGCCGGTTGACAGCGACACACGCGACGGCCGTCACGGCTTTGATCACCATCGACTGGGCATTAGCTATGTGATCATCGGTAGCAACCGCGCCCTTGTAGCTCCGCGTTGCGAAAAGTCTCAATGCGATTCGACTAGTAGCTGCTGCTCGACGGTCATCATCTCTCATTGTCGCCATTTATTGTGGCGCAGCTGGTCACACTGCGATCGCATGGTGCTTTTCGACAAGCGTTATTGTCGTCACAAACAGTCGTCGTGCATCGCGAAGCCAACGGGGTGCTCGCGGAAAATCCGTTCTTGTACGCGTTGGTCGAGCCATCGTTGCGCAACAAGCATCGCCGCCATTTTCGACGCTCTAGAATCCTGACCAAAGCTTGTTCCCCTTCGTGCAATTAGCGGCGAGAAGTTTATGTGGCGCCCTCCTGTGGTTCCCCCTTGTGACGTCATTACCTTGCAAACAACAAGTTCGATGGTGTTTGTTATTAGCATGGTGGAAGCTTGAAATCATTGCGCTCTCAAAGGAACACTCCCAACACCGTCAAAATTAAAGTTCTTTCATTCCTCTTATTTCCGTCGATGATAAATCCCCTTTCCGACGTCATAGTCAGCGTTCGGCCAATCGTGGAAGGCCGACCACAGCGACGCTTTCGGTCGCGCACGGGGCTAATAGGAACAGAAGTGAAAAGCACGAGCACATCACCCCGAACGATGTTTGCACGAACGTGGGCTTGCACTGCGTAGCGCGCATGCTCGACAGGGACGTTGAAAGCCCTGAGCACGTTCTCGTAGCTCCTTCACTCGCAGTAGCTCGCACTCACAGTGAAACAGAGAGTAGGGTGTGTCGAGTAATACCGCAGTTATTCTAGGTACGCGACTTCCGCTATGTGCTATGTAGGTCGGACGTGGTCATACGTCACTTTGTCGTCACGGTCCGAACTCGAAGAGCGGAGGTTAGGGCAAACGGTTGCTTTCGTGTTTCGCGAACGTTCCCATGGGAACCGCGTGGAATTATCACGCGCGCTGTGACCAATAGAAGCGCGTGGGGCAGTTTGATACTTTAGACCCATGTTGCGGATAAAAAAAAAACAGGACGCGGGATGGCCAAAAAACCGTGCTTTTCGTGTAAGGCTCGTCAAATTATGAGGCGCTGGAGAAATTCAGCCTTCTGCGTTAAGTCCTTATTTCGAACTCTTTTTGTTCGCCTTCCGCCCATTGAAAAGCATGCGGGAAGGGCCTTAGAACGCACCTGGTATCGCTGCGCCGCAGCGTTCTTCCGCACGTCTGCTTTCCTCGCCGTCACCATGGCAACGAACGCCGAATGAATGGAAGCACGCACGGTACCGCCGCGTGAAGCCAGCAACAGCTGACGCCATTTTACGAACGCCGTCTGCTAGCCAAAGCCGAACGCGGTATGTCAGATCAACCGCCTCCGCCGGTGCTCGATCGCCGACGGTTTCCGAGAGAAAATTGAGTGTATACGTCGAGTAAATAAATTAGAGTAAGACACACAAGGCGCTTGAGTGTGTCTTTTTCGGTGTTATTTTTTTTTTTTGTTTTCGTGCTTGTGTGCTGTTCTTCTCACGTCTAAATAAAACATAGATTCAATTTTCAATTTTATTCTGGCAAATTACCTCGGCAAAAAAAAATTTACATATTTGCCGAAGTTCGACATTCGGCAGTTAGAAATTATTCGTGCGCTTCGCAAACATTAATAGTACTATATTACGGAATAAGGTCATTAAGTTATTGCCGACAGAGAGACTAGCAAGTATATTGTCTTGGCATTTTTTTTTTGCGTGCGATGAGGCATTTTTTAAAGCTGATCATGCAATAGGCGAGTCAGATGGCTGAGTTTGCATTATTTGTAGTTGATTGAATATATTTCTTTCCTACTGCGTCAACGTTGTAGGGTGATTTCGTCGAGGGTACTGGATGCCTGCTACCTTGGACGCAACTGCAGGTAAGCGTAGTCAGATTTATTATTTTGATGTTCTTGTTCGCATTTGGGCACTTGAAATGAGGTTCTTGATTTTTATCTTTTCTTTGTGTGTGTAGTGTTCGTTCATTTTCCAGAGAAAATTGAGGGTATACTTCGAGTAAATAAATTAGAGTAAGACACACAAGGCGCTTGAGTGTGTCTTTTTCGGTTTGTTCCTTTTCTGTGTTTTCGTCCTTGTGTGCTGTTCTTCTCATGTCTAAATAAAACATAAATTCAATTTTAATCTGGCAGAGCACTTCGGCAAAAAATATTTGCATATTTGCCAAAGTTCGGCACTTAGGTTTGGCGGTCATAGGGATCTGCTGTGCTGCTGAGTAGCTAATGTGGTGTAGCGCTCTGTGGTGTATGTTCTTCCTCTGCCCTTGTCTTAGAGCGCAATCATGTTTTTTTTTTTCACGTACAATACCAACTCGCCCAACAATCAACACTTGTATATACTAACCTGCTACAGTAGTTGTACCCCTTTGACTAAGATTTGTTATAAGAACTTGAGATTGGGCGAGTTGGTTATTCATGTTTTTCGACGTAGCGCACTCGAGAAACTGTCACTCAAGCATTCACACATCCAAAGAACACACCGTGCGTGTGTTCTTTGGGTGTGTGAATGCTTGAGTGACAGTTTCTCGAGTGCGCTACGTCGACAAACAAAAATAAGATTTGTTAGTCACCTAAGTAAATCGGGGTGACAAATTTAAACACGACCGGTGAATACAAAGTGCTTACTAATCTACGATTACCACCCGCCATGTGATAATTTTAGTCAGTGATAATTAGTCAACAGTTAAACATTGTCACGTCTGGTAAGTATGGTCGATGCTTTATAATGCTGGAATCAGAGGCCCATCAAATGCTCCAAATGCGTCTTAGAAAAATCTAATATTTCTTGACAGTTTCTTCAAATTCGGGATGATATGTTTCAACTTCATATCACATGATTTCCACATTTTTTTGGTTCCAGACAGGCAGTGCAATCTACCCGGTGGCTGTCAGCTCAAGCCTAATTAATCCTGAGGCGCCCAGCTGTGTGGCAGTGGAGGGAGACCTCGAAGCCGCGTCGCCTGCTGAGGCAGTCCTGGTTGCATTCTGCCTCTAGATCATCTTTAGCGGCGACTAGAGCCCCGAAAGTGTTCTTCCAGATGCCTTTATTGCGCTTAGTGGTTTCATCTTAGAACTTTTATAAGACGTCCAGTCATGCCATTGATTTTTATGCCATTTTGTTTGTGACAGCCACAATAAAACATTGTCATGTACTTTCAGAACTAGGCCGTCTTCATCTTTTATAAGGCCCACCTTTGAAGCACGTACTATCACACCCACAAAGGGCCATAGTACCTTTCTTTAGCGGGTAAAAGTGATTCCATCAAGTGTGCATTTAACCTGTAATAAGGTGGTGAACTGGGCCAGTTGGTTGCTGTTATACATGATGGGGAAAACAGCTCGGAAAGCGCGGACTACGAAGAGAAAACACGACAGGGCAGCACTTTTCTGTCGTGTTTGTTCTTCGTAGTCCGCGATTTCTGAGCTGTTTTCCTCATCGTGTGTATTTAACCCCAAAGTGGATCATAGTTCCCTCCAAAAGGAGGTAAAAGCAGCGCCCTCAATTACGTCGTCTTACCTCTCAAAAGGATTGAAATTTCATCCTAAAAGAGGTAAAGGCTGACCCTGAAAGGATGCACTTTTAACACCAAAAGGAACTAAGGTTACCTCCAAAAGGAGGCAATGTTGCACCCTAACCTAGGGGGTAAGTTTGCACCCTCGTTGCAGGGGGTAACGATACCTCCAAAAGGGATTGCCCTGTGTGCAAGTCGGTTACCCCCTTAAGGAGGGTACTACAGTACCCTTTTTTTTAAGAGTGTGCCGCAACGCGCACGCGCCCGTTTCCCGCTTCTTCTCGTCCGACACGCCGCCGATCGTGGATACGTCTCCCGTGAACCAGAGTCGGTCGCACACCGCGCACGTGACGCCAAACGGGTTCTCCCCAAACTCCCTCTGGAACCTCGCCGTCGCACCCGGGAACTGTGTAGCCGGCGTGGAGTGCAGTCGTCGCCGGGCCTCGCGCTTGCGCTTGGCCTCCGTGGCACGATCGTCGTCTGTGGCGTTGGCCCGCCGGCGCCGTTTACATCGCTGGTTCTGTTCTCGGCGGCGGCTTTCCAGGCGAGCGATGTGCTTTTCGTTCGCAAGGGAGTCTGAAGCGGTGGGCGCAGTGGAAGTCGAGGCGACAGCGGCTTCGCGTCGGTTGCGGACCCATTCGCGCTGCTGCGTACGTCGCCGCTCCTGCCGCTCTTTCTAGGAAAGGGTACGCGACCGACCCATCGTGAGTCCAAAACGAGACTGATAAGAGCGTAGGAAACAGCGAGGAAAACAGTCGAGGACCAAGAAACACACGGGACGAGCGCTGCGCTCGTGACGTGTGTTTCTTCTTCGTCCTCGTCTGTGTTTCGCGCTGTTTCCTACGATGAATTCCGACCAACGCGCCGCCCAACTATCCATTCTTCTATATTAGCTGAAAAAGTTGCCGCCATCTACAAGCGACGGCGGCAACCATACTGGTTGTGTGCTTGCCGCCGTCGTTTATAGATGGCGGTAGCTGTCTAGAGGCGTTTTTGTCGACAAGTGGTTTGTACCGGACACGATCCTCGGGAACCTAGCCCTTAACAGCTCCGCTGTAGAAAAGAAGGAAGTAAAGTCGCCGGAGTGTTTTTTTTAAGAACCGCATGGTGTGGCTTGTCATGTTCGTGCTTCCCGCTTCGTGATTCGGTCCTTAACGTTCCTATTTTATCGGCCGCAACTGAATGACTTTGAAACGATAATAAAATGCTCAGCGGTCACGCCACGCTCGGATTCTCTTAAGCTGTCATGCTAAAAGTTCCGAGTCCCTCGGCTGCGGATGTATGCGCTGCGTCCGATACCACGGAACAGAGTTACTGGGCATCCTCGGAACAAATTAGACCGCTCAAAACCGACGCCACGAGTCTCATGGAGCTGATCAAACAGCGCCACAAGTCCATAATCACGGAGCTCGTCTACTTTGTGCGTTTGGTTACACCGACTAAAATATTCACACACACGCACACACACACACAAAATGAAAGACGTTTATAAATCTCTGTACTCCGGAATTAGAGCTCAATTCTTGAGGAGGGGGAGAGAAGGGTGCGGAGGGAAGGGTATGCCCATCCTCCTTCTTTTTACCCTATCCTCCTCCTCCTCCTTCAACCCCTCCTCTCCCCTCCTCCTCCAATTCAGTTTCCCCGCTAAATTAAACGGGGAAAATAGCGTCATATGACTCGGTGTCACGTCGAACGAACTTAAGCGCGAAACACATGTACGACGAAACCGTCCGATCCGACGTCCGATCAGGCAATACGACGGTCGGAGGCGAGGGTTTTCAACGCTCTCCGGTGCTACGAAAACCCTCGCCCCCGAAGGTCATTCCGGCAGTTCGCACGTCGGATCGGACGGTTTCGTCGTACATGTGTTTCGCGCTTTAGTTTCTCTGCTAGATTTAGCGGGAACATTGACGTCACGTGTCCTCAACAGCAATTCAATTCCCCGCCAAATTTAGCGGGGCATTGAATTGGTGTTAAGGTCACTTGACGTAAATTTGGCCGCAACATTTGGCTTGGTTACGCCGACGCCGAAGCCGACGCCGATGCCGCGAAACACAGAAACGAGCGCCTAAAGGCCTGTTCACACATGCAGCGGAGCGCTACTAGCATAGCGCTGACCTCGCGCTAAGCGCGTGCTGACGGAAGCATTCACCAGCTTTGTATCGCACCGTCAAAACTGTTGCTCATGGCAGACAATAAGTAGCTGACGGCACGTGAGAAGCGCCACATCAGCGCTTCGCTGCATGTGAGAACCGACCTTGAGTGTGCGCTCTAAAAAAAAAAAGCTCAGCTCCGTATTAACTGTACTTGGTTGTTTTAGCTGCTGATAGGAAACGCACATGAATGACGAGCGCCATGACGCAGCAATTTTGGCGCTGTGCTCGATGGGCTTCAGACTTGGCCTTACAGGGTCGTAGCGTTGGAAGCGGTTGGACTTGGTGGGGAAGTGATTATAGATCGGTAGGGCAGGGAGAGCGGAAGGCGACACTTAGAACGATATATAGGGGTTTGCCAATATAGATTCGAATCGAATAGTTTTTCATTACTGGTAGCCTTCACGGTGCGAGGAAAAGTCGTAACATGCCGGCTTTCACTGAGATTACGAAGCTAGAAATGCCACTTTAGTACTGAAATCCAAGTGTTCTTCGCATGCCCCTAGTTTTGAAGGCACACTTATGTATAAAAATAAACCGGTTCGAGCGTCTGGTTCCTCCTGTTAAGCACTCAAACAGTCGACTTATGAGAACATGGCACGTAATGTATAACATTTATGTCTAAAAAAATTGAAGTACGTGAAGCGATACTTACCACGACGTAAAATGTGATACGTCCTGTCAAGTGCAACATCATATATATATATATATATATATATATATATATATATATATATATATATATATATGCATATATATATATAAATATATATATTAATAAAAACTTCCTTGCATGTTTGTTACACATCTCCAACCATCCGCCGACCGCGGTAATTTGCTCACCAAGCGCCTTTCATAAAAAAAAAAAATAAACTTGGACATTTTTTGCAATTTAAGTTTGCCGTTTTTTGCCGTTGCCGTTTTTGAGGTGTCTATTTCCTTGGCTCGTGCAAATGCGAGACCCGACACGGGACGGTGATGTAATGAAGGGGCAATTTGCAGTAGAACGACCGTCAGAAATGACAAAGCACTTTTTGCTTCTCCTCTAATCTCTTCATTCCGGCAATCGTCTCGCTCTCTCGTGTCTCTCTTTCGCGCTCCGCTGAAAAGCCGTCTTCTTTATCTCAAGATATTTTTTGTTCACGGTCAAACATTGACGCCGGAAGCTTTTGGGATCACCCGGTCTCGCGGCTTGCGTCCATCACAGAAACGCAAGCACGCGCGCGAGCAAGGCGACACTTGTTTGACTTGCCGGCCAACGTACCAACCAATGCCAAACAACCTGCCACACTGGAAACGGACGAATCAGCGTTGCTACTGATTCAGGCCTCGGGAATAACCCGGCTCGCCAGTTCCTCGTCCCTCGCTTAACCGTCACTCAACAAACGCTTTCTCGACGCTTACAATATGTACGATCTCCAAACAATGTGCGGCCTGATACTGTGACGTTAGAGCTGTGACGTCACTTTTCGCGAGCCCCACGCAACCCGCCGCGCTACACCTATGGGTTTTACCCCCCCCCCCCCCCCCCCCCCCCCCCAAACCTGTTGAATCGAGCTCTTTCCCGGTTTGTCCCTCACCTGGAAACTATCTTTGGCAGTGTTATCTTTCGTGGGGGAGAGAGGGGCGAGAGTTAAATCGCGGGGGATAGGGAGGGTGTTAGTCTTTCCGCCGACCAATCAGCTGAGAGGGGTCCCCTTGCGCACGCGCGAGCCGGCTTGACAAAAAGGGCGGGTTGGCACGAACGGGTTCGCACATTGTTGGGTCTGCGCTCTCCTGTTTGCGGCCGGTTTTCTCGAGTGGACGTTTTTTTTCCTCGGCTCTAGGTCGCCGTCGTCGTTTATCGGCTAGTGACTGTCGTGTCAACTCGAAGTCGACGAACTCTCCGTTGGTGGGGGACGCTGAACGCTTCTTCGAATCGACTTTTTGTGGTTCCATCTTGGAGAAGGCGACGCATTAGTTTAGTCTAATTTACGAGGTCCTTCGTTTCGGTGTTCAGCCGACTGTGATCGGGAGGACGTTTCGACCGTCGCAGCTGAAAGGTAAGAGAAAACATTTAACAAACATTGTTTTACTTCATTATTTTTTTGCGAAAAATTTATAGAGGTTTGCTTAGTTCCACAGGATTAAGAACAAACATATACACATAAAAATATTTTATCCACTATATTTTCTGACAAGTTAGACGCTCGCCGTAGCGAATCCCAACATCCTTTCATTGCTCTACAATCAATAAGATCACTGAGTTACCCGCTAAACATTCACAAGAACGAAGCAAGAACCTTGAACTTGTTAAGCTGCGTCCTGCATTTCTTAAGTTGTTACTGACTATTATAACAGACTGTTGTTTAAAAGGCTTGAGAAAAAAAAAATGTTACAAACAAATCGTACGAAGTGCACAAGAGTGGCCAGTAAAGGTCTTCATTGAAATGCGACCTCGAGGATATCTTAGCTCAGAGAGTTACTCGAGGAAAACTTTCTGTTTTGAATTAGTCAAACCTAATGCCACTCGTGTGCTTGCGGATTCTAAGCGCCAATCACAGCTAGGCACGTACACTCTCCTCTTCTCCGAACTCTAAAGATGTCGCAGAACATTTCTCCCCACTCTAACTCAATATAACCTTCGCCAATTTACCCAAGCAACAAGGATACAAACGCGAAAATAGTAGCACGTAATCGTCTGATCGAAATAATAATAATAATAATCATAATAATATTACTATAACCTTGAAGTAAATAGCGAGAATTAGACGTTGTCAAGCGCACATGAAAAGTGCATTTTGTTTAGAATTCGCCTTTAAAACAGATACTGCTGCAGATGCGCAGACGCCAGCCTGTACAGCGCGTGTTACAATTATCAGCGTTAGCCTAAGAAACTCCGGGCAGAGCTTATTATGTTGCTGCTTTGTAATTGGTTCTTCAGCATTCTGATCGGCCAATGAAGCTATCTCATTCGCTGCTATCATTAGACGCTCCGGAGACGCCTTGCCTTTCTGAAGCTGTCAGTGACACTCGCAGCACGCTGCTTAAGACGCGAGTAAATAAGTAAACAAATACGGTGCGCGCACTCACGCTTGGCGTTTGATGGTTGCAGATAGTTTCTGTGGTATGCGATAAGAAGATTCCGCGTTTTTTTTTTTTTTGTTTATCTTCGAGTAAACACAAGCCTAGAGGGTGTCGGAGAGGTCTTTAGGGGCAGAAAGCGAAGTAGCTCACGCAACGAGTGCCAACGTAAAGGTGGTTGTAACACGGCGCCCTTATCACGAACGGGAAGAGGCCGATAAAGTGCCAGATACATGGACGAAGGAACGAACCGACCCATCGTACGACGCGTCTTAGCAGAAACAGGTCGGATCACGATCTGAGATCCTTCAAACGTGAAAGGTGCACGGCGGCAATCAGAAGGCTTTCGGACGCGCCTTACTACTTTTTCGGACGCATTGCCATGCACGTGACTGGGCCCTAAAGCCGCGCTCACGCCGCTGATACATCATGTATTAATTACACCGTCTGCGGACACCGTCTAAGACGTGTCTCTCCTTCGTATGACCGTCCTGTAACATTGGTTGTTCAAAATCTGTGTCATTTGTGAGGGGTGTGCGCTGATAATTTTGTCACCAGGTCGGCAGCGAACGCAGTGTCTTTTGCATGATGTATAAAGTGTGCCAGAGCGCTGACTAAAGGTACGTTATCCTCGGAGTAGGGCGATATGCAAGGGAGCTCCTCTAGATATTTCTTTAGCCATAATTGAAGAAATAAACTCTAGTTTGTCGTTATCGACGATATAAAGGATGAAAAGTGTCACTGCGGCCGGCCTTCTCAGTTTCGCCACACGCTCACTGAGACGACTGCATTATATACGATCAGAGGCGACTACCTCTCCCCCAAAGCACTCGAAAGCGTCAATTGTTAAAATATACGGACATAGCTAGACGAATCACGAGGCTAAAAATATGTAAAATAAATCAATAAAATATATCGATGTACGTTGTGACACTAAGAAGGTCGTTTCAAGTGCTTACGCCGCGTTAAGCGTCCCTGTGAAGACCCCTTTCTGTCAAAACGTATTTTGAGCCTTATAACTTTTCTTCTACAGATTGCAGCTATTGCTTCTCAAGTTGTTTCCGGGGAACTAGACGCTTTATATTTCTTAAAGTGACTAATTTCATAAAATGCGCTTTCATGGACAGAAAAAAGAGTAATGGCAGACGGCGACCTTTGACGGCGTTCATTTCTTAATGTGATGACTCCGAGTTTTCAACGTAGTCTTTACACACGCCTTCAAAGTTGTCCTTAGTATCCGATATAGGAACCCTAAGAGCGCGCCGCCGACATATCTTGGAGCAAACAGCACTCTAAAAAAAGTCCGTGCGTATACTTTCCCGCAGAACACTCGGAGAGCCAATCACCGCGACTTACGGAGACAGCTCAGTGAATGACGATGCCGAAACATATGTTTAGACAAAAAAAAAAACGCAGTCTGAGTTGTGACATTAAGCAATGCAAAACGTCACGCTTGCATTGCTTAATGTCACAACTCAGACTACGTTTTTTGGTCTAAACATATGTTTCGGCATCGTCATTCGCTGAGCTGCCTCAGTACGTTGCGGTGATTGGCTCTCCGAGTGTTGTGCGGGAAAGCAGACGCACAGGCTTTTTTTTGAGTGAGGTAATAAACAACCCTACGATGTGTTTTGGTGTGCAACAGTTTTGTCGAAAATTTGGACTTGACCCTTTCCATCCTCTTCAGCACTCTATAGTACTTTCCAAATGTCCACGCATTCTGGCCTAAATGTCGACAGTTCTCAAATCGTGAACATATTTGCTTTTTGATTTAGAGAGTGAAATGTGCGCTGTAAATATTACTATGCGTTTACTTTCCCGCGAAGACGAGGTTGTCCAATCGCTGTTATGAATGATTCAATCACAGTTGTGATTGGATGATTCATCTACAATATACTCTTGCAGCGAATAAAAAGGCACAGAAAAAGAAAACGGTTTAACTCAAAAACTTGTTGTTCGTTGCCACAAGGAGCAAGCCAAAATTCATAATGCTCATTGTCCGATCGCATATTTGGTTGTCATTCCGAACCCTGGTGTTTTGGGTGGATTTCCTCGATCGATCGCAGTGATTGGTCCGCCTTGTACTCTACAGGAAAATGAACCCGTAGGCATAAGTTTGAAACAAATGGTTGAGTTTTAGGGAATCACATTTTCCTGTACTAAGTACGTCGTATCCATCGGCACCGCCATGCTCGCAGTTCTTGTGGTCAGCGCACCGAGCAACATGAGTGCTCTTCGCTTACTCTTGCACACTCAAACAAGGTTGTCGCCAAGCATTCCACTAATTTCCTCTTATGTTTGTCACAATACTTCCTTTTGCATTGTAATAGCATGCATTTAATTTTTACAACTGTTAATGTAGCGACTAGGGGCTTTAGAATGCAATTCGTTCTTGCGTATAGTTTCCACAATAAAGTATACAACTTGTAGAATGAAGCTCGAGTTTTTTTTTGGCGGTGCATCATGATTGCGGACTCATGCCCGTAAGATGATACAAACCACAGAAGGCTAGAAGGCGGCAACCCACATGAAACGCACGGGGCTTCCCAGCACAGCGTTGGTGTTGTGCCGTGAAACCAGACAACGGAGGAAGCACAGTTGAACGGCAGCCGCTTGTAAGGTGCGCTTTTCTGCGTAGTGCTCGCCAGTTGTACTCTAGTTAGTACCTTCGGATTACATCCTGTCTAAGGCAGGTTTTAAGTACAGGTCATGATATTCATTTGGGGCTTGACGAAGTTGTAAATGGGAGTGTGGATAAGATCAACGTTTCGTCGTGACGCCGGGGGCATAACAATATAGCGGTCTTCGGTAAAAGACGGATAGTAGCAGCCTCTGACATGTTACTGACAGACGGCAGTCACATTTTTATTCCGATATCAAACTTACCATTCAATCAAAGTAAAATCTTCCAAAGAGGGTGAAGTAAGCATCCCCGTCGTTTCCTAAAAGGGCCGTGAGATGAAATCCCGTTTGAATGTTACCGTTTTACATAAGCGTACTGACAGAAGAGGGGTATAAACATTGTCGCATAATAGTAATTATGTAGTGTCTATTTTTATACAGCCGGAAGTTGGTCAGGCCTAAGGGGCGTTTGGGGTCTGAGCTGGAGATAAAAAAAGATTGCCAGTGCAATACGATTGCCAGCTTGGTGTCTTTAACGTGCACCACGCAGTAGTGATCCACGACCACAAGCCGGTGCTATGCTCAACGAGACCGAAACGGGCCGAGGTGGGAATGAAGCCCAGGACCCCTACAGGTTCTGCAGCACGAGCTTTCGCTCCTTGTGCTCCGATCTGGTGTACGCGAGCCTACTCGGACACCTGTCCCCCCGGCTAAGTCACAAGCTTCTTTGTCGTTGAGTAATTTTAATAATACAGTCAATGAACTCTGGAGCGTCTACTTTCACGCAAAGCACCTGAGTGAGTCAATCGCTGCAGTCTGCGAAGGGAGCTTGGGGAATGAAGACGTTGAAAATACGTTTAAACGTGCCAGAACGGCATGTGCTGTGACACTAGGCGTTCTGTGTCACCATGCTCTGTGTCGCAGTGCAGACGATTTCCAGCTCTAAGCATCTTTCTGGCCTCGCAATTCTCCCAGCCTCTTCCCTAAATTGAATCGAGTGGCTCTCCCAAGTTAAAATTACTTGATAAGAGGTGCAGTTTGTGTTTCCTACAAGTAACGTCATTCTTTGAAGCGTCGCCGTCTGCGTGACGGTGCAGGTTTTAGGAAGCGAATGACGGCGCACAACAGACGAATGAACGAAAGATTCCATTTTGTTTCAGCGGAATGATCTTCGTCATACGCAGTGGTTGTCTTTACTTGCATAAGAAAAGGATCAGTGGACTTCGGCGCAAGCATCTTGCGGGAAAACGATGCTCCAGTTTTCTTTTAGTGGATCGCACGGAACGCTGTCAAAACACAAACTCCATTGTCGCCATGCAATCTCACGAACGGAAGAACACCCCCCCCCCTTTTTTCTTCTTTCTGACTCGTCTTCGTGAATATTTCTGACTTAGGTGCGGACGTTACGTTATGCAGAAACCTGCCAAAAACGACCCAAAAAGCTAGACAACACCTATTCCTTCCCGTGCTGAACCCAAACTTGTCATCAGCGATAACTTAAATTACATATGACTTCAGTGTTTTTCTCAAACTGAAGAACTTTGTAGCACATCTGAGCCACGCGAAAAAACAAAAAAAAGCTGCAGTTTTCTTAAATCGTTTATTGCAACAAGTACAAAAGAAAAAAGGCGGGGATGGGGTGTTTTTATACACCATTCTAATGTTTACAAATCCACAGCCCAGCGTGAAATCTCCGCATCCCAGCAGGCTCAAGTCCGTCGCTTCGGAAAGCGAGCAAATTAGGTGCCATACGCACAAACGCTGAAAATGACACCGGTAAAAAGCTTTTGTTGTAACGGTCTACACTCGGCGTCCACAATTCTGCGCTGTACATTGTCAAGGATTGCGTCGCTTGCACGGTGCTGCAGCCCGGAACGTCTGCGAGAGCACGTTTCTTTGTCTCGCTTCTCATTTGTACGCGCTCGGGCAAGTAGCTTTCGCAGAGGTGGAGCACCGAGCAAGCTTGGCCAGCTTTCACAGGGTGGCGCAATTAGCACCAAGTATGGGCGGTTATTCGAGGTCGACAGAGGTTCCTATAATCATTGACTGCTTAAAGAAACGCATGGCATGGCAAGCCCCAGGCATATTATTATCGCTTCGCAGAGAATGATACAGTGGAATAAGCAAACTAGAACGCCGAACCGCGAAGCAGGGAGCGTGAAAATCGGAAGCCCGCCTTTCTTTTATTAATCTGACAGCGACTATGGAGGTCGAAAATTTCGATAATAATTTCTCTCGCTCATTAGTCGAGTCAGCCCTTGAGCGTCTTATTGATCATGAGGAAACACCGGCGACAAATTTGCTCCCTAACCAACTGTCCACCACCGAGATAATAGAGCTTTCGTAGATCGTAGACCGCGAAAAGCGGGCCCAGCGGGCGAGTGCTCGCACCACGCTTCAAATGGACGGCACGAGCTCCCGCTAGCGAAGCTCTAGCAAATACATTTTGCTGAAGGTCTTTAGTCGCGCATTGACTGCAACAGGGACCCGCGCTTCACTCATATACTTTGAAATTAAAAAGAAAATTTTCGCAGGCCTTCACCGATGTATTGAATGCTTTACAAACCACGGTGGGCTCTTCTCTAAGCGTATCGTAGAACAAGGAGCCACACCCACGCGCGCCGAAGCATCGTGTTGCGTGGGTGGTTTCTGTTTTTCTTTTTTAACCTGAGTTTATACGAGGTCATTAAATATGTAATGGATATAAAATATTCAAATAATAGACGGTTCTTGAATGATAGTTCGTTCGATGATATTCGTTAAAAAAAGCAAGCGCAAAAGACAAAAAAAAAAAAAAAAAAAATAGCGGAGCGCGCAGAATGGGAACAATTCACGCTATTCAAGTGGAGAGTTGCTCAAATAGGCAGCGTGAGCCCAATATATAAATATAAAACAAAAACGCAACAGACAATTTGAAGAAACGAGCCGTTTATTATTTTTATTTTATAAAGAGGATGGTGAATTGTTTTTATAACAAAATATTAAGAAGCAAAAAAAAAGGGGGGGGGGCTGCCCTAACAAAACTCTAAACAAAGAAGCCGAACGTTTTCATGTGAGATAATCGTGGTTTTTGCAGTGTAGCCTTAGCCAATTACTTCGCATGCGTGATTTTTTTTTTTATCAACAACACCACTAAAATCATACTGGCGTTTTTCTCTAGTCCCACGCCTCCGTTGCATAGGTAAGCCCTGTGAGGTCATCGACTTGAACAGGTGGATAAATACGGCTGAACCTTTGAAATGGCGTGGTGGTTCGCGAAATTTAGTGGCTCTGTTCAAATCTCTATGCTCAATCTTATTTCCGAAAATATGAAAGTTAAGCGTATCCTTCTTCGTATAATTATTTAATAGTGGATAGTGTAAACTAAATGTAGATTTCTGTTTCAGATAAAATTGCGACTCCTATAATCCGCGCCTTTTGGGAGACAAGCAGCCATGACAGTTGTATATTGATTAAGTTCAGTGTTGCCATACAGTGGGAGATGGAAATAGCCTAATTGTAACTAAACCAAAAACAAAGTAGCCACTATAACGCAAAAGACACAAAAAACATTCTCGAAATTTTCTGATTAATTACATTTTTGATCCTATAGCAAAAATGTGTTTGAAACCTTCAACCCTCAGAATATACGTCGTTTCTTGGTTACAATGTATTACTTGCGTATTCATAGCTTACAAACTAAAACTAGTGCCATTTTTGCCGTTTTTTTTTTCATAGTGGCAGTGCCTTTGCGATTCCCGAGATGGGTCGTCGATCGTCTGAATACGTACAGAGCGCGACACTGTTAGCGCGAACAAGCGATCGCCGGTTTTTCCCGTTTTTCTCTTTGAAACCAAGGGATGTCATCCAAGTTATTATTGCTACGGAAAGAGCTCATTTCGTTCTATAATGTAAGCAATAAAATGTCGTGCTCGCTAATACTATTTAGAAGCAAAATGCGAAAGTGCGCCGATGTCGTGTTCGTGCTAACGGTGTCGCGATGTGTTCGTGTACTCCTATTATACTAAGAATATACACCAATATTACGAGAAATGCTAGAAGTTTGATCCTACTTGTTTCTTTGGTACACATATTCAGACCTGACAATTGACCCTTCTGGCAACTGCCTCTTTCCCAGGAGGGGGGTGGTTTTGTGAGTCATGCGATAAATATTATCGCACATATACAGTCTCTGAAGGGTCAGTGACGAACAGTCGAAACTAGGCGGTTGTAACACTAAACTCTACAGGTCAATGTGAAAACAAGTGAAAGAAAAAAGAGAACACGCTTGCGGCTCTGCACAGATGACTTATTCAACGACTGCCAGAAGAACTGCCCGAACTCAACGCCGAGAAAAACGAATCTCTGGAGAGTTTTTCTTTAGGCCTATTTCTGAGGGCGCCCCAATAATTTACCGGGTTTAAACTGCAACCTTAAACGCTCCTTCCCGATGTATTGGGAAAGTGTTGGGGTATTGTATCTTGTCTTTCTCTGGTAATCCGCGTTTCTGGATTATTTACCCTCTGAGATTAGTATAGGGCATGTTCTCTGCCACTCTCAAGCGAAAATTGGACAATAACCCGATAGCAGCCGCGCAGCCAACCGCCAAATTTCGGCGCCAACTACAATATAGAGTGGCCCAATTTAACTATTGTTGTCCCAATCTGGCAACACCGATCAAGTTGTGCTGTGTGCCTTCTCTCGTATAGGTAAAACATTTCAATGTGATATTTAAACCGCAAGGGTATTAAGGGCGGCATAACAACCTGTCATATGCTGTAAAATAGTTCAATATCGTACCGCGCGCGTATATTTTGCCTTTATTGAGCCTTAACAACGCTGCAGTTACCTTATGGAATCAACTGCGGCGGGTTATGGTGTCCGCTGCTGAATGTTCCTTCTTTGTTAAGCCGCGTGAAAGCGCAGCCTTAACATATGAGTGTTTTACACTGCACCAACAGTCTAAATATTGCCCATTTAGGCACCTCACGGCAACACACATCTTTTTTTTTTTTTAAATTTCGGGTCGAAGTCAGATGTGACGTGTACCTCTAAAAATACTTTTGACTCCCCCCCTTTTTTTCTTCTTTCGTAGGTAGATTGAGCAGAATGCATTTGTTAAATCGTTTTTGCATCACTTGTACACTAACTTTGAAGAAATACCAGTATGTGTGTATCCGGTATGACGTTTAATAAAACTAAATTCAATTAGAGCCACATAATATTTCTAACAGATTAAGCAAAAACATTTGATGGCAACAATACCATACAGTAAAAAAAGCAAGACTCTATAAATGTTGCGAGAACAAACGAAGAAAAAAGGGACCGAAGCCAAGACGAAACTTCTTTTGAGGTTATGATCGGCTTGAAGGGGTGGTGCAGCAATCACTCGCTTTTCATGGCTGCCGGGAGCGGTCCCACGCTTCATGGCTTATGGGCCACTTTCACCACTTTCACCATGGTACCATCTGTAAACTGACAGCAGGTGTACAACCGAAAAAAAACAGTTAATTTTATTTCGTGCAGATTGTGTTGTACGTGAAATGGTTAGGCAAAATATAAAAACAACAAAAAACCTCTCCACATCGTAATAAAATTCCCAATTTATTCATTTTTGTTTGCACCTTCTTTCCAAGCTATGGAGTGCAAGAGGGTGGCGCTTCCCTCATACAAAAAAGGTCCGTTTTTTATTTGATGCTTAGAGTTAAGAGTAGATAGGTCATTTTGCATGCAGTTCTTCAACTGAGCAGGAGGGAGCGGAGAGGGAAATATAGACATAGAAAGAGGTTTGCCTCATGGCCATAATTAATAAGACTACTGTAGATCCTAGTCTTTTCTTAGGAGATCCTACAGGATAAGTCCATACCTTTTTAGATAGCGCTCCGCGCGGGATGTGCTTTCTTTTTATTTCTTGCAGTTCTGAGCATTCCCATAGGAGGTACTTCTGGTCGGTGTCTTTGGGGCAGAAAGGCCAAATGGCCAAGTTCTGTCAAACAAATTAACTCGCCCATTTTCGCGAAATAACTCTAAATAGTCTAGAATTACGCTGTAGACTCGTGAAAGTTCTGACTTCAGTGCTACGGCGCCATTTGCTTACAATGGCCGCACGAGGCACGGACCTCGTACAGTGGCGCGGTTGACGCTTTTTGTAAGTTAACAGAAGCACCTCGAGGGGACGCTGTTCGGTAGCTATGTACGGTCACCACAAAACTTACCTCAACTTTTGTTTCCTTTCATTCCGTTCACTGCGCTTAAGCACCGTGGTCACACGGATTGTTGTTGACATTCTAAACACCACAGTGTCCTTGTCCCAGAGGAAGTGTTTGCAAGGATTTGTATCTGCCAATTTCGCTGGCTGGGAATCTCAGCGAAGTAGCAGAAGGTCTGTTATGGTGGGACAAATCTGGCGCGCGAAACGAGGACCTATAGATTATTCTGCGCTCTGTGGGCTAGAATTTCGTAAACACGTTCGCCCACGTAACCGTCACATCTCCCCTTCGTGTCAAGCATATACATGTCTCTTCCCAACTTCCTTCTTTTTGTTGCTTTAAGTTTCTCATTGTAACATCAACAGCACGCGTTCTTGTTCTTCGAGTTGATAAATGGCTTAGGCCTTCCATCTTGGAGACCTATTCAGCCGTTTCGCCTTCATGAAATAAAAAAAAGCGTTCAAATTCGATCGACCCAAAGCACAATGCTTCTCGTCACGATAATTACGGTAAGAACTATGACCACCTGCGTCGTTTCTTTGTTATAGTTCGCGTAATAAGAACTTGGTTGCGTGGGCAGGATTAGAACACGTAAGGATCAGTATATGGTCAATTACCGATTAATATTAATAGATGATTAGAAGAATATATTAAGTCACAGCGGCTTCCATAAAGCTAACATAAACAGAAGTAGTGCCTCGTTAGCATAAACGTCAAATTAGGGCAGTGCCCGTGCTTTCTCTGAAGAAGCCGGCTTTTCTGCGATGGCTGTGTAAGATGAATTTGTTTTTAAATTGTTCATAAAAGTATAAAAACAAAAACAATTTAGTTAAATATTCTAAAAAAAATCAGCAAAAACATTTCTAGGAATATTGTAGAACATTCGCGAGAACATGATTAGCACTAGCGGCTACAGCCCAGAAGAATTTCAAACTGGTACTAGCCTTATTTTTTAAATATATTTAGTTACAAATACAGCAGCCAGCAGCGCTGTCAAGCAGGGAACGATTGAAATAGGTCTGACACCACGTGGATTTAATGTCTCAACATTCGTGTCGGCACATTTGCAGGCAATGACCGCAAGCATTGACGCTGTTGAATTTCATGAGGAATTGTTTTTCTCAAATACTTCGTTCAATATGGGCATCGCTGAAGAATAAAAATAAATTTGAAGATGCCATGCAACTATTTACACCTTGAAACAGACTATTAACTTGTATGAAGCGGGAAACCGAAAATTTATTTTGTTGCTTTTCTTGCTCGCTCAAGTTCTTGCAGGAGGAAAAATGGTGAGGATCAAATCATCCTTTTCTGCCTCGAATGCTTTCTTGACTGGGGAGCTGTCCGTGTCGTCCGCGTGAACCATGCGGTGTCAATGTAGGGCTACTAAAGACAGGTGGATTACCTCCTCACGAGGGATAATGTATGTACTCAGGGATTAAGATGATGATGGACGGGGGAGCAACAGGAGGTGAGCCGTGACATGGCCATAAAACGCGCCAATGCACAAAAAATAATAATATAAAAACGAGCATTCGGCACGTCGCCGGAAGGTAATCATGACGTTACAAGCTTCTAGGGATGTCACAGAGACGATCGAGAAACCCATCGGCTGAATTGGTTTCAGAATCCTCTTGATCATAACATACTTGTTTCTTCCGGTGTACCTTGAGCGACAATGCGCTGCGGGTAATGGTCCGAGGCAAGTCCTTCAATCCTTCGTAGCCTTTTGATCTCTACAGCAACTGGAATATAGCACATTTTGTCTAGCTCAATGTCTACAAATTGATAAATGCAAGCTATTACATGAACTGAAACTTAATAACAAAGGGTTCTTCTGAAGGCGATCGTCTATCTCCGCCTTCAATAAACCTGCTGAGTTATTAAAATGATTTATATAGGCAAGAATATTATGAAATATGATATTTTGTATAAATTTGAATATTTGTTTCAATAAGACTAAAAAATATAGTTTTTATTTAGATGACCGCGCGCCATTGTCGTTTGCCTACCTTTGCAAGGAGACCCTATGCGTTGGAGTTCTAGTGTTTGATTCTAATTACATTATTTACAAAAGCTATTTTTTTAGGGAAATATTTTTTATTTAGCATAAAATATTAATTTTACACTGATCAAATAAAAGCCGGAAAATAGACAAGTTTAGCTATGCAGCTAGGTAAGGAAAAAGTCAACTAAAACGACGAAGATTCGAATTTGTTTCTAACAATGATTGTACGCCTGAAATGACTGGCTATTTGCGTCCGAAAAAAATTAAAATATTGAAACATTAATAATTTCTTTTTTATATAATATACTCAAATGTTCGTTCTTTAAATTTATTTCAGAAGTACTAATCGATTTTGTATTCAACAGCAGGGTAACCAATGCGCATGTTTACTAAAATATCTTCGATGTCAAATTTTCCTTGTCGAAATAAAGCTGAATATAAAACTGGCGCTATGGCATTGCTATTAGTTTATATAAAGTAAAGCTTGACAAGTGACATTCAAAAATAAAAATTAGAACCTAAAAGCGCGTTCACACTTTTACCAAGGTAGTCACTTTGTCGAAACATGCGACATCCTAGAAGAGCAAGCGTTTTCAATGTTAGCAAGAGTTCCTGTGGTAGCCTCTTTGTTATCTAAGTAGGACTCCTAAATAGAACAAAACAAAAGAATAGCTTATAGTAGCTCCTGTTCAAGATCACAACCAATCCCGCTTTCACGATTTTTTATTAAAAGAATCAGTCGGGTCATGCCTCCTGGTTGAAATGGAACTCTAATGTTACGTTAGCTTCATTGAATAAGCAAGCTATGACTAATACATGGGTTTGCGAAATGTGCTATTCATTAGACTTGTAAAGTGATACACCATAGGAACAAAACCGAGGCTTGTAAAGTAATACAAAGTAATATTATTATTCCTAATATTCAGGAAATTAGATACCCTCTTTGTTCTTTAGCTGTTAAGTAGAAGTTACACAGTTTTTTTTTTTGGTTTCCAACAGAGCTATTTGTATTGGTATATAACGAGGGAATGCAATTTAATCTTAATATTTTTTTCACAAGGGCACTGGTAATCCAGCTGGTACTGAGGATAACAAAACCAAACGTAAAAAAAGAAATCAATGACTGCGGTTGCTTCACCTATATAGTAAAACTGAGAAGCCAAGGTAATATGTGGAAATCAGCCCTGATTTTACTCACTAATAAAACGTTTACTGACTGACAGAACGCGAGGTGGAATTTGTTTAATCTTTGTTACGTGTCAGAGGGGAAGAGTTCTCCCGCTAAATATAGCGCGAAAATTGAATTTGTCTATAACTATAAAAGAATTAAGGTTTTTCCACAAACTTTAGCGGAGAAATTACGCGTCGCTATTTTGCTTCACAATTTTGTGGCTCATATTTTATTAATCACTAGCATAAAACATATCACGCGTAAAAACAAACACACCCATAAAAACTGGCGGGCAAAGCCAGTCAGTTCTTGGCACTTCGCGAAAATATCTCCACATTCTAATTTATGATTATTAGATATGTGGGAACGTGGTTTTAGTCTGAAAAAGTCTCTAGGGGAAAAATAAACATTTGTGTGGTTTAGAAACAAATGCAATAACGCATTAAGAAAAAACGTCTAATGACTCAAAGATACTAAAGCTGCCTATCGGGAAGTTTGATTCAACAAAAACAGTAGGCAAAAAAAAAAAAAAAAAATAAAGCATATAGTTCTGACTTTGCTGTCGTCCGTCTTGGTTTAACAAAGTTCCCCGGGAAGTCCACAGAAACGCGTTTCTACCTTAAACTGAGAAATTTCAACTTAATATCGATCCATACGAAAAGTTTGATTTTTATTTGTGAGTTTTGATAAAGAAAACCGTTTCCTTTTATTCAACAAAAACAACAACAACAACAACAATAATGATTCACCTATCCAAGCCATTGTGGTACATCAGAGTATGATATCAGGCACTTTTGCTATTTATTTAAAGTGGGTTAGATAAATTAAACCTACAAAGGGTTCAGGAGTTCAACGTTGACCTTGACCGTAGCGCGAACAGTTTGCACAAACAACACTTGATTGTGGCGACATTTCATGCACGTCTACAAGACGTGATTAAGCAACATGCGTCAATATGTACATAACTAAAATCACACCATCGTCAATGACCGACTAAGAAAGGCAAGGGGTGGTGAGTCTCGAACATATTACTATTGTTAAGTAATCAATAAGGTTGCGGCATTAGCTTGTAAGGACGCCGGAGAGCGAGCGAATAAAGAGCTATACTCCTTTTCAACTCGAGAACCGCAGTAAAAAAAAAAAAAAAAAAGGTCTAGCTCCTCTTGGAATATTAGTAATTTTCCCCTTTATGTCGAGAATGAAATGGGTCATGAAACGATATCGGGTTGGAATGCTTATGGCTTTGCAGATCCGAACAGGTCCTTGTCTGGCCCAAGTACACTCGCACAGACCGCCATTGACTCAGGAGCTTTGATAGCGCTGAAAGTGCGAGGATAACAGGGGACTTTTGCTTGCAGTCATGCCTTCGCGAAACTTGATGACGTAATCGTCAACTGACGCCAGTCGAGCGCGGTTCATGGATTGGACGCGAGAACTGCGTGAGCACGCGACTTCGGTTCGTAGGAGTCACTGTCTCGGCGGACACTCGGTTAGGGGCTCGTGTCAAGCGAGTGCGATGATGCGAATAGCCGAACTCTAACAGTCTCTGGAGCTCAGCACGCGTTTTCTACTTTGCCAACCTCCGCGCGTGGTATGGGAGTATTCACTGGACGCCATATTTGTGGGTGCTGTTTAGAGCGCTTGCTCAGAACGAGCTCACATCAATAGGCTGCTAAGACCGGCACTCTTGATGGTGAGAAATGCACGTTTCAAAAGAACTGTGGAAGCTCGCCGTCAGCACGCGCTCAGCATTCGTGCACACAGCTATGGCCGCCAGTGAATAATCCCTATAGGATATGCACCAGGCCACGTGGCCGCGTGTTCTGACTCCGAGTTGGGGGGATGAACGATGCTCAGACGTCTCGCATTTTTTGGCAACTACTATAGGGAGTATTCACTGGGCGCCATATTTGTGGGTGCTATTTAGAGCGCATGCTCAGAAAGAGCTCACATTAATAGGCTGCTAAGACCGGCAATCTTGATGGTGCGGAATGCACGTTGCAAAAGAACTGTGGAAGCTGCCAGCAGCGCGCGCTCAGCATTCGCGCACACAGCTATGGCCGCCAGTGAATACTCCCTATTGTCTAGAAAGAAAAACGAAGGCAAGGTGTTTCAGTTATTAACGTTAGGGAGTGATTCTAAGTTGTATTTAGCAAAAGTAGGAAAATCATTTCACAGCCCTTTTAAGATATATATAGTTGCGTTTTAGATCGCATATTGTTATCTTATAAGGACGTACACTTTTTAAACGCCAAAAGGGACAACCCAACCTTAACCATGATGTTTATACCCTGAGACTGGGAACGAAACCTAAAGATACAATAGAAGAGACAGAAGAAATGTGACAGACAAGCGTCTCAAAAATTGAGACGCTTGTCTCTCACCTTTCTCCGGACCCTCTAATATATCTTCAAGTTGCCCTTCCAGTCTGAGGGTTTTAACATCGCGAATAATACGCACCAGTTCGCCTGCACGTTGACTATTTTTTTTAACCAGATCATATAAGGACCACTTCGCTCGGCGCATGAACAATGCACAAAAGATCAGTTTTCCTGGAGGTGAAAGCGAGTATAGAAGCCTGCAGGTAGTAAGCCACGTCTTGCGCTGCTTAAAGGGGTACTCTGGCGTTTTCTTTGTGGTCCCCGATTTCTTTGAAATTTCCTAAACACACCAACCCACATTAATGAAATAGTATCGCAATTATTATAACAAAATATTTTCTTCGCTAAGTTATTGAATTTAAAATATTGGTCCTCATCGTCTTTTTTAAATTGAAAGTCTCTACTGGCAACCATAAAAAAGTGACGCCAGCGTCCGGCAAGTGTTGAGGCTTTGAACTGTAGGATTTGTTCTCAACTGAATGCAAGCAGTTTCATGGTGTCAAATGAATGCTTTGGAAGCTCGCTGCAGCACCCGCGCAGCACCACAAAGCAAATGCTCAACATAGTTCAATTTTTAGACTGCTAGCTTGACTTGCGAGCTTGCCTTCTACTGACGTCACGGTACTGAAAAGCCTGGGTAAATTTGAATGTTGGTTTTGGCATCATTTTCATTTGCCGATTTTACTATACCTATTCCGAATTTCGCGACACTAAATAGTATACTCGAAAGGATAAAGGCCGAGGACACAAAAAAACATTATTATTCGGGGCAGCTAAAAATATCGCCGGAATACCCTTTGAAGATGTGAGCGATAATACCCGCCAACACCATGCAGATGGGAACAAACAAGGTAAGACGTTCGTACTGAACTGATGAAGCGATTGCCGACCCCCGAAATACTAGTTTTAATGATATTAATTCTTATACATGGGCAGTAGGCGGAATGAATTTACTTAAATTTGCACTTTGGAGGTGTGTATGCGATGACAGCCTGTTGCTGAGCACCCGTTGATGTCATCTTGTAAAGAGTAACAAAGCTGAGAGGAGTGCTGAAGATTCTTGTCCCGTAAACCGTTAACGGCGATGCCTGGTGAGCACCACGGATATAAGAACTCCCATTATAACTACCGCTCCTCCGACAACGGACATTTGAAAGAGGTATTCCTTGATGATCTTGCGGTTCATGCGAGCCTGAAGCTCGAGTCCCTGACGGTCGTTTGGTGCTTTATTGAGCAGCATCTTCGTGAACTGGAGGGCCGTGTTGTGGTTTCCCAACTTGGCGTGTCCAATAGCGGTCAAGAAGCAACAGTTGGTTGCCTTGTAATCGAACTGAAGAAGCTGTTCCATCAGCACGATTCCCTATGGTGAGAAAGCAGAAAAACAAATGGTGGTATGACATCTGGAATTTATAGTTTCTGTCTTCTGCCTTTTCGAAGCTGTTTGTTTGGCTATTTACGAAGAAACGCACATGGCGTTATAAAGGAGTTTTGGCAGATCGACTTTGGGAAACTGGCATGACGAGGACTGATAAGTCGGAATTGAGCGTTGGTTGGCGATGACGTTTTGACGGAAGGTGCGATTCACTTTTGAAATGTCATAAAATTGGGTACAAAATGGTCATTTGAAATGTTGCTCCAGGTTAAAATTCCAGGTTACAATGGCCATGTTAAGATGTCTAACTGGTTTCAACCTCGATGTAGGGAGAGGCAAACAATAACGTCACGAGTTTCTTGTAGTGTCGTTAGTTTTGATTTCAAAGTAACAGGTAGAGCGCCTTGCTTGGCACCGCTTATTGCACGGCCATTTTTTTAGTGATAAAACTATATGCCATGATGGCGCTGGCGCCTACTTACCGTGAGTGTCACGTGCAAGCGCCACTGTTACGCCCTCCCCCCAACATAGTTGGCTGCCCTTTACTCATTGTTGATTGCAGTAATTTAGACCATTTTTTGACGTCTGCATTACGAGAGGGACTGTGAGAACTACGTCTGTCAGAATCCTTACTTGCAGGCTCCTAGCAGAAAAAAAAAGGTATTCGAAGGCTAAAACGAACCCGATTGTCAGCTAAGGGCTCAAGGAATGAACGTACTTCGGTCCGAGGTTTGAGAATATAGACGTGATGGTGATAGAATATATGTGAACTAGGTAAAACTGAAATTGTGCGTCGTTTTAAGTGTCTTGTGGAATCGCCTTTGGTGGACGTCTGGGGGGCTATGTCGCGCTTTTTGGACTCCCAGGAGACTAGGGAGAGGGAAGTGACGTCAACAACGCAGCAAATGCAGATTGGATGTTGATTTTGTTTTCTTCTGTCAACATCCAATCTGCGTTTCTCTAGTCGTTGACGTCACTTCCCTCTTCCAAGTCTCCTGGGAGTCCAAAAAGCGCAACATAGCACCCCTGGTCTCTGTTATTGCTTACTTCGTGCAATACACGTTTATTTTTTATTTTCTTCTTGAAGCATCCGCTTTTGACATCTAATTTCGTCCCGATTTGCGGTGTCTAAGGACGCTGACCTGGACTTACCTTGATGATGTCGGCCGGAAGGTGACTTAAGATCAGACATCGACCGTAGTCGAACTGGACGGCCGGTACCATGTGACCGTGCTGCAGATGGTTGTTATAGAGCTGCTCAAAGCGAGTCAGTTCCCTCGCGTCCACGTACGTTTCCAGTAAGTACTCGCTGGTAATTTCGGGTTTGGAGCATGACGGCATCGTAGGAACATCGGTATTCTCGCTGCCATGCGTGTTATTACTGGAAATGAAAGGACTTCATGCTTTCCCGTGTTCGGTGTCGTCGTCTTCTAATTCTTGGGCCCCAGAGAAATTTTCACTCAACGTGCAACGAGCTGCCGTTTGTCTGGTTGCATCTTCAATGTACGCATCTATACGCCCTGATTAAAGGGTAACTCCGGACAAAAGTCGAACCAAAATAAATTACTGATATCGATTTGCCGAGGCTTAATACGAGCACTAATGTGAAACCGCGGTCTACTTTAAAACCAACATTAAAAATGCTATACCAGCTTCTCAGCGGTCATTCGGCGGGTTGGCTGTTTATTAAGCAACCTTGTGCACCGATGTCATGTTCGTACTCAAACAGATTACTTGTTCTTGCTGCCATTTTTATCGTCTTGGTTTTCTGGTGCATTTTCAACCGTCCCAGCGGGCGATTTGGGGTTTTTGCGTTATGTTTTAGCGGCCGTAGTTTGTAAATGCTCCTCATCTACCGCGCACGATGATTATTCACTCTCCTCTCGCTCAAGCGCGTCGTGGTGCCGAGGTGGCATTCATTGGCGGCCATATTTCGTTCAGTCCTGCTCGAAATAATTGAGGTTGCGTGGATATTTATACAGCGAGTCGTTGGTCAGCCATTTTAAAGCTGCGACAAGTCACTCGCCGTAGATGAGCAATTTAGCCAGTGCGGTACAATTCCTAGCCTGGTGTCTTTAACGTGCACCACGCAGTAGTGATACACGACCGCACGCCGGTACGATGCTCATCCATATCGAAACGGGCAGGGGTGGGGATTGAACCCAGAATCCCTGGGTTCTGCAGCGCGAGCTTTCGCTCCACGTGCTCCGAGCTGGTGTTCGCTCATTTAGTGGCTCTAGTGTGCGCTAACCCACTCGGCCACCAATCCCCCCTATCCTGCTCAGCGCGAGATTACAATTAGCTTGGACAACGCTTCTGCAGCATGCATTGCACACCACCAAGACTGCAGTTCTTCTAAAAAAATATGTAGGTGCTCATCGTGAGCCTGCTCTGAGCCTGCGTTCGTGGTGGCGAACTCGCTTTCCCCGACTATATTTGCTATAGATATTTGATTTCTACGCAGCAAAGCAGTAAAACAGCCGCAGCATCTCAGCTGACTAATCGGAACTGCTCTTGCGACTAGGTCAGTCGTACGTGGTGTGGTACCACGGTACGAACTTCGCGCCATACGATGGCCATGCAGCGGATCTCAAGGATTGTCATCATTTCGGTTTCGTCGTAGACCCCAGAAACAAAACATTGAGATAGGATATCTACAAAACTACACAAGTCAACGATAAAAAAATGCCACCTTCGCAATTCAGGTACATTTTCTTCACTAAAAACACATGTAACTCTAAAATCAAGAGAAACTTACCGGAGTTGCTCTTGAAACCATTTGTGATCTGCCCATTAAGCACCAAGATGTTTGGACACAGAAGTTTCGAATTATGCCTAGGTTATTAATCAACTCTATCACCCTTCGGGTGCTTGGTCCCGTTTTTATTGTTTTCGTTGGGTGCAAATATTTCTCAAAAATACTAAAATCCGCTGTTGTACAGTCACAACACGGGTCTGACAGACCTTGCAGTGCAGATGCAAACATGTGGTGGTCGTTGCTGTGGCAACAACCATTATAGAAACAGGGTAGATGACTGAAAGATGGCTTCGTGGTAATGAGCCGGCGGCAATTGGCCGGCCAGTGCCTCAAGGGAGCGGCACGAGAGCCGGCCCCGGGACTAAACATTTGACGGTGGCTAATTATCTGTCGACGGCATTTCCGTGCGCGTTAATTGCTGCCGAGTTGTCACCGAAGAAATTGAGATGTTTTCCAAGGGGAAATCCTATTAGTCACGCTACATTGAAAACAGAAACAGCAAACAGTTATGTATTATTTTGGAGGATTACAAATTTATACCCACCAACGTCACATCTGCGGGCGTGTTCACGCTCAAACATGTCCTAAAATTTGACGAAATGAAACATTATTCTGTATAGAGAAATTACTATTTGAGATTAAAAATGTTTCATAACATGACTGACGAAAATACGTATAAATAACAGTTTCCAACAATTTGAACAAATTCCTTCGCCTAGACGGTTTATGTGGTGGTGGTAAGCACAACTCGGCCTTTGGCACTTCAATTTTAGAGGGAGAGTAGGACAAAGCTTCATTAGACTATTTTACATCGCAAGCTACGCTATCTTGTCTCAAGTTAATTCTGCACAGCCGCCTGATACTGCATTGTCCAATGGGATTTTCTTATTGCTGGAGACTGTACACTACAAGGCACAGTTATGTCCGAGTCCCTCAAGAGAGACAGTCAGGGAACAACGGGCACCGACAAGCCTCGACACTGAAGCCTGAGCGTGAAGTTACCTTTGGCAGTCTTGGGATCACTCGTGCTTACTTCACGAGTACCCAGAGACTGCAAGCCGGCCAAGGGAGCCTTCGCATGCGTGCTGCACGGGCATGAGGCTTGTCGGTGCCGTTTGTTTCTGTCTGTCGTTCTAGTGGGACCCTTGCATTAGACCGAACACAATATTGCGCTCCAACAGAATACTAAACTTGCACGTGACGTCATCGCACTATGCTAGTGGTCATTTATACTTGTTTTTGTCAGGAAAAAACACATTCCTGTGGTGCCAAATGTGTACTGCAAGAGGTACGTGCTCCACAACAAGACCACCAAAATGGTGGCTAGTGTACGTCAGTGCTAGCTATGTATAATAGCCGTACAGATTATGAGCCTCGTCCTCTGAACTGTACTAGGCAAGTTGGCGTCGCCCAGGTAGACATTCCGCTACATTGCCACTTTTGACGCCACGGTTTCGGTCATGCACTCTCATGCCTAATACACAGGGTGTGATTTAACTTGCGATTTAGCAGTTGCGACGTCGCTCGTGAGGGCAAAAATAGCATGGCAGAGGCTGCTGGTGCTCAGCGCCGTAGCCGCGAAATCTCAACGAACTTTTCACCTTGTGTACCTGGCTTCATACTTCAGTAAATGTACAGTCGCGGTAAAAGTTGAAAAGTCATAGGCGAGTGCGTGGCTTAGAAGACTTTTAGTGTAATCTAACGGAAGAGGGTGTAGTTATAATGTAGACAATTGAGTGAACGATCGGGATTTCAGCGGCTGTTCGAGTTTTGTTGTTGGCCGGCAAATCAGAGCTGAGTTAACACAAATACTAGTAGTGCTCGGTGAAATAAAAAAAACAAACAAACAGCTTAACATTGTTTATTCCGCGAACGTATTATCAAGCGCCCTAAAACTGAACTCTCAACCTGCCGACCCGGTGGCATGGGTTTGGTTTTTGTCGAGGAATTCCAAAACATTCAGCTCCGAAATTAGCAAGAACTCAGCGACCGCTGGTTAGGCATGGAGTGACGACAGAATTGAACAGCTGCGGAAGCCTCGATAGTGGTTGAGCTTTCTTTTGTTAAATTGCGTCACTGGCCTTATAAGTCACGTGCTGGTGTGTGTGTTTTATTTTTACAGTCCGCGACCGTATGTTTCTCGAGTCCGCGATGCGCTCAAATCATCAACCATCATCCTTCAATGTTTTACCGATTCATCAACCTCTAACGGCTGTGTGGTCTGAGTAGATATATGTTGGGCGTGTGTTTTTGGTCTGAGGCGGAAGGATCTTTGCGGGCTGACGCCAACATTTCTTATACACGGAAGATGCAGGGAAGAGCCTCTGAAAGTGTTTGATAGAAAGGCAAACGCCGTCCATTGCGTGTTCGCTCTAACTAGAAGACGACCTGTCGAACACAAAGCACTAGCTGCATAACGATAAAGATTTGATTGTTCATCACCCGAAGTCGGGAACATCCTGCCGGAAGTCAGACTGAGTAATTTGCCGTTTGGCTGCCAGTTAGAAACTTGTGTGTTGTAGCTGTGCTTCATTTCCCTTTCTGTATGTTTGCTGTGAGCGTGCTTATTCCACGAGTAACAAGATAACACTGAACAATGTAGCGACACTTTTCTAAGATGATGGACTTGAACAAGAACTATTCTACCGTCTTTAACCTTCACCGAACTACTTAGGGTCACGACCCCATGCAGCATCTAACACTGTCGAACCTCAATCGCTAATTAAACCTAACCCAACGTGGGCTCTGCACAAGAAGGGTTCCCAGCCGCGGAGCCTTCATGGGTGAAACGCGGCGCGACCGTCTGGCTAAGGTGGTATTAAACTTTAACGGCCCTTTTAGGTCCTGGTAATCCAATGAGCCTCCAGAGAATCGCTTGACTCGATTACGGCTACGCCGTTGGCTTTGGAGCAAAATTAAATAGGTAACTACATCCTTCCCCGAGAATCGGCCCGCTTTATTCAATTTGGAAGACGGTGGGGCGAGGGCACAGACTCCCCAAGGTCCCACACGTCTTGCCAACCCGATGCGGGGAGCGGCTGACATTGCAGCGGCCGAGCAACTCTGGCCTCTGCTTGCGGTGCTGAAAACCAATGCAAAGGGCTCGCCTGGCCGGAGTTTGTAACTTGCGTGGGGTTTGAGGCCGGTTGACGCGGTATTCACTGTGGAGGAGGGATGTAAATAAAATATGCCGGGGTTCAAAGCCTCGTCGTTCTCTCAAGTGGCAATTGAAAAGGCAGTTAGACGAATGACATTTTAACCGCCGGCGTGACGGTCACTGTGTGGAATATATATGTAAAATATCTTAAACCAGGGTAGAGAAGAAAAATCAAGATGACGTAAATCATGATTAAAATCGTGATTAAGGCAAGTCCATTTGTTAGCGGTAATTTGAATGAAATCAATTTTCACAAAAACTCCCAAAACAATTTTTTACCGTTTTTTTATCATTTGATGCGCTCGATGTGCATTTTATTTGTATTTAAATCAAGGAATCATCAAGTAAAAATATTTATATCAGGTTGAGCAGGAGCTCAAAGCAGAGGTCTTCTGAGCCAACCGGAACGTTGAGTTTGCTTTCTACCATTCACTTCGTTTGCCAGTTGCGTAACTTCCTGCTGCAAGTAAGAACGCGAAAGAAACTTACACAAGGAAAGTGGTGTCCTATCAGAAGAAAATCAGAACGCGAAAGTAAACGCAAATAAATGTTTTTCACTAAGTTAAAAATGTCAGGCTGTATGCTTAGTGCGTTAGCGCAGTTTACTTAATGCAACGTTGTTAACTACACTCTTGATTCACTTAACAGTAATTTAATCTTCCGAATTATTTTCTGTGATCGGACGGTTTGACCAAACAATCTTTCATATTAAAACAAAACAACATCTAGTGACTATAAATCACTTTTTTATGGCGACAGTGCTTTGAATAAAATTAATCTGATTTTAGTCAATAAAGTCTGATTTTAATCAAAGAAATCTGAGTTCTTTGATTAAAAAATAAAATCACGATGGTTTCCACCCTGCTATAGGAACTGGCTGTATAGAAATGTTTATATCAGACGACGCAGGTGACCTTGGAAGAGCCGGAGGAGCCGGAGTCAAAAGGGGGAGGGCACGCGAGAAACTGCGCTACCCTCTGCCCCTCTCGCTTTCTTCGGTGTCACGTGGTACACGCTGCCAGACAAGGAGGAGCATGCGGTTCATTCCCAGATCGTGTAACTACTTCGCAATGCGCATGAAAATGCTCAAAAAGTAATTTTTTGTTGATGGGACAACGAATATAGTTAATCCACACTGTCGTAGAATTTTGTATAAGGCAGCTAGGCGGTAACAATGCGCTCCCTCGTTGTGTACTATAGGTTAATTAATCTTTCTAGCGCGACTGCGTCATGTTGGGTTGGATGGCACTCATCGGAATATCCGCCATTAAAACAAACCCCTCGAACCCTAACTCACGCCAGCGAGCCGAGAACAGCGGAAACAAGTGACCGGGATTACAAGAAGTAATGGAGGGAGTTTGAAAGTACATTCATTTAAAGCGAGAAATAAAGAAAATAAAAAGATAATCTATCTCTGATAAGCGTTCAGTGTGCTTTACGTGTCACCTGACGTGAGCATAAATGAAAAAAAAATGCCACAATTAAAAAAGAAGAAGAAACAGAAAGTGACAGAGTAAATAAGATATTCTAAACATTAAATGTGGTATTGTTTAAGTTTTTTTTAGATTAGTAGAGAAATGAGCTCCGCAAGCTTTTCTTTCTCGTCGTTTTAAAGAAAAAAGAACAACGCGCTTTATGTTTATGGTAGAGGGAACAAAAGCTGTTTAAATATCGGGACGGCTAGTGGGGCGAAGGAAAGTCATTCTAGATGATTGCTCTGCACAGACTATGGGCCTTTTTCGTGTGATTATAAAACCCTCTCTAAGATCACACTTTATTGCAGAAACAAATCAATTGTTCACTATATGCCGCATTTACTTGTCTTGTAGTAATCAGTACACGTAATCAATCAATATTATGTTTTAAAACAATCTTCAAAAATACGTATCGCTTTTTTTCATCCTAAAGGGTTCAATTTTTGTTTTTACATATAGCGGGCGGTTTTGTCTTTATTTCAAAACTTTTCATGAATAACCTCCTCGTTCATCTTTGTTTTGATTCTTTTATTCTAGCTTGTCATGTGCGATAACCAACGAATTAAAAACAAACACTCTACCTAGCGCACTCAACGCTTCAATAACTGCTTTGAAAATCACAATTTTCGCAAATCAAGATGTCATAAAAAAATGTCACCACCCTTTAATTATGAAGTAGCATAACCCATGGGACACGGAGCGAAAGGATAGTTCACACTATTACGAAGAGTTTGACTTCCGTCCCACGCATTAAAGCGTTCATGTCAAGCTATAATGGAAATATCAAAACAAAGAAAAACGTTTCTATTTGTACGCGCCATTCGCGTGTGATTAAATCTAAACGGAAACAAGTCATTCGTGTATAAAAAGGATTTAAGCAGACTGAAATGAGAAAATAAATAAAAACACAGACCACGCAAAAGTTCAAGGAGGCAATTATCTTCCGAATTTGTTTGAATTCGGCGGAACACTTCTTTTCATAATTTGCTTCCGACGCGAGCGGTGATCAGGTACGAAGATGGACCCGTAATTGTTTCGCGCGCACGTGCTGCTTTCCTGATTAAACCATCAGCGTCGGTCGTCGGGTGTCGGACTTGTTTGACCAAGTCCCGCTGATAAGGCGACAGATAAGCAAACAGCGGAGGCGGCGCCACTGCACGGCGACTTGTCGTTCCGAGAAATTCGTGCAAAGGGCGTTGTTTATATACGGCCAGACTGGTGTTTTTAATTCGCTTTTTTTTACGGGGGCAGCTGGCTTGCGTCTTAGCTAGAGATGCCGCTAACTTTCGTCTGCCAGGAAGTTTAATGTCGAACAAGGATCGATTTGTTTCGGCGGAGCTTCGAACCTCTATGGCGGAATCCGATGACGATTATTTTTTTAGACAGTGTTGGCTCTTCGCGTAATAGCTTGTTCCAAGTTTTAGAGAATATTTACCAAATTCTACACAATATAAAAATAATATATATATATATATATATATATATATATATATATATATATAAATTCGCATATGGAAGGTTTTAATTATTTAGTTCACGCAATAAAAATCGAATATAAAAGGCGCTAACACTCTAGCCTACACAATATAAATTAAAGTTTATAATTTTGCAATCTTTGACACAATATAAAATCTGATTTATAATGTTTTAATTCTTTTGTTTACAAAACACATATATTAGAATTTGCAAGTTTTAGAATTTCAGTTTACGCAATATAAAATGAAATATATATACGTCTTAATTCGTTAGTTTTCACAAAACAAAATTGAATATGAAATGCTTTAGTTCTTTAGATTACAGTATATAAATTCGAATATACGATGCTTTAATATAAACTTTTCACTATGTAAAATCGGATTTGTAAGTTTCCACATACTTATGTAGCTTGTTAAAATGGTGCACCACTCCTCGCCGGTTGGCGCCTGCTCGTTTTAAATTTACGTGCATGCGCAGCATAATCGAAACTTTTTCGAACCATTTCCAAACATCTTTCAAACTTGGAGATGAAACTAAAAAAAAATAATAAAAAAGTGGAGCTACTGGAATTTGGAAGCTCGGTGGATTCACGAAATCCCTAGTCTTAACTTGTTGAGTCAATTTCAATTTCCCGTAAAACATTAAAAAAGTCGCAGTTCCTTTGTTTTCTTGGGGGGGGGGGGGGGGGGGGAGGGGGTGGTTTGGTGACCGAGCGGGATAGCGCACACCAGCTCGCAGCACGTGGAGCGAAAGCTCGCGCTGCAGAACCCAGGGGTCCTGGTTTCGATCCACACCCCTGCCCGCTTCGACCTGGATGAGTATTGTACCGGCGTGCGGTCGTTAAAGGCCCCCAGGCTAGCGGTTGTACCGCACTGGCTAAATTGCTGATCTGCAGCTGAGACACAAGTTGCCCTTTGAGGCAGACTAAGTTCAGGATGTATAAACATATACACAACACAATTACAATTAGTTTTTTATTCTAAATTTACCCTGTGATTGAAGAGGCACATATGGAACAGTTGAAATCACTGATGAGTGCAGTAATTAACTTTCTGTGTGATCAGGGTAGAAATAATTCTGAGACATTTATTTTTTTTTTAACGAATATATGCATGTTTTGTAAGCTTTCATTCGAACAACAAAATTTTAATCGTAATGCCTACGATAAACTTCAAGCCATTACAATGATCTCGAATATTGCGGTTCTTCTTATGGCGGGCAGAAATTTAAAGTATTGCAATGATTGCCCCAAAAACCCGATGGAAAATAAAATAAAAGAAATTTGGGCCTATGAGTAAAAGTGTATACGTTCTTGAGATTGTAATTATTATTAGTAAATAATAACGTAATATTGCCGTTCATAATTTTTTGGAAAAATGTTGATGCTTTTAGATCAGGCTCAAATAATATTTTTGTTAAGCAACAATCCTCTTTTCAACTATTGGTCCCCAACGAATGTGACGCACTATGAAACAGTTATTTCTCGCGGAAGATTACATGCAATGAAAAAAAAAAGGATAATATGGCGGCGAGTTATTTCGTTGGTGTAAATGTTTAGGACTCATCTGTGACGTTATGGCTTAGGTATTTCTCATCACCTCTTCTGAGGTCGCGCATAAAGTTTTGATGCAGCGGTAAAATGTTAACACGTGAGAACCAGTTGAATAAGTTCGTGGTGCTCGTGCGTTCAAAAAAAAAAAAAATCATCGACAGTTGGCGTTTTGAACATTAAAAGTACCACTTATTTTTCATCTTGCAAGTATTTTCCTAGGTCCGAATTCGGGTGTATGAAATTATGCTCTCGGCAAACAGCAGAGGCCTGACCATAGCCACATAATGTGGTAATTATAGTGTTTCAACCGAATTTGCGTCACTCCACCCAAATAATAACCGAAGATATAAAGCAAAACACTAATGAAGCCAAGAGAGAGACGTGTTTTATGCAGTTAATGCGGCTTGCTCACATAATATGTAAATAATTGTAGATGCATATTTGCGCCATCTAGGCGACCAGGATGGGGCGAGACAATCGGTCTTGTCGAGGTCGATTATGTCGCCTTAACGCTGGTCACCTAGAGGGCGCTTGTTGTCTTCCAGTTGCGTGAAAGTGTTAATCTATTTTGTCATAAATGCAGTCCATCGTGGGCATCGATCACAAATCACTGTTTAAACGTTTTGTTTGGTGTGTGCGTGTGTGTTCGCTTTTACCGTCACGTTCCTTATATCAAATAACTATTTGTTTTTTCATGCAACTAAAAACTCCATGCGCTGAAACATGTTCCCCACCTGGGACATCGAGGCATATAACGCCTTTTTGAACTGTTATATTTATTTTAAGGAACTATACATTATGTGCGTGTCTGTGCAAGAGTATATCAACTTACAAAGCGACATAAAATTCGAAATGACAAAAAAATAAATAAAACGCTACAAGGAAATGATCTAATTCACTATAGTCCGTTGAAAGTTAAGAAGGCAGGGAGAGGGAAAGGAATGCCGGGGAGGAGGAAGCAGACGGAACGCTTGAAACGATAGGGGGAACCTCCTATTCTCTTCAGCGTTCCGTCGGCTTCCTCCTCGCCGGCCTTCCTTTCCATCGCTCTACCTTCTTGAGTTGCAACCGACTATAGATTAAGGGTATTTACGCTTCCGCGAAACAGTAGACGGCTGTCACGCGATGTGACCACAGAATCACGTCACGTGACGACCTGGTTATATTTTTTATTATGCACACAAGAAGTCTGTAAAGCCAAGGTCGCAGTGCTCCTACGACATATAAACGGCAGCGTTCGCTGCACACATGACAAAATGATATGCGGACAAGCCTCAGGCATGACGAAGAACGTGTTGCCTGAGAAGAGGTTCGAAGACAGTTTGTTTAATGAAAAACGTGATAGGGCCGGTGTGCAGGGAAGAAGCACGCCTTTGTCAGTGTCTGCAGACTAGATTTTTTCTGATGTAGTCGCAGTGATACCGCGGCTTTTGGGACCATCAGATCGAACCGCACGAGAATATCTACCTGCAAGTTTCTATTTCAATCTTCAAAGGAAAGCACAGATGGTCTGCTGGTATCTATGGAGGCAATGCGGAGAGCAAGTCGCCTGATTCTTGCGAAGGAGTTGCCTTGACGTCAGAACGACGCCGAGCTCTGGCTTTGATTGAAAGAATAGCGGGTAGACCTCAATGCTAGATGCCTTGAGGTCTAACCACTATTTTGTTTAAAATCAGCCGATAAGAGCCCCGTCGGCAATCTGACATCATCGCAATCGCTGTGCAAGAAGCATACGAACTTGTGCTCCTCATTGCTGCAAGAGTTCCTCGAAGTGATAACGTTCAAATTCTCCAGGTGGTAACCACGTCGCCCGAAGGAAGGAACTAAGGCTATTTCAATCTCAACGATGCCAGCTCGCTGATTAGACGTTCTTCCCAAAGTAAGAAGTTGTTTGGCCGTGTTGCCAGAACAAATTGGACGGTGTCATCGTCATACTGCTGGCTCCCTCGCCGGTATGAAGCGACGCTGCTCCATCTCGGCCATCAATGATGCAAGGATGTCTCGAATATTTCACGAGGGCGCGGTTGGCGCGTCAATTATTCTGACAGTGGCGACCCGTGCGGGTGGCTCTAATTTTTGCGTCCACGAGTCGTCGGACAGGACGCCGTTGTCGTCATGGAGGGTAGGATGATGATACTTTCGCCAAAGTAGCTGACTCTCAGCTCCGAGCTGGCTTTGTCTATTTTCTGCTTGTTACGCGTAGCAGCCGTTCTATACGACTTGTATTCCCGGAATGCTCTAGGGAACAATATTGTTTCATGGTTTGAGCAGTTTCTTGATGATGGTCTATACGCCGAAAACAACGTCATTTCGATATTTTTTTTGTGTTTACCAGGTTGGAAGGAAAGGGGGGGGGGGGGAGTTGGGCTCCTTGCATTGTCGTAGGAGGAAAAACGTTAGTGTTTGCGCAGTGACGCTTCACATAAAGTCTAATTTGTCACAAGGGGTGCTCCGAATGCTGCACCGACCTTACTTTTATGTCACAAGCGCTGTTACAGTAGTCGTTTTTTACGCGTGTAACGTGTGGAAGTCAGCGCCAAAAGGAAATGTCTGAAGTACCGGATATGAGTGTCCTAAACGGAGTAGATTAAAACACCATTTGATGTTGTAAATGCATCCAACTAGATATTGCTCTGAATATGCTTCGAAGAATGTATCTATTTTTGTTATGTCTCCTAAAAACACACGAACACCCAGAAACAACAAAAAAAAAAAACAGCAAAGGGATCAACGCGCAAAGATTTCAATACACAATGCGTTTTTTTTGTTGTCCATCGTGAGTTTAAGCGATGTTGGAAATCTGTATCAGTCACCTCTGTCTACTCTAGTTTTACTTCTGACTTCCTTGTTCTTTTTTTGGAATGGTGACCCTTCACGTGCCTGTGGATATTGGCAGATACTTTTGCTGAGTAGTTAAGGTTCCCCATTCCTATGACAATGAGAACGTTCCTTGAAATTCTTTGTGACCGATGAACTACCCTCCTCCTCTTATTTCCCTGATTAACTTCTTAATTCTCCTTCCGACTCTGCTTGTCTCCCGCAGGAATCCCCCCAACAGCCATGTTGCTCACCTACCTCTGCCTGGTGAGCTCCTTGACGGTCCTTCTCCTCACGCCGTCCTGGGCCGACGCCCAGCCGCCGCGCTGTCGAGCTCTGTGCCAGAACAGCTACGCGGAGGATGCCTGTCAGAGGTGCCGGCTGCGAATCCCGATGCGCTTCGGCAAGAGGGACTCCTCCAGGGCCGTGGCCCTCATCCGGGAGCCAATCCTGGACGTCCGGTCCATGGTCCTGGACGACGAGCTAGGCACGTCCATGTCGTCCTCCAGAGAGGTCCTGGAGACTCGGCCCTCGACCAGGACTTCAGACCAGTACGGCCTTCTGCTCAGAGCCATACGCGATGCCGCCGGAAGGTCGTACGACTGATTCCTCTGGGGCGGAGACGAAAGTCCGGCCAATTCGTTGACGTTCTTTCTGCCGCAGAAGTCATGTTATCGGAACGCCGTACCTAGTTGCCTTCATGTAAGGTAACAAAAAAACACACCAAGAACACACTAAAAAAAAAAATTGATGATGATGATGATGTCGTGTACGTGGAACTATGTTTTTGTTGGCTCAGCGACTGGCTATGTTCTCCCCTAAAATAGACTTAAGTAGCTTCAGTTTGAAGAAGGCTGTCTACTCGTACGAGCGACACAATATACAATGGATGTAGGGGCTCAAGGGCTATCTACATTTTTCCATGTCCGTATTGCTCACGTAGAACTCTTATGTGCATGCTTGGACATTTTCAGGAGATATTAAGTTCTCCCCTGGAATGGTCATTGTTGGCAAAAAAATACTCCCAGGTTTGGGATCACGCACAGCCGCAAGGGAATGTCATATTCTGCGTTACGCATTTTTAGCTTGAATGAGAGGCGGTATAACTCTTACACCTTGCAAAGTATTAGCCAATGAGGAGGTCAGTCTAGGCTCTAAGGGTGTCAACTTCAATCCTGCCACTTATATTTTGTTTTTTGTTGGATGCCCGTTTGTCTAATTTGGCGTTAGGAAAAACCATCCGCTTTTTTGTATGATTTGCCCTCTCACCTATGAATGTATGGAAGGCTGCACGTGAGTCCTTAGGTCATCAAGTTATTTATTATAGATATCTTTATCAGGAAAATGGAGTTATTTAAACAGAAAGAGTGTTTGTATAATTCAGGTTGTAGGAAATGTTTGTTGTTAAACATTTGTACAGCCTTTCTTTAATAGGCCTTCCAGTGAATTTTAGCTAGAATGATTTTACAGCTAATTTAACGTTTACAACAGATGAATGAGTGTCCTCTACGTTTTCTTTGTATATGTTTTTTACTTCGTTGCATTCCTTTTTGCGTTCGCAATTAAAAAAAAAAAATAAAACTGAAAGGTTGAAACATTGTTGTCATGTTGGTGCAGCTACCATATGCCAAACGAGTACAGTCCGACCTATGTTTTCGGTTTTATTCGGCCTCCGAGCTTGGCAGGAGTTCGTCTGAACCTCTACGGTTAGTTAGTGGCTAGGAGGAAAACCATGCACATTTTATCCTACCACCCTCGGAAAATGTGTGGCCCGTTATGTAGAGTATTTATGCTTTCACCTATTTATTTATTTATTTATGTTCTTCACCATATTTCCAGACATTTTTTCATGCCCATTGGTTTGACAAACGACGCTTCTTTAGAAAGAAAAAAAAACAAGTCGTGTTTAAGAAACATGTTTAGAGTACTAAATCCACGAACATGATCAATTTGTTGCGTTGTTTGAAACATGTCACTGTATTTATTTTCCACTGACTTGACGGGCACGACGTGCGCCGGTACATTGCGGTACTCTGTCACATGCTGCTCATTGTCTAGTGCCGCCGGCGAGTGTTATTTATTGATTTTGTAAATACATAGTTTATTTACAGGTTGTGTAGCAAAAGTTCGCGTAAAATATGGTTGCGTTTTCTTTTTTTAATGTGGATTTCTGTTGTTCTAACGGCATAATTGTATTGTAAAAAAAAGTATCAATATTTTGTTTTTCTCTTACAGTTAAAATACTGTCATAAAAGCCACCAGTTTGGTGGAATGTGCTGATGCGCGAGATTAATGTGAATGACGATGTCGATTGCTTAGCAAGAGCCAACAATAAAATAATTTACATACATATAGCGTGTATGCCGCGTTCGTTTAAACTCAGTTGCTCAGTGCACACTTCCAACATTGTGGCAGCAGGTCTACAGAACAAAAAAGATTCAGGCAGGCCAGTGACCCTTAAAGTGATCAGTAATCATTCAGCTTGAAGAAAGGCTGAAATATGCCATGTTCTTGTTTGTGAAGGGTTGAAAACGTTTTGTCTGTGAGAAGGAGATGGTCGCTTCGATTGTTGCGACCGTCGCCGTGATGCAGGGTCCGGGTCCCGCCATTCTCATTTCCGTCTGCGAGACATTTTTAAACTGTAACTCTAGTCGCGGTATACCGAGTGTTTTATTTTTCGAAAACGTGGTGACGAAGGGAATGAAAAATAAAAGTACCGTTTATTTCATCACAGCTGGCGGCGTGTGGTTTATTCTTCAGTGCGTGTGCGTGTGTGAAAGGAGTGGGATCGCAAGGGGGAGAAAAATGTTGTTCGTGTGGGGTTTGCAGAACCAGTTTTAACGCAGAATTTTATTCTTATTTAACCTGACTCTGATTCATTCTTGATAAAATCTGAATGAAGCTTGAAAGGTCAAGTAAAGTTGGCTGACTGCCAAACACCGGCGCTGCGCGCTCCGCCTGCCACAAATCCCAACTGTCAAAAACAAAAAAAGAAAAAAAAAGAAATAACGCAGAAGAGTCAGGTGTAAGGACGCTGAGACACTTCGAGAAGACTTTGCCAACTGTGGAGCCCCAGCCGTATGAGCGAGGTGCCAAAGTGTCGCCACTAACCGCTATCTTATTCAGAATTCCTAAATTTTCAAAGGGAAAATCGGGCATATTTTTGCCCATTTTCGGTTTCTGGTACCATTGAGCTCCATGTATCCGAGTGCTCCGTCGGCCGCTATTATTTTATTAAAATGTTCAGAAAATCGCTTGTAAGTTAGGAATAAGGTAACGGTCGTTGCTGGAACTTAGGCATCTCGCTCAAAGGGCTGGGGCCACGCTCTAACGAAGTTTTAGGCCTTCGCGATGTCTAGTTTACTTTTTCAGTGCAAAAAACAGGGTTCGGTCGCCTCGCGGACGCCCTATTCCGCTACGTTATCGCGAAGAGAAAAACGAATTATTGGCCGATCTGCAGGCGCGTGTGGCGGTTATGGGAACTACGATGACAGCGTCTGAAGGGGATACGCGGAAGTCAACAAAAACCTGTTCCCCTCTGCTGCACGCGCCTTCAGCCCTGTGGCGAACCGTCTTTTGTGTCGATCGCTCACCGCGACCTTCGACGATGCTAAAGGTCCATACGCACATTTCGCGTTTGAACGCGTTTGAGTGCGTTGCGGCGTCCTTGCGCCCAGGAGCGGTCGCTTGCGGTGCGACGCGCGCCTACCCGCAACGCTCCGTAGCGCAACGCAAGCGAGTAGAGACTCGCTCAACTTTCCGAAGCGTTGCGGTACGTTCGACCAATCAGAAGCCGAGAGAGGAGAGGAGGGTGACGTGTCCGCTCGCGTGCGCCACTCGGCCGACTCGGCGAGACGTATCCGGTTCTCCGCCCGCAGAACTTGCTTTTTTTGTTTTGGGGAACGGTGGAAGGTGTATTGTCCAAGGCTGCGATGGTTCAAGCTTGACAAAACGTCGGGGAAGCCGGCGGGATTGTCCCAAGATCGAACACTTCGACGCTGTCGCTGTGCGCCGCCATGTTGCCTTGGATTTCGCTTACTATTGGTGAGCCGCTAGTGACGGTAGCGCGTTCTTATTGGCTCTTGACTGCGGTTGACTGCGTGTCAACGCAACTGTGCGTACAAGTTTGGCGCAAGCGCTCTTCGCAAGGCAACGCGTCCGCTTGCCGCGACGGAACGCACCGCGCTCAAACGCGAATGTGCGTATGGGCCTTAATCCTTTAAAAGTGGACAAGCGCGGAGGGAGCGGTTGGGGTCTCTGAACAGAAAACCGAAGTGAAAACCACTTGGTCTCCCAGAGTATGTCACTCAAAAGGCAAAGTGGTGAGTTGAGAGGCACTTTGATCTTTGATTTGTGTTATTTTTTTAAATAAAAACTAGCACTCGCAATGAAAATACGGTTTTCTGTTCTTCGCTTCATAGACGACACAGAACAATTTCCGCAGTTATTGGCCCAAGTCCGAAAATCGTTGCACCGGTGATGATAGTTCTGATTACGCGTTGGTGGTGGGACAGCACGTCGTCCTGTGTTGTGTGACGTCTCTGAGTGTCGACTGTGAGTACGTCTAGATGATTACCTTGTAGTATTGTGCTCCCGCTTGTGCGGCGGTGTGCATTCCCAGATGAACTGCCTTGGTCTCTAGCGTTTCTGGCCTGTGTTCTGAGCCTCCGCGGGTGCGTAGCATTATCGCCTTGGCCGTCGGTGCCTCGAAGGATCCGCGATACTCGGCGGCCGCCATTCGGACAATCTTCCGGTGTCTGGCTCCAGTGCGGCATCTGTGTGAACAAAAAAACAAAAACAGCCAGGATCCTGAATCAAGGCCAGAGATTCTCGCTCACGCATGCTGCTTTGGTGTCCTCTGAGCTCCTTATTTCGTTGGAGTTCGTGGTTCTTGGTAAGGGTTTGGCTGTCAGGGTTAGGCTGACCGTGTCCCATGGTGCACTCGGGGGTGGGATAGGGTACCGTGTATCTATTTGAAACCCTAGGTACGGGGCGATTTCCATCTCTTTCGTGTGCTGCAGCTTGGCTCGATGTGCCTCAGTTTGCTGCCTTTCGGTGTCTGCGATGTCGGGAAAGTTTGCCTCGTGCAGCTCTGCGATCTTAGTGTTTTTAGGCGACCCCAGTATGACCTTGCGATCCTCGGCAAGTAAATTCCAAAGCTTTTGTTGTTTTTTGTTTAGTCTAGAAGCTTGAGGCGCAATGCCCTTTGGAGGCGAGGATTGCTAAAACAAGTCTCTTGGCGACCTTTTCTCCAGTTCCACCTTTTTCTGTGACAAATCCTTCGCACGAGATTAAGTCCCTGTTTTCTTTTTCTTGGACATTTTGCTGACCCAGCTGTCAGAAACTTGCTTGCTATACCTCAAGTTGACCCCGAGAACTCTAACGTACGGTTCTCAGCTGACGGGGCTGCCGTTAAAGGGGCCGCGCAACGACTTTTTGACTGGTTTTTAATTTGCACCTAACCTGAGCGCACTGAACGTATAGAAACGTAATGAAACTTCTCTTTTCTGGAATTTCGCTTTATCTTAAAAGCTATAGGCGAATTAAAATTGTAAGAAAGAGCAAGAAATAACCTCCTTCATGACGTCCTTGGTAGCTTGAGTGGCCGTGAACTAGAGGAGGGGTAGTGAGCTCAGCGAGCGCTCACGGCTGCCGCACTCCGTGTCGACGGCTTGAGACGGCGCCACTAAAGCATGTTCTGAAAAGGCTGTATGACGCGAGCAGCCAGGGCGGCTCGCATTCCATTTGCTGCGCGATTAAACACTAATTCGGCATGACACTTCATTGGCCCCAAACGACAGCAAACAGGGGGTAAAGATCAGTTCAGAACGGGAGCCACTTCCCCCTGCCATACCGCCAAGCGGCCAAACCGCAAGCCAAACTTGCTCGCCGAAGGCCTTCGGAACGCTCGGAACCGGTCAGATTCTCGAGCCCATACGATCGCAGCGCCGCCGCGTAAGTCCGAGACCTTTCTACGCTCGCCGCTCGTCGGTGCCTGATCCCACTACCCCTTTCTAGTAAGCGCCGCCCTTTCCTTCGCTTGGTGGCGGGTATGTCAACAGGTCATTTCATGCTTCCGGACTGTATAAACTGCATTTGTTTCTTTTTTTTCTAAAATACTGAACAAGAACTACTTTGATAAATAATTGAAATGATTCGCGCCACTTATATTTTGTATTTCGACTAAAATAAGCTTTTAGCGGCTCAGACCAGTAGTAAGGCCAGGACGAAAAACGTCACGATGTCGTCAGATATCGGGCGCTTTCGGCACCGTGGGTCGTTCTTGTAAGTGGAGGAGGTTTCCGCGTCGTCCGGTTAATATATGACGCATTGATATTTAGGTACTTTCTCAGCGCCCGCTGGCTTGCCCGAACCCCAAGAGAAGTGGAAACCGCAAAAAAAGGTAGACGCTTAAATATGATTGCAGGGCCCCTTTAAAGGTGAGCCCAAGGTTGGTGTTGTTGTGTCCTTTCCCAAATACCGCGTACTTAGTCTTAGCCTATTTTTTGGCCACGAACTTATATGGTGGCGAGTCCTTTCTGTAGCGTCTCCTTCTGCGCTTCCAACACTCTGTCTTTAGTCCATATTATGATTTCATCAGAGTACTTCGTCGACACAGTCCTTGTATCTCGTGTAGTTTCCAAATAAGTGTGGCAAGGTCTGTTTTGAAGAGGATAGGAGTCAGAGCTGCTCTTTGCGGAACCCCGACCCTGTCGTCCCTGGTGTGTCCGTGTTTAGCTTTTGTGCCGAAACCAGCCCTTAGTCTCTATCTTCTGTGTGCCAAAAAAGGCACGGACAAAGTAAGGTGCCTCTCCTTCGGATCCATCGTATCAATGATAGTCTTACGCGGGACCGAATCGAACGCTTTCTTTATGTCTAACAACATGACGGGTCTCATCTTCTTGCTGCCTTTGGGTCTCTCCACTACGTCTCGGTAGATCATGACGAGACTGTTACAGGTACAAAGGTTCGTCCTGAACTCCGTTGGGGTTAGCTGGAAGATCCTAATTTCCGTTGCGTTGTGCTTCATTAGCGCAAAGACCATGGGCTCCATGAGTTTGCCGAGGACCGACGCCAGCGAGATGGGACAGACATTCTTTTCGTCGGCAGCCGGTTTGCCCGACTTCAGGATGGGCGATACCACCGACATTTTGCACTCGTTGGGGAAACTTGCTGTCTCCCAGATTATGTTAAAGTCTGTAGTATCCTATCTTTGGCCGCCTCGGTCGCGTGTTTCAGCATGGAGGCCGTGGTCCCGTCTCGGCCCGGCGCTCTTTTCTTTTTGCACTGGACAATGGCGGTCTCTAGTTCCCATTCGTTAAAAGGGAATCTAGGCCTTCTCTTGCCGATCCGAGGAGGTTAGGGTGTACATTTCCTAGTCTGGTTGTTGATTCGGTTCGGGAACGAAGACGTTCCCCATTTCCTTAAAATTTTCTTCACTTTCCTTGTCCGTGAGTAACGCGATAACGGGGACGGCGTTGATGCTCTTCTTTGCGTTCATGGAGTTGAAGACTCCCCAAAGGAATTTCATCGTGGTGGTGTGGTCGAAGGGTTCGTACAGCTCTCCGCAACGGTTTTCGTCCAGTTCTCTCGCGTACTCCTTGGATTCCCTAGTTAGCTTGTTGGCTTATTTGAAGTCGCTCTTGCTTTTGTCTTTCCTGTACTATCGCGGACAATATGAGCTGAAACAGGGCTCCGGCCGGCGCATGGTACTACCTGCGCCGCCTGTCGCATCGCTCCGCACACATGGCGCACCCTGAGTACGAGATAAATTCTCACTTGCGCTCGCTGCGCCACTGCGCTCTTCCGGCCGTCTGTGTGTGGTAGGGTGGCGGGGGGGGGGGGGGGGGAACAAAATATTACACTTGTCGTCCCTCTTTTGGAATTGATCTACTTGACTCTATCGCGCAGAATACCGTAGAAAGATCGCTGACTAGTGAAGAAAAAATATTCAAGTGTCTTAAATTTCAGCTGCGATTATTGTTTTTGAAAGTCACATCAAAAGACGTTGCAGGCTGTTTTTGTTTGATTATAGGCGCGCGCACAAAGTAGGACATCGTGAAATATAGGCCAAACTCTGTATGCCAGATTTAGTCCGGCTCCAAGGTATTTACTTTTTTTTCATTTTCATTGATCACATATGTTAAAAAAAAACGGTAAGCGTATACAAGTTACTGAGAAGGTTTTGTAACCATCATTGTTATTAAAAGGGTCAAAATTATTATTTCTTTATTACTGTTCCGATGTGTTTGTTTCAAACAAAACAAATTGCTGACAAGACACCAGTTTTTTTTTTTTTGGTTTGCAAATTCCTAGTAATAATAGAGTGGGACAAATAGTCATATATTTGCCAGGACAAGGAGATTGAAACTCAATCGAAAGAATATTTGCAGAGGACAATGTCAGACACAAAAGATTAGTAGTCGGCGTGGAAGTTCAACTGCACTATACAAGAAGATCGCGATCAAGGAGGAACCACACAAAAGTATGCGTGGTTAGCGGCGTCAAACAGTGTGTCGCAACCGTAGCATCAAGCTTTGTTCCAATCGGCAGAAGTCCGCTTCAGGGGGTCTTGAGGCGCAGTAAATTTACAAAATAATTTAATACCGCATCATTCTCCTCTGACCCGCGACCGCGGCTCCCAATCCTGTCTGATAAGAAATCATAGAGCGCGGCAACGAAGTCTGGCTCAGCCCGAAGCCACTCCCATTCACCTCATTGCTTTCCACAATTCGTGGGCAGTGGCGCGGTGATGGGGACGCCGTGACATAGCTACCTTGATGAGCCTCCAGATGTTTTCGATGATATTCAGATCGGCTCTTTTTGGGGGCCAAGGCAGCTTCGTCAAGCAGCGCTCCTCGAGGAGATACGAGCGTGACAACGCTTTTTCCACTTTGGCGCTTTCTTAAAATGCACTGAAATGCATGTTAGCTGAAAACGTGAACATTGGGCTACACGGCACACGCATCGTGATGGTGGTTCTGTCGGCCAATATTTTTGCTAGTAGACGGCCGGAAGAGCGCAGCGGCGCAGTGAGCGCAAGTGAGAATTTATCTCGGCCTCAGGGTGCGCCGTGTTTAGGGAGCGATGAGACAGGCGGCGCAGGTAGTACCGTGCACAGGCCGGAGCGCTGTTTCAGTTCATATTGTCCACGATAGTACCTAAGGATCGCACCTGTCGCCTCTCCCACAAACTCAGGACGTGCATGTGGATGTCCGGGATGTCGTCCACGACTTTCCTACACTCAGTTGCCCTTTCAATAGCAATGCTTACCAGCAGAGCGATTTGTGCTGTATCTGGGGAACCTTGGATATCTTCGGCACGTTCTTTGTGTTTGTCCCATATACAATCAATTTTGTTGGCCTTCTAAGTGTCAGAATTTTCTTGCCCCCGACTCGGAGCTCCATCGTAACCGGGAGTGGAAGGGCACGAAGGACAACCCCTTCACGCCCTTTAGTCCGTTTTCTGTTGTTTGCAGCGCCATTTAGATTTTCGTTTAAAAACAGTGTGCTACATAGAGCACGGTGAAACGCCATGTAGAGACTGGGCTTGGAAATATACGTATCCCGTAGAGTACAGTTACACTGCAGTTTCCATGACAGTCGTCCCCCGAAATCGGTGTCGCCTCGAACGACGGGAGTCCAGAGCCGTATATTGGGAGAGTTTGACCGGTGGGATTGGCGACGGAGGCGCCGGAGAGGAGAAAAGCGAAGGAAAGAGGAGAGCCCCTGAGGAGCGAGAGAGAAAGAAGGGAGCTAAGAGGAGACGACCGCCATTTTGACGCATGGCTGTCGGCGCGGAACACTCTTGAGGCTGTGCATCGTCTGCTACTGGCTTTTTTCTTTTTCGCTTGAATCAAAGTTTGCGTTCAAACGTGGAAAAACTTAATTTGTTAGCTTTTTAAGCCACCGAGGAATAACATTATATCATTTTCTTGCCAGAGCCTGCCAAATAGAAGTAAATAACCAAAGTTTGGATGTCGATCCCATGCATTTCACCGGGCGAATGAATGAAAATCGCAGCCCTCTCCGCTCAGCTGAGAGCAGACGAGAGTTCACGCGCATGCGCTCACGCCTCTCACTCTGCGCCGCGGGCTGATTGGCTCACTCTGGAGAGGGACGTTACGGCGGCGAGATCAAAGACTGGCCAAACGCTCCCCATATACGGCTCTGCGGGAGTCCAGTCATGCGGTGAGAGGGGGGGGGGGGGAGAGTGTACTACTTGTGAAAGCAGCGTCTATGGGCAGTTTCGTAACTGAGCTAATACAGTAACGTTGTCTGAGACTGAAGTTAGTGTCCTCTGCGTCCCTTATAAAACGCATTTCTGCATATGTCAGGGGATCAAAATAAAAGTGCAGATTTTTTCCAGAAAGAAAAGAAAGAAGAGCATTTATATATAATAATAGTAATAATAATAACAATAATAATACATTTATTTACGCAGGATATATTCAGGACGGCACTAGGCAGGTTCGTCGAAGCCAGCAGGGGCTTGTATGACTGAACCTAAGTAGCAGAGGTAAAAAAGAGAGTTTCGGAAAGTAATAAAATAAAGCAGAAAAACACCACATGGTTTCTTCAGTTGTGAAAATTACACAAAAATGTCAGTCAGAAAGTTATTGTCAAAGTCAAGGAAAAAATATACAATACAAATATAAGCTATTTTTCTAGCAGAAGGAAAAAAAGAGGTATGGCTAAGTACCAGTCGTATAGTATAAGAACTTGATGATAGAAGGAGTCATACACATTCACACACACGCAGATACGCGCAAACACAAGTACACAGACATTACTGCATTACACTACACAAATAATGTTGACTCGAAAAAAGATTCATGTGAGGAAGCAACACCAATTATGACGAAACCAGAAGATGAGATATTATAAGGCCTCTTCATCAATGGAAAGTGTGCGGAATGCCTTTCTGAGTTTCTTTTTGGAAGTAATCTCTGAAAGGCTTGGGGGCAATAGGTTAAAAATCTGAGGGACGTAGTACGAACGCATATTTTTGCCGTAGCGGGTATAACATATCGGAGTGAGGAATCTTGAAGCTTTCCGCAAGTTTCGTGACATGGGGCGTGGAGACTTAAAATCGTCATTCCAGTTGTAATTAAGCACAACTGTTTCCAGAAATAGGGACTGAAAAGTGGGCATTAATAGCGTTTGAAAAAGATCTAAATCCGAAAAATCGCGCTTGTACCCCACGCTTCTCAGTATTCCCTTCAAGACACTGTTGATTTTCTTTTGCCATAGTTTGGAGCATTTGCCAAAAATAGTTATGCCATACCGCAAATTGGAGTAGGCTAATGCATAAGCAACGACCTTGCGTAGAAAGAAAGGCATGAATGCTTTGGTATTATAAAGCAGGCAGGAAATACTTCGTAACTTAGCGCACAATTTCGTGAGATGCGAGTTCCATGAAAGATCGGAATAAAAATGTATTCCGAGATATTTAACAGTGTCGGAATATAGAACTTCATTACAATAACATGGGGAACAGTGGGACGAATGAAGATAAAGGGGAATATTTAAAGAAACAACTTTTAAAGGATTATGAAAGCAAACAAGCCTTGTTTTAGTTATATTTGTAGCAATCAAATTCTGGATAAGCCAGTCCTTCAGTTCGTTAGAACAGCGTTGAAGTGTTTCCATTGCGTTCGGGTAGGAAAGGTGACGTGTCAATAAAAGAGTGTCGTCAGCGTATTGGTAGAGAGTGCAATTAGAAAGAGCAGTAGCCATATCATTAACGTAGATGTTGAAAAGAAGTGGTGAAAGGATAGAACCTTGAGGTACGCCGGCTTGTAAAGAAACTTTGGTACTATGTACATTATTGATTGCCATTAGCTGAGAGCGGCCATGTAAGAAATTATATAACAGTGACAGAAATGGGCCGCGAAAGCCACTAGCGGAAAGCTTTTGTAGTAGAATGGGATGGCTAACTGTATCGAATGCTTTCGAAACATCTAGGAAACAGGCACAAGTAAACAGGTTATTGTCAAAACCAAAGTTCAGGTCGTCGGATAGTGCGTCAAGAAGTGGCTGGGTGCCTCGACCAGCAAAAAATCTATATTGATTCGAAGTCATGTTTGTCAATAAACGAACACATTGTATGATATAAGAATTTCTCTAGTATCTGAACAAGGCATGGCAAAATGCCTTGTTATAATAATAATAATAATAATAATAATAATAATAATAATAATAATAATAATATCGTTGATTTCGTGTTCAAGAACAGCCGGTGGCCTTTTTGTTGAAACACGAGGAAAACACTGAGACAAAGTCTGTAAACAAGGGAGGGAAATCAAGGTGTAAAAAGGCATCAAAATCGACACGAAGACACTAACACAGAATAAGTAAACACACGTCCAATTAATCCACACAAGTAAAATCATACATTTGCTACAGGGGAACCTTAACAAACGAAAAACAAAACAAACAAAAAAACAAAACAAGAACGCCATTATCTGCGTCACAATAGCCTTAATGACTATCTTTGAATATATTTAGTTGTCTGGCAAAGTCATTGTATTTCAGTTGCGTGCGTGCGACATGGTTTGACATATTTGCCGCATGGGGATAAAATACGTTACTAGACACAGGGCTGTAGTGTGGCATACGAAACAAAATAGATGATAAAATCTCAGGAGAACCAATCTTTTCGTCTAAACATTTGAAGGGAAATAAAATGCCAGCAGAGAGCTTCGGGTGACATAGAGATTCGATGTTGTAGTGGCTACAGATACTGGAATAACTGTAGGGCTCGTTTTGCAGGTAGCAGTTGCTAAGGATGTAGGCAATTTTCTTTCGAACGCTGTCAAGTAATGCTTTGCTTGATCTCGCCAACCAGTTCCAGACTACTGATGCATATTCCAAGCGGGATTGGCAAAAACGTCTAGAGTGTGTGACAAATACAAAGGACTGCAGGAATTCACACTTTATACGGCTGATCAGTTCTAGCGTTTTCATAGCAGTAACAAATGTTGTCTCGACATACGAGTGCCACTTTAGTTTTGAGTCGATGTAAACAACCAGTTCTCGAATTATTAATGCGAAAGCATTAACTGTCCATAGAGTGAACTGACGTCATCAGCTTCCGAAGCCGCGAAAGACGGCACCTAAATTCCCCTGTCCCATGGAGCGAAGCCTGTCGTCTGTAGCTGCGAAACAACGCATAAACTCCCATTGGCTGCGACGCGTCAAATCAGATGCTTCGTCACGCAAGCCACCTGGAGCCGCACAAGGTCAAAGTGGACGCGCCTCAGAAAAAAATAAAACGCAAAGAAAAGCACAGCAACGCAGAGGCATGGTCACGGAAGCCGTGGAGCCGGAGGGGGCGCCGCGCCTGCGCAGTGGGGGAGCCTGATGTCGCCTCCGGAGCGCAGTGTGAAAGAGCAAGACGTGGCGTGCTGCTTGTAGGAATGCGTTGCGTGTAGGAATGCTTTCGCATTCTTACACGTAAGCTGTCTTAAGTGTCTTGCCGAATTGTTTCAGTCCGTGCAATTTTCTCGGAATCATTCTCGTAGGGGAACATAATTTGTCCAGTTTCTCGACTGTAAGTGACCACTTTCGTTTTTGTTTTCTATTAAGGACTAGATTATTGACTGAGCACCAGTCTCCAATTCCGTCTGTCTCCCTGCAGCTCATGGCAGCCCGCCTCTGACTTGATTTCTCAAAATATCTTAATGTCATCGGTAAACTGAAGAACGAATGAGTAGTATAGGCACGATTGTACATCATTGACAAACAATGTGAACAATAGGGTGCCCAGAACCGAGCCCTGGAGACTCCAGAGAAAAGTGTAGTATGAAGAAGAGTACACACCTTCCATTTGATCGGTATTCCGGTGGCCTTTTAGGTAACAAGGAAACCAAGCAAGCATTGATCCTCTCACTCCCAATCGCTGTAATTTATTCGAGAAAAAATTATGGTCGACTTAATCGAATGCATTACTCAGGTTGACTACCTTTACTTGCAATGGCTACAGCAATATTCATAAAACACCTTAAATGTGTTACTGTGGACCGACCTGGCACACATGCCGCGCTCACATGAGACAATGATGTTTCTAGAAACGTGAGACATATATAAGTATACCACAGTTTCAAAACCTTTCGAAAACACACGAAGTAATTACACAGGTAGGTAGTTAAAAGCTTCCGATTTTTTTTCTCGGATTTCTAAACCGGTACAACGTTACATGTTTTCCATAACTCTGGAAAAACACACGACCTTACTGACCTAATAGAGACAGCTGCCAGCGTAGGTGCCAATGAGACCTGGAATATTGTCAGGACACACCCACATTGAATTACTGAGCTTCCTTATGGCCACTAGTACATCTGACACCGTAATATCGACTACAGAAAACACATCGAGGAATATATCCCCTCCATCAGGACGTCTCATTTACGGTAGCATTTGTCAACGGAACCAAAATGGGCTGCAAACGTGTTGGCGATATTCGCTGGAGCTGTAATAAATCGCTAGCTTTGAATTAACGTTATTCTGCACTTTATAATAAAAGAATAAAAGACGTTTACACCTCTCTGTAATGCCGAATTAGAGCGCAGCTCTTGAGGATCAAGAGGGGAGGGTAAAGAGGGCAGGGTACAGAGGGGAGGGGAGGAGGAAGGGGCGGATCCCCCGTGGATTTGCCCCTTCCTCCTCATCCGTACCCTCTCCTCCCCCACCCCTCCTCCCCTCACTCCTCCTCTTCCTTCTCCTCCTCCTTCTCCTCCTCCTCGTCCTCTCTTGAGGTATTTCGATTTTGCGGTATACTGTGCTAAACAATCTCTCTCTCTCTCTCTCTCTCTCTCTCTCTCTATATATATATATATATATATATATATATATATATATATATATTCGCGCTCACCGCTTGTCCGGAGAATGGAAATGTAGTTTTCACATCCAGAAGCTCCATTCTGTCTAAGTTCTGCCGGTGCCAGGAAACAGGTCAGCAGGATCAAGGCGGGAGAACAAGACAGCGTTAAAGTCAACACTTTGACGAAGCACGTGATACTTTTGGTGTCATCCTACTTGCTGTCGGCTCTGTCGAAGACTGCTCGGCGTTTTTAGTTTCCCCAGCTTTAGTTTCGAGCGTGCTTGCCCGAGATAGAACAGCAGAACAGCGAGTGCACATCCCTCGGGGCCAATGGGATGTTTTCCTGCATGACTGGTATGAAGGTGTTTCGTCTGACGTGCCACATAGATCGATGGGTACAGCACAGACCCGTACCCATGTAGATGGCCACTTGGATAACGAGAACACTACGTTTTCATACGTGCCTCTCTTTGATTTGTGAATGGTGATATCACTTGCCTGCACAACGGGTAGCAGGCATCTCCCCTTCTCCTCCTCCTCCTCCTTCTTCCTCAACTCCTTCTTACTCCCCATTCCTCCTCCTCCTCCCCTTCCTCTCCTCCTCCTTATTTCTCCTCCTACTCTCCTCCCTCCTCCTCCCATCGTCCTCCTTCATAGCCTACCCTCCTCCCAGAGTTTCCCCGCTAAATTTAGCTGAAAAATGGACGCCAAGGCACATCAACAGCAATTCAATTCCCCGCTAAATTTAGCGGGGAATTGAACTGCTGTTGAGGTCACGTGATGTCAATTTTACCGCTAAATTTAGCTCGTTTACGCCGACGGCGACGCCGGAGCCGCGAAACCCGGAAATGGGCACCTAAAAGCTGCGCTCCAAAAGGCTGTAAACCCGAACGCGTGACGAAAGGAAATATGTACAAGCAGGTAACTACGGCACAACGTGCAGAGTTCACGGTAAAGACCCCTACGCACATCTTTGTTTGAACGCGGTGCGTTCCCTAGCGGCAAGCGGACCCGTTGCGCTGCGAAAAGCGCTTGCGCCAAGCTTGTACACACAGTTGCCTTGACACGCAGTCGAGCGCAGTCAAGAGCCAATAAGAACTCGCTATCGTCACTAGCGGCTGACCAATAGTAAGCGAAATCCACGGCAACATGGCGGCGCCCAGCGACAGAATTAAAGTCTTCTATCATTGGACAATTCCGCTGGCTTCCCCAAGATTTCGTCGAGCTTGAACCATCGCAGTCTTGGAAAAAGCAGTCCCCACCGCTCCCCAAAACAAAAAAAAAAAAAGCAAGTTCTGAGAGCAGAAAACCGGATACGCCTCGCCGAGTTCTCGAGAGAACACGTGACCCTCCTCTCCTCTCTCGGCTTCTGATTGGTCGAAGGCACCGAAACGCTTCGGAATGTTGAGCGAGTCTCTACTTGGGTTGCGTCGCGCTACCGAGCGTTGCGGAAAGCAGCGCGTCGCACCGCAAGTGACCGCCCCTGGCCGCAAGGACGCCGCACCGCACTCAAACGCGTTCAAACGTGAATGTGTGCATGGCCCTTAAGTGAAAAAATCAAAAGAAAATTCTATCAGCATGTTAAAGATGCGTTACGTACCTGAACACAAAGCTTTCAATTTACGTTTCGAAGCACCTCGAGATGTGACATCTGTTAGCGCAGAGGGAAGATTGTAAAAATGTGAGGTACGTAATGAAGACGAATGCATTTCCCAAAATGTGTGTTGACGCACATCGCTGTAGACAGTGTCGGATCTTGAAGGGTGCGACATCCATTTGTGGGGTTTTTAAACGTGTTATTACAGTAGTGCTTGAGTATTACAGTTTACCTAAATAGTGCTCGAAATGTTGGTAGAGAGAGGTCATTAAACAAGTTATCAGAGGATTCAAGACTCGAGCCATATGCTACGCGTCACAAATACCCCTAAGTAGAGAGTTCACTTTAGAGTTTAATTGGTCCTTGCACTGCCCGAATACAGTTATCCCATAGCGAAGTATGATATATATATGAGAAAATGCACCAGTAGTCTTCTGGTTGACGTCGTAAAAATATGCGCAACTTGTAGAGATTGCAGAAAGCAGCTCATAGCTCTTTGAAGATGTAGGACAGGTGAGGGTTCCATGATAGGTCACAATCAAAATGAATTCCTAAATATTTTGTGGTTTTCACATAATCGATTGGGACACTGTTGCAAGACCCACTGACGCGTGCAAAACAAAAACTGGCTTGTCTAAGAAGTTGATTGCTGTCGACTACGAAAGTACATTAGTTGCGTTTTTCTAGCAGTGATCCGGAACAAATTGTCTGAAAACCAATCCATCATCCGTATTACACCTAAGTGAAGCAAATCAACGGCGTCATGGTAACGTATATGACTTGACAACAAAACACTATCATCGGCATATTGGAACACATTACAGAACTTTACCGCCTGCGCAAGGTCGGTGACATAAATATTGAACAAAAGAAGTTACAATATTGAGCCCTGGGGAACGACAGCCTTAAGGAAGATCTTTGGACTGTGTGCTCTACATATGGAAACAAGCTGCATACGATTTGATGAAAAGTTTTTTAATGTTTTGTAAAAAAAACTTAGGAAGCCAATTCTGCACAACTTTCTTAAAATAAGTTTATGGGACGCAGAGTCAAAAGCCTCAGAAACATAGAGAAAAAGCTCACATGTGAAAAGGTTGTGTTCAAACACACTTGAAGCAAATCGAAAAAAAAATGTTCAAGGAAGGGTTGTGTACCTTTTCCGATAATAAACACGTATTGCTGTGGCGATCGACATTAGGGACCTTTAGCAAACCGTTACCGTGCTGAGCTTACCGCACTACCGGAGCCTTTGAAGCATGCTTTTAAGCGCGCGCCCCGCGGTCACGGTACCACCCGGGCGCGCGCTTGAAAGCATGCTTCAAGGGCTCGGCAGTGCGGTACGCGGAGCACGGCAACGGTTTGATGAAGGTCCCTATTGAGTCAATAGAGTCACGGCACTGCGAAAAATGTTAACCCGTACCATGGAAGCCCGCGGTGCCGCCTTTATTGAGGGTGATTATGGGATTATATAATATGGCTACGACATGCTCTTCAGAATGTCGCTAAAGCCGAGGCGCGAGTCTTGGAAGTTTGGGAATGTCTCAGGGGAGTCAGAGAGTGGTTCGATGAACGTTATGGATGGTACTGTAGCGATTTGCTGACGACTGCGGAGTTTTTATTCGCACGTTAAAGAAGATACTTTTACCTACGTAGGGACGAAGCAGTACCCAAATGGCTGCCGAGGTCTCTACGCTTCGATCAAATAAGTGCGATTTCACTCCAAGAAGAAGCGCGAAGAGGCTCAATATGACAGTGAAAGGCACGACGTTCGTGTTAATTAAGAGCAGCGAGTAATGCTACTGCTGTAAACAGTCGTAGTAAAGGAATACGACAGAAAAAAATTCAAGCTATTATAGTTTATAACACCATTTCTATAGCTGTGTTCGGTGCGCGGCTTCCATTAGCCTCTGTGGCCTACCCACTGAAAGCGTTGGAACCACTAAATATGGCAAAGGACCTGGGCAGAGGGGGGGGATCATGAGTTCAATTCCCACCTCTGCCCTTTTCGATCTGGAGGAGCATCGAACAGGTGTGCGGTCGTTTATCACTGCAGTGAGGTTCACGTTAAAGACTCCAGGCTAGCGTTTGTACTGCACGGGCTAAATTTCTCATATACAGCTGAAGACACGAGATGCCCATTGGGGATGACTAACTTCCGGCTGTATAAACATACGCTCAACACAATTTACAGGTTTAGAGGTAAAAAAAGCACGTTTGAAATAAGGAGCTAATTCAGATGGCTGATTTTCTCCAACGCCTAATATTTTTATACAAAAACAAAAAACACTTTTCAGCTCGGGTCCATATCACTTGAGCGAATGACGTTTTAGCGAACAGCGACATTTGAGCGAATCGACGTTTTAGCGAATAACGAGGGCGCGCGTTAAGCCATCCGCCGCGCTGTGCCTTACGCCGCTTCGCGGCGACAGTCTGAGGCGGCTCATAACAAAAATGTGAACCCATTTGGGCCACCCGAAAACGCCGCGTCGCGGCGTCCGATTATTCGCTAAAGTGTCATTCGGTGAAACGTGGGCGTTCGCTAAAATGTCATTCGATCAAGTGAGTGCCTTCCAACTCAACTTTATACTCGTCGAATTTTCTGCTCTCACAAGCTTGTAGAGGCCAGTTGCAAGTAGCTATTAGGTACGCTAACCATTAAAGGGGTACGAAAACAAGATGTTTGCACCTTTTTTTCTTTGCTTAGATGTAATCTAGGTTTTTCTGGCCGCCCAAAAATGCTAGCCCGGACTTGTGTTTCTAGGCTGCAGGCAGAGAAGTCAAGAAACCCTATTGTAAATCGAAAGAGATTGTAAAATTGCGTCTGGGGCGGTCTGCTCATCTTGCGGCCGCGGCCGTGGCTGCGGCCAGGAGCGATTTTTATGTCACGTGACCAGCTCCATGGGGACAAGAGGTATCTAGCGTCCATGCCTAATGGCTGAGAAATCAGTGTCGCTTCGAGTACAAAAGTCTAATTTCGCTCGCAGAAACTGACCGCACAGGCTTTAAACTGAAGTCCAATTAACCACCCCATCATACTTTAGGAGCGTCAGGTAAAGTTACGGCCAGGGAAGGTAAATATGAGCCAAAATAAAGGAAATATCACGCGAGATAAAAGCGGTGCAGTAGAGTTATATACCTACGCCAGCGTCGGCAGGACTCGCCTTTTGCTGTAGTCGAGAGGTAGGAGCGCCGGGACTTTTCGTCGCGGCGTGAAACTTTCGAGTTCAAATCGCGCCAAAACCTTTTTATTTTTTTATTTTTTTGCGCTTGTGTTTTATTTTTTAACTGTGATCCTTTTTATAAATCGTCCAAATCATATTCTTGCACTACTGCGCTTGACACTGTTTTTACTATTTGTCCCACCTGTTGAATCGACACACCGGAAGAAAAAAAAAACATCAAGCCAAGTTGACGCGCTATTAGAATCGTTTCATAATGTTCATTAAAAGGAAACCAAGTTTACAACGTCGATATGACTTTACCACAAAAGGGGCCGAAAAGCGCTTTCTTCCCCCAGCAACTCCATGCACTTTTATGTGTTTTCAAATATACAACTCTCTTGCTACGACTCTTTTCAGTAAAGCGCCGTTCACACGTATGCAACCGAGTTAGACCGAAAGAGACGAGACTGAGTTTTAACCCTCTTGTGAAGTCTTAAGACCAGCTCCGCTGCAGCGCATCCGTTCCTAAGACGTCGCACGAGGCTTAAAAACCGGTCTGGTTTCTCTCAGTCTAACTCGGTTGCATATATATGAACGGCACTTTAGACCGAGAGAGACAAGACTGGTTTTTAAGCCTCCTGCGACGTCTTAGGACCCGCTCAGCTGCAGCGCGTCCGGTTCTAAGACGTCGCAAGAGGCTTAAAAACCGGTCTGGTCTCTCTCGGTCCTACTCAGTTGCACACGTGTGAATGGCGCTTAACAGGAGGCGCCTAATTCCTACTTATGCACACTGTAGTTGTGTCATTTAAAAAAAGAAAAAAACTTCCACAAAATAAGCACAAGAAAAAATACAAAATAAAGTTTCCGGCGAAGTTTGAACCGGGAACTTTCACGCCCCGACGACAAGTACCGGCGCCCTTACCTCTCGACTACAGCAAAAAGGGAGTCTCGCGGACGCTGGCGTAGATATATAACCATACTGCACCGCTTTTATCTCGCGTGATTTTTCCTTTATTTTGGCTAATATTTACTTTTCCTGGCCATAAGTGTACCTGCCGCTCCTAAAGTATAAAGGGGTGGTTAATAAGACTCTAGATAAAAGCATGGGCAGTCAGTTTCTGCTAGCGAACTTAGACGTTTGTACTCGAAGCGGATTTCTCTGCCATTAGACAGGGACACTAGGTACTTTCTTGGTTCCCATGGAACTGGTCACGTGACATAAAAATTCCTCTTGGCCGCAGCCGCGGCCAACGTTGGCCGCGGCCGTGGCCGGAAGTAGAGTTCCTGTATAGGCTCCCTACGGGAGCCAGAGTTGCGCGTTCACGCATGGCATGTGGATTCAGCTCCTCACGTGACTGAATTCGGCGAATAGCAGCGCCGCGCGTTCGAGGCGCGCGGCGGGCTCAAAAGCCTGGGAACGTACGCCGGGGCGCGTGCAACGTCTACTTTGCTGCACGACACTTGATACGGCTCCTCACGTGATCGGATCTCGGCGAATAGCGGCGAGGGCGGCACGCGGCATGTGGAATCAAACGCGCAACTCTGGCTCCCGCAGGGAGCCTATACAGGAACTCTAGCCGGAAGTAAAGCCCCTAGATGTGTTTGCGTTTGTCTCGCAAGTAGCGTCGAATGCGCGAGTGCACGAGGTCCGTGTCTCGAGCGGCCCTTGGAAGCAAATGGCGGCGCAGCACTGAAATGAGCGGCCCTTGGAAGCGAATGGCGGCGGAGCACGTGCTCGTGGCACGTGTCTCGCGCGTTTCCACAACAATGGTTGGCGGTACTTGTAAAAAACGCGTTTATCAAGGGGCTTTAGCCGGAAGATGAGCAAACTGCCCCTGGTGGCGGTCTGTGAAGCTCCGTTGGAATGCCCTCACGTCATGAGTTCCTAAGAAGCAGCGCCAGTTCGCGGCAGTATGGCTCTTTCGTGGAGTTACTTAGTCCTGAACGTGAGCGGGGGGAGAACGCTCATCAGCTGAGACTGCAGCCAAAGCTACAAGCGCGCGCTAGCCCGCGCTCCTGGCTTTGAGTCATGCATTTCTAGCGCGAACGCTCGTTCTGCGGAAGAAAGCTTCAAAGCAGCGACTTCGAGCTTTCGTGGTTGCGGCATTGGCTGCAATCTCAGCTCCACAGTGCTTCTGCAACGTGCATTCCACGCCATCGAGATCGCCGTTTTTTGCAGACGTGAGGTATAGAGCTTTTTCTGAAGATGCGGGACCTCTGTCAGGCCAAGTAGTACCACTAAATAAGCTACGCTCCAGTGTAGCGATACTTTCCCAGATTGTGGCTTAAAATCATGCTTGCCATTTATCTGGAGCTTTATCTGAAATCACAGGAAACGCTTTTCCGCCCTCCATAAATGTTTGAACAGTTCACGACAGAGCAAAGTAATATTACATGAGCTTCCTAACACCGAACCTGAGGCTGAGGAAGTCGCACTTTTGAATTAAGACGATCGACAGTTGCGCCTGGTCTGCACAAGCACCAAAATGGTGGCGCCCACAACAATGTCGGGGAACAGGGTGCCAGTACTCTAAAGGCCCGTTCACACGATGCATTTTTCTCGCGCATCTAGTGTCGCGAAATGCAGTTTCGCGAAATGGTTGCGCCGTCTGAACGAGCCCGAAAAGGACGCGCGCATCTAAAAAAAGTTGCGCGCACACCTCGCTTCTGGAGCGAGCTTTTGCTGAAACTTTGCCGAGTCCTTTCAATCACTCTGAGGGCGCCGCCAATGGCCGCTCAGAAACGCTCTCACGTGGCCTTTGAGGGGGGAGCGAGCTTTTTGAGAAGACCACTTCACTGCCGGTGTTGTAGCCGAGCCAAATCCGAAATAACCGAAACCACGAACGATGAATACTGCCGGCGCTTCCGCAAGCACGTCAAGCACCACTGAAGGAAAAGTGAGTAGCATATCGGAAAAAAATCCAGCGATGGACAAAGACAATTAGCGGGAGTTGGCGAGATTAGAATAGTGCTCATAGCGTTGTTGTCGCGACGATACCGCTGGATAAGAGACCATCGTGTAAACTGAAACCAAGTTTGCTTTGTTTACAAGCGAACGTGAAACCATGTGCGCTCTCTGAAACAGTTGGCACAGTAAAATCGGGGCAGACATGGGCGCCGAGAAGTAACCAGATTGGGCACGTAGCGTTTCTATGAATACCATGTGCATTGATAGGAGCTTTGGCAATGAATTGGCTGCGTACGGGCTCGGCGCCGGCACATGCCTGCACGTACAGGTTGCCGCCTTAATCGGCTTTGCGCACATGCGAGATCGCTCCAAGTAGTGCAGTATGTGAGAAAAAAAAAAATTAAAGTGAATTGACTGCATAGAATGCGCAAAGCAGGTCCCCAGATAAATAGCGATCTGATTCGGAGCGCCACATTATGGTCAACACCGAAACTATTTTCGTGAGTCTAAACGTCATCGTTGTTGCACGTGAAGCGGTACGTGTGAACGAGCACATTTCGCGAAACTTGAGTGTCGCGAAACTGTTGCGCGCCTAAAAGATGCATCGTGTGAACAGACCTTAAAGAGCCTCTGACACACCAAAAAAAAATTTTTCATGCTAGGCGTTAAAATGACATATCAGGAAATTACAAAAAAATTGTTTCGCTATAGAGTTGCGTAGTTTTTTTTATAAAAAAATAGAAATATGAGGCCCAATTCAAAGTTCCCGCCGTGCACTGTGACGTAACAGTGTACCGCAAGGTGTCGGGGCGGTCAGAAGGGAGGCAAAGGGAGGCATCGCCGGAAGTCACGTGAGTTGTATCCCTCCTCGTGCTTACTGCGAGCGCGCGTAATATTTTTCTTTTTAATATTTTTGTTATTCTCCGCACCTCCACGAGCGATCCAAGCAGACAAGGTTTCTTTTATTTGTTTTTCATCGCTTAATGTTACTGTAAAGGTAGAAGAAGCGGAGTCAGTGAATTGACGTGATCAACTACAATGCCTAGAAGGTTCTATGTGAGGGAGTGTCCCGGTATTTCAGCAACTGAAGAAGAGATCACACTGCATGCATTTCTGAGAGACATACATCGGCCGCATGTGCACCTAGTAAACAAGTTCTACTCATGTTCTACACAAAATACGTACTTTGTGCTCGACGTTTACTTGTACTTGGTACACTCAACAGTTCGTTTTCTTTAGACGGCAGGCATCTTCAGCCTGGAGAGTATCCGATGATTGAACGACCTCGGTGTCTGAACCTTCAGCAATGCGAACGGGCGTGTCGTATGCTAACAATCCTAATTTCTGCGAGCGTTCTAAAATGTTTTTTTTTTTAAATCTTCATAGCTTGTTTTGCGCCCAGTATAGCCCTGTATCATCGGACTGACGGCATGCACTCGTACACTGGCTTGTACTCGCAACGCTTTCATCATTGACCTCCATCACGTCGATCCACTGACTCTTCGTCCTCAAATTTTACAGCACGCAAACTAACCAATGGTGCAGGGATAAAGAGCTAGTGGAACTGAAACTTCATTTTCTACGATCGCTCGTACGAAGAGCAAAATAAAAAAAAAAAAAAAAAGTCTTAGGCACGGTCGCTGAGAGCACGAGGAGTGAAACTCACATGACTTCTGGTGAACCCACTTTTAGTGACATAAGTCGATGCCTCCCTTCTGACCGCCCCGACACCTTGCGGTACACTGTTACGTCACAGTGCACGGCGGGAACTTTGAATTGGGCCTCGTATTTCTATTTTTTATAAAAAAACTACGCAACTCTATAGTGAAACAATTTTTTGTAATGTCCTGATATGTCATTTCAACGCCTAGCATGAAAAAAAAAAAATTTTTTTTTGGCGTGTCAGAGGCCTTTTAAGAGGAGCTAATTTAGTGGATCTACCCTTGACCTTCCGAGAACTATTGACGTCACGAGCGCGATACGCATTGCGGTTCTCGCAGCCGACTTTGAAGCGAGCGGTAGAGAGCTCGCGCTTACGTTATTTCGTTTCCGTATCCCTTTAAATGGCCCTTAAAATTATGTTTTGACTTCAGTCTCCTTAGCTTTTCTCCTCAACTAAAAAACAAATGAAGAAAGGTGGTCATAGTATTTCACCAAACGCGATGAGTCTAAGCTTCTCCCTGGGCTTTTTAAGCGCACCATAAATCCTCCCGTTCGCGAGTGAGTGATAAGTGCCGTCGCGGCACTTATTGGTCGTAAACGCAAATGCAAATATTTGTAGTCAGATTGGTTGTTGACGAGTGCACATACGTCTGAGTCACGCAGTTTTCGTGTCGAATACGTACGATAACGATACCCGATAGTCCGTTCACACCTCTGCGCACGCATCGTATCGTTATCGGACGTTTGGGAACGATGTACTAAATCGTTCTACTTTGAGACTGAGGACGTGGCTGGTACTGAGCGTGCTATGGACGCTCAGCAGCCATTTATATTATGCCACTGGACGATAAGCATTAGACGATGAGAATGCCAAAGACCAAATGAGGAAGAATGAAGTACGACGACGTTATAAGGCACGCCCCGCGTTCCTTGAATCGACAAGGATTCTAATTTATTCAGGTGAACGCCGATTAAAACACGTCACCCATTACATTGAGCGAAAAGTAACGCAATAGTTCCTCGATTCACTGGGCGCCATATTTGTGGGTGATGTCTAGAGCGCATGCTCTGAACGAGCCCACAATAATAGGTTGCTCAGATCGGCAATCTTGAGGGTGCGGAATGCGCGTTACAAAAGAACTGTGGAAGCTCGCCATCAGCACGCGCTCAGCAGTCGTGCACATAGCTATTAGCCCCGTGCGCGACCGAAAGCGTCGCTGTGGTCGGCCTTCCACGATTGGCCGAACGCTGACTATGACGTCGGAAAGGGGATTTTCATCGACGGAAATAAGAGGAATAAAAGAACTTTAATTTTGACGGTGTTGTCAGTGTTCCTTTGAGAGCGCAATGATTTCAAGCTTCCACCATGCTAATAACAAACACCATAGAACTTGTTGTTTGCAAGGTAATGACGTCACAAAGGGGAACCACAGGAGGGCGCCACCAAAACTTCTCGCCGCTAATGGCCGCCGGTGAATACTTCCTATACTTTGTTCACCCCTCTCAATCCCCACCCCTGCCCGTTTCGATCTGGATGAGCATCGTTTCGGCGTACAGTCGAGTATCACTACTGCGTGGTGCACCTTAAAGACCCCAGGCTAGCGGTTGTACTGCACTGGATAAATTTCTCATCCACAGCTGGGTGGCTCGTCACCCGTTGAGGCTGACCAATTTTTTTTTTCCGTTCAGCCTTATGCTGAGACTGTAGCCAAAGCTAGAAGCGCGGGTTAGCCCGCACACCTGGCTTTGAAACCCGTATTTCTAGTGCGAGCGCTTGTTCTGCGGAAGAACACTTCAAAGAAGAGACCTCGTGCTCTCCTGCTTGTGGCATTGACCGCGGCCGCGCAACTTGCTGACACGAGCGCGCACGAGCGCGAGTCGCGCTCGTGTGCGACTCGCGGCCTCGCTAGTCAGGCTAAATGGCGGACAAAAAGCTGTCCTTTTTGTCGTTCAGCATGGGGACCACCATAAATATCTTGCACCACAGCATAAAATCGGTGTATATGAAAATGAAAGCAAAAGCAATTTTTCGACGCTAAAATCCTTCTAGTCGGAGCGTAGGAATGACACGGAGTAAGCATAAAATAAATTACTGGAAAAGAATTTTGCTTTTATGCTGCCTACGAGAACCGAGCAGCGATAGCTTACTGCGGAGGCAAAACGACCTCCTCTCCTGGGCTTCTCGGCGTTGCCGGCTACGCGGCGTCGATTTCACTAGAGTCGCCAATGGAGGCCATATTTGAGGGCGTTGTTTTGATTGCATGCCCAGGATGAGCTCAGATTAGTAGGCAGATAAGACCGGCAATCTTAAGGGAGAGGAATGCACGTGGCGAAAAAACTTTGGAAGCTCGCCATCAGCACGCGCTCAGCAGTCGCGCACACAGCGATGGTCGCCAGCGAATACTTTTGATAGCGAAGTCTTGCAGCGCTTCACACACAAGTCTAGATTTTCAGTATTCTGCTTCTTGTGTCAGTGCAGGTTTTCTGTACGTGAGCGAAGGGAGCAGCTCTTGTTCTCGAGTTGACGAGAACAGAAACAAGGGAATTGAAGCAATGAAGAGAGAGACCACATTGCACGGTAAGTAATAATATTGTCGATTACGTAAGTATATATATATATATATATATATATATATATATATATATATATATAGGTGAAGCAGAGTCGTTTGAGAACAATGGACCGGGAAAATGTAATAAGTCGGAGATCTGTACTTGCGGAGTTGCTTTGCTAGAAGTTTATTGTATGTATTACGACAGTTTCGCCGAGAGGCTCGGCTTCGTCAGGAGATAAATGTTAGGTGGTAAAGGTTAGTACTCTAGCACAGTTTGTAATATATGCCGACGACACCAGCCTTTTTGTTTCGGGCGTAGACGCAGAAAGCTTAATTATTAAGGGGAACGATATTCTCGCGCAATTTGGCAGATGGTCTGAGGTAAATTGCCTTAAGATTAATGTAAACAAAACCAAGGCACTCGTATTTCGGTCATTGAATAAGCGCGTCTCCTTCACTAAATCCCTTACCTTAAGTGGTACAGTAATCGATATAGTTAAGCACCACAAAACGCTGGGCGTAATTTTCTCTGAGCATCTGTCGTGGGGTCGCCATATTGATAATTTGGTCAGCAGGTTGTGCAGAGTCATTGGCGTTATTAGAAGATGCCGCTCAATATTGCCTGTTAACATTAAACTCATGATTTATCATGCCCTTTTCCGGTCTCATATAAATTATTGTCACCTCGTGTGGGGCACAACAACAACTTCGAATTTAAACAGAATACTGTTACTTCAAAAAAGATACTACGCATCATCGCGGATGTACACTACCTATATCACACTAAACCGCTGTTCGAAAAATTCAAAATTATTGTCATTACAAGTATGCACGTGTATCGTCTTTTGTATGCTTTCCTTTTCGGAACAAATGAATTCATTGAATTTCTTTGGCGCACCTCGGACTTGAACAAAAAGGAAATCTAGATCAGAATGCGCTGCTCTGAGATATGGTATGTTCCTCATTTCCGCACGAATCATGCTTTACAATCCCTTCGCCATATGTTACCTTCTCTACTGAACAAGTACCATCTAGAACACATAGATATATACTCTCTGACTAGAACTGAATTGTATCAGTGTTTTATCAACGCGGATGTCTCTGTATGACATTTTTCTTTTTCTCGCTTTTGCATAATATGCTTGCTGCCGAACGTTCTTGCGCTCTCACTTGTTTACTCTGTTTATTGTTGCTTAAGTACATGCCTAGTTTGTAAGAGAAACTCTATATGCTGTATAACGAGTCTTTTTAATGTATAACACTTTTCAGCCAGATTGCTATGCTTGTTTTGCATTAGGGCCCCAGACCCCGTCAAGTTACCATATGGTAGCTTTTTGTCTGGAAGCCCGCCAGAGTAAATTTCTGGAAAATAAAGATTTCATTTCATTTCATTTCATTTCATGTATGCCATCTCCACACGAAGCCGAGCCTCTCGGCGAAACTGTCGTAATACATACAATAAACTCCTAGCATAGCAACTCCGCAAGTACGGATCTCTGACTTATATATATATATATATATATATATATATATATATATATATATATATATATGCATTTATGCGCATATATGCAAAGGTATGTCGATGAACCTTCGACAGCTGACAATGCAGATACCCACCGCTCGCTTCGACAACATCCACGTGGACATCGTCGGTCCTTTGCCACCATTCGACGGAGCCATCTACATGCTCACTTGCATAGATAGATTTACCCGCTGGCCAGAAGTTTCCCCTATCGCAGACATCCGCGCGGAAACCATAGCGAAGACAGTCGTCAGTGGTTGGATTTCACGATTTGGCGAACCGTCATCTATTTCCACCGACAGAGGCGCACAATTTGAATCTCGTTTGTTTAACGAGATAATGACTCTTATCGGGTCCTACCGAATTCGAACAACAGCGTACCATCCCGCTGCTAACGGCCTTGGGGAAAGATTTCATCGTACCCTAAAGGCCGCACTAAGAGCACACAATGATCCGAAAAACTGGAGCACACTTCTTCCCATCATGCTTCTAGGCCTTCGCACAACACTCAAGCCGGACTTGGGATGCACTGCCGCAGACCTAGTCTATGGGCAATCACTTCGCCTCCCAGGAGAAATGTTCGTGACGTCTCCTACTTCTACCGTGCCCGATCCTTTCAGCTATGCTACCCAGCTTCGAGAAGTTATGCGAAACCTGCATGCCACACCAACAAGGCATCATGACCGTCATCCGACGTACGTATGCGACGAGTTAACCTCGGCCACACATGTTTTCTTGCGTCGAGACGCAGTCAGGAAGCCTCTGCAACAACCTTACGATGACCCTTTCAAGGTCCTCGAAAGGCGCGACAAGTACTTCGTTCTGGATTTGAACGGGCGGCATGACACCATCTGCGTCGACCGCCTGAAGCCTGCTCACATTGAACCGTCGTCCGCATCCAGCCTACACCCTCTACATTAGCCGCCTTCATGCCAGCCATCGGCACCATCCTTACGAGCCACCGAGCGTCAGCATCATTGCTCCGTCTCTTGGGGCACAACACCGCCCCAGCGACTCCTCTAGGGGGGGACAGGGGGGGGAGCCCTTGTAGCGCCAAAGCGCGAGACTTACAGCGGTGGCGCCAAAGCGCGAGACTAAGAGCGGTGGCTCACGCAACGTCAGCAGCTAATGACGTTTCAAGCGCGCGGCACGAGCAGCACCGACGGGACCGAGCTCCGGATTCGAGCAGAGCAGCACGAGCCTGGCACCGTTCGACGATGTAGCAGGGCGGTCTCAGCGGAGCTTCTTTTTTTTAACGTTCTTTTTTGTTTTTTGTGGTTATGAAGATCAGTTTGGTGATTTGCATCGACGGACGCCTTTCCTGAACCCTACACACGTTTTTGTGTCACTAAATTTCAGTGAAAGTATGAATCTGTATGCATTTGTTTTTTTGAAAATTCATATTATAAGAGGTTATAAATAAAAAAAAAAATTATATGGCTTAACTTGGTACGAAGTTTAATATTTTTAATTAAAAAACGATGCTTATGGGCCACTGGAAAAGTTTGTTGAAATAAAACAATAGCGTATAATGGGAGCAAAGTGAAATTTACGTCTTTCACTTCCTTTCTTTTGTTTGTTAAACTAAATGTCCCTAACGCCCACAATACCCTTTTTTTCCACACTAAGAAAAAAAAAAAAAAAAGAAGAAAACGAAATTTCAACTTTGGCCAGTGGAAAATTACGGTTTTTGAGAACTTTTAGTAAAGACGAGTTTGCTTTCTGGAATTTAAAGATAGCGTCTAACGCACTAATTGATTTTTGATATTTGTTACAAGTGGATTAGATGAATTTGACCATCGCTGAACACATCACTCTACAGTCTTTTGGTGTCGTTTCGCAATTCATGTTGATAAAAAAAAACTCGTCGCAATGCAATTCTTTGTTGCTTGTCGGGTATAGCAATACATACTTTGAAACTTCAATATTTAACTATAGTCAGAAAATTTATATAATTGAAAAGAAGTGTTACAAAAAATAAACGTTAAACGAAAGAAACAAGACATGTCATAAGGCAAAAACGTAAATAACGACAAGCTTTTGTCGCCATATCTCCGGAAGTATTGGGGTCTCTTAAACTTGTTTCCTCTTTCAGCAGTGTCTTCCTTCCTCAATAAAATAGAGACCATGACACTGTCGTGACCGGGTAAGGGCTGTCGGCGCCGCACGGAAATGCCACCCTCAAGGTTTCTGAATGTCGTCCGGAGACCCTACAGTTTGTTCCCGCGCTCCGTAGGAGAAAAATGTTGTTGGTGCAATAAAGCGTTTACGACTACTTGCTATTCCTCGGGCTTCTTGGGGTTTACTCGCACACACCCAGGCTGCTTGATGAAGAAAAGCCTAACTTTGGCAAAGTTTGGCAAGTATAGTTGCCTAACTTTGGCTTAATAAGATACTGCCCGAAGGGCAAAGTACTTTTCTTTGGCATTAACTAGCCAGAAAAGTGCCAAGTTTGTCTTTTTCTGGTTTACCACATCATTGCAATTGTGACAGACATGAGTCAAAGATGCCACGTGGCGACCAAACAAATGGGCAGTGAAGCCTGATCCTGGCATTTGCTCTAAATTTGAGGCCCAAAGTCGAATTGAAGACCAAGGAAGTGTGGTGGACCACCAAGAAGATATGATGGCTCATCAAAAGGGTCTGATGATTTTTCGAGAGAATATAGTGGAGCATAAAACATGTCTGATGGACCATCACACATTTCCGATGGTCTTTTTGAATGGGAGCGTAGCAGAAGCGAGAAGAACGAGTTTCGGACTTTAAGCCTTTCTGGTTTAATAATTCAGACGATGACACATATAAAAAAAATAACCACGAAGGCACATTTTGAAATAATTAGGGATGTCATTTTTATTGAAATAACGTATAGAGGCGAGCCCAAATGAAGTGAAAGTGTTTCTTTTTGGTTATCTACTCGCAATGTAGAGGAGAAAAGGAAGAGACCATCAATAAAATGGACCTTTGTCGCCTTGATTAGGTTTTTCCTATATTCTATTTTTACAATTACTATCTGAAATTTTTTTTGATCAGAAACACTTTCCAGTATGCTGTGCCGTAAAATTTTCAACATTTATATAAAAGAACGTTCATTTCGTTTTTATTTATTTTTTATTTATAATATTAAGACTCAAGTTTGGTATCTCCACGCACTTCATTTCATTCTTAAGAATGTCAGAACATAACTGGCTAAAACGATATCTAGATAATTCAGCGCTTTCATTTTTGGGGGTTATACAGTGCCCTTTTATTATGATGATATTCATATTTTTGTACTGCTTTTGAAGCCCCGACTTCTTGTTTCTAGGCACTAGATTCAATATTAAGAAAACCCTACGAAAGTCTCGCGGGTTCCCTAGTGCACCATTTTTTGAACACTCTTCCAGTGCTCCCAGCAAAAAAAATGTTTAACTTCCATAGTGTGGTTCTACAAGACATGGAAGCACACACCCCTCAGCAGCATCAGCAAGAACAGCTTTCCATCGCAATTAGCAAGCAACATCAGTACCACTTGTTAGTAAACTTGTTTTTGATTCGTCACCAGTTGGTAATTCTTCAGCGTCAAACACACTTGCTGATACATTATCTTGTGCGTGTTCTGCCTTCAGCGTTCCTTGGAAGTTTGTTTAGTGTAACTTCACCATAACGGCTAACCACCACGCTTTGATATTCCACTTATGTGTACTGGCTATTAGTTATAGGCTCGTCTTCCGCTGCGCTGATTTTCAATTCAAATTTTCAATCCCACGTGTAGAAGGGTGCAACGAAAAAATTGCGGTTGGCGTTCGACGCCTGAAGATAGAAATCCGAAACTCTATTTCTCGTCGAAGTGTTCATGACAGAAAGGAAAGCTGCGCCTAAACTTGGCACCTTCACAGATGTCAGCCAATACTCCCTAGAAGACAAGGCGGGGGCGTCCACCGCTTTCTGGTGTCTCTCGTCCAGCTTTAGTGTGTTTGCAGCTTGAAACGGCCACTAATGATGACGTCATGAAGAGGCCTTGTCTTCTAGGTGGTATAGTGTCAGCGAAGGACTGGTGATGATGCGCTACTCTATGTGGGTGTGGTTGCAGACCACGGTGATCGGGTCGTAGTGGCAGTTGAGGGTCTTGTTCAGGTACGCCTCCATGCAGTCTCCTCCCTGTCTACCGAACCGATCGATCTCGTTGAGGACCAGGTTGTCCGCTTCGTAGCCCTTGCCCTGGATTTCTTCCCGGCACTCGCTGAACGCCTCGGAGAGTTCGTAGGCCTTGGGGTCTTGCTGGCAGAGGAAGACCGCCTCGTAGTTACCCTGGCACGTAAAGTACCTGCGGAAAGCACCGAAATGAGAGTCATCTACTCTGTGATAGGCCCTTATAATTAGATGCGAATGGTATCTTTAAAGGCGTGTCTAAAGAGCGCGGTAGATGCTTTGAGTCATCGGATTCGAAAACCAATAGTGGCAAAGATGACGTTCTGGCATGCCCTCACTTTTTCCGTTTAAAGAATTAATTCTACAACACATACTAAACTCTGTGTCAACTAACCCTCTACCTCACGACTTTTTTATCTCGACCAAAAATATATTTTATGAAGGTTGTTGCCGGATAAGCAGTATGGCAGAAATTTTTAGAAAATTCTTTGGAATGTGATATTTTCTTAAAAATGGGTTCGTATGCATTATGCAACAGTAGTAATTTTATTTCAACTAACCGATATCTTTAATTCAGATATATTTTATGTTGTATGACAAACACTGTTTCTACGTCTGTTGGTCACGTTAACACATTAAATTTGTTTTCTTATTCAAAACAACATACCACCAAAGATATGACGTATAAAAGTTTCCAAAAATATGTTTTGTTTTGGTTGGAGCAAAGAGGGCCACCGCATTTCAACATGCCACGAAGAATTGCACTTTACGGTTGAGCAAATTTCATCGTCGCTGAGTCTCCATTCAGAGGGTGACTGATCTTTTTGTTTAGATGCTACAGTTTTACATATCACAGCTGCTATTTAGCACGTTGTTTCTTCTTAATAAACGTACACTACACGATTCCTAAGAAATCCTCATTTTTTTTCCAGCAGGCGTCCTAGTTCTGCAGTTCCACTCACTGACAACTTGATGTCGATTAACACCATGCCTTTTTGCTTCCTTCATATCGAAGGCAGCCAAAAATTGCCAAATAGTAACTTTAAGACATGAAATATCTTTTCTTGAACCTGATCTCGGTTTTGTCATGCCCCAGAAAACAGTCAAAAACGCCCATGCTTCTGAAGTAGCTGTAGAACTCTTTGACTGATTCTAAGCACGATTACAATTCTGTACGATAAATATAGCAGACTGCACGTTGTGACATCTGGCACATACAGAAGCCCGCACAGTGTAAGCAAAATATGCAATAAAACTGAACGTTTTATGCCTGGGTGAAAAGGTAAAGAAACAGCTACAAAATTATTTGAGTAAGTCACGTTAGCGGAAAAATTTATATGGCTAAGTAGTATGAGAGAAATAGTTTATGTGAGCTGCAAACTCAAACAACAGAACCTTTACCTTCAAAGTCCTATAATGCATGGACTCAATTTTCGATTTTCCTGCTAAATTTAGCGGCAAAACTACTGTTGTGTATAGTTCACCTGACGTCAAGTCACGTGACACCAATTTCACTGCCGAATTTAAAGGGGACACTGAATTGGTGTATAGGTCACTTGACATAAATTTCCCCGCTAAATTTAGAGTGGAAACTGAATTGTTGTATAGGTCACGTGACATCTATTTTCCCGCCTAATCTAGCGGGGAAACTGAATTGGTGTAGAGGTCACGTGACATTAATTTTCCTGCCAAATTTATCAGGCAAACTGAGTCGAGGTATGGGTCATCTGACGTCATTTTTCCCGCCAAATTTACAAGAGAAAAGTGAAGTAGTCTGTAGGTCCCGTGACGTCGGGTCACAATATATGAAAATTTCCGCTAAATTTAGCGGGAAAACTGACTTTCTGCATAGGTCACGTGAAGTCAATTTCACCGATAAAATTTAGCGGGAAATGCACGGACGGACGAATGGGCGGACCGACTGACAAAAGGATGGACGCCCAAAATTTTGGGTTGGGAGGTAACGTTAAAAAGCATTTCACGCTTTAAAACCGAAACGATGCGGCTGTAACTAGTAAACACGGAGGATAGATTATCGTTTTGTTTGGCATCGGAAGCGGAACTATCTGATGTATTGGGATCGGTGTGCATTTCGCGTTAAGAGCCATGTGGTAATAATTATCCATATTTTTGACTGGTATGTTCCATATATATACAATGCAATATATGACCACCATCCGGTTTAGGGTTAAAGTTCAGGTGTAGCGGAAGCTACAAGAGCGAGTATTAGGCTTTCAGCATCCCAGCCAAGCACGTGCGCTTGTAGTGCGCGCGTCGTTTAGGGCAACACCCTTGTGCTTGTAGTTTCGGCTTCGTTCACAGATAAAGTGACACGAACCAAAACCGCAGCGCTGCAGTTTCTACGCCACCAATAAGGGGCCAGCGCAAGGCGCTGACTGGACCCAAGTGCTGGATCAGCAATCTACTGAAACTCCCGTTTGTTGAATGACAACTTAAGTCCATGCCTAACGCTAGCGTATACTGTTCGGCTGCGTCAGCCGGTACGTTAGAAACACAAACATATACTCCATGATCTTTACCTCCATGAGTTTAGTTCTCAACATAATCACCAAGGGCGAGACGGTTTGATTACCTCCAGAATAAAAAAAAAACAAAAAAAAAAAACCAACAAACATCAAAGTGAACTTTGTGCAGTCATAAAAAGCCGAATAATGCGACGCTTTTTGTCGCGGATTCCGCCAATAAGGATTGAAAGAGGAGTTACCAAAGCTTCGTTTTTTTTTGTGTTCGTCAGGCTGCTTACCTGATGTTTTCATGTTATCACAATTGGACTGGTTTTACATTGGATATTTATTTCCAAATGTTATCGGTCTTTTACCGGTATGATACCTATTGGAGCAGTTTCATTGGTCTTGGACGATAAGAAGCAATTGGAAGCGGTACTCAATCAGTAGTTTTGAGTATATATCATTGATAAACATTAATCGTCAACCGCCATCTTCGGGATTCACTTGGTGTTCTTTTAAAGCATTAAAATCACAAGGAAAGAAGTCTCTTCAGAACTAGAGGGCGTCTTCAGAGGTTTATCTTCTTCAGAACTTTCCCCGAAGAAGCTGTATCTGGCCAATTCAGAAATGACAAGGAAACAGACCATGACAGTCATGTTTTGTATATGCCTACGATCTTTGGCGCAAACATATGCGTCTGGTTTAACAGGTTATATGTCTGAAGTTCTGTACGCGAGTTCACGCCTGCCTGCTAACGTAGCACCCATGTCTGCCTGCTAAAATAGCACACAGTCGCCGTACGTCGGCGGCAGTAACGTAGAGTATTCGCAACTCCAACGCTTTATAGGTGGCGGGGCGGTAGTTCCAAGATGGCGGAAGAGACGGGGATAGATTCTTGAGGATTTCGCGTACGCCTGCTCGCTGACGCTGGTCAGTACGCTAAAAATGTTTTATTGGTCTACAAATGCGAAGCGGTTAGGGCAGCATCATATTACAGGTGACGGAGATGTTGATGCTCGCTAGGAAAACAAGCGTGCAGATATTTAGAAGTTGAAGGAACAACAACTTGCTAAGCTTTGTGGTGGGCGAGCGCGATTTAGGCACGGGCCGCGTCACTGTTTGTGGCAGAATATTTCTGAGGATGATGAAGATATTGTGGTTGCGCTATGCCTGGCCATTAGAGCTCTAAACAATGAGCCTCGCACTGGTGACCGTCAAGCTTCGGAATACCAGCGTTCACAGTGTTGATGTCTTCGTGTCACAGTCTCGCAACTCCCTGCCCACCGTCTCGGTTTTAGTGTATTTTAACACGTGATCAAACTGCTCTCTGGTTATGGATAGGAAGTCTGTTACCGCAGGCTACCGTGCGGTGTAGCATTACAACCGGAAGCTCGCGCTGCGCCTTTGAAGCACAATTTTCAGCGTGCGCCAGGAGCGTTGCCGTGCTAACGGTAGCCAAAGGTAGCCTGCGGTAACGCTATGCTAAAACTGCCTATTAACAAAGTCGGCGTGTTTAGTGGTTTTATTTATTGCTCTATCAAAAATAAATATTTCAATATACCGTAAATCTTTTGTACCGTGTTAGCATCGTTGTGGCCCCTCTCGCCAAAACCACCCATTCTAAGCTCTCGTCATGAACGGCTGGCTAACAGAGACCCGCTTAAAATACTTCGAGCATTTGTTTATTTGCTCTGTAACTACGTGAAAGCAAGTACGGGTATTCTGTCTTTTTAAAGTGCTTGGAAAAAATGGTCACGATCCTTTTAACGGCTTTAAAACGCGAACCCATTCCCGATGTGCATCGCACGAGATACCGTTGGGCGAAGAGTTTTCTCCTACGTAGGGCAAATTATAGGCTTTTCGTAGACCGTACTCTAGAGCTCTACATTATTAGCGGGAGCGTTTGCCGTCACGTTGAGCACAGATTGAGCTGGCGCCCATACACAAGACCAGAAATTCGCAGCATAAGCGATATACGAAAAGTCCTCATGAAATTAGACATCCCGGTCCTTCGTGCAACGCTGTTGCAAGACGGTGCACACGAATTCCTATTTTAACAGGCTCACTATTTTGGTTAAAACGGCTTCAAGCATCAAGGCCGACAGTCCCTGCCACCGGTTCCGCGCCGCCGCCGCCGCTGCCGTCCCCGCTCCTCTGGTCCTCCGTTCGTCCGCGAGAGGGCGAGCGGCGGGATGGAGTTACGAATAGTCCGCATGTACGCGATTTGAGGAACGACGAGACAAGCGACGGCGACCCGCTTCGCTGTCGCTCGGTCGGTCGCGCGAAGAGACAAACAGCATGAAAGCGACTGGAGCAAGGGACTAAGGCGATGAGAAACGTTTTCTAGAAATCCAAAACCAAGCGACGCAACGAGCGTTAGTGAGAAATCTCCGTCGCTCGTCTCGTCGCTCGCTAAATCGCTTACGTGCGGTTCAGCCTTAATAGTATATGTTATGCATGCTCCGCGAGACGCCCCATTCTACTCGAGGACCACAGACCGTGGGGGCCCCCTGATCAAAAACTATATATTTTCACCCCGTTTCTCTCTTCATTCGGGTAAATGACCCGGCTGTCGCTTTATGTTCTTACGTAACAATCTTTCCTTGTTTTTCTTTTCATTTTCCCGGAAGCATTACGCGACGCGCTGTCACGACCAAGTCTCTAAGAAACTTTCCGCCTGCGATCTTGCGTACTTCCGCGTCTTGCAGGTCAAACAGGTCAAAGAAAAACAAAGCAACGCACAAAAAAACAACACATACAGCATTAGGAAAGAAACAAAGTGTGCCTGGTTAAACGTTAGTGCTTTCTTTGCACTTGGGTTCATGTTTCGGTGCGGTAGCGAGAATTCTTCCCAGCGCAAGGTAACCGGTTCACGGGGATTGTTAATGCAAATTACGGCACAGATTGCGGGAAAAAAATATATAGCTTCGGCTCTTGCTAGCGATGCTTTTCAGCTTCACCACGTATCGTTGGATACCCTAAAGTGAGTGTTGAAATGTAACTTTCAGGATTGCATGGTATTATTTGAAACATAGGCTTTTTTTGTTGTGTGTCATAGACATTTAATGCTCTGCCGATGGCCAGGAATAGGAGTCAACAAGTTATCTTCTTGGATTTTTTAACCCTGGACAATCGGGATACGGAACGAGAGGACAACATGAGCTTCCTATGTTTTTGGAGATTCGTATTGTCCTGTCTTTTGCTTCCCCATTATCCAAGGTTAAAAAATGTCAGTTCTTAACCAGCTTTCCTGCATCCTTGCATGAACATTATCTACTGGGCTTTCGCGAAAAAAAGTATTTAGGGTAATACTTTCTCCGAAAAAATGAAAAGCGCGTAGCTTAATTGCACAGTCCTCGTCTAACTCAAATGCTAGCGGTCCGGAGCAGATGCCAAAGTTTTAAAACTTGCCGTTAATTGATTCATAAATTATAACTCGTCAGCGACAAAAAAAAAAAGAAAGAAAATGGCGGCGAACGAAGCCTCAAACGCATGGGGATGAATGGCGTCGATTATTTAGAACGAGAATTCGTTTCTCATTAAAAATGTTCGAAGACAAATTATAACCTTTCAAATATATATCTGTAAGCTCTGAACTTATGGCATTTGGTTCTATTCGCTAGCGCTACATTCAGGCTAAAACGGATCGTTGGGAAATGCGTAGAATATTTTTGCGGTAAAAAAAAAAAAAAGCTCCAAATTGTTAAACTGTTTTCGCGCAATCTTTTACGATTTAGATACATGCACGCATATTTTTCTTAAGATCCTTTGGAGTGCCTATTTGTAAGGTTGAATGATTGACTTGTCAAGTTTATGAAATGCCTTATTGAATGTTTTGTTAACAATGATGAATATTATTTTGGACTTCGAACCTATAGAAATTGTGTACACCCACCCACTTTTTGAGAGATTTTGTCGACTCCGAATTATTTCTGGAGACTCGTCGTTAGCGCGATTCCTTTTGAAAATATGAGTGAATTTTTTTTTATGCGCCCATGGCGGGAAAGAGGACACCCGCATAATTCTTTAAGTAAAAATTCTCTAGAAATTTATTTGTGCTATTACCAGAGCCTGATAGTAGAAAAGACCGGGGTACTCGCTAAATTCTACAGTGGTTTTTCTGCTTGGGCAAAGTTATCACATATTAGTGACTGCCCCAATATCAATGGTTGTGTTTGATAATCCTTTCATTCGATGATATATATCGATTACGTTTCGTTAGTGTTGGTAATGAAGGAAATGTCGCGTTTCGCGTAGTTGAAGCAGGATTTACATGTTTCGAACAGACGCGTGCATGTTTTAATGATATACCTTAGTTTTAAAAAAAAAGTAAAACACAAATTAGAAAAACCGAAGTCCACCTCCTTTTTTTCTGCTATTTGAGCGGGTTGGTGGTTTTTAAACAATTTATAAAAAGGCGACACAGTGGGGACTCCACAGACGGAAAAATCTTTCAACTTCAACTACATTTATTTTTTACTTATTTATTTTTCATTGCTTTTTTAGTGCATTTTTATTGTCTCGAAATGAGAGAAAGTGCTGGTGTGTTTCTGCGCTCCGTTCTTTTATTCCTTCAAACTAAGGTGTCGCATGATTTAAGTGTTTTTTTGTTTTACTACAATAAAACCTGACAGATGGTTCCCGTAAAAAACGGAGAGCAACTCACGAATAAGAATAAATCAGTAGACCCCAAATATTCGCTAATGTAAACTATGCGTTTACGATTGATTAGTAGTTATTAACAGTGCCAGCTCATTAATACCCTGACAGTAAGAAGAATAACGCCACAGGCGGAGTTTACTTAACTCACACAAGCCATCGCACGACCATTAGCTCGAAGTACACTCTAAAAAAGCCCGTGCGTATACTTTCCCGCAGAACACTCGGAGAGCCAATCACCGCAACTTACGGAGCCAGCTCAGCAAATGACGATGCCGAAACATATGTTTAGACATAAAAAACGCAGTCTGAGTTGTGACATTAAGCAATGCAAAACGACACGCTTGCATTGCTTAATGTCACAACTCAGACTGCGTTTTTTGGTCTAAACATATGTTTCGGCATCGTCATTCGCTGAGCTGCCTCAGTAAGTTGCGGTGATTGGCTCTCCGAGTGTTGTGCGGGAAAGCAGACGCACAGGCTTTTTTTAGAGTGTATTCCAGAGAGTTAGCAAACTATCCTGCTCTTTCAGGAACCTCTGCAAGTCGGCAGCCCCCAAGGTACATCTTGAATCCCAAGTTCGTAATGACGGGCGCCGTGTGGCAAAAAAGGTGTCTGCGATTTTTCACATTTTGTAAACTGTTTTTTGGGTTTGTATTACAATTATTTATATATACATAATGTACAGATGTGTTCTTTCTGAATTAATATATGATTTGTTTTTGTGTGCGTGTTTAATGGAATGTGTTGGCGTGCTGTGAGTCATGCTGCTCTTTTTGCTGATTTTGGTATTATTTTATTTTTCAACACTCATAAATAATGTGCAGTTCAGTGTGCAGCATTTGTATTGAAATATATGTTTCTATGTTATGGGAGTGTTAAACGTATTTACCAAATTGCTAATTGACTTGGAGCATATGATTTTTTAATATTTGCTTTTCGTGTTTTAATTTTTTTTTGGTTGGTGAAGTTTTTTTTTTTTTTTTTGCTGCAACTGTGGTATAAATATTCTGCAAAAAAAAGAAAAATAATAAAGAGCATTAAACCGATTGCCGGGCTCCATCCCACAAGTCCCGTTGACTTTGACGCGCCACGAAACAATGCAATGTAAAAAAAAAAAATGGAGCATTAAAAACGTTCTTATAAACAAATATTGGTGTTTCATGTGGATCGTAGTGCAGTACGCACTCAGAAACCTCAAGGTGTCAGTGCGAGCCACGTAATCTCCAGGAGTATGGCTTGCAAGCCGATTTTTCGAGCTCTATTTGCGACTCGTTGCGTAACCTGAAACATTCCTTTACTGAAATATAGATAATTGATTGATACTACTTGCTCGATGAGCCCAAGGCCCACGATAGATTTTTCTCCAAAAATAAGAAAAGGCTTCTCGCTTAGTTCGCACTACATTATGGAAACATGCAGCCAACTCATCCTTGTCCATGCAGTATCTGCCACGAGACACAGAGAAGATAGAGAGAGAGAGAGCATCGAAGTTGCTTTGTACAACCCCCCCTCCTTCCCCCTCCCTCTCCCCGTTCGCCTGCAGCCGGACCTATACAGGATGTTCTCAGCAAACGTTTTGGCGCCGCAGAGGGTTTTGCGAAAGATCTACCGAGGCGTCTATGCCCAACTTACGAGTCGCAGTTCTCGCAGTAGATGGAGCGGCGGTAGTTAACGAAGAGCTTTCGCGTGGCGCAGTCCACGTTGGGCTCGAGCAGGAAGGAGCGACTGAAGCGACGCTGCAGACAGCCGATGAACTGCTCCCACTGCACCAGGGACGAGCAAAGGGGCACCAGGCAGGCCAGGCAAAGGCCCAGCACCAGCACGGAGGTCCTCATTCTGTTCTGGGTATGGGGAAAAGAAACTCTGCATAAGTCATCGAATAAGATGCATTTCAGAGTAACGACATCTCAGCTATCTCGTTGCTCGAAATTATTCTTGAAAGCTATCTAAAGTTTTATCTGAAATTGCCGGAAACGCTTTTTTGTCCTTCAGAAATGTTAACATAGTGCAACGACAAAGGAAAGCAATATCGCACGAGCGTACTTAAAGTTAAAACAAAATAATTTTCGAGTTGTAACCATCGCCCACTCTGCACTAGACAACAAAATGCCGGCTGCCACAAGACAATCCAAGCATGGAGTTCCAATAATCGAAGCGTAGCATACTTATTGATATTAGGTTCTGCGTTTCAAGCAAGCAGTTCGCCATCCTATAGATTCAAATACCTTGCTACTGGTGCGTTTTTAAATATGCAGTCACACTGCTTATACATCACCAAAGGGCGCGGTGTCCGCTGCGGTCATGATGACATAATTATCTCCGGATATTCAGCATATGTCAATACTTCGAACATGTCTGCATTCACTTTGCATGCATCCAACGTGGCAGAAGCGTCGCTTTTAATTAACCCGGTTTAGATTGGAAGCAGCTGGCATACCGAGCCTCCAGCAGCAATGATGTTATGTTGGACATGATACGAGCCTTAAACCTTGATCAAATTGTCCTTGAGTGGACTCGTCAGGGTGATCTTTTATATCATTTTTTTGTTAGTAAAATATTTTTTGAGGGCGTGCTTCGTGTTGAACCCGGTATTTCAGATCATCGCCTGTCGTGTTTTTGTTGGACTGCTAAAGAGACTAGAAGCACGAGGAATCTTTCGTTTGTAAATATTAAAGATTTTGAAAGAGGTAACGACGAAAACATTATTGTTTACCTGGGGGCTGAATTAAATAGTACTTCTGAGGATATTGTTTTTAGTTTATCGTTGAAGTTTAAGGATACTATAAAGTTTTTCTTATTGAACATATTGTCCTTTCGAGGAAAGTACGAAAAAATCGCCAAAATACTTGGGTCAGTTCGGAAACTATTAGGATTAACCCCAAAATAAAGCGAGGTAAGAGGTAACAGAACACTTCAGCAGGGAAATTTGAGGAACTAAAACAGTAATATGTGGTAAAGGTAAATCTTTAAACACAAAAATATTTTAAGGTAAAGCTTTCATAATTTATTAAACCTGACCCACAAAATGTTGGCGTTACCTTGGACAAATAAAGGAAGTACTGGAAAAACTAAAAATAAAGAAACAACCATAAAAGCTAAAAACTAAACAAGTAGTTGAATATTCTACCCCTTGAATGCTTGCAATCCATAACCGGCCTGCCAAGGCATACCAAGTACGAAGAACTCTAGAGATACTCCGATATTCCGCCCCTTAAAGTTTTCATCGAGGCGCGCAAAGAGGGCCACGAGCTACGCCGGTTGAGCACAGAAGCGGGTAGAAGTCACCTCGCCCTTACCCCATACCCATCACCTCCAGACGCAACCCAACTTCAACGACTACTGGAACCGTGGCGAGACGTCCTCCTGAAGTTCCCCAAGCCTCTCTTAAGGAAAGTCAATACCCAGGACCACCAGGAAGAGAGCAGAGCACAGGCATCTTGTACAGACTAGATGAAACACGCGGTGTTCATAGATGCATCCTCGGACGCTGCCACCCGAAGGAGCAAATTAGCAGTGATCTCACAACTCGGGAACTGCAAGTGTGTACATCAATATCACTACCAACCAAGCTCAAGCCAGCTTGAACTGTCTTCGATTCTTTTTGCAGTACTTAAAGAGCGCGAAGAGACGCGTTAGTGACTACGACTGGTTGGTGAACGTGTTGTCATCTACACATGTAGCAGGGAAGCCATCAACCGACTAAGCAATACCTTTCGGATTGGAACGCTCATCCCTAACATCAATAGCACGAGCCTCATGCTTTATCAGCGCCACGGAGTACAGGTAAGGGTCGGCTGGGTGCCGGGACACGCGGGTGTCATCGGCAACGTAGCCGCGCACGCGTTGGCGAGCGAGAGCGAGGACGACCGCTCCTCGCTCTCGCTCACAGATGCCTCCCAGATTGTGCCCGCACCAGACGATCCCGATCATGCCACCCGCATTAGTGCGGCCAGACAGGACCGAAGACGTACTTTGAAGGAGCAAGTACCAGTCAACAACCACTTGTTGCCGCAGTTTCTACCGCGTGGAGCCCAGATTCTGATCCATGAAACATGCGCGGTAGCCGCGCTCACCGAAGACGTCCTCGCCAAAGGCGAACTTACCGGAGACGCACACATCGAACCCCTGTTGACAGCGAACACAACGAACCACAAGGAGAAGCCGAAGCCACCCCAACCGGCAGTCGAACACATCCTATGGTCATGTCCTGGCTTTCACGGCCTCACGAATCTTTACCTCCAGCCTCACATGACGTCACTGCAGGAAAGGAACACCCCTGCCAACGACAATCGAGCCCATGACATGCTGCTTTCGCTCTGGGAATATGCACGCGAGGCGGGCTTCGACCATCGAATGTGACAACCCTTTTTATTACCGTCCTCCCCCTCCTCGGCCAAACCGCCCTTCTCCTCATAATAACAAATGGCAATTCAATTCAATGGGAATTTCGTAAACGAGGAGAGGAAAATAGCTTTCAATCAGTACTTTAAAAGTGTATTTAATGCAAAAAAATAAACTCGAGGTGCAAAACTAGCTCGTCAGCTTAACGAGGTTTTGTCCGTTTCAGTCGAAGGAGTTCTGACTATGATACGTATGCTGAAAGTTAAGAAGAGGTCTGGTCGGGATGGTCTCCACAATGCTTTCTTAAAGCTCTGCGCCGAGCAATTGGCTTAATTTTTTACAATAATATTTAAGGTTTGTGACTTACCAGCGAAGCCTCTAACGTCTGAAACAAAACTTGAGTAATACCGACTACAAAAAAAGAAATTCCCACGAGCTTCAAGCCATTTTAAAATTAACTGATATAGTGGTTTTAGGTTATGCTCAGCATGTTTCTAATTGAAACCATATGAATATTTTTACTAATTAAAACTTTAATTAGGAAAGTTTAGTTAAATATCCGACTTGTTGCAAAGATTAGCCACCCACATAATGTTCCGCTGGCCGCATAACTCACCTGCACAAACGGTATAGGGCATCTTTTGCGAATGCTTTGTAATACATCTGTTCCAATTAAAATAAAACACCCGGTATTCATATATATACACACACAACACACAGATACACACACACACACACACAATATATATATATATATATATATATATATATTTACTATTGTTGTTGGCTAAAATTATTTCGTTGTCTTGTATTTTCTGATACTATGTATTTACATGCCTTTTCCTGTGTTTATGTTTCGTTCCTCCTGCTAGGGCCAGAGAAATGGCCTGCAGCACTGCGAAATAAACGAATAAATTGTCCCAGTGACTTTGGCGAGCCCCGTTACAATGTATTGTAAAAACAAAATTAAAAAAAGGAAACACTAGTAGTCGCCGCCAGATTGATTGTCGCCGAACCCAAGTGAACTGGTGACGGTTACTCGCGTCCGATCGCCGGGCCAGTTCACTCATTTATACGGTCATCTCTCATGGTGGTTAACTCACCCGCAAGACGGATTTTGATGTCACGTGACCGAACACGTGGGGGACAAAAAACTATACGTGTCTAGCGTTGCCGGCAAGTGGCTGCCTTAATTTCGTCCTCGTTTCGAATATTAAAGTCTGACTCCGCAGGCCAAGAAATCGTGAAGAGACTTCAAAAACAAGCGTGTTTTATGACTGGCACATAAAGTTATTTTAGTGAAGGTCGTGTTTTGCGAAAATGAAAGAGAACGACAGGCAAGGCTTACGTCTGCTGAGTAATATCGGCTGGAACGCCAGGTGCTTTCTGACGACAATAATCCCTGTAGAAGAGAACAAGGGGGACAAGGGGGCAGTATCATGAGGTACTTTCTTCCCCACTGAGCTGGTCACGTGACCTCAAAGACCGCAAAATACAGCAACTCCTTTCAGTTTACCAGAACGAGCTCAGGAGCAAAAAAATGGTACAAGAGGATAATTTTTCACTTGCTTGATCTTGCGCTTGTAAAGAGCTGGCTTCTCTACCGCGCTGCAGAAAGCTTCAATCTGCGTCTCGCAGAGTTCAAGCTGCTAAGTGGCTATTGGCCTGATGAAGACAGAAGAATCAACTAAAACAGACCTGAAACAGTCGGTTCAGCAACTTTTTGAACCGAGCCTCGGACATTCTAGAATCGGTGAGATACGATGGTATCAAGCATGTACCAATCAAAGTCTCGCAAAACAATGCTCCCCGATGTAAGCTGCCAACATGCAACCCACAAAGCAGGATGCAGTGCAGGAAGGGTGGAGCATACCTTTGTATTTAGGAGGATGGACCACCCTACTTTTTTGAACAATTTCACAAGGAACAACCAGGTACTCCTGGCGTACACATATGCACATATCAAGTTGGACTCAGAAAAAAAAAAAAACGTTATTTAGCCCTGCCCTATTTTTCTGTGTTCCTTGGCTCCTTCAAAATAAAACCGCAAAGTAAGATTTCTATTTGCACCGGTAATAGCATCATGGGAAACAATGAGTAAATGTTAGCTCGTTCTGAGAATGCGCTGTAAACAGCGCCCTTCAATGTGGCGTCCAGTGAATACCTCCTGTTGGCGACGTGTGTGACCAAGCGTGTTGCTGTGGTCGGCTTTCCACGGTTTGCCACACGCTCACTATAGGACGTCCTCGACGGAATTAATATCCTCACCAACGGAATTAAGAGCAGTATCAGGCTGTCCTTTCGACGGTGTTAGTTGCGCGAGCGCTACAACTCCAAGCTTCCGCCTTGTTTTTTACGCGCTCAATTGAACTTGACGTTCCTAACTTATGACATGTGGCCAGCATTACAACTCGTGACGTCACGGCGATGCAAATACTGGTTATGACGTCACGAATGGGAGCCATAAAAGGGCACCAACGAAATAATTCGGCGTCCCTCTCGAGCGACGAAAAGCAACAGCCGACACCGACCAACCTAAGGCACGGGAAGCACACAAACAAAAATATATGTACCTGTTAGGCTTCATATTTCTTTGAGCTCGTTAGGTTACCACCACTGCTCGCCATCCTGCTGAAGATACCTTCGCATGCTTCTTACATGTGCATGATGTTTGTCGCTGTCGGTTGTTGCTATTTTTTCGTCCAGCGTGATCTGAGCTAGGTGCATGCACAAATACGCTAGGATTAGAGAATAGCACTCCATTCGTTGACTTGGTTGTGGGTGCCGCCATGTGGGTGCTTTGTGGAGAGCGGGCGCGATAGGTTCTTTCCAACAAGTCTACCTCATCGGCTGTCCTTCACTGCTCGATCACGTACCCTGAGCAAGTATTGAACATGAGGGCTTCGTCAGCGTTCGGTGTGAGCTCGGCTGAGCTCGTAATGGGCACGAGTGCTGCGTCAGTGTTCGATGAAAACTCGGATCAAATCACGCGCTTCGTGCCTAAGACATGACGACCATCAATGTTGCTTGATGGACTTTTCAGAAGGGTCTATTGGCAATAGATACCAAGTTCATAATCCGATTTTCTGAGCTTCAGGGGGCGCTGTCAAAATGTCCACGCGAATTCGGTGTATCGTTCCGCGAACTGTCATAACATTTCTGGAGAACAGAAACACGTTTCCAGGGGCTTTAGGTAAAATTTGAGATAACCGGCAACTCTACTTTTAGGCACCCAGATTGCTGCAGTGTTGCCGCATTGGAGCGTAGCTGATTCGGTGGCTCTAATCCGGGGCACCAGAAAGAGCACGGGGAGAAACGCGGACTGCCGACGAGTTGCGTACCTTGCACGTATCCACTGGGAACGGAGACGACGGCAAAGATGCTTCGGTCGGAGACGTGGGAACCGACTGACACAGCGAGGGAAGGCGAACTGCGAATGTAAGACGGATCGGGCGGGCGGTCTGCTATATGCCGCTTGGCTAATTCGTCGGGGTCAAACCACTCGCTTCGTGCGCACGACCAGCACGCGACGCTCGCCGCCGATTTGAACACTCGGGCGCCTTCTCTCCCCGTCTTCCGGCCACGCTGACGCAATCCGATTTTCCCTTCGCCGAGATCGTGAGACGCCGAAAGAACCGTGTCGGTTTGCGTTGCGACGCTTTTGAGACGTTGCGTGAATCGCGTGTAGGGTGGTCTGTACACCGTTCGCCCTTAAGCTGACAGCGCGGTGGAAGCTACGCGCTCGGCGGTCCTTTTTCACGTGTGAACCCCGCTCTCTGGGACTGGTGTGGGAGGAGCGTGATCATGCGGCGAAAGACGGACGTATGATTGGTTCGACGACCCCGTAGCTTCCACAGCACTGTCAGCTTAGGGGCGAACGGAGTATAGGTCCGTCTCTTCAGTCGACGACTCGTCTTCGCTCTGTGGGTTTTGAGGTGCGAGCGGGTTCGTTTCTTTCTGGCGGATGGGAAAAGAGATTTTATGATCGATAATGGGGCAACCCGTCAGACGTCTTTTTGTATGAATGTCACCGTATTCGAAAGCGTGTGTGGGGCGAGCGTTTTACGATATTTTGTTAGGCATAAAGGAATCGAGGGAGGTTTCGCCACTCCAGCTTGACCTGGAAGGTGACTTGATATTGGGGTATTCTCGGACAAAACGTCAAGAGATAACTTTTTGAACCGGAAATAAGCATTACCTCGTTGACCAATATGCTTATGGAAGAAGAGACATGACTTGGCAGGTGTTAATGTAGATTAGAAATAACAAAGGACCAAGTGCCTTGCGGTACACCGGAGTTTACCGGGACAGGCGTTGAATTATTCGAAATTTACGGTCACAAGTTGAATCTGTTGGTAAATAAATATTATAATAAGATAAAATATTTAGGTCAATACTGATCAGGCTAAGTTTATACGGTAACAGTTTATGGATACTTTATCGAACGCTTTTGAGAAATCAATTAATATGCAATCAGTTCAAGATCCATTGTTTAGTATAGAGTGGATGTTGTAGCTGACGACAAAAATTGGGTGTCGCATAAAATTGATTTTCAATGAGAACTGAAAAAAAAAAAAAGTTCGATTCTAAGGAACGCGACAATCTGTGAAGAAATGATGCGCTACATAATTTTTGCAAGGTACGCTGGTAAGAGATATTGACCTGTATAGTTGAATGAGCTGGAACGGTCAACAGCTTTGTTATTTGGAACAACCTTCCCCACCTTCCTGTCCTTTGGAGGGACACCCTAATTTAAAGATTGCTGAAGCAACGACGCCATGATGATTAATGTGTACATTTTAGTGCTTTTAAGATAGTTTGAGCTTATGTCGTAAATGCCTAATGCTGACGACACCTAGAGTCCCCCAATAATTTTAACATTACCGGATGGGTCAGGAATAGCGCCAACATTAGGTGAGAAATTATTAGAATTAACTAATGGGTAGTTGACGCATGTAAGATCACTAAAATCATTAACAAAGCATTAATTTAAAATAGCCCCGCAGTCATCTTCGTAAACCTCTTCCCCATCAACATTTTTATGTATTATTGGGTTTTTATAATCTTGAGTTATACTTTTCCTGAACTGCCTCGGGTTGGTAATTAGCATAAAATGTTGCTTTGTGTTAAAAAAAGACGTATTTAACATCAGTGACGGTCATTTTATTAATTTCTGCTACTCCATGGTATGCTACCCCATGGTATTACTGCGACTCTAAATAAACGATTTTTTCTTATTTGATTGCCTTTTCTCAGTAGTAATGAACTAAGGTTATTTTAACTTGATTTGATAACACAAGTGGGGATGCACTTGTCAATCAGCGATGTTATTTTACCTTCGAACAAGCACCAGTTTCATTCAAAACTTCGCTCTAAAACTACTACAGGTAGGAGTCCATAAAAGAGCAGAGTTCAGGGCTTATGCAGTCAAAATTGACTCTCGCGTAGTCACGAATGTTCTTGACAGTCTTACCAAAACGTTTCGTTTTAGGTATTTTGGGAAAAATAAATCAAAATCAAAGGTCGCCGATGCCTGGTAAATACTAAATTGAATCGAATATATTAGGATGCGCACTTAAGATGAGGTAAAGAACAGTGGGCGACAAGGTAGTGATTCTTTTGTGACCAAGGGCGAGTTGCGTAAGATTAAAATCCTCACATCAGTTTAGAACATCGTTGCTTTTAGATAAGTTAGGGGAACAAAATTATATTTCTTCCGACTAGATAATATTTTGCTAGTTAAAATTACCCACAAGAAGCAATTGATAATTCGGAAACCTCACTACAATTCTGTTGACAGTGCCATGTAATAAGCGAACAAAATTTAAAGTAGAATTAGGTTAACGTTAACATAGACAAAAGTCATTGCTTTTGTGGCCTAGAGGCCACAGCACAGTTACTATTTCTAGGCAAAATGCTATGTTAAGATGAAATGACTCAATACAATCAGCAACAACACAAAGTGCACCCCACCAGACCGCCGTTCCCTATCACGCCGATAGACGTTGTGCCCCTCATTGCAAGTAAATATTTATTTGTTGGGCAGTCAAGCTTCGGTCAGCTAAACCACGTCAGCAGATGATGAATAACATCGGATGATAATTTGTCGCGTTCTTTAATAAACTTCTCATATTTGTCTAGAAGAAGGAAACATTTCTCGGCATCGAGTTTGATACTGGTGTAATGTAGGATTGCTATGACGAGGCAGTTCGTTGCACTTGTCGCGCGAAAAGGCCTGTCCACCGTGGTACTATTAGTTGCCTCTTGGATTTAGGTCCTCATTAAGTAAAACTGAAGTTAAGTTCGTTTTTTAGCGAAGTGAATACATATTCATGATGGTAAGACCTAAACCTTGGGCGAAGGAAAAAGTTTAAAGAAAAAAGACACGTTTTTTTGACCCTGCCTCGTTTCTAATGATCGTGATGAACTTAATTACACTTCAATCGTTTTAAGTGAATAAACAGTGCTTCGTGCTAAAACTCGGTATAAAAAACTTTCAGCCTTTCCACTCTGGTGAAGAAGGAAGACCAGCGGAGCTGTACAATGGAAAGTAATGGCCGGCCACAAGTCGGCAAGCCAGAGTGAAAAGGCTGCCACCATCTACGAGTGACGGCGGCAACCAGATACGTGGCTTGCCGCCATTGCTCATAGATAGCGGTAGGTGTCCAGAGTTCGGTGTCTTCATTTCTTTGCGGGGGACACGATCCTGGGAAACTAGCCCTTAACAGTTCCGCTGTAAGAATAAAGCTGAAAACCGATCTAATTAGCTTATAACTTTCACCTTAGTCAGATTAATCGCCGAAAATATTCACGCACCTGTTTCGTTTTCTTCGAGAATGATCGGGCTTGAGGGCGAGGTTTGCGGGAAGGATTAAACAGGGCCGACTTGCTAGAATCAGCATATCAAATAAGACTGTGTGAAAACGTGAAAGAAATTACCGCCAAAGCTACACTCTTAAAAACAAAGCTAGTAGAAAGCTAGTAACAGCAGCATTTACTATTTCTTTCTGACCGTTACTACCTCAAATGCGCGATAGGTAGTAAAGAGTTAGCAAATGCAGCCATTACCACCGTTTTCTGACCGTTACTACCTTTTTACTAGCTATTTACTACCGCAAAGGCGCGGAAAAGATGGCGGCGCTTGCTTCATACCCGATCGCCAGCGTTAGCGACGCACTTGCTGTTTCGGATCGAAGGGGGAGGTATCCACACGCAATCGTACCGTCAAATATTGTAAAGGGGGCATGTCTAACCGCTCATTCACACTGGAAGCGGATCCGCGTTCACAAAGCGGTTGCAAACGCGGTTGTATAAAGATCCAGTACAATTGCACATGCACTTGATGTCATCGAGTGCGCGTGCAACTGTACTGGATCTTTATACAACCGCGTTCGCAACCGCTTTGCGAACGCGGATCCGCTTCCAGTGTGAATGAGCGGTAAGGGTTTGAGCTGACTTTATAACAATCGCAGCCTCCGTACCAGCACGTCGTGGAAGCCAGCGCTGCAGCGAGGCAGCAGCCATTGTTGATGCAATGGCCATGCGGCTTACTTACTTTCCTTCTCGTTTGCCTTCGTTTGTGAGCGTTTATATTTTCATTTTGGTTTTAACTGGGATGAAAATAGCCACGTATTGGTATCACATACTAAAAACGTTTCCGAAGGAACGTTTTTTTACATTTTTTTATTTTTGTATTTTTTAAAACATGTTTTTCTTTCACAAGAGACGCTTGGCAACATTGTACGCCAAGCAAGTTGCTTACGACAGCATCTTGGCGTCGCGTAACGTTGTAGTCGACGATGACGTCGTGGCGTCGTCGTAACGTCACGTCGTCATCTCGTGGTGCTTTGACGTTACCTCTGACGTGAAAATAAAAAAAAAATACAATATAGCCCCTAAGTTGCTATATTTATTTATTTTTTTATTTATTTAGAATACCCTCAAGGCCATCGGCATTACAGAGGGGGTGGGGGTTAGTGGCAGTAATACACTTTGCAGCTCAATCTGAGCAGTATAGATTATTTATGGCAGTTCTAAATAAGTGGTCAGGAACAATTGTTGTGATAGATGCGGGAAGGTGGTTGCAATCCACTGAAGTTTTTGGAATGAATGACTCTCGGAGTGCATTAGTGTTACATTTTAGAATGTCTACTTTATACGTATGATCAATGCGTGACAAAATATAGGACGGAATGATTCAGCAGTCGGCTGTGAACTAATGAGTTAGTATGGTATATCTTATGAAAGAGACATAAGCGAGCTATTTTGCGACGTAAATTGAGGTTAGGCAACGATAGGCTACGTTTCATGGAGCTCACGCTTGCGGTGCAATGAAAGTTATTAAGAATTAAAACGAGCAGAGCAATTCTGAACTGATTCCAGGGCGTTAGTTAGTTTGGAATGACCGGGGTCCCAGATAGAAGAAGCATATTGTAATTTAGAGCGTACAAGCGTTTTGTACAGGGCTAGTTTCAAAGATGAAGGGGCAAGTGAAAAGTTTTGTTTTAGATAACCCAGCATTCGATTAGCGTTATTACTAACATACTCAACATGCATTTGCCAGGAAATATCTGAGGTTACATTCACACTTAAGTATTTATAATAGACAGAAAGCAAGGGGACATTTTCGAGAAAATAAGAAGAAGGAACATTACATATGACCTTGACCTTGCCCATATGACCGTGGCCTGTGTCGTTGCTCGATCGCACGCAGCAACGATGGCGCAGCGATCGAAGTGGCTTGGTTTCACCTGATCACTTTCCACATTTTGACGTGCAACTGAAAGCATGAGCGGAGCCTGTAGCTCGTCCCATTCTTACTTTCTAGTACACTCTAACCTGGGTTCAAGCCCCACCCCTGCCCGTTTCGATTTCGAGGAGCATCGTACCGGCATGCGCTCGTGTATAACTACTGCTTGGAGCACGTTAAAGACCCCAGGCTAGCGGTTGCACTGCACTGGCGAAATTTCTCATCTAATGCTGGGAGACAAGTCGCCCGTTGATGCAGACCAAGTTCTAGGCTATATAAACATACTCAACCCAATTCGTTGCCCTACGGGGGCCTATCATAAAAATCTAAGGGATCGTAAAGCCACTTGACGAAGTGTGAATGAGCGAAACACGTGCTTCGAGCGAGTACTGCGCCGCTATTTGCTTCCAAGGTCCGATCATTTCAGTGTTGCGCAGCCATTTGCTTTGAAGGGTTGCACGAGGCACGAGCCACGGTCGATGGCGCATTTCACGCTACTTGCAAATTAGAGCCACTAAATTAGTGGCACTACTGTAAATCAAGCACCTCAAAGGGATTTAGTGGATCCGCGCGTCTGCATGATCGTCCGCCGTGTGGCATTGAAAACGTGTGTGCGAAAACGAAGGGTTCCTAGCGAGCTGCCATAATTCTGCGACACCTCACGGCGTTCATCAAAAACGAAAGCGAATCTTTGACCATGGCCTCCGAAATGTTTGGCGCGAAAAGCTCTTTTCCGGTCATTCTATTCGTCGGGACAGAGTGAGATAGATAACAAAAAAGGGCTCGAGACTGTTTCGGCGGCGCGGTGGCGCTGGTACCAGGTAGGAATAGCAGGAATGGGCTTTAGCAGGAATCAAAGCCCCTCGATGTGTTTGCGTTTGTTTTCCAAGTAGCGTCAAATGTGCCAGTGCACGAAACCCGTGTCTCGAGCGGCCTGGGGAAACAAATGGCGGTGCAGTACTGTGGTGGGCTAGAAGGGGAAGGTGTGACTAGGGTGCCTCAATGTCCTTCTGTTTAGGGTGATGCCACCCTTTGTAGTACCCGATGCCGACAGCACGCGCTCACGGGGAAAATACAAAGAAATCGACGAAAACAAAATGTCGCCATAGCACAGTCAGCGCCAGAAACGCGTGCAGGGACACTCTCTTTCACGCGCTTCTGAGCAAAAAATAAAAATAAACTTGTGGGACAAAATGGCGAGATGCCACCACCCTAAGCAAAGCGCACATGAAGGCACCCTAGGTGTGACGATCGCGCTTCCCTGAGTGACACAGTGATTCAGCATGAGGAGCCGTGGTGGGTTAAAGCGGGGCGGAGAGCCATGGAGAAGAGGATAGCAGCGTCACCTGCACTGCAGAGAATAGAAGGCGAAAGAAGTACATTGAGGGGCTTCACAAGCCGTAGCTTCACTGTAGCCTGTCTTAATTGCAGCGAGCTAAATCTGCCGTGCCATATTTCGTTACGGCTAACAAGGAAATATTTATTGTGCGGCACTTTACGACTGTAATGAACGGTAAAGACATTTTCTTGTTCTTTAGTATTCACAGTGCGATGGATCGCCGTTGTTGCCCTGCTGCGGGCCTATTGATGCTAAAGCTGCGTGCTGAACTTCCTTGCGATTTCCTCCCGCTGGACGTAGCGTTTGATTGCCACACCTCCCCTTCTAGACCACCGTAACAGCACTGAAATGAGCGGCACTTGAAACCGAATGGTGGCGGAGCACCTACTCGTGGCACGTGTCTTGCCCATTTGTACAACAGTAGATGGCGTTACTTGTAAAAAACGTCTTTATTAGGGGGCTTTATGAGGGTCCAGAGTTCCTGTATGGCTAAATACGGTAGCAGAATTGCGCGTTCAATCTCGGCGGGTGGCCGTAGCTCCAGCTGCTCTGCACGGCCCTGGATTCTTTGCTCGTCACATGACTGCTTTCGGCGATTACGCGCGCGCCGCCGTGAATGGAAGAATAGAACGGAAAAGGAGGAAAAAGCAGAGGAACATACGCCGGGGTCCGTGCAACGTTGGTAAAGCGACCGTATCGGTGGCTTTCTTGCACAGCGCTCGATTCTTCGCTCCTCGCGTGATCGATCTCGGCGAATAGCGGCGCGGCGGCACGTGGAAAACAGACGCGCAACTCTGGCTCCCGGGGGGAGCTTATAATTCGCAACTTTCACGACCTATAGGGGGCGTATCGGTGCCTATCAAAATGGCTGTCATCTGGATGATCGTCGTAGAACAGCGGTACGGGGCTTGGTCTGCGACGCGTCAGTAATTCTAGTTTTGCTATATACGAGCAGTATTAGAGCCTTACATTATTGTTTCACGCCAGGAAGGTGTAGGCAAGCGCGTTTATTATGAGGCCAATCATGGCGGTGACGCGCCCCCACGCGGTAGAAAAAGTTCCATTGCTTCTATATCAAAAGCAAAGGTCGTAAGGAGTGCCGTGAAGCTGTATACATGTTTGCAGACATGGATTCCCGACTGGTGCCCCATGGGTGCAAGCACGTGCAGCACGCGCGTGAAGGTGACTTTGGCAGGCTTGCAATTGCACATGCTTCTTTACACGAGCAGGAACATGGCGGCGGCCAGACGCCCTGTTTGCAATCATGTTTCGACACACTTGTTGCGTAAAGGGGCGGCACCGTTCAGACAACGTGGTTCAGACACTTCGATCTTCTTCCCTCGTGCACAACCCCCACTCAACGATATACTCTATTTCACCTTACGGTGTACCGCAGGAAAGGCTACAAGCGCGAGCTCCTTGCTCTAGGGCGCGTCTCGGCGGCACAAGCTCTCGTGCACTAAGGGCTGCTGCCAACGCTATGAGCTCGCGCTTCTAGCCTTCGCTGCGGTACAACATAAGGTGAAACGAAGTATAGTAACGTTGTCCCACTGAACTGCCCACGATGATGAAGAACCACAGCGCTTGTTTCGTTTTTTTCTCTTGTTGGTACCAAAACATTTTCCAAGCATTCGACATTGAGGGGCTTCACAAGCCGTAGCTTCACTGTAGCCTGTCTTAATTGCAGCGAGCTCAATCTGCCGTGCCATATTTCGTTACGGCTAACAAGAAAATATTTATTGTGCGGCACTTTACGACTGTAATGAACGGTAAAGACATTTTCTTGTTCTTTAGTATTCACAGTGCGATGGATCGCCGTTGTGGCCCTGCTGCGGGCCTATTGATGCTAAAGCTGCGTGCTGAACTTCCTTGCGATTTCCTCCCGCTGGACGTAGCGTTTGATTGCCACACCTCCCCTTCTAGACCACCGTAACAGCACTGAAATGAGCGGCACTTGAAACCGAATGGTGGCGGAGCACCTACTCGTGGCACGTGTCTTGCCCATTTGTACAACAGTAGATGGCGTTACTTGTAAAAAACGTCTTTATTAGGGGGCTTTATGAGGGTCCAGAGTTCCTGTATGGCTAAATACGGTAGCAGAATTGCGCGTTCATTCTCGGCGGGTGGCCGTAGCTCCAGCTGCTCTGCACGGCCCTGGATTCTTTGCTCGTCACATGACTGCTTTCGGCGAATACGCGCGCGCCGCCGTGAATGGAAGAATAGAACGGAAAAGGAGGAAAATGCAGAGGAACATACGCCGGGGTCCGTGCAACGTTGGTAAAGCGACCGTATCGGTGGCTTTCTTGCACAGCGCTCGATTCTTCGCTCCTCGCGTGATCGATCTCGGCGAATAGCGGCGCGGCGGCACGTGGAAAACAGACGCGCAACTCTGGCTCCCGGGGGGAGCTTATAATTCGCAACTTTCACGACCTATAGGGGGCGTATCGGTGCCTATCAAAATGGCTGTCATCTGGATGATCGTCGTAGAACAGCGGTACGGGGCTTGGTCTGCGACGCGTCAGTAATTCTAGTTTTGCTATATACGAGCAGTATTAGAGCCTTACATTATTGTTTCACGCCAGGAAGGTGTAGGCAAGCGCGTTTATTATGAGGCCAATCATGGCGGTGACGCGCCCCCACGGGGTAGAAAAAGTTCCATTGCTTCTAAATCAAAAGCAAAGGTCGTAAGGAGTGCCGTGAAGCTGTATACATGTTTGCAGACATGGATTCCCGACTGGTGCCCCATGGGTGCAAGCACGTGCAGCACGCGCGTGAAGGTGACTTTGGCAGGCTTGCAATTGCACATGCTTCTTTACACGAGCAGGAACATGGCGGCGGCCAGACGCCCTGTTTGCAATCGTGTTTCGACACACTTGTTGCGTAGCGGGGCGGCACCGTTCAGACAACGTGGTTCAGACACTTCGATCTTCTTCCCTCGTGCACAACCCCCACTCAACGATATACTCTATTTCACCTTACGGTGTACCGCAGGAAAGGCTACAAGCGCGAGCTCCTTGCTCTAGGGCGCGTCTCGGCGGCACAAGCTCTCGTGCACTAAGGGCTGCTGCCAACGCTATGAGCTCGCGCTTCTAGCCTTCGCTGCGGTACAACATAAGGTGAAACGAAGTATAGTAACGTTGTCCCACTGAACTGCCCACGATGATGAAGAACCACAGCGCTTGTTTCGTTTTTTTCTCTTGTTGGTACCAAAACATTTTCCAAGCATTCCAGTCACGCGCATACTCCCTAGAGGCATAGCCTTTTCTATACTCAGAAAGCCTGGCAGTTCGATGACGGAGCCATAGAGTGCCCGGTCGCAGTTTTGGAGCGCGAGGATCTGGTAGCACAGACTATTTCTCGGGGAGTCTGGTATTCCGCGCAGAAATTTTGCTGCGGCGAAGACCCGAAACATGGTTTTCAAACCCGACAAGAAATGAAGCGGTAGCCCGAGGAACGCGAGAAGCACGAGCTGACATTCCATCGCTCGGAACAAGCGTGTTTCGGCGCCTCGCAGCCGCGGAGCGCCGGTTACATGACTCTTGTAGAGTGCCTTCATACACACGCGCGCTTTAGCTTGAGTGGTGACATCTCAGCCATTTTTACGCCCAATCGTTTTTTTATGCATTTTGAAGTACGCGCAATCCGTTGTGAATCAGCTCGAGCGCGTAGCTTTGGCTAAGGCATAGACGCCATTTTAGCGCCCAGGTCACGCAACGAGTGCGCGAGAGCGTCACGCGCTGAACATTCAGTGCAACAATGGATGTCTTCACCCTGAGACAGACAGACATGTAGGCACCCTAGACTCTTGTCTGCCGCTCCACCTTTTCACTTTCGGCGGCTGCGTCACGCTGCCAGGCTATTCCAGATGTAAGGGAATCTATAGAGTCACTAAATGAGCTAGGCTTAGAGTATAAGCAGTCTATTCCCCGATATTGTTTTGGGCGCCGTCATCTTGGTGCTTAATACAGAGCAGACGCAACTGCCGATCTTCATGATTCGAAATTAGAACTTACCCGGTATTAGATTTGGTGTTAATAAATTCATGTAATAATGCTTTGCTCTGTCGCAAACTGTTTAAACAGTGATAGAGGACAGAAAAGCGTTTTATTTTAATTCTGATAACGCTTAAATAACTGGTAACCATGATTTTAGGCCCCAAGATGAGTAAGTGTCGTTACCCTGAAGCGTAGCTTATTTAGTGGCTCCACGGAATCACATAGCCGTTTTTTTTTGTTGTTGTTCTCCACGCAAGCAGCGGTAAAGAACGAGTTTTTTAGCGGACGCGAGAAATGACACCTAAAAACACAAACTTTGTGAAAATAAGTAAATAAAATAAAATATTAATTGGGTAAACTGATCTTAAACAGAAAACCGTATTTATAAACAAGGGCTCCAAATACTCAAGAACACCTGGAGGCCAAACCTTGAAACTGTGAACGTATTGCAGACTCGAAAGATGTTCCACTTGAACCGCTAATTATATGAATAGCGCATAATCATTATAAACGATCTGTATGGAGGATAAAAAGCTTCTTTCGTCTTTTTGGAAGGCTAAACAGAGTTTTTATAATTTAGCACACCGAAGGAAGACAAAGAAGACAACTTTTGGATTTTTCCATCACTGTTCTTTCAGGTCAGGTAAGGCATTTAAAATTAATATTAAGATTGTGTTTTATGTTTAGTCTAACATGTGTGGTAAGACATCTGTAATTTAATGTACGAGCAACGGTTACCAGATTACTTTTGGTTATAACATGTCCGCACATCTCTTATTATAAAAATGATGACCAGTGACTCGCCTTCTTGCGTGACAGACTAGTTTGTGCGGTGAGCTAAGAAATCACTAATTTAATTTCTCACACTAAATTCAGAGGAGAGATATATGTTATTTCAGAATGGTTAATGAAATTATTAAGGGTCTGATTGTCCGGCATACAAAATTTGTTAAAGTCAATAAAGTGCATGTGTCCTGAGCGCCCGAGCAGAACTAGCTTTACAATAACTGATTCCCGTGGTCAAAGAGCGCATGCTCAGACCGAACTCTTGTGTATTATAGGCCAAGATGAATAATCTTTACGAGCTAATGGGCCAGTTACGGAAGCTTTGGAAATCTTTTTTTGAGCGTGTGCTCCTTAGCAGTGAACACCATTTTTGGGCAGTGTACTAAGTGATTTTCATAAGAGCGTGAAACACACGTGGGAAACAATTACGTCACTTCGCACAGCCGGGCAGCGTAATCATCGCAACTGTCACTTAGGCTGTGACGTCGTAGGGTGGCATTCGGCCAAGTTGTAGCATCAGCATCAGCGACGGTCTCAATGTCTACACCATGCGGCGGCGCGACGCGGCGCGATATTTTCTCATATTTTTGTTTTATGCATGAAGTCGCTAGATTCTGGGAAAGTAGCGCCAAGCTCCCGGTATGGTTGCTCCTTTGGTACATGAAATGAGCGGTTACTCCTTGCATCTTCCCATTCTTGGTGAGCTGATTGAAAATCCCGGTGCTAGGTTGCTTTAAAAAGACACTTCTTGTATATTGAGATTCTTTTATTCACACACCGGGTAAAGAAGCGAACATCTACGCACCGGTGCCGCATACGGCGTCGGTGATTGCTTCAACATTGGATTTCCCTCTCCAAATACACAAAAACAATGTAATTGTTAGATATCTGTGGGGACAAGTATAATTGATAAGTTGAGGGAATACACAGAGGCCATGACGCATATATCGGCGATGAATGCTTTCCGAACGATGATGCTTCATAACGATCTTGGCACGACTGGTTTAGAACTACCCTTTTAAAAATTCGAATGTATAAGAGAACCGAAATGACTATTTTAATAGCAACAGAGACCGAGCAGCCAAACGCCTTACGAGGTGTTTTGTCATATGAATTTTAGTATCTCTTCGTGTCCGGCTAGCCGGTAGGGAATGCAATAATTTCCCAAGGATCCAGTTACTTTAGTTGTCATAGCTGAGCTTGTGCTGCCTTGTTCTAGACTTCCATTGATCCTCGCCCCCCCCCCCCCCCCCCCCTCCCACCAAAATCATATAGTGAAGTACCAGCTCTGTGCTGTTCACGAAGTCACAAAGGCAAGCGTCTGAAACGTTTATGAAACGTTAATTTTACACCATTAATATTGCCAATTATAGAACTTATTAAGGGTGAGCAGGATCGTGAGCTCGAGCTGCACACCAAAGGGCCCGGATGTGGAGTCCTGTAAGCACCCATCTCAGAACTTTGTCAATTGTCTGATTCGCGGCTCAGCTGCTTTACTCTCTCTTGCCGGAACGAGACGGTTCCGATGGTTGCATTCATAGCGGCCGAAACGACTGCAACGATTGCTACTGGGGCAAGTGTTGGTCGTACAGAGCAAGGCACGCAATGCGAGAGGTAGCATGGTGAAGCGATTATGAGGCACAATATTTCTGGTGTCCTGACTGCTGCTGGCGTTTTCGTTGCTGTACACGCAACATACGAAACAAAATCGGGTGGTGCAGTGAATATTATCCAGTAGAACGAGAATGAAAAATCGATGCCCGCACATAGTAGGCTCAAGCATGGTTCAGACAGTTGCGTTTGACTGCGTTTGACTGCGTTGCGGCAGCGAGAACCCAGGACATCCCTGCTGCTTATATCGCGTGCCAAGATGATTCCTTGAATTGGCTTCCACGCTTCATACGAAGCACAGATGTGCCGGTGACTCGCTTTCGGTTCTCGCCACAACGCAGTCAAACGCACTCAACCGCAAGTGTGTGAGCCGGCCTTCAAACTTTCATGGAATGTGCGTTTGAGGGGTGCATTTTAGCTGATAAAATTTTAATGTATAGCCATAGCCTCCTATAGACCTTTCCAAAAACGAGCTTGTGGCCGGTGCCATTTTGAGCGTTCGTGCGTATGGCGCGTGCTTTGCTCGCTTTCCGAAGCGACGAACACGCACGTGCTGGGCTGTGAAGATCGCACACTGGACTGTGATTTTGTAAACATTGGAAAGGTCTATATACTGACAAAGCCTGGCAGATCGCCACGAGAAGCGGCCGCCGAAATGGAAAAGGTGGAGTGGCAGACAACGGCTGAGAGCATAGCGTTATTACAATAAACGCTAGAGGCTCAGCTGGCGCTAGTGTCTACGGGACTTCCGGTTGCAAATTGAAGCAGACAGCAATCAATCTACTTTTGCAGTCTTCCTGTGTGTTCCTATGGGAAAACGTACGTGACATTTTTCTCTTCGCCAGGGAATAATAGATATCAGCGTAGTTTCTTTACTCGTAACGGGTACTACGTAGCTTTATTCGCATTATAAAAGTGCAATTTATTTAGTTAATGGTTTCTTTTTACTACTGAGCAATGTTTAAGTTAGCGAAAATTAAGGCCCAGGTCTATGTTGTGCAGCATGATATGTCAATACAAGCTATCAATTCAAGCAAAGAATATGAAAGACGCTTACAATTCTCTGCAACGACGAATTGGAGCGCAGCTCTTGAGGAAGAGGAGGAGGGAGGGTAGGAGGGAAGGGTATGCGCCTGCTCCTTCCCCGCTATATTTAGCGAAAATATTGGTAATGTTAGATCCGCTGACATTATACGTCACGTGACGTACCGTGTTTCCCATCATGACGACACATGTGGCGTCACGAGGGTAACGTGTTGACTTTACCCTCGTGACCCTCACGGGGATAACCCTCACAAGGGTTACCTTCGCGGGGGTAACCCTCATAGGGGCTACCCTTGTGAGGGTTACCCCGTAAGGGTAACCGCCGTGAGGATTACCCACGTGATCGTAACCCCCGTGAGGGTTACCCCAGTGAGGGTAACCCTTGTTAGGGTTACTCTCGTGAGGGTAACCCCAGTGAGGGTAACCTTTACGAGCGTAAACCTTACGGGGTTTACCCTCGCGGGAGTAACCCTCACGAAGGCTATCCTACTACCACTCCCGTGAGGGTAACGCGACCCCCGTGAGGGTAACCTTCGCCTTCGTGAGGGTAACCCTCGCGGGGGGTTACCCTCACGAAGATAACCCTCACGACGGTCATCCTCACGAGGGTAACCCCCGTGAGGGTTACTCTCTTGAGGATAACCCTCTTGAGGGTTTCCCTCGTAAGGGCGCCCTCGTGCGGATAAGTCTCGTGAGTGTTCCTCTCATAAGGGTAACCCTCGTGACGTAACGTGTGACGTAACACGTCCCAAAATGCAGCGCTCGGTTACGCCGACAGCCGGCGCCGAAGGCGACGCCGCTCAACCCGCAAACGGGTGCCTAAGAGTTGCGCTCTAAAAGAACAATCAAAAAGTACGTAGGATTTATGCAAGCTATAATACTATTCAGATGTTACTAATGCACAGTGTGTTACTAATACAGTACGTGTTCGTCGTTCCATAACTCCATGCTTCGTTCTTGTTGTCTGTTTTGACTGTTTGATTTGGCATATATTAGCATCCTTTCGGTGTTTTGTCAAGCTGATTCACTCTGCGTGCTTCGTAGCAATGACTATATGCGTAAATACGTGCCTGTAATAGCAGTCTATAACGTCAACACGTATTATGCATGTACATTGAGCTATTTTAGCGCAGTTTTCAACGCCACGAATTAAAAAAAAAAAACGCTTTAACTGACACATATTTTTGTACATCCGATTGTAAAACGTCCCAAAGTTCTTATTGCTGTCACAACACTAAAGAGAATTTGCTCTTCTAATCGAGCGCGAAGAGAAAACACATTTGTGTTTTCCCATACGAATGCATTACCGGAAGTCAAATTTAGACTTGGATGGAACAGCGCGGATGAACAGTCACACTCACAGGCACACAAGAAGGAAACAGACTCGCAGCGCTGACTAAACACTCAGTCCTATATTTCTTTTTCCTTAAACCGTCAACCTCTTCTCCTTCGCCGTTAATGAGAACATTTTAAATTTTTACACAACAGAGACCAAATAGCCAATAAACATTAATAAATAACTAATAATTAAGTAAATAAAAGACAACAAAAGAAATAATATTAATAATTAAAATTAAATTAAAAATAAATAAAAAAATAAAATAAAAAATGTAATAAAAATAAAAATAATTAAAATTAAACGAAATCATCCTCATCCATATTGGTGCTTTGATGTTATCTCGAGATAACATCCGCGCTGTTCCATCCGCGCTGTTCCATCCAAGCATGAGTTACCAACTAGCCCAAGCATCCACATTTTCAAATTTAGACTGTTTGCTGTCTGCTCCAAAATGAAACAGCACACTAGCGCCACCTGAACCTCTAGCGTTTATTGTAATAACTCTATGGCTGAGAGGAAAGCCACGTGACTGGGGCCCCACCGCGGCGAGACGCCGAAACACACTTCTTCCGAGCGAAAGGGTGTGTTTCGAGTCCTTGCCGCTGCAAAAGCTCTGCGCTGACGTCCGGGTTCTCCGACAAATGGCTCTTTGGTGCTCTGAGCTACCAGATCCTCGCGCTTCAAATCTGGAATCGGGCACTCTATGGCTCCGTCGTTGAACTGCCAGGCTTTGTGAGTATAGAGGAGGCTATGGTATAGCTCTCTTTAAGAAAAAAGAGGATCAACCAACTTTCCAGTGTCAATTGTGTACGCGGTCGCAGACAACTGAGTTAGCTACGCGTGGAACGCGGGGCGCCATCTCCTGAGAGACACAGGGAGCAGACGACTAAGTGCGTCATCTCGCTGCGTTTATTGGAAGATGGCTCGAGGTACACGGATCGCTAACTCAGTCGTCTTCAATTGCATTCCCCGTTTACCCGGGAAGTTTGTAGGCATTATTTTTAACCCAGTCTAAACATCCACCAGAGCGGGTCTGGTGTTTTTAGACGTTTTCACCTATATTCCGTCTCACTAAAAGCGTGCAGCACAGCCAAAGCGATAGGTGTGAAAGCGTACCCCAACCTACTCAAGATGAGAGAAAGGAGGAACAGGAGAGAAAGGCTGGGAATCTCAACGTACCTTTCCTGTTCCTCCTTTTCTTCTTTTGAAAAGATTGGGACACGCTCTCTCTCCGCGGCTCTGGCTGTGCGGCATGGCTTTAGTGAGACGGTGTATAAGCAGACATTCAGACGCGGGTTCTGGCGTGCTGTTGTGTACTGGCGTGACCGGGTCTGGTGTGTTTGGTGTGTACGCCTGAGCGGAAATTGAGACGCTGGTCGGGTGTGCCGGTGGGTCCTGGCGTGAACGAGTAAGGTGTTTTAGATGCGGAGCATCTCTTGCTCGGGTCTATGTCCCGCGGCGTCGGCGTTGTAGTCTGCACTCACACTACGCATGCGCAACTCTCCTCCTTCCCTCTCTGCAACAGCTGCGCGTTACTCTCTCCGCTCTCTCTCTCTACCAGCTGCGCGTGCACTTCGCGTGCGTTCGATTCTAACCTCACCGCGCGCGCATGCGCAACTCTCCTCCTCTAGTCTCCTCTCCTTCAACTGTGAGTATAAGCAGCGGTAGCTCCTTCTCTCTCTCTGCGCGCGTTCAGTTCAGCGCTGTTGACTTTACTTCACTCCGTTCTTCCGATGAAGTGTGATGGAAGGAGCAGTCCCGTCAGTTAGTGGGTTGGCGCAAGCAAGCGTCAGCAACACCCCACAAACTCACAGCAACGCTACGTCCACTGAGGACAAAGCTGCGCAGCGAAGGGCACGCGACGCTGAGCACAAACGCTTAAACCGAGCGGCAGACCCTGAACTACGGCAACGAGAAGCGGCGTCCATTCGTTGTGTGGTAACCAACGCAAGTTAACAACGTAATAACACGCAAGTTAACAACGTTACTAACAACGTTACAAACACCGTTAATAACACCGTTAATTACGATCCGCGATGCTCCGCATCACCCCATGGTTCCCCTCGGGAAGATGGTGTAATTTTTTAACATGAACACCAGAGCGGAAATTCAGACGCGGGTCTCATGTTCTGGTTTATCCTGTCCTGACCCACTCTGGCGTGGCCCGGTTAGGTGTGTCTTGGTGTGGTCTTAGTTCAAGTGTGTCGTGGTGTAATCTTGGCCTAATCAAACACGCATATATAATTTCGATATGAAATAATTTCTTGAAATGCAACAGGATGCACAATCTGCAAGGATAACAGTTCAATCTTTGAAAGGCTTAGCTGTTTATTCAGTGTGATCCTGGTGCTCGATTCCTCTTGCGCCGTAGTTGCCATGGTTTCTGAACCAGCGGAAGTCCTATCTTTTTGATTACTTGACTATCTCCAGTTCCGTACGGAGTACGCCACAGCACAATGCCTGCAAAATGTTATGAGTACAATTTACTCTTTAGAAGAAGGCAAACAAAACAGGTTTTATTTTCAGTTGATTCATCTTACCATGTTACTATTCCGGAGCGAACTTAATATCATTACGCCTAACTACTAAAGCCGGAAAAAATAATTGTCTTGTTTAAAGAGATTCTGATATGGCTGCACGAAAAAAGTACAATGTGTTGGTAGCACTGGAATATGCTCGCGAGAGGCGAGTTACAGCAAAAAGGAGTGTTTCCTTAGCTACCTTATGTGGCCATCTAAAAGCCTTTAAAATTTTAAAACTGTAGCCCCCGAACAAAAACATTCGAAGTACAAAAACGCTACAACTTGGGTTTGGTGCTGCCATCGAATAATCTTTCCTCTGGATTAAAAAAAGTATTACGTACACCTCCAATCGTCTTGACGACAAGAAACTAAATATTGAATTGCAAGCAAGAGCTTTTCTAGGCAACAAATAAATATCATGCCAGATGAAAAATGTAAAGCTTTATTCAGCGACTTAAACTGCAACCTTTAAAAAAATAAATTAGCAGCTGCCCACTTATGCACAGAAGGCTGCTACGGAATAGCGTGATGTCTGCAGAAGCCACACACTCGACCTTGGGGATTGAAAGCGGAAGATATTTTATTATTCTGAAATTTGTATAGTTAAACTTACTTCAACTTAAACCACTACTTTGCTATAATTGACTGTTGGTTTGCTGCACTGTCATTGTACAATAGACCATTTGCAATATTCCCAAGCGCCCCGGCCCGCTCTCGAGAAATCATGGGGACGGTGTTTAGTGATCGCTAATTTTGACCACTTCCATGGTTTCACAGTTTTTGAGCGTAATTCGAAGTCACCCTGAACAAGCGCCTGACATGCCCCAAGGACCTGTCATATCACTTTTGAAATTGCTTGTCAATGGCAGCATTTGTGATACTGTGCATGCAATCCACCTTTCAATCTGGCTGAGCTGCAGAAATTTCTTACAATATTATCATTTTCGTGATTGTTGTTTTAGCAGGAATTGCTTAAAAAGCCGAGAATTCAAAACAACAAAAAATGAGAGCCGTTTAGTACTCCCTGTAACGCCGAATTAGAGCGCAGCTCTTGAGGAGGAGGGGAAGTAAATTGTAGAAGAATCTGGAGTTGGGCAAGTTGGTACATCTTAGATTCGAAAAGCTCCAGAAAACAAGGACAACAGAAGGAATAGACGAAACGATGCGCTCACAAAAGAGCCCGATGTAGAGGAAATAAATTGTAGAAGAATCTGGAGTTGGGCAAGTTGGTACATCTTAGATTCGGAAAGCGCCAGAAAACAAGGACAACAGAAGGATTGTTTCGTCTATTCCTTCTGTTGTCCTTGTTTTCTGGCGCTTTTCGAATCTGAGGAGGGGAAGGCACGACGGGGGGGGGGGGGGGGGGGTCACGTGGCATGGGGGCACGTGACCTCGAGGGGAGGTGGGGGGGGAGAGGGCGGGGAAAATTTTCCGCTAAATTTAGCGGGGAAAATTTTTCCGCTAAATTTAGCGGGGAAAATTTTCCGCTAGATTTAGCGGAGAAAATTTCCCGCTAAATAAAGCGGGGAAAATTTTCCGCTAGACTTAGCGGGGAAAATTTCCCGCTAAATTTAGCGGGGAAAATTTTCCGCTAGATTTAGCGGGGAAAAATTTCCGCTAAATATAGCGGGGAGAAGTTTCCACTAGATTTAGCGGGGAAAAGTTTCCCCTAGTTTTAGCGGGAAAATTTTTTCGCTAAATTTAGCGGGAAAAATTTTCCGCTAGATTTATTGGGGAAAATTTTCCGCTAGGTTTAGCGGGAACAATTTTCCGCTAAATTTAGCGGAAAAATTTTTCCGATAAATTTAGCGGGGAAAATTTTCCGCTAGATTCAGCGGGAAAATTTTTCCGCTAAATTTAGCGGGGAAAATTTTCCGCTAAATTTAGCGGGGAAATTTACCCATCATGCACCACGCGGTTACGCCGACGGCGACGGCGACGGCGACGCCGACGCCGCTCAAGCCGGAAACGGGTGCCTAAGAGCTGCGCTCTAAAACCAGGATATGGCTCGGAGACCGCGCGGTCTGTTTATAGCATTTTTAGCGTTTCTAACTTAGTATCAGCGTCCTTGAAGCTGTACGAGAATGATAATAATCTAATAGATTTCTGCAGCCCATCCAGGTTGAAGGGTGGACAGCATGCACAGTATCAAGAATGCTGACATTGAGAAGAAAGTTTAAAAGCGATATGACAGGTCATTGGAGTATATCAAGCGCTTGTTCAGTGTGACTCCGAGTTACACTCAAAAGTTGTGTAACCAAGGATAGGGTCGAAACTACTGATCGCTAAGGAGCTGAAGGAACACTGTTCCCATGATTCATTTAGCGCGAGCCGGGGCGCTGGGGGGGATATGGCAAATGGTCTATTAATAACAATACGGGTCTGTGGCAGTGCACTTTCCTCAGCACTGTGGCTGCGCTAAATAACATTATGGATTAAAAAAAAGATGATTAAACAAATAAAGAAATACCTGCATGTGACAAGCTTTAGAACCAAATGGCTTTCAGTAGAAGTTGTTAATATGTATTGTCATAACAGTGCCCTCAAATAAAATGTAAATGGACATTCGTTTTTTTTTCTAAACAAAAGAGACAACAGTCACTTCTTTATGAGAATTTTGTTCGCCTAGACTTGTTCTGAGTTCGACATTGCCTCGAAGATTTACTCGAGAAGACATTCCTCATGGTGAATTTATTTATTTATTTATTTTATTTATTTACCCTAAAAATCCTTTCGGGCATTACATAAGGGGGGCAATCATAGACAAAGGTAGTGCACTTAGTGACAAAAAGATGACGTTGGCGCAACATATAATAACAGAAAAAAACAAAAAAATGCTTACAGAAAACTAGGTAAGCAAAAACTACATACATTGTTATACATCGGTTAGGACGTTGGTAAACATCTGGGCTGAGGTGATCGACACAATATCGCTGGGTAGGCTGTTCCAATCGGAGACAGCGAGGAGGGGAGGGGAGTTTTTGAATAGGTTGGTGCGAGCAAAAAAGGGGCGTACTTTGAAGGGGTGATCTACGCGGGATGAGACATGACGAGGACGCTGAATGTATGAATTTTTAAAGCAGATGAAGCATGGTATAGCTTGTGGAAGAAGGACATGCAGGAAATATATCTACGACAATAAAGTGGCGAAAGGTTGAGGGTATGTTTTATGTTAGTCAAACTTGAATATCGGGAGTAATCCTTAGCTATGAACCTGGCAGCTTTATTTTGAAGTGCCTCAATATTATTGTTTAGATACATCTGATGAGGGTGCCAAATAATGGACAAGTACTCCAACTGCGATCTTACGAGAGAGGTATACGCAAGAAGTTTAGTAGTTGCTTTATTACTTCCATCGGAAACCGGAGACACGGCAAAATAAATTTAAAAAAAACGGACAAAATAACTGGAACAATGAACGTTTAAGAAATCCTAGAGTTTTAGACGCTTTGCTGATGATATGATCAGTATGAAGGTTCGATGATAGGTTAGCTGAGAGGTGGACGCGAGATATTTGATTGATGTGACATCTTCAATCTGGTTCTCTCCAATTGCGTAAGCATGGCGATCAACATTTAATTTGGTGGTGAAAGTTAGAGACTTGTTTTTGTAATGTTGATTTGCATCAACCAAGTGATGCACCGATTGGCTGATTATTTAAAGGTCGCGCTGGAGTACGCACACATCTAGAGAGGTTGATATGGGGCGATAAATGACGCAATCATCCGCGAAAAGGCGTATGGTGGACTGAATGTTAGCTGGAAAATCATTTAAATAGAGAAGGAACAATACCGGACCAAGAACCGAACCTTGTGGGACGTTAGACTTAACCGGTGTGGGAGAGGAGACATTTTCATGTCTCCTCTCTCACACACCTTTTTAGCAGTGAAGACACTGCTAAAAAGGTGTTAAACCCAGCGGCCAATTGGAGTGGGCCCAAAAAAGACCCGTCATCACAAGAAACACTTGGCAATACTGGTGATGATCTAGGATTAATTACTTTCCAATTTTTTTTTGCATCAGTTCTAAGCATGTTCAAGACATTCTGATCATAAAATATTTTTTGGCGTTTTTTTTACATATAATTGAGTAAGCATGATCAACGGTCCAGGCATGTTCCGAGTCTGAGTGAAGGGCACGCCTCTACAGACGTTTCTTTTTTGAATAGATCGTTTAATAGTAGTTGTAAACCAGGGCTTGTGCATGCTTGGAGCGATTTTTAAAGTCGAAGCACATTTGGATTGAACCTCCAATAGTTTTTCCCGAAAAAGGACCCAATTTTCATTCACAGACAGTTCATCAAATTCACTAAGAAATGTACTGAAAAATTCGCGCAGCATAAACTCTCTTGTCTATGCTACGCGTTTCTGAATCAACTCTCTTGTAGTCAAATATTTCCTTTCTAATTGAGGCCCGCTTATTAACAACCAGAAAGAGGTCAAAATATATAGCATGATGATCGCTAATTTGGTCGATTTGGTACACTAGCGTGTTCTGGGTGTTGTGAAGACTAAGTCTAATGCTGCATCTCCACGAGTAAGAGCAGTAATTATTAGAGCGCAGCTCTTAGGCGCCCGTTTGCGGCTTGAGCGGTGTCGTCGCCGGCGTCGGCGTAACCGCGCGGTGCATTATGGGACGCGTGACGCCACTGGTGACGTCACTGATGACGTCATCAGTGACGATGACGATGCAGATGACGTCATCAGTGACGTCATCAGTAACGATGCCAATGCCGATGATGTCATCAGTGACGATGACGTCACCAGTGATGATGATGCCATCAAAGACAATGTCGATTACGTCATCACGATGACGTCACACGTGACGCCACTCGTGACGTCAGTGATGACGTCATCACGATGATGATGACGATGACGTCATCGTGATGACCTCATCGTCATCGTCACGTGACCTCAGAGGGGTCACCCCCGTGAGGTCACGTGACCCTTGTGAAGCGACGGCCATGCCGCTCGTAGGGAGGAGTAGCAGACAGGATGAGGATGTGAGGAGGAGGGAGGAGGGATATACCTTCCCCTCAGTACCCTTCCCTCCTCCTCCTCAAGAGCTGCGCTCTAATTCGGCGTTACACGGAGTTGTAAACGGCTTTCATTTTTTGCTTCATATTAAAGTAATTGGCCATATCAAGTAACTTACGGCACTCACTTTTGTTTGCACATTCATCATGTATGTACAACACAGGCACCCCAGTCAATGCCAGGATAGTTGAAATCTCCAGCCAATATGAGAGGACAGTTAGGGAATCTACATTGGATCTCATTGATAACTTCTGTGAGGCCCTCAACAAAGCCGGCCGTAGAGCTCGGAGAACGGTAGCATACGCCAACTACGCATGTCTGAAATTCCAGCTTTATGGTGACCCACAAAATTTCAAACATGCTGTTAAAGGAGATAACGGAGGATGAGACGCTGTTTCTAAGAGCTACTATTACTCCGCCTCCATTGGCACCGGGTCGATCCTTGCGTTAAACAGTGAACACATTAGAAAACGACAACTCTGAGTCTGCAATATCCGAAGAAAGCCAGGTTTCGGTTCCTAAGAGGACATCAACGGAGCATGCAACGATGCAAGTAAGCAATACGTCCTGCTTTGGAAGCAAACTTCGAAAGTTGGCTATAAGAAAGGAAAGGAAACCAATCTTTGTAGCGCAGCATGAACTGGATTTATTTTTTGTCATGTGCTGAGATCGCGCCAATTATCTCTGGGAATACAAACAACTTGATCAGTATTTGCATCGCAGGCGTAAGTAACATCGTTTAGTATGAGCTTGTCGTATGATAGCCAAAATTTGCTCGCCCCTCGATTTATTTTGGCGAAGTCAGGGAGTTTCTTGCGGGCAAGTTCAGTCGAGGTGAAAAGTCGTCTTCAGTCCAGACTTTCGGCGACTCCAAATTGTTTAGCTTGTGAGCATTTTGCTGAACCTCGGACTTGCTTTTAAGGTTTAGAAAATTTAGAACAATCGGACGAGAAGTTCCAACCCTGTGCTGGCCGATGCGGTGTGCGCGCTCAATTTCGCCGGGGTTAACATTTAAGTGGGTTGAAAAGAATTATCTGACCTTGTTTTCCGTGTCGTTCCAGGTTTCACGCTCAAGTTCAGGTAGACCCTTCACTATAACATTGTTTCTTCGTAGACGATTGTTCAGGTCGTTGACAACATCAGCGATACTTTCCAACCCACGTTGCCTGTAGGTGAGGGCACCCATTTCAGTTTGAATAGTAGAAACAATCTGGTCAAGGGACTTGACATCTTCTCTGAGCTTGGTAACCTCGCGAAGAGATTTCTCCAGAATCAACAAGGGCTTTGAGATGTCAGTTATTCCAGCATTGATGACAGCATGTACAGCTGAAGCTTCCTTTTGATACATTTCGTTCGATGTCATGACCTGATTAAGATTCGCAAGAATTTCGTCGATCTTATCATCAGGTCCTGGGTTGGTCTCAACATCTCCCGCACAAAGCAAAAGTTGGGCTCAACACAAGGACAGTAAGAATGTTTTCGCACTAGGACACAGGAATTTAACAAGGAGGAAGTTGCGACGCGGATGTTCGAAGGCGCGACATATCTTACGCGAAAAAAGGAACCAACGCGTATCCTGTACGTAGAGAAATCTACGCCCATAGTAGTACAACAATTGACAGGGATTTGCGGCCACAAAAACTCAGAGTGATGGAAACGACAAACAAAGTTTGTTGACTCACCTACAAGAGAGCAAGAAGCCAACTCGGTGAGGTGAACACTTGGCCGCAAATCCCGCGTCTGTGGTGGGCGACAGTCCTTTTAAACCCCGATGGGGTGTCTCGCTGTAGTGTGGCAGCTTCCTAGGTCATCCGAGCCGACCAATCAAAGCTAGGCAGAAGCGGTGTTTGAGGGATGGTGATAATGGCCACGACACGAGGCGATCGAGGACGATGTGATGCAGCACTACAAGAGAGCAACAAGTATACTCAGTGAGGTGAACACTTGGCACACCTAAATTTTAATAGAGAAGGGGCTCTAAAGTGACTGTACGACGATACTGGGTAGGAGTGTTTATCACTTTCCACAGGCTTATTGGCGATAGTGGGACCTAGGTACGCTGGTTTGCAACGCCACTGGCCGAATAGCGTCTTTGCCGCCACGTAATTTTGAGGATAATAGTGGACGTTTGCTTTCAGTCTCTCCTTCGCAAAATTTGATGACAAAGTTGTGGGGTTCCCATTGTTGGCATTGTCAATAATGCAATGTCCAAAAGTTTGTTATTGAGCGTTATGATAGCTGCAGTTACCATATTTAAATGCAGATTGTACACTGGACACGATGACAACGTGAGCACTCGATTTCAGCTCGTGAAAATCAATGCCTCGACATGCATTCAGGTAGTGGTTCGTGCTCAATCCTTGCAGTGACGGGAATAGCCGAACCTTAACAATGTTTGGAACGTACCCAAGCAGCACGGATTTTGACCAAGCTTTGGTCGATGGCTGGTGATTGTCTTTTGGTCAATGGCCAAAGAGTGGCCATTCATCGGCCTGTGCTTGGCAGATGCGCATTGGCCAATGGTTGACTGGCCAGTGGTCATTGGCCAGTGACCAGAGAAAGACTAGTCGTCGCCCAATGGCTGGCTACTGTCTGGCCACTGGCCAAAGGACCATTTTCAGCCATTTGCCAATGATTGGCCAACTCTGTGCTGCTTCGGCAGCGGGTGCCCTGTGCTTTGCAAACCCCACCCTGTTGCTATGATAAATTTTGGCGGCATATAATCAACTTCATATCACGTGGTCGCTTGTCACGGCTGCAAGAGTGGGGATGAAGGCTTCTCATTTTTATTAATTTTTTTCGGAATGCTTTTTGCCTAGCTCAGGAGAATGCTTATGTCTCTGCCAGAACTCGCGCATAGTTTACACTTTCCAAAGTCACGCTCTCGTGCCAATGCCTTTGTCTGCACTGCATCTGTTTGAGAGGGAGCATAAGATGGGCAGATGTACACATCAGAATACGCTAGTCTGGTGTAGTGTGCACTAACAAACGACTATGCTGCTCTTATGCTCACATCAAGATACACTATGCTGGTGTAGTATGAACACCAAAATACACTAAGTTTGCCAGATGGGCACAGCAGGACGTCTGGTGTGGTGTGCACACCAAAACACACTAAGGTGGTTGGCATGGACATAGGGAAATCTTAGGAAAGTCGGGTGTTAACACAGGAAGCCACAAGAACACACAAGACCTGTCTGGTGTATTTTTTGACTGGGAACAGAAAGGGAGCTATGCCTTAAAATTTCATCAGCTACCACGCAACATCTCAATGCCAATTCCGTGGAAGTTTGTGCTTTCTTAGTGCAGACGCCATGTTTTCCGGTTCAGTTTGCAGTATAAAATCCACTGTAGCCATCACATGTTAATCGGGCTCTAAAAGTAGTCATCGTAGACATGATTACAAGATTGAGTCTCAAAATTTATTTTTATTTGAACGCAGGCGTTAGGGATGACTCTTCGTACCAGGTCGGGGATTATATTGCTGGGCCTAATGAGTTTGGCAGAAATAGTCATGACCACCAACTGCGTTCTGTCCGACGACTTAAAGGCGGATATCTACAACGACAGCTCGTGGACACGAAGGTGGAACACCATCGCGACTGGTGTCGCAGACTTTCTCCTCAGCACTGAAGATGCAGGTGAGAAGAGTTCGTCAACAAAGCTGTAGAGTAAGACGTTTAAGAAGTGGGACATTGCCCTACATGACTCTTATTGCGAGACATACCCTTTTAGCATTGATGGGAGGCTCCACGTAGAGTATAAATGTTAACGACGCTACAAGCGTCCCACAAAAACGATTTGGCTATGCGCGTTTTTAAAGGTTGTTTGGCCTCAGTGCTCGTGGTGTTGACGGAATCATATCTTTACAGGGTCGAATATTTTGTCATTTTAAAGGGTTCCCGATGAATGAAAATTATTCATGAAAATAGTGCATACATACATGAGGTATATGCTAGGAATCTCATGAAACTCTTCTTGATAACACTACATTTCCGCTTTCCGCTTCCCAGAAATTCAAGAGCCTCCCAAAATGGTCACTTGGACCATATGCAACAAATATGTCGGTTTTTAGAAATAAAGTATATATTCCCGAGTTTTAAGCAATGTTAAATGTAACTGTATTACTGCCGTTTAAAAACTGTCCGTTTATTATACGATTAAAACTATTCACCTGAAATTACTTTTTACAATGTTCTGCTTAGACCTTTCGTAAGATTCCAAAAGATGGAATGTCCCAGAAGGTTCGGGTTGCATTAAAACTGCTTCTGAACAAAAGCTGCTCTCCTGGAGTTTTTGATGTACGTCATGTACCTGGGCAAAAGCAAAGTCTTGCGGGCGCAAGGCCCTTTTGGAATAATAGGGGACCGTTGGGATTTATCTAAGGACTTCCAAGTGTAAAGTGACATGCATGCCTCGGTTAATGCCGCCGGGTTTTTTTGCTTCGACACGCTCGAACACCATAACCGTACCCGCAGAGTATCCACGGATGTATAATGCCGCGATCGAGAAAATTGAGGGTTAGCTAACGAGATATACGAGAGTGCTAGAGAAAGAAAAACGAGAAGAGGGGCGAAGTAAAGTGGTAGAAGGCAACGCAGACGAATGTAAAACTATGTTGGGTTGGATTTCTACTAGCAGCATATTGCGTAGGGGACACAAGTCTAGCGCATGAGGGCCAGGAGCCCAAATGTGATTTTCTTTCTTAAATAATGAAAAGTGGACGTATTGTTTTCTTTCTGTTCTTCGAAAATATTTATTTTATTGTGTTGGGCGCCTCATGACCAAATGAGGCTTAGGACTTGCCATGAACAGGCGACACCAATTGCGCGGCTTATGTTCGGTTTCAACCGATGTTTAGGCAAAGGTTTGCTCTCGCATATGATGACATTCGGTTAAGTGCTATTTCACACAATTCCGTCTGATTGAGATCGACTTCGGTGGAATCGCTTGTGACCGCTCATGATGAGATAGGACACAGGCTCCATCATCGGGTTGGCCAGGAACACTTTCAAACTGACTATATGACTTGCTTTCTAACGCACGATTATTTCTCTTCTTTTGAAACTATTTGTAAGAATCTTGGAAGGGACAATTTGTAATATAAAACGTGTAGATCTAAATTCATGAGCACTGCAATACCTTCAGCTTTTAGTTCTACGTAAATCAGAAATGACTCAGGGTAATCTGAAAAATGGCGCCAATGTGCCAGTGTGTTCACTCGTCATAAGCGGACCTATATGGTTGCAACACAGTCGGTTATTCATACCCTATTGAAATAAACCCTTCATCCCTGGTGTTATTTCCGAGTCCCACTAGAACGACAAATAGAAACAGTTGACACCGGCAAACCTCAAACACTAGCATCATCCCCGGGAGGGTATCTTTGACAGGCTTGCAATCATTCGGGCTTACTTCACGAGTACCGAGAGACTGCAAGCCTTGCAAATGTATGATAGCGTGCATGCTGCACGTGTTGGAGGCTTGTCGGTGTCGGTTATTTTTGTGTGTCGCTCTAGTGGGACTCGAGCAGTAGGGACCCCCTCAGTCCTTTAACCGATCACACCCCTCAGCCTTTCAAACTCCCCAGCTCTTCAAACACCTTGAGCCCTTCACACCCTTCAGCTCCTTTATCCTTTTAGACTCTTCAGCATTTCAGACCTCCTCAGGCCTTCAACCTTTCAGGTACCTAAATTACTGTGAACAATGAACCGAGATGTAGTTTAAACCGTCATTGGAAGTTTATTTTAGAGATTGATTTTGACATGCATGTTGTAACTCAGAAAGACTAAAAGAACCAAGGAGTACTAAACCCGGGCGCAAACTGCTGTTGACAAAAGCGATGAAACCAAATAGCAAATATAGAGTTTTTGTCGAAAAAATATTTTTTGATGTATTCACAATACTGCTGGGAAAATTTCCGAGATGTACGGTAGTTCGACCTTTAAAACAAAGGAGTACGAAACGCAAACACACATATAGTCATTAAAGGAAATATGGGGAGGTTCTCGAGAAATATGAGTTAGAGGCGACTTCCAACGTAGTTTTACCTCGTGAACTCGAAAAAAGCAACTATTTGGCCTGAAAATATTCATAGAGGCAAGAAAAATCCAAAAAAACAAGTGACGGACGCCCCGCGCTCTGCCATTGGCTGAAACTGCCGTGACGTCACGGACGAACCTTTTCTGCTCAGCCGGCCAGCCAGCGAATGTGAAAGTGGTGGGTCTCGGTGCTCACACGATGGCAGGAAATATCGAGGTCATCCCGTATGCCTTTGAAACGATAGCAAAGAGTTCTAGAAACTGCAAAGACGCTGGCGAACAAGGGGAGCCGCAAGATTCTCAGTCCCAGCTCAGCGACATCGCGTCCTCTGCCCGTATCGGCCACACAGACTGGTACGTACTCTCATGTTTCCACGTTTTCTGCGTTTCTTTACCTGGAATTCCCACGAACGAAAATTGAGATTACAAGTTTCCGCTTAACACTGGTACCGTGAGGCGGTCAATTTGGTACCATGCTGAGCGGACACAAAGTGGCAGTTCCTCTTGTACGCTCATCCGAAGTCTTCTAGATTAGTTGTAAACAATATGTTGGCGGTGCAAATTTCCGATTGCGGGTAAATTAGGCTATGGCCGCTTCACGACCTACTGATTATCGTCGGCCATAATATTTCATAAGCATTACGCTAATCTAAGCGTTCGTGACAAACGAACCATATGCAAAGAAATCAGCGTCAATTCACGACTGATGTTTTCACGGTCAATACGGCGTGCAAGTTAGTCTACCCTTCGTGCAGCTCGCGAGTTTATTCCTCAAATGCGCTGGTGTACTGTATACCTCGTTTCAATCAATAACGGCACGCGTTTTCGTGCACATCGCCCGTTCCTTTTTAATTTACTTACCTTTCCCGTACACGAGACACATTTTGGTGCGCTTACACGTCGTTGCTACTCTTCGTGCAACTCGCAAGTTTATTCCTCGAATGCGCTGGTGTACTGTACACCTCCTCTCAATCAATAACGGCGTGCGCTTTCGTGCTCATCGCCCGTTTCTTTTTTATTTATTTACCTTTCCCGTACACGAGACATATTTTGGTGCGCTTGCACATCGTTGTCGTGACAGATTTATAGAAATGAACACATGTTTCCAAATCATCTATTCATGTCGAGCTTATTAAAATCCATGTGTTCTTCCAGAGCTGTGCTGTTTGACGTTCACTCGCTTCGTTAGACCACACATCCGATGGCATCCTCTGAAAACATGTACCTTTTCTTTTTTACTCATTGCACGCTATAAAATTTCATTCAGGTTTCTAGCAAGTCATACAAGTTCCCACCTCTTTTGAATGCACATACATTTCGTTTGCAAAGGGTTAGTTGATAGGAAAACAAATAAAAATAACAATTCGCAATTAGTTTCATATCGCTTATTTTCAACAGGCATAATATCTTATTTTCAATAGGTGTTCCTGTGAAGAGTGGAAAACCATGACCACAGAAGAGGAGAGCATGTGCTGCCAGGAGAAGGTAGAAATCGCAAAACAAATTGAAAAATAACAAATGTGTGACGAAGAAGGCAATATTTAAACAACCCTGCCTCAACAGGACTCTGCTGGACATCGCCTTGGCAAAGAGGAGGCACGACGGGTACAGACCCTGTTATCCGAAAGACAGGTGAGTATACCAATGTGCAGAGCATGATGTATTTATTTCAAACAAGCAATCACTGTTTCGTTCTTTTCAACAAAAAGCAATTATTTAGAACAACTTGTACAATGATTGGTGCTCTCTGCATCAACTTAGGGAATTGGTGCAGGGTACAGATCCTGTCAGATCACATTGCAAAAAAAAAGAAAGAAATTGTACCGCAGTGTACAGCAAAAAAGAAATCCACTCAATATTTCATTTTTGTCTTTCTAGAAGATGCGAAACATTGCATACAGGCAGTTTGCGCTCCTAACATGGAATCGTCTCGGCAAGGGGAATAGACGGATCCTTCCAAGCAGTGTCGTCAACAAGATCCGAACGAAGTTCCCGTCAAAGAACCAACCTTATACCAGGTTTCGGCACGTGTACTAAACCCCCACCCCCAATCCAAGGCAGGAACACGTTTTCAATTCATTAAAGTTTATAGAGAAACATATTTCCGATTAGAAAAGGCAGAACATGTGCATAATAAATGTGAAACTTTCCTAATTTACAAATAGGATTGAAGAAAAGTTACAAGAGAAAAAAAAACATTTGAGATAGGGTAGCGATCCGGCACCGTTGCTGCGTTGAGGGCGCGGTAGTCGCCACAGGGGCGCCAGTCGCCATACTTTTTGGGCACCATGTGAAGGGCCGATGACCAGGGACTGGATGAGGGTCGCACAATGCCTAGTTGAAGCATATGCTTGAATTCTTCACAAGCGACGCGCAGCTTGTCTGGTCCAAGGCGACGTGGTCGGCAATGAACTGGGGTCCGGTCGTGAGAATGTGATGCGTTACATCGTGGTTTGGTGTCTCCTCGAAGTTTCTTGGCTTGGTTAGGTCGAGATACTTCTGTAGAATTCGGGTGAACTCGTTCGGCAGCGGCTTCACAAAAGTTGGGCTAAGCGTTGGGGCACACGATAGGACTCTGGACACATACATGTTGGTGCTTGCATCGATCAGTCGCTCGTTCTTTATGTCAACGAGTAGATTGAAGTTTCGCAAAAAATCGGCACCGACGATTGCGTACTCTACGTCACCTACCCAGAACAACCACTGAAACCGACGTCTGAGACCGAGGTCCAGGGTCAGTAATATTTGTCCATAGGTAGCGATGAGGGAAGCGTCGACGGCTTGGCGCGAAGATGTTTTAGTGCGATTTCTGCGATCGAAAGTAGAGGCAGGGATGGTACTTGCTTCTGCACCTGTGTCGACCAGAAAACGTGTGCCGCTGATCTTGTCGCGAACATGGAAAAGGCGGCTAGTAGGATGGTATGGGTCGCTGGCCGCCACTAGAAACCGCCCATCCCGTTTCCCTGGTCGAAGAAACAGGGAGCCCGACAGTGGCGGGCCTCAGAGCCGAACTGTCAGTGGTATCGGCACAGCGACTTTGTAGAAGACGGGGGAGATGGTGAGGGTTGACGGGAGCTGTCGCGGACCAAAGCGTTGGCCTGCATGGTCTCGCGAGCGCCGTCCCGTCGACCGAGCACGTTGAGAGGATTCCCGTCGAAGCTCGGACACCTCTGCCGTCAGTTTCTCCACGGCCTTCCGGAGTTCGGCGATGCCCGAAGTAAGGACGAAAGTTCGCTGTGTTGCGCCGATGGTAAGGCTGTTGACTTCCATGATTTGGTAAGCGAGCTCGGCGAGTTCCAGGAGTGGAAGCCTGTGGGCCACAGTTAGACCGACGCGAACGGGGGTGGGAGGCGCTGTAAGAACAGCTCTCGAAGGATGGCTGTGTCGATGGAGGCCGCCTTGTCACATAGCAAGTGTTGTAGGGGACGCAAAAACTGAGATGACCGACGGTCACCCAGTTCTTCAGCGCTAAGGAGCTGCTGGAGGCGTCGCTGCTCTGAAGCGATGAGGCGACTGACCAGAGCCTCCTTGAGTGTGTCATAATGAGTGTCGCCGAGCGGCGAGAGAAGGATGTCTCGAACCTCGGTGTTGGCTTGGGGGGGGGGGGGGGGAGGGCATCGATGGGGAGCTCGTACTGCCTTATCTGGGAGGTTATTCGGTGCAGGCGGAACTTGTTCTCCATCTGCACGAACCAGAGTGCTGGATCTTCTGCCCAGAACTTAGGAAGAGTCAGGACAGCGGTAGCTGCAATGGTGAGGGGGGCGTCTTGGTCAGCTCCTGTAGCCATGGCGGCAGATGTCCGGGTAATCAGATATGTAGCGAGCTTGGTTTATGTTACTACATTTATATTTACAATATTTACAAATGGTTATTAGTTGCAGTGGCGTACCAACTTGTTTTTGAGTGGGGGGCAAACCAGACCACCCCCCCGCCCCCCCCCCCCTAGGGCCGGGGGCGGTGCACTTGGTATCCATGAGTCAAAGAAAGAATAAAAACACTTAGGGACAAGGACAGACAGCACAGTTCTTTCAACTAGCAACACACATTTACTGATGTCTCCTTCGATACGTACAATCGCCCTCCTAACTTTTGAAACTAATGAGGAAGTTACGGCTAAAAGTAATATATTTGTATACGCCTGGAAAAAGGACAAAATCCCCAAATACAGTAGAAGATAAAGACAAAAAATAAGAAAGAAAAAATGAAACACCATTGACAAAATCAGATAGAGGGCCCTTTGACTAATTCAGCTCTGGCTTCAGGTAGTTAACCTCAACTCTGGACAACCCAAGAGAACGAACAGCGATGTTGTGTTCGTCACCGGCTATCCTGTATGCTTCAATAATCTCTCGGCCGAGCTTGCTCTTGTATCTTCCAATTATGCTGGTGTCCTGGGACCGGGTTTCAAAGTTCTTGCAGAGGCGTTGATGAACAACTATTGGATGAAAAGAGTCGCTTGAAGCACGGGAAACCTCGAGGACGTGCTCTCGTTGGCGGATGTTCAGGCAAAGCCCTGTCTGAGCAATGTATTGGTCACCGCATTAAAAAGGGATGGAGTATACTACCCGCTCTTCACCGAGAACGGCCTGATTGGCATGGTTGATGAAACATCCTTCGGGGCTTCCTTGTTGTTCGCTCTTCTGCAAAGTTGTTTTAGGCGCAACCTGCATGAGAAGACAACTGAAGTGTTGAAGCGCGCTGCAATTCTCTTCAGTCTGTGTGCGGAGTTGTGCACATACGGTATGGAGATAACATGTGAAGCCTTACTGGATCTCCTTTCCAAGGGTCCCAAGTTTTCTCCGAACATTCCAACGGCAAGGGTCGACCAACTAACTTCAGTTCATTATGTTGCGACTCACATTCCAGAACAAGACCGGCAAGCGTTTCTTGATGCTGGAGTCCGATCCGCCTGCGCCCATCCTCCTCCACCTACGGGCAAAGTTGCAATCCGGGCTACAGTCAAAGAATTGCAAACATGTCGCCTGAAACAACTGGAATCAGATAAAGCCGGTGTTTTGTCATCTTAGATGAAGGTTCCTATGGACAGAAGGTGAGCCAGGCATTAAAAAAATAATGTTTATACTCTTAAGACTCGGCCTTCAGGCTCTCTCCGCACTAAAAGCAAAGCAACTTTGTTGCTCCCTTAATCTCCCGGCTCTTAAAGCTGCCATTGGGGCCTCTTCCAAGCAATATCTAACTGTGTTTTTCACAGCAATAACGCATAAAGAAGGAGTTCCCCTAAGAGGCATCATTTCAGAAAAGAGATGCTGGCAGAAGCCTCTTGCTCTTTTTCTGCAAAAGCATCTGTCATCGATCAGTCTCAACCAACCTTTCTGAGTTGCCAACGCCACAGAACTAGTATCTCGTCTTCATGACCTCCATTCTACTCCCGAGGCTTATACCATGTTTTCGTTAGACATTGAGGAATTATATTACCGATTAGATCCCGCATTTCTACTGAATTCTGTATCAAGTGCCATCCCCGAACATGGCCCATGCGACTTTCAAAACTCATCTGGGGTATCTTAGCTGGGGTTTCTTAGACCTTTTGGCCCTAAATCTACAACCAACACTTGTCGAACATGGGAAGGAAATTCTCAGGCAAAAGAAAGGTGTTTGCATAGGCTCCTGCCTCGCCCCGGTCCTCAGCAAAATCTTTCTTCTGTATGTGGACCGGGATATCAAAGCTCGCCTTGAAGAGTTGACTCTCGTCTTCCATGTTTTTCATTTCGTGGATGATTATTTTGTCATTCACCGGATCTCAGTTTCTTCTGAATCTCTAGTTCAAGCCTCTACTTCATCTTCAGGCCTGAATTTCACAAGGAAAGACAGCTCAGGCAATGGTCTCCAGTATCTCGATTTTCGTCTCCATCTTCTTCCGACCGGCATTTGTTGGGCCTTCTAACAACGATCTCGGAAACCTATTCTTCCATTTTGAAGTTCCCATCCTAAACTGGTAAAACATGGAATCATTCGGTCTCTCCTTTCATCTTCTCGCGCCAAGTCATGTTCTCACTTTTACAGAGGAGCTGTTAAGGACTAGGTTCCCCAAGATCGTGTCCGGTATGTCGACACAAACCTACCTGGACAGCTACCGCCATCTATAAGCGACGGCGGCAAGCACAGAACCAGTATGGTTTCTGCTGTCGCTCGTAGATGGCGGTAACCTTTCTTCTTCGTCCTCGTCTGTTTTGCGCGCTGTTTCCTACGCTCCGACGCTCTTATCAGTTTCGGTTTGGACTCAAGATGGGTCGGCCGCGCGTCTTTTCGGGGAAAGGAGACAGGCTGCGGAAGGAGCGGCGACGTACGCAGCAGCGCGAATGGGTCTGCAACCGCCGCAAAGCCGCTGTCGCCTTGACTTCTACTGCGTCCAGCGCTTCAGATTCCCTTGCCAAAGAGCACATCGCTCGCCTGGAAGGCCGCCGCCGAGAACAGAACCAGCAATGTAAAGGGCGCCGGCGGGTTAACACCACGGACGACGATCGTGCCACGGAGGTCAAGCGCAAGCGCGAGGCCCGGCGACTAAGGCCCCTTACCGGCGACGACTGCTCTCCACGCCGGCTGAACAGTTCCCGGGTGCGACGGCGAAGTTCGGGAGGGAGTTCGTGGAGAACCCATTTGGCGTCACGTGCGCCGTGTGCGACAGACTCTGGTTCGCCAGAGACGTATCCACGATCGGCGGCGTGTCGGACAAAAGAAGCGGGAATCGAGCGCGTGCGCGTTGCGGCAGTGTATCGAGTACAGCTCCGCTGGTCTTCCTTCTTCACGAGAGTGGAAAGGCTGAACGTTTTTTAAGCTTAAGCATTGCAAAACAACAGGAACATCTCCTCAAAGCTGGTTATCCACAAGGCCTTCTGAGCTCTATTCTTGTTCAGATAATTTTAGCCACTCAAAGGCCCCGTGCTCCACATAGTAAGGCTTCACATGTTATCTCCATACCATAAGTGCACAACTTTGCACACAGCCTGAAGGGAATTGCAGCGCGCTTCAACACTTCAATTGTCTTCTCGTGCAAGTTGCGCCTAAAACAACTTTGCAGACGTGTGAACAACGAAGCCCCCAAGGGATGTTCCATCAAACATGCCAATCAGACCGTTCCATGTGAAGAGGGAGTGGTATACTCCATCCCTTTTTCATGCGGTGACCGTTACATTGGTCAGACAGGGCGTTGCCCGAACACCCGCCTACAAGAGCACGTCCTCGAGGTTTCCCGTGCTTCAAGCGACTCTTTTCATCCAATAGTTGTTCATCAACGCCTCTGCAAGAACTGTGAAACCCGGTTCCAGGACACCAGCATATTTAAAAGACACGAGAACAAGCTCGGCCGAGAGATTATTGAAGCATATAGGATAGCCGGTGACGAACACAAATCGCTGCTCCTTCTCTTCGGTTGTCCAGAGTTGAGATGGACTACCTGAAGCCAGAGCTGAATTAGTCAAAGGGGCCTTTATCTGATTTTGTCAATGGTGTTTCCTTTTTTCTTTCTTATTTTCTTTGTCTTTATCTTCTAGTGTATCTGGGTATTTTGTCCTTTTTTCAGGCGTATATAAATTATTAATTTCTCCGTAACTTCCTCATTAGTTTCAAAAGTTAGGAAATAGATAGTACGTATTGAAGAAGACATCAGTAAATGTGTGTTGCTAGTTGAAAGAACTGTACTGTCTGTCCTTGTCCCTTAGTGTTTTTATTCTTTCTTTGACTCTTGTACTTTCACCAACCCGCTCTTTCTTCTTTGACTTGGTTCCCCTTGGGCGCCACCGGCCAGTGTTTGTCCTGCCCAGTGGCGGCTTTTTCTGGGGGGGGGGGGGGCAAAACACATGCCTTGCCCCCACTGAGAACTGGGGGGCCAAGCGCCCCCCTTGCCCCCCCGGTTGGTACGCCCATGATTAGTTGCAATGCAGAAGCCGGCCATCGTAGAACGTCCGTGCACCACGTCAACCCAAATCTCAGTGTCTCGTGGCACCCGTCAGGAATCGCGCGGCGCCGAAACACACCGCTCTCGCTGTCGTTCCTGTTGTCCTTGTAGCTCGAGGGCTACAGGCGTATAGGAAGTATTCACTGGCGGCCATAGCCGTGTGCGTGACTGCTGGGCGCGTGTTGATGGCTAGCTTCCAGGGTTCTTTTAGAACGTGCATTTTACACCATCAAAATGGCCGGTATTACCAGCCTAATAATGGGGGCTCGGTCTGAGCATGCGCTCTAGAGAGCACCCACAAATATGGCGCCCAGTGAATACTTCTTATCGGATTAACACGACTCTGCTCTTCTTTCTCTGGGCGGCTGTTTCTTTTCCGTGTCTGTCTTTATACTTCCAAATGAGGGTTTCTGCAGCATCGCTCAAAAACGTTTGTATAACCCGCTAGTTTAATGTGGCGCACCTGATCAAAGAAGCTATCGCTCATAGTAGGCTTGCACGACTTATCCAAGGAAGCTTTCATCAACGACGATGAAATGCCTCGTTCGAAGAATTTGAAATGGGCAGGGGGGAAAGGCGAAACACCTTTATTTGAGCGTGGCTCGTACATTAAACATCCGTGATCCTTGTTGAAGTGAAAGCTTAAATCTAAAACTGCAGCCTCTATACGACGCCATGGTTAGGTGTGTGAGGGTAAGGCCACATTATATTGTGGAGAAACATCTATCGTTTAGTTGATAAGGTCATCATTGCGGACGTAATGTTGCCCTTTCTAAACGAGAGTTTCTGCAAATTCACCCATAAAATGTTTTGCATAGCCCGCTAATTTAAGGTGGCCCACTTGATCAAAGAAGTTATCGCCCATATAAATGCTTGCACGAGAAGCTTTGATCAATAATGTCCCTACGTCTGCAACGATGACCTTATCAACAGAAGCATAGACGTTTTTTTTTTTCTAACAATCACATGGCCACACTTTCAAACATCCAACCATGACATTAAAGAGGCTGCATTTCTTAGGTTTAAACTTGCACTTTAAAAATAATCACGTATGATGAAAGCACCAGCTACGCTCGAAGAGAGGGGTTTTGCCTTTTTCGTATGACCTTTCTAATTTAGTGAAACGAGGCATTGCGTGGTCGTTGATGAATGCGTTCCTAGATAAGTCGTGCAAGCATACTATGGCTGATAGCTTCTTTTACCAGTTTGGATCCCTTAAACGTGCACTAAAGTGCTTCTTCAGATCTTATTTTTATTGTCATAATTCATTATACAAGATCTAAGCATCCGAAAAACCCAAAATTACATTCATGAGCGGCCGGTTTGCGTATATAGAAAAGTGATCATATATAGATCCCCACACTAAGCGCTCATTACCACTGGAAACGTGTTCGCGCTCGCAAAGCGGTTGCGAACGCGGTTATATAAAGATCCAGTACAATTGCACGCGCACTCGATAACATCAAGTGCTCGTGCGATTCTATTGGATCTTTATACAGCCGCGTTCGCAACCGCTTTGCGAACGCGGATCCGCTTCCAGTGTGAATTAGGGTGCCTTCATGTGCGCTTTGCTTGGGGTGATGACATCTGGCCATTTTGTTTCGAACGTTTATTTTTATTTTTTGTTCTGAAGCGCGTGAATGCGCGTGTCCCTGCACGCGCTCGTGGCGCTGACTGTGCTACAGCGACATTTTGTTTCCTGCGATTTCTTTGTATTTTCCCTGTGAGCGCGTGCTGTCGGCATCGGGTACTACAAAGGATGGCATCACCCTAAGCAGAGATACATCGAGGCACTCTAGTGTGAATAAGCGGTTACCCTTGGCGCACAACGACAGATGGTACTACCGAACCTGGCTGAATATGGTTGAACGAGGGACGGCGCTTGTCATTCACTCGTGAGCGATGAGTACCCGCGTGGACAAGCAGTACTGGTCGGCCGCTAGTCCACGCTGGAACCCATTGCTCACGAGTGGCTGACAAGCGCCCTCCGTCGTTTGACCGTTCCAGCAAGGTTCGGTAGTGCCATCTGTCGTTCTGTGCTAATGGTAAGTGTCGTGAACTTTGATCACTTTTTTAATGCACAAATCAATCGGGCATGAATGTAAATTCGGGTTTTTTAGGATGCTTACAGCTCGTAGATTGAGTTGTGACCATAAAAGTAGGATCTCAAAAAGCACTTTAGTGCCACTTTAAGTTTGCAGACTATTTAAAATGTTTCTTGAATGAAGTTGCAGAAACCCTCATCTCAAAGTATAAAGGAAAACACGTAGAAGATACCGCCGCCCGGAGGAAAAATGACCAGACCGGTGCTAGTCTTCAACATCCATAGGCTGTCCTACAACCCCAAAGAAGTTGCCCCACACTTTAAAGCGCCTGTGATGTCCTGGACCCCATCTAAATTGTGTAGCATGTGCTCAAAAGTCAACAAAAATAAAGAAAACAAACAAACAAACACAACAACAAAAAATAGAGGCATGTGCTACGAAACACGTAGCGTAGTACGTGGATTCCACAATGTCAATTGTCTACGAAATACCCATGACTTGCGGTAGAGTGTAGAAATGACAGTGCACAAAAGCATGCCCAATCTGTCAGAAGCTCCCTATCGGGCAATGTCGCCATTCACTGAGATAGGTGCGCTTTTGTGCCTAATCTTGGAAATACAAAAAAAAAAAGGTTGGGAAACTTGGAAAAAGAACTGGGAGAGAATTATTTAGGGCCTATCGAAAATGAAGGGGGAGGATAGATGCTTAAGCGGACCCTCGGTGCACTTAAGTGAGAGAGTTTTTTTTTTTTTGTTTCGCGAGCCAGATTGCGTGTACAAATAGTGAATGTGTTTTCAATAAACTTTCTGTTGTCAGTAGTGCTTGGTCTTGTCCCTTATTGCTCTAGTTCACATATTTTTATGTGCTCTTCCAGTTAAGAATCATATTCGCATATCCTTCACGGTTGACCTCACGCAATCCAGAACCGTAGCTGCTTGACACAGTTCCCGGTGACAGCGGGTTGAGTTTCTATGTTTGTAAGAAACCAACCCAGACTGCCAGATACTTGGGCTTTCACTCCTATCATCCTATGTATCATGAAGCGTTGGTGACTACGGCACCTTTCAGGCGTGCTTTTGCCATCTCTTCTAAAAAAAGGAGTCTTTAGAAAGATATCCAAGTCATACTGCTCGTGTAACACAGCACCGCTCCCTCTAACTGCAATTGCCTGCCCTCCACCAGTCGCACCATCGAGTCCATCTCACACCTACTGGATCGCTAGGGCAACACGGTCGAGTCACAAGCGTGTTTCTAGCATCGGCCACTGCCTACCTCCCAAAGAATCGACCCCCCCCCCCCCGCCCCCAAGGAAAAAACAACTGAAGGACTAAACCACAGGATACCATGTGCTAATAGTTTGGTCTATAATTTCGGCGAGAGTAGAGCTTTCCGGAAAAGCTTCGCCAACACAAATATAAGTCCGCAGAAAGATGTGGAAATTAGTGCGCCAAGAAGAGCAGACTGTAAAACTTGGCGCCACACAATATATGACAACAGTAGCACCGTGCTAGACTCAGAATAGAACTGGAGGAAACGCCTCTTTGTCGAATCATGGTTCACCCAAGAAACAAATGTGAACCGGTCTTTGAGAAATTCGCCCAGCTGCCACGCTCTGGGTTAGCGTGACGTCACCCAGGTTCGGTTCATGAGCGACACGCGTTTGGACCGAACACTCACTCGTGATCAAGGGCCGAAGGGACCCCGAAAGGTCGGAGTTTTGAACATAAATATTAATTAAAGTTTGAATTCTTATCTATGTGACTTCCTAACCAGGCATAGAGCAGCCGAAGCTTTAACTTCCGTTCATGAATCCTGGATAAAAACAGCATTCTATATATTCTTCCAGCCCAAATAAAGACACTATATATTCCGTTTCACGATAACTTGGTGAACTGTGGAGGCTGCCGCTTCCGCGACTTCAATAAGTGCGTCGGAGCAAGGCACGTGACACCATGTCATGGGAGCGTTTTTGTTGACCACGGAGTGGTCACGTGCCTTACTCCAACGCTCTATTGGGCCGCGGTGGTCGAAGGCTCCACAGTTCGCCAAGTTCTCGTGAAACAAAGCATAGGCAGTAACAGCTTTAGAACGAAGGACAAGCTGGAGAAGAGGAAGCAGACAGAAGGCTGGATAGAAGAGGTTTCTCCTCGCCAGCCTTCTGTCTGCTTCCTCCTCTCCCACTCGTCCTTCGTTCTAAATTTGTTACTGACTTTAGAAAACCAACCAAGCTTCAGTTTTAAGATACATTTTGCAGCCATACTTTCACACTGGTAAAATATTTGATATTTGATTGAATTGATACAATGAGCAATGTTACAGGAATGGCTGCAAATTAGTATTTGAATTTCACACGAAAGCCAAGTGAAAGCACTCACTTCCAAGGGCCTCTTGGAGTCCCTTAGGCTCCTACAATGTAGGCCACTTGCCTCGTCAGGATTTTACACCGTGTCCAGATGGGTCTGGAAGTAGAATTATAAAGATTTGGTTACTGCACACGTTACCCGCACCAGAATTTCCTCCAGTTTAAAGGAAAACCGGGGGCCGGGCAATACGCAAATTTATGGCCGGCCGTGAGGTTTCACGGCTACGTGCGCCGGGCTATGTAGTCCCCAGAGTTTATTTATTTATTTATTTATTTACAATACCGTCAAGGCCGTGAAGCGTTAGAGAGGGGAGTGGGAATTACAATATTGCTGAATCACTTCGCGAAATGCGGCGGAGTCTCGATGACTGCGATGTCACCGGGAAGGCCATTCCAGTCCTCAATTGCGTCGGGGAGAAGGGCGTTTTGATGTGCTGTGGAAAACCATCGCGGCCGGGCTATTTTTTTTAGGATGAGCTAGTCTAGAAGACGAATAAGTTGGCGGAGTGAGAAGAGTCTGAGGAATCTGAGGGAAGTTTGGGGAAGGTCGTGGGGTGCTTCCAAGGAATCTGAGGGAAGTTTGGGGAATGTCGTGGGGTGCTCGAGGGATGTCCGGTGGAGACGGGCGGTGAGCAGACCGGAGGGTGGGTTGGAGTGTTTGGTGGTGCACGCGAGTGCGAGAAGTAAAAGTGTATCGATAACGCGGTTGGGATCGTTTGCGCGGTCCCATCCGTGGGCTTCCAATCCGCTCTGAGGGTCTCGCTAGAACTATACTTGGATGCGTTCGCAAATATTTCCTTCGTGCATGCAGCCGTATTGTGCGGTAATTGTTACCTTACACTCAAAACATGCTTTGACAGCTGCTGCTGCTGCACAGATTTTTCGCAACATGGGAGACGCGAGGTCGCGTTGGCACGGTATCAATACACCAAGGCTCCATTTAAGATTGTAGTGCAACGATTTTTATATAAAAAGCATTTGCCGCCTTTAATTCTTACATTGTTTATCAAGGCACAGGTAACAAAAAACAAGCCGCCTTGATCACACAAACCGCTATTTCACTGCATAATCACAAAGGAAATAACAAATTATTTGCTGATCTGCAGCGATGTGTGGCAGTTACAGGAACTACGGAGACACGCCTTTGCGCGACACGCGGAAGTCAACAAAAGCTGTCCCCCTCTGCTGCTGCACTCGCCGTGAGCCCCTGGTGAACCGCCCTTTGTGTCGATCGCTCGCCGCGACCTTCGGCAATGCTAATCCTTGAAAAGTTGTGAATCGGGGAGAGAGCGGCTGCGGTATCTGAGGAGAGTGCCCAACGAGAAACTAGGTGGTCCCCCAAAGACGTCGCTCAGAAGTCGACGCGAGAGTTGAGTGGCACAATCATCTTGGATTTGCTTTATTTTTTTTTAAATCATAACTAGCGCGCGCAATAAAACAGGATTTTGTTTTCTTCGTTCTATAGGTGACACTTATTAGTTCCCGCAGTTAGTTGTTCAAGTTTGAAGATCGTTGCACCGCTCCTTTAAAGAGAAAAACCGATGATTGCGACTGTTTTCAGCTTAGTCAGTGTCACTGAATTAAAAGTTATAATTTTTAGAGCGCAGCTCTTAGGCGCCCGTTTCCGGCATTAGCGGCGTCGGCGTCGCCGTCGGCGTCGGCGTAACCGCGCGGTGCATTATGGGACGCGTGACGTCACTGATGACGTCATCGGCATCGTCATCGTCACGTGACCCCCCCCCCCTGAGATCACGTGACTCCCCAGGTCACGTGACCCCCAAGGTCACGTGACCCCCCCCCCCCCCCCCTTCCCGAGGATCATTTGACCCCCCCCCCCCCCAGTGCCCTTCCCTCCTCCTCCGCAGGAGCCGCGCTCTAATTCGGCGTTACAGGGTGTTGTAAACGGCTCTCACTTTTTTTTTTTTTCGATGTCGTCGATAGTTGTAGAAATATCACGGTTGAAAGTTTGGTTTTAGGCGTTTAGGACAAAGCCAAAACTATCAGCTTGAGAAGGATGGCATCACTTATCATCAGCTGTTCGGCCGAGATGTGGCGGCACCGTGATGCTGCGATACGCGCTACAACGTGTAGAATCAACCGCAGCATAACCGCGACGTGACATCAAAGGGATGATGCGGTACATCTCCCCCAGTGTTACCTGACTAAAAGCTAACCCGCTTGCCACCCGCCAAAGAGCCTCTGGTCACAAATTTAAAATCGGCTTAGTGGAGTACGCGGCTTCAGTTCGTTAATATTTCGGGTCTCATCATATTTTGTTATCTAAAGCAACACCAGACATTTATTTTAATTTCGTTTTCGACCGAAGTTGCATTTTAGGGTAGAATTATGATTCATTCGTGAGGCGCGAATGGCGGAAGTGAGGACGAGCCGGTGTCGTACCGGAGCAAAATTTGTAATGACCGCCCCCAAGACAGCGGCAGCCTCGCGAATTCGATTTTCCCTACTGGACAGCATGGCGCTCCTACTATTTAAAGAGGTGCGTGCCGCAAAACTGTTTCGAAGACGCAGCAAGACGGGTAGCTATCGCGGGCAGCCTGCTGCTTCCGATGGGCGAAAGATCCTCAGCGCGAGTAGGCACAGACCGTGTGTGCCGAAACGACGCAAAAAACAAGATCTCTCTCGTCGTGTTCGGCTATCTAAACGAATTTTACGAGGTATCCGAGACAATAATAATTTTTCTCTTAGGTTAGCACGTTTCCCATGGTAATATTAGCTGCGAGTACATCTTTGGAGGTACTGAGCTTGTGTTTTGGGTAGTTGTGGGTTATGGCGGAGAAATGCTATTCAAAAACTCCATCACGTGGCCTCCACTAATACTAAAGCTGCATACGCTATTCAAAAACTCTAAAATGTTGCCGAAAACCTTGAAAATAAATCAGCAGGTTGAAGATATGACGTTGACGAGTTGTGTATTCTGGATTAGAGACAAAAACAAAAAAGTCTCCAAACCGCAAGTCGGGGCAGGGTATCGTTTTGAGTGCCCCATGGCTGGTGCATACCCAGAACTTGAAACAAAGCTCGTCTAGTTCGTTGACAGGGATAGAGAGGTCATGGTCATGCTGTGTGACAGAGCTTTGAAGCTTTAAAGGGATACTGAACCGGAATTTTGAGTTCACAGAACAAGGCTGGACGGATAGGTGGGACGCTGCAAAACCCCACTGATGCAGCGATATCTCTAACGTATCGCCGTATTTTTGGAAAAGAAGTGCGCGACTGAACATGGCCGACGAGGCCGACGAAAAGAGTCACGTCACGATTCTCATTCCCTCTCCTTCTCGCTACACCCCGTCGAGCTGGTGAACCGAAGCGAGGAGAGAAGCAAGGCCGCTTCCCCACACTCTCAAAATCTCCAGGAGGACAATGACGTCATAGACCTCCTTTGATCGTGCCCTTCTTTTCCAAAAGTACGGCCATCCGTTTGAGATATCGATGTATGAGTGATGTTTTGGAGTTCGTAGCGTCCCGTTCAACGTTTCTGCGGGCTTATTTTGCGAAATCCAAATTTCGGTTCAGTATTTCTTCAAAGCTAGTCTCAAAACAAGGCATACCGCAGATCGTTTGATCGGTACAATGTTGACAGTTTGGTCCATAGCAGCAGTGATTTTGGTACTGATTGAATGAAGGTAGGTTGAACATTCACAATGAAGTTATCATTTCCTTACAAGACATGAGCATTGCTTAGCACAGTTAATTGTGTGGTTACTAGCAACGTCTTCTCGAATCTAAAGGCCTGTGCGCTTTCATTTGAATGTCTCATCCGGTAGGCAGGCATGGGGCACCAATTGAGCACTAGTGCTGCGTCAGCATACAGCTGGGTCCAATCAGTCAGAGCATGAGTTTCAGCCGAACGCTAGTGCAGCACTCATTAATGCCACTAGATAAGCTACGCTTCATAGTAACAACTCTTGGCCATATTGTGGCTTAAAATCATGGCTGCCAGTTTTCTGATGCTTTATCTGAAATCACAGGAAACGCTTTTCCCACCTCAACAAATGTTTAAACATTTCGCGACAAAGCAAAGCAATATTCTTTAAATAAAAGCGCCGAATAAGACAAGGACAAAGAAGTGGAACGACACAAGGCGCCTTATGTCGTTCCAATTCTTTGTCCTTGTCTTATTCGGCGCTTTTATTTAAAGAACCATGAACCAACTGGCCCAACTTTCCACTTTGCTGCAAAGCAATATTACATGAGCTTCCTAACACCGAATCTAATGCTGAGGATGTCGCAGTTTTGAATCATAACAATCGGTAGTTGCATATGCTCTGCACAAGCACCAAAATGGCGGCGCCCACAAATATGTCGGAGAATGGAGTGCCGATACTCTAAGCGCAGCTCATTTAGTGGCTCTAGCACTCATGTGTAGTCTGCGGCCATCGCTGACTTACCGGATGGGACTTCAAATGTGAACAGACCTTAGTTCCTAGATGGGATTGTTTTGGTGCTTTCTGTGGGGTGTAATTGTGGGTGTAGACTATATGCAGGGGCGGGCAATACGCACGAAAATATGGTATGCTTGAAAAGACCTATCTCTTAAAAGGCAAAAAAAGGAAGCAATTGAACTAAACATAAAAACAATACAAGTAATGAAAGGTGCGAGGAAGGGTCAGAGCCTCTAGAAACATTTTCATGCCACTTCTTTTTGGTTGATACTAATAAGTCCTATAATTGCTACAAACCTAGCTAGCTTTGCTTCCGCTTCTCCTGGATTGTTGTCTGCGATTGTGTACAGTAAAGTAGTTGGAACAACTCAAATGACGTGAGGGAACAAACAATTTTTCTACTACACACTAATGCTTCGTCTGCCTACTGATCATACTCACCAGAATCATCCATTATGGTTCTGAACATGAACACACACTTCATTTTTAAAGAAGGAAAATGCACCAGGACACCTGCAATGATAATGGCTTTAGTAAGAAAAGGTGCAAGATTGTACATTTTTTCTGGACATTTTGGGACATTTCCTCGCGGCTCGAGACATCTCGTCACGCGGCGACAGTCCGGGGTGGCTCATTAAAGAAAAAAGGCCACTCTAGGCTGTCAATGAAACGTCGTTCGGTTGACTGATTGCCTCCGCCAATAAAAGGCGAATGTCGGTAAAATGTAATTAAATTATTTTCCCGGCTGCGACTAAGAACAAAACAAAAAAAAGGTAAATGACGGAACACCGCCGCACGTCCGTGGGTCGTCCAAAGAATGTATTCACAAAGCCCACAGTCGATCCGCTAAACAGTAATAAAGAAGCAGATGTCATGAAATGAAAGGAACTTACCGGAAAGCATCTTAACATTGGCTTTGTAGTAGCCCTCGTCGTCTGGCTCAGACTTCTTACTCTGGATTGTAGTCTCCCGCGTGTTTGGGGGAAAACTTTTTTATAGTCAAGTTGGAGCTGACAACAGGCCTACCGCCGTCGAAAAATGCAACGCATGCAAAGTATAATCTGCTTCAAGAATGGAAAGAACAGGCGAGGCGCGTTGACGGACAGCTTCAGGACTAACGTCGACCGCATAGCACAACGGCGTGAAGGTTGGTCGTGTCGTGCCTGGTAGCTTGGTTTGCTTGGTCTTGGATCAGCCTAGATTCAACAGCTTGGTTTTAGTCAGAAGGAGTAACCTAGCCATCGAAAATCTTCGACCTAAAGTATATATATGTTTAAGTATATTACTTAAAATAACAACAACAACCATTGTACAAGTACAACTGCTTAAAAATAATTATGAGGGCGTAAATGTCACGTGGCACATTGTGAAAGTTTTTTTCTAATATAGAAAGATGCAATAACCGAAACTAAGCCAATTTTCGCTCAATTTCCAAAATCTTTTAGTATGAAAATGAGTAAATTGGTGCGTGAAAAACTACCGAACAATCGGTCGCGTTTACAGCGCTTAAAGAGAATCCGATAATTTAACATACCTGTTATCTAAGTTTGTGTATGTGATTATTTCAGAGAAAAATGAAACTACAAACGTAACGAACAAGAAGGTTTAAAACTAAAGACGACATATTGTAAAACAAGTGTCACAAATCTTAGAGGCTATAAAGTGTTTTTTACACGTTTGTCTTTCACACATATACGAAGGTAACTTGGAAGAAAGGACGGACAAACAGCTGGCGTCTTTCCCGTTTCCATTTGTTACCTACCGTATCTGTGATGCCTTTTAGGAACATGCTCGTCTTGACCCTATTTCTTTTCCCTAGACTAAGGCAGCTGTCGAATCTGTTACCAACGTACACACGGTGGGGCACGGTACGGCCGGAGCCTTGGTCAGGTCCGTCATTCAGGGCCACCTTTATGAAGCTGCCGGGGCTACGGTTTAATATATCGGTTCAATTACCGCCACACTGGGCCGCCGCTTAGATGTTACCGAGTTTCCGGACTGCGTCTAGCGTTCCCGGTATACCTACTCCGGGCCGCTGAGATGAGGTTGCCGGGTCTCCGGAATACGTAAAACGGTGTACGGTATGTACCGGTATGAACCGGTATAGTCCGATATGAATTCAAGTGGTCTTTTTCAGTAGGGTAGTGAAATGATTTCTCATATGTAATATTTTTTTATGTCATCTGTCATATAAGATAATTTACCTGAAGAACTTATTTTAGACGCATTACTCGAGGCAAATTGGGGCAAGAGGAGATACAAATCTGAAACTAGTCGGCGTGATTACACCATATGCTTATCCCCGCGGCATATTATATATTCAAACAAAAACTGTTATCAGCCGAATTATCATTGTACAAAGTACATTTTCATCAATATGACAGATAATAAAGGTAACAATACTGAAAGCATAGGCGTAGTTTGTACACCTATAATTGATAATAAAAAAGATCGACAATTTTTTGAATGATTTAGAATTTTTGTTAATCAAGATCTGGTGCGTAAATTCCTTCTATTTTGTAATACACATCATAAGGGAGGTGATAAGACAGGAAATCAATATTAATAAATGATTTGGATATGCTAATTATTTACTATTTATGAGCATATATTTTTGTTGTGGTCGCGTTTTTTCTGAACTTATATCTTAATGTGATTGGGTAATCTTTGTAGACACAATACTCCACTCCAAGAAAAACGCTGCGACGGCAGGGTTGATCTCACTGGTAAGATATTATTTGAATTTTTTTAGGCGAAGCAGTATATATATATATATATATATATATATATATATATATCGTGTATTTGTAAATGGCGATATTTAGGTTATCACTGAGTTGAACTTCGATATAGGGAGTATTCACTGGACGCCGTATTCGTGGGTGCTGCATAAAGCGCATGCTCAGAACAAACCCACATTAATAGGTTGCTAAGACCGGCAATCTTGATGGTGAGGAATGCACTTTGCAAAAGAACTGTGGAAGCTTGCCATCACCCCCCGCCCAGCAGTCACGCACACAGTTATTGCCGCCAGCGAATACTCCCTATAGTTAACTATAGTGCAACGGTTGGTTGAAGAACCCAAGCAATTTCGTTTCATGAAAGCACAGACCCAGCATTATACTATACGTAACAAGGACTACAGACTTAAATTGCAAACTTTAGTGAATGCGCAAAACTGCTCGCTAAGCAGAAAGACAAAATGAATAAAATTTAATACATTCCACTTTGGGCGCATCCATATTTCAGAGGAGTGCACGCAAGTTGGCAGCTTAAGTAAATTTAAAACATCACATCATGGTTGTCGTTTTTTCGATGGTGCGTTATAGTTTTTGTAGTATGGTTAGTCCATTAGGATTTCAGCTGTTTCTTTTAGGTTACAATATATCGAGAAGCTCTACCTAATTTACACGGCAAAGCCTCTTCCTCAACAGCTTTTGGTGGCAACTCCCCGCAGTTCAACTGGAAATGAAACATTTCACGAAACTATTAAGTGAATTACCAGTAAATATGCTTACTCTGCATGCGCTGCTGAGGTGGACTTTGAACTTCCTTGTCAGGTACCGCAGCCAAAGCGAGGGTTGTTCTACGCGAGCAACGCAATGAGCATCTACGGCGTGGCATCTCTGTTGCTGGGACCCCTGCTGTTCTTTCTTCGGTCACGAAACCGCTGCGGCGACATCAATAAGGTCAAGCAGGGGGATGGCAAAGGATTGTCGATTTACATCGCCAGCACCGGCGGCCTTGTGGGACTCATGCTGTGAGGGACACTTGAACCTGCTTTGAAGTTTGTTACTATGATCGTTTAACGGGCATCAAAGATACGGGACCTAGGTAGCACGCTAAAGAAACGCCTTCCTTGGAGCAAGCTTGGAAACCCAAGGGGCCAAACTTAAGAGCCTCCTACAGTTTCTCTACACGGCGTTAGTCTCAGACTACTTTTTTCTTTGTCGTACCTATTGCTTTTTTCTGGCTTGCCACATAACTGCCAAAGTGCCAGACCTGAGTCAAAGATGCCAGGTATGAACCGTAGAACGAGCAGTGATGCCTGAACCTGTCACTTGTTTGGTAATCTAGGCCCAAAGATAGCCCACGAAAACCGAACGACCAAATGTGAAGCCTAACTCTTGCGCTTGTTCGGCGATTCAGGGTCAAGATAACAAGACTTTGGCTAAAGAAGGTCAAGTTTGGACCTACTTCAGCGTTTCGGTTCTTTTTAAGGGCCTAAACTTCTAAGCAGAATCCAAATTTTTGATTCTGGCCCTGCCTCTGCCCTGTCACCCTGTCACGCGTACAAATAGTCAGAACAAAAATAACTATAGGGCACAATATGATTGGATACTTTCTTTACACTTGACAAAATCAAGGGCGCCTACTTTCTTGTAGATAACGTGAGAAAACTAATCGTTTTCCATTGGGCACACTGTGACTGGATACTTTACACTCGACAAACTTTGGAACGTCTATTTTATTGTAGAAAAACTTGAGAGACCTAATCACTTCTAATTACTATGCTGAACGTTTATTTAAACCTAAAACAGTTGTGCTGTGGCACTAAACAAAGTGAAACGTCGTGCTCAGTTGCACAACTTAGACTGTTTATTTAGGTCTAAACATCTGCCGAGTCTCGTTGTTCACCTTTATATCTCTCCGTAGATTCCAGCGATTGGGCCTCTGAAGGACTGTTAGGAAATGTGGATTGTCGTGAATTCTTAGTCTTTTTTGTTTCTCTCATAGGTTGTTTTGCACTTTCCTTGTCTCGGCATGCGCTGGCGTGGAGCATGGACTCGGTCTCGCTCAGGAGAGAAAACTTGACATGCGACATGACCTCATGATCTTCCTCCAGAACATGAATTGCGTACGTAGGCCTAGGAACTATTTATAGTAACTTATGAGAAATAAGAACTACTCAGGACGGCGTACAGTATGAGTACTGTGGGAAGCGAATTAGTGGTCCTGTCTTGGTCGTGTATGTCGCTTTCTTTATATTCCTGTCCCTTAACAACACGCTTCAATTCGTCCCCTTTTATCACTTTCTTTCATGTCACTTCCCTTTCTTTAACACCTTGTGGCATAAGGGTTAAAATTATGAAAAGAAAGTGTTATCCATGGGAAAAATAAGCTGTTACAGCTTACATGAATGCTTATAGACAGGTGACTAAAGGAATGTGATAAAAAAGAAAGAAAAAACGTGAATGTTTTGCCTGGGGCTTTGCCTCGAGAGCGCACGACAGGGAAGCGCAGACCGGAGAGCGCGCGATACCAGAGCGCCGCGACACAAGAGCCCGAGCCATTAAAGCGTGCGACAAGAGACCGCGGCAACCAGTTGAGAGTGCTTCATGAGAGCGCAAACGGAGCCGATGGTTGAGTGGTAGCATTGCGATAAAAACGTTTTTTTCTTGCGATAGCAGCCACATGAGCGACGAACGGGTACGACACGTTGGGCCGGCCATCAGCTCCAAGATTCATCTTGGTGCGCAATAAATTTGTCAGGGACATTTTTGTACTGAATCATTGTGGCCAGGGTTCTTTTGCCTTTTGCCCGTGCCGTGACAGGGTTTGTAGATTGTATTATCAATAATCGGCCTCGAAATTTTGTGATTGCCGTTGCGTACAAGATTTCACTTAGGCTATTTTATATTTAGATTCGAGTTTATTATCCTCGAAGACATCCGTGAGATGTATTACCGGGGGGGGGGGGGGGGTAAACAAGTCCACAGAAATGACAAAACAATTCGCAATAACAATATAAGGCGAACAAGTACAGATAGACATAGTACAACATATTAAAAAAAAAGTTTTTGCTTGGAGCGGAATGAAAGCCAGTTGGTTTCTGTTTCAGTAATGTTACCGAATTCCGGTCATTGATGCGTAGCGAAATCTGTAGAAAAATGAATTTCGATTCGTTCGCAATTCTAAATATTCAATTTTGAGAGAATGATCAGAGGTTAGACATATGTAGGAATGAGGATGGCAATAACTGGATCTTAAATGAGGAAGGTTAAAGTGGAGGCTATGAAAGATGGACAGCCGAGACAGTTTCCTGTGTGCTGATAAAACCGGCAAATGAGATTCAGATTTTTATTGTGACACGCTCCTAAGGGTCGACTAGTTCTGATAAATGAATCGGGCCGCCTTGGTTTTTAAAAGTTCGAGATTCTTAATTAAATTGGCTTGACAAAGGTTCCGTATTTGTTTCCGTATGATGTGAAAGAACAAGTATTTTATGTTCTGTGAGTTTAGTAGGGGCTAAGGCGGGTATAATTGTGTTGGCAAAAAACAAAGAGTTCCTGCTATCGTTTTCAGCACGGTTTCAATATGAAAATTCCAGGTTTTCGTCAGTGATAGTTATTCCAAGGTTTTCGTGCAAAAGTAAATTTTTAACGCAGGATTTGCTTAATGAAGAGTGTGCATTATGAAGGCCATGTTTGGGTGTAAACGAGATGACTTTAGTTTTGGAAGGGTGTATAGTCATCGGCTAAGCTCTGCACCAAGCAGAAAGACTCTCAGGGTGAAATTGCAGCTGGGACAAGACTCCTGTATTAATAATAGGACTTTAAAGCACATTATATTGGCAAAAGGCAGCTGGAAGAAATAGAAAAATGTGGCAGATTGTTGATGTATATTAGAAAAAAATTAACGGACCTAGAATTACAGTAATAAGAGTTGTGGCGCAGGCTAGCTGGTGAACGTTCATACGGGAAAAAAAAAACCCGAGACAAGGAAAAAGGAAGGAACAAACACAAGAAAGTCTCAAACGAGACTTTTTTTGTTTATCCCTTCTGTTTCTTTTGTCTCAAGGTTTTTTCAAGTATGAATGGACCTAGAACATGCACTTCCCTTTGTGATTCCCGGTTGAACTGGCAGAGGCCAATTATGAACATTGTTAACACGGGCAGATTTCTGACGATTACTATAAAATGAGGCTATTGAATTGAATATGCTCGCTTTATTATGAACTTGAAAAAGTGTGAGTAGTAAACGCAGGTGAGGTACGGTAGCAAAAGCCTTTGCTAAATCTATAAACATGCCATGGGTAGAAAGAGGCACGTTGACGTTTTCATGAAGGTTTGATGCAAAACCCAAAAGTTCAAATTCGCATGATAGGTGCTTTGCAAAGCAAATTGATTTGGATATAGACGGTTCTTTTGATCAAGGAACTTATTTAAGTGTGAGTCAATCTTGAGCTTTATAATTTTACAAGGTATGCTAGTAAGTGATATGGGCCTTTGCGTTCGGGGGAAGGTCATGGGCTAACCAATTTTAAGAGAGGCATAGTGTTCATTCAAATATAACGCAGTTTCATCACATAATAGGTCGTTCAGCTCTCCACCGTGAACTTAGGGAATGTTTCATTTTTTTAAGGTACCATAGTCAGCCAAAATATATTGGTATAAGGTTATGCAATAGATCACGCTTAACAAACCCTGACTTAAGATTGTCCCTTGCTCGGAATCGACAGAAAACGCCCCTGAATCAATTCTAGATGATAATAATATACTACGATCTTTTTAATATAAAATATATGCCTAACCACAATTTCTTAAAACAGTTTTTAAAAGTAACATTTTGCGGCGACCTTTACATTTAAAGTCCCATGATGCATGAAATGCAGTATTTCAGATGTAATCATTTTAGTTTGTTTAGAACACTATATACAACCTTGTATAGTATAGGTCACGTCCTGTCGTATCACGTGACGTGAATTTACTCCCTAAATCTAGTGACAAAACAACATTGATGTATAGTTCACGAAACGTGAGGTGTTGTGACATCGATTATTTGCCAAATTTAGCCAGTAACCTGAATCGGTGTATAGGTCATATGACGACAATAGTTTTCGCAAAATGTATTGAAAAAACTGAATTGGTCATGGTACGATCAAGTCAGTTCGCAGTGAAAATGGCTTTTCAGCCATCTGCACTGCGGCGGAAGGTTATTCAAAATGGTACAGCCTCTCACATCCCGACTGCGGCTTTCGTACGACACCAACTCCAACCGGAGAAAAATCTCGAAGACTCCGGGTGACACGTTGGTTTACCTGTACACCAAGAAACCCGGCAGCGTACTAAAGTACGGAGGCTGCAAACTGAAGCTGCGAGGCATCACCCTAGCCAGGCCCAGGGAGCTGTCCGCCCCGAGCGAGTAAACCAAGACCTTCTCCAGGACCTATTTTGGCTCCCGCTGCGCAGGCACGTCTGGAGCTGGATCATCCGTGCTTTCCTGATTAAGGAGCAGACGATTGTGGCCATGCTCCGCAAGTCCAAGCGGTGTGAGGAGCCCAAGAAGGTTTTGAAGGTTTCGTGACGTCAAGTCACGTGACATCAGATTTCCGCTAAAGTTATTGGGAAACTGTATTTTCGCACAGGTCACGTGACATCAATTTCCGCTCTAAATTTAGCGGGAAATGCGGGGACGGACGGACCGACGAACAAAATGTAGGGTTGGGGGTAGCGTCAAATATCATTTCATGCTTAAAAAAAAAAAACATGCACTGAACTGTCTCTACCACAGAGCCTTTTCAAAACTCCATCAAGCAACATTGGTGGCTGCTATTGCTTGGGCTGAAAGCGTGTGATAGGATCCAAGTTCTCGCCTTGCTTTGCTGCAGAACTCGTGTCCAATGCATGCTCTGAGTGCGTTCCCAAGCAAAGGCGTAGTCCGATAACTGTCCCGGTAGCTACATGATGACGCGTGCACTTGAAAAGGTTATAACATACTCTTTCGAAACTCGTGAATACTGCCCTTTTTATTGTATAGCGACCACTTAGGTACAGTAGCTTAGGTCAGAGCCGTTTATACTGAGAGAGTTTGGCCAATGGGCGGAGCTTGCTGCGCGCTAGAACCAGTGGATTTCGCAATAACACAAAATGGCGCTACTTTTTTGTCTTGCGTATTCCTGAGAAATCGCATAGAGTTCCTATGAGTCAGAGCCACAAAATGGCGGACGGAAGTATTCCTCCCCCGGTTGTCAGAATACGCTGCTGCGGTTGCCAGGCTGTCAGAATCTCCATAAGAAGGCGAAACTCTCTCAATATAAACGGCTCTGTCTTAGGTAGTTGTAAAGTCTCGAATGCACTGCGTAAGGTTTCAAGGGGAATACTACCCCGCAAACCTTCCACAGCGCTCAACTGGTTGCACGCTGTCGTGTAGCGCGCTCCATGTGCACGCGCTCTCCAGTCGTCGATCACTGTAGGCGTTACCTTTCCCATAAACCTAATTCTTGCAGACAGAGGCGATGCGGCGCGCTGACATTACAAAAAAACAAAAACAAAAAAAAACAAGGCAACCCACGATGCAGTTATGTCTTCCATACACAGTGACCTATGGCGCAGTGAAAAGCTAAGAACGGCGGTACTCCCATTTGCTTGCAGCGGGACGGGGGGCAATAGCATCTTTTTGCGCAAGCGGAGCTGGTCTCTTTCTTGAAGTAGGCCAATTGCTTAGGGATGTCATGGAATGAGACATTTCTAACCAGAGGGGACATTATAATTTTCGTGGATGTCGAGCGTCTGATTAACAATGACTACTACTATATCTTGCGCCAATAGCGTGGTGGCTGTGCGAGAAAGGGCAGCCTAACTGGCTGCCCTTTCTCGCACAGCCACCACCAGCGAATAACAGGTACCTTTTACTAAACGTCAATATTGCGGTCTATGACTTAAAGATCTGAACAACGTGGGCATTGCATTCCTCTGTCGATACCTCGAAATTACGTGGAGTTTCCGTGGTTTTGTTAGTTGCACGCCAGACGGCCGCACGCGTTGCGTTCTGAACAAGGTGATGGTAATAATTAATATTATAGCACTATACTTTGTTTCAGCTTCAGTCCGAGCGTGGCCAATGTTAGAGCCGAAGGGCCAATCAAACAGCGAAAGAGGCACAACACCTTGGCGTGCTCCCTGCAGTTGATAGGACCAGCCTGTATTCGCCGTCTCTCTGTGCGTGCTCCTACGCCGGCTAGTCCTATCAAGCGCAGAGAGCACGCCGTGACGTTGCGCTTTTTTGCGCTGTTTGATTGGCCCTTCGGCTCATAACATTGACCGCGCTCGGACCGAAGCTGAAACGAAGTAGAGGAGAACATCTAGTTTTTAAAAATTCTTCAAAAGTCGCCTGTGTTTTCTCCCTCTTAATGCATAAAAATAGAGAAGGAAAATTATCTTAAACCTGCTGTGTAATATTTATTAGGGCGGCTTGTAAAGGCTGGTTCACATAACTCCAGTTTCTTATTTTTTTGTACGTTAAGATTAAGTCACAAAAATATCACAGAAGTCGCGGTGATTTGTGGTGTAAACAGACGTAGGCCTTCGTAACGTAACGAAACGTAAGGTTGGAAAACGGTCCTGTGTAAACCAGCCTTAAAGTTTAATTTCAAGTCGTCGTCATGTCTGTTATTTTACTTCATGTTGCAGAGGTTCGAGACGTTTCTCGACGCCGAAATCAAGCCGGCAATAAGAAGTTTTAAGAGATCCTTCAGCCCAGGAAGTAAGCAGACTGTTAGGGAGTGTGATGAGTTTTTAACGCACGCACAAGGGTCGTACTGCAATATACCAGTTAGAAATAGCGTTTTGTGTCTTTGATGTCTTTTTTTAAAGATGGGTGTTGTTATTGGTCCTTTACGTTTCTAAAAGTTTTGGCGTGTTTTATTGTCAATATTTGTGTCGGAAAACTTGGAGTTAATTGGGGCTTATATTAAAAATGTAGGATTGGCGCATATGATCTCCAACCCCCTGAAAACGAACTTGCAACCCAAATTCTTAAAAGACATTCCGGTACACATATATAGAAAAAGCAAGATGAAATGTGTGGTTAAAAACGAAACAAAACACTCTTGCCTTGTGGACAGTTTCGTGGGGCTTGATTGCGGGTAGCACAAAATAAAACTGCAGATCAAGTTTCTGTTCAAATGAAGCTTGGGCATTTTATATTTAAGAGGGCGGGTTCTGCCGGGCACTGTTAGTGTATTAGTAGGGATATGAAGGGAAGGAGAAGTGCCAAAGAAAAGGAGTCGAACGACGTTTCGACCAAACGGTGTTTTTCAGGTACACTAAAAGGGGAGATGACATATAAGAATAAATATACAACGTATATACAAAAGGCGGAGGTAACACGTGATAGATGTGACGTCGTGGAGTCAGAGAAGGAGGAGGAAAAGGGCTTTAAGTAAGGTGCAAGTGGTCAGAAGTCAACAAGTCGAGGAATGCGGGTGGGGGGGAAGATTAGAGCCCCCGCGTAACCACCCAAATTCTTAAAAAAAGGAGGGAGAGAGAGAGAGAGAGAGGAGTGTGGGAAAAGGAGAATGTCTAATAGCCAAAAGAAAGTTTTTTGTTTAAACCGGAAGGAAAAACTTTCTTTAGGTAAAAAATTACGCTGTTTTCTTCTTTTTTCGTTGAGGTGGGTGTATGGAAACCTAATTTGACGACGCATACTCGCATGTTGAGTTCAGAATGATTCGTGGAGGAGAATAGTTTAGATACATGTGTGGAGAGGTCATGTCTAAGTTAGCCCGCTCTTTCTAGCGTGACAAGTCTGCAGTGTTCTCTGAAGCGTTCGTTGAGTCGGCGGTCAGTTTCGCCGATATATAATAAGGTTGGACATAGTGTGCAGGAAATGGTGTAGATAAAATGAGAACATTTACAGGTGCGATTGTCAGGGATTCTCATTAGCGGGTTGGGAGAAGGGCCGGTGTGTTTGCACATAAGGCATTTTGGGGCACCGCACGCAGTAGTACCGGCGATCAAAGACGGTGGTTTTATGGGCCGGTTGCTGCGTACCTAGAAGGGATTGTAAGTCGGGCTGTCGACGGTAAGTTAGAGCGGGCGCTTTAGAAATAACTTTGGAGTCTACGAGGTAGGAATTGGCGTCCGTGATTAGTTTGCCGAGCCTAGGTATGCAGGAATAGAGTGTGAAGATGAGGGGGTTCGCGGGGGTTTAGTTCTTGATTGGGGACATAGGGCGTCGTGCCGCGAAATGTTAGAAACGCGGCTGCTGGCATTGCGCAGAAGGCCGAGTGGGCAACCACGTGCGTTAAAGAAGGTGGTCATCGTCTTAAGTTGATGACGGAAATCAGTGTCGTTGCTGCAAATCCTGTGGAGGCGGAGAAATTTTGCGATGAGAATAGAGTTGATTTTGGATCTAGGATGGCTTGAGGAGTAGAGAAGGTAGCTATGGCTATCAGTGGGTTTATAATGCACAGAGGTGTGTAACTTGCGGCCGTCACTAGTTATTTTTAAGTCTAGTAAGTTTACAGATTATTTCGATATGAGTGAGGTAAACTTGAGGGAGGCGTGGGCGTTACAGATTGCATTGGTGAAGCGGTCAACCAAGGGAGGGGGGTCAAACCAAATATGTCGTCAATATACCGACCGTAGAATTGTGGGGGCGGGTGTGGAAAGAAATTAAGAAGGAGTTCTCGACGTAGCCGACAAAACGTTTTGCGAACGAGAGACCCATCTTTGTGCCCATCGCTACATCACAATCTGGGCGATAGAAGGAGTTGTTGAATGGGAAGTCGTTTAGTGTTAGGACGAGCTCGGTGAGGCGGATAACGGAGTGAGACCGGGGGGGGGGGGGGGTGAGAGGGACGCTGATCAAGGAAATGTGAAAGAGCCTGTAGTCCTTCGGCGTGAGGAATTAGCGTGTAGTTGTGATGCCCATTGTGAAAAGGATAATGTCAAGGGTCGGGGCAACATTGGACAAGTTGGAGCATGTCTGTTGTGTCTTTAACGTAACTGGGGAGATTTTGTACAATAGGATGAAGGACCGAATCCACAAAATTCGCGGCCCGACGCCCTATTTCCCCAATCAAGAACTAAACTCCGTGAACGCCCTCATCTTCACGTTCCATCCCTGCATACCTACACTTGGTAAACTAATCATGGACGCCACTTCCTACCTCGCAGACTTCGAAGTTATTTCTAAAGCACCCGCCATAACTTACCGTCGACAGCCCAACTTACGATCCCTTCTAGTACGCAGCAACCGGCCCATAAATCTTCCGTCTTTGATCCCCAGTACCACGCCGTGCGGCGCCCCAAAATGCCTTGCATGCAAACACACCGGCCCTCCTCCCAACCCGCTAATGAGAATCCCTGGCAATCACACCTGTAAATCTTCTAATCTGATGTACACCTTTTTCTGCACACTCTGTCCAACCTTGTTATATATCGGCGAAACTGACCGCCAACTCCACGAACGCTTCAGAGAACACCGCAGACTTGTCACACTAGAAAAAGCGGGCCAACTTAGACATGACCTCTCCACACACGTATCTAAACACTAATTCACCACGAATCATTCTGAACTCAACATGCGAGTATGGTCAAATAAGGCTTCCATACACCCACCTCAGGAAAAAAGGAAGAAAGCAGATTAATTTTAAACCTGAAGACGGAATTTTCTTCCGGGTTAAACAAGAAACTTTCTTTCGGCTATTAGACATTCCACTTCTCCCTCGCTCCTCAATATTTCTCTCTCCTTTTTTTTTACAATTTGGGTGGTTACGCGGGGGCTCTAAGCTTCCCCCTACCCGCATTCCTCAACTTGTTGACTTCAGACCTCTTGCGCCTTACTTGACGACTTTTCTTCCACAACGTCACGACTTTTTTGACTCCACAACATCACATATGTCACCTGTTACCTCCGCCTTTTTTATATACGTTGTACATATATTCTGATGTGTCATCTCCCCTTTTAGTGTACCTGAATATAACCGTTTGGTCGAAACGTCGTTCCCCTCCTTTCCTTTGGCACTTATTTTCCCTTCATATTCCTACTAATTTTTGTATTCAACGGCCGCACCGATTTATTGCTTTTTCGTTTTTCCCCAACTTTGATATAACCGTCTTGTAGATTAATTTTCGGAAATTATTGGTAGTTCCCCAAAACACGAAACCCTAGTTCATTTGGTTTGACTAGGCTTTGTTTCACATCCACCTCGGTGGCTTTCAAGGGCAATATCAGTAAAAAAAACACAAACTATTAAACAGTCTCAGTGGCTCTAAGATAACGCGATGGCCTATGAATCCCTATTTGTCGAGTTTTGAATACCGGCCGAGGGGCGCGCTATCGGACGTAGGCCAATCTCAGATTTTATTTTCATTTTACGTAAAAATATCCACAGTTGGTAAAAAAAAAGCGCTATTCTTTTTGTTTCGTCGTGTTAGATGGCTTTTTTGGTATGGCTTGTGAAACTCTAAGATCTAAATATTGGCTTCGCTTAACCTTAGTTCAAAGCGCAGTTAACGTTACGGTCTGATGAAGCCACTGAAGCAGCGCCTAGAGCACGAGGTCAGGCAGTTCGTTCTCTTTCTGTGCCTGTGCGGACGGGCTAAACTATGGCTACTAAATGAGCTACACTTCAAAGTAATGACGCTTACAGATATTGGTGCTAAAGTTTATGGTTGTCAGTTATCTGAAGCTGTATCTGAAATCGAAGGAAACGCTTTTCCGTCCTTCACAGACGTTTAAACAGTTCTCGACAAAGCAGAGCAATATAATACATGAGCTTCCCAACACCGAAACTATTGCTGAGAAAGTGGCACTTTTGAATCACGACGATGGGCAGTTGCATCTGCTTTGTACTAAGCACCAAGATGGCGACTCCCACTACAATGTCGGGTAAAAGAAGGCCAATAAAAGCGTAGCTCATTTATTGGCTCTGGGCAAAACGAAGTTAGGGTGTACTAGAAGTGGGAGGTGTGCCGACCTTGTTGGCATCTCCGTAGCAGCTGGTTGTCGCGTGGACCAATTCTGCCGCAGGGGCCTGGGATGGCGCACAAAGTCCCAGCGGTGCAATGGAGGGCGGTTGGGCACCGTTCGCAAGACTACAGTTCACTCTAGCGAGGCTGGCTTGGGGCGTGTTGGTGTTACTATTTTTTCATACTTTATGTTGTGTATGAAGCGATATATTATTGTGTTGCTGTGATGTATTACTCTGTGAAAAAGAGACGTGGGACTCAAAATGATGTCAAATACAGCTAAGAAAAAGAGAGTGCAGGTGTTTTGGACCGGGGTGCAACGTGCGTTAGAGCATATGCAAAGAAAACACTCCCTGGTTTAGATTCCAAGTGACGCCTCTCTGTTTGAGGAATGGGATCGTCTGATTCAAAGGGGGAGAAATAAATTACAAGAAGATCGATTGGTGGATTTTTCGGGAATGCTTTAGCATGACAGTTGGAAACTTCACACACGTTGTCTTTTGGAAAAGCTAACGCTGACCCCTTCACTTTTAGTGGCTTTCTCGTTTGCTTCCTCTATCTTTTTGCTGCATCTTTTTGGCCTCTTTACAATGTTAGTGTTAGTGTTTCCCAATGTGGACGTGTGTGGCGTTTCCCAAGGGTGATCCTAACACATTTTCAAGGATCCACCAATGAATCTTCCTGTAATTTCTTTCACCCCTTTTTGTACTCTGCCTGTCAGAGTACATCGACGCTTTGAAATGCGGTCACCCATATCACTCGTTGAAAGAACCACATCCATACCACTGTGGAAGGAACAACATCGATATCACCCGTGGAGTGAACCGGATTCATTGCTTTAAATGCACACACACATCACAGCCCACGCACCTCTACGACGGAAACCCCGAGCGAAGAACAACCGGCGACAGCAGAGCGACAACTGAACACGCCCGTATTCCACAGCGCCGTGGCGCAACTCCTCCTAGATAACAAACCCGTAGTGCTGAATGAGAAGCCGCCTTCAGAGAAGGCTATGCTGGGCACAGATTGGACACGACGATTGCGTCAACGTCCGGCTCAAACTTGACTAGAAGCCAAGCGCTGACGCAGCTCTCGTTTATAATCAGGGCTCAGCGTTGGCCTTCTCTGATGACGCCATCTCATTCAGCACTACGGCATTGTTCTCTAGGAGGTGTTGAGCGGCGCCTCCTCCTCTCTGGCTCCGCGTCAGCTTTGCGCGTGACTTGGCCGAAAACGAAAGGGCTCGTTTTGACGAAAGCCTGCTGGTGTCTGTCAGTTTGTCAGCGCCAGGGGAAGAAGAAGAGGTTCTCGCGTGCGCACGTCAGCGCTTCGGACCAATGGAAGCGTCTCACGCGACAACTGACAAACGTAAGACTCCGGCGGGTTTTTGTAAAAACCAGCGCTCTAATGCTAACATATGTTCATGAAAGTTTCAGAGCTACGTGAGCAGCTCCAATTGTTGGAAACAATCATTATGGCACAATAATATTGTATGGTTTGCTTTGGAATGAGACACAAATAGTATATGTATTTTTTGCGTAGGTAGTCAAAAAACAAATAAACAGAGGTAGCGGAAGTTGTATGTAGGTATGATTTTAAACAAAAAGTAATGGAAGCTTTGAACGTCAATGAATATTTTGCCGAGAGACAACTTCTTCAATGCCTGAAATCTTGAAGGCACAAAATTTTCAAGGCTTCTAGGCTTCAAGCCCTAAGGTCCGCAAAACTCGAGCTCTTCAAGACTCGAGATCTTCGAGGCTTGATGTGTTCAGGGGCTTATATAAACCTAAACGCAGAAGCTTCCTTCAGATTATTTTGCTAATGTTTCCCGTGTTAAAAACAATACAATATCATTATACCCATTTTTCACTCCTATTGTGCATGCACTACACAGTAGTTTTTCAAATTTATAAAATCATATTACAAACAATCGGTATAATTTTTCTATTCTCTAAATATTCGATATCTAGACGTTTTAGCACACCTAAAGCATATTTTTAGAATATTATAGCACATTTGAACGCACGTTTAGTTAGCTTATAGTTTACTGCAAAAACACTTTAAGTGCATATAAAGTACGGTCGAAGCGCACCTTATGTTCCACGTGCTGACCACCGTCGAGCAGCGGCTCGTTAATTTGGGTACGTCAGTAGTACGAACTCAATAGATTTGAAGTACGAGTACTTTCTCGCTAAAGTGCATGTACTTTTACTGCATCGTACCTTCGATTGCAAGCAATTTCTTAGCACTCCTAGGGTAAACTTTGACTATGATACCCTACTAAAAATTAATTTTATTATACTGAATATGCTTTTAGTGTATTTATTTCAACCCAAATTTTTGTAGGTCTAGGATATCAAAGTTTGGACATAAAATGTGTCAGCACTCTGGTAGGCAATGTTTATGCAGTACACTTCGGTGTTTTTTTGCACGTTATTGCTCCCCTACAGTATAGATTTAACTGACAGCAAGCAACGCGACTTTGCCGCTCCGCATGGTGATATCAAAACTGACGTCTCTGAGTTTTCGTCCATGTAACAGATGCGAGGATTTTTTGTTTTGTGAAAATAATATCATACAATAGTTACTGAAGGACGTATTTGAAGGTGACACTCTTGTGTTCCTACAAATAATTTTGCCAGTTTAGTGATGGACGTAATAAATGACGTATGGTGTATGTGTCTATCCTAAATATAGATAGCTACACAAATGTTTCGATGAACTGGTTTCACGGGAGTTTTCCAAGCGAAAATTGACCTAAAAAAGTGTCATAAAACTTCATAGTGAAAAAAAAAAAAAACCTTGAGACTGGGGACAAACATTGGAGAACACAACACCGCCTGTTGTTTTGTTGTCTAAACGTTTTTTCGAGTCTCAAGATTTTTTCACTCTGATCATTGACCAGCTCATCTGCGCAATAGCCCTTATGACATTAATATTCCATTTTTTAATTTGCAGTGAATGGTCAATTTTCTAACGAGCTAGCGATGGAAGTTAGACGTGGTATTGGAAATACGTCTCTGCAACACTTTTACCAGGCCCACTTTCTGAAGCGTAAGTAGTTTTTCAACATGTTTTGATTGTATGCACAACGAAGGTTTGATGTTTTTTAAATACTGCCACGTGCATGACCGAGAAGAACGCTTCTCCGTACTTCGAGAAGAGTCGCGCCTACTCTTACCCCGAGTAATCGACGCTCGAACATCCTAGACCGAATGATCAAGATACCGAGTGCAATGGATATGGAGACCAACATTACCTTGCCAAGTCAATCTCGTGCTAGGTGGAAGCTCGAACATTCTAGGCCAAATGTTCGAGATACCGAACGTTGTAGACAGAGAATCCAGCGGGGCCTTGCCAACTTAGACATTCTCGCAATATCCAGCTGTCATGACCATACCTCGACGTTCGCTGCTGTTTCCTTTGACGCTAGCTGCTGCTTTATCGGCGCTCGTTCTATCTTTTGTTTGTGACAAACGTTCACCAATTAAACATTTACTTCCAGTTTTACACGTGTCGACCCTTTCCCATCTGCGACAATACGACATCAAAATGCCAATTTAGTGAATATGGCGCCTCCATGCGTGGGGATGATTTAGAGATTACAATAGCGTCATATATAAGCGAAACAGATACTTTTAATGTTGGCACACGATGACAAACGTAGTAATGGGGAGGGGCGGAGCTAGTTGGTAGGATGACCTAGAATGAAAACTGCGCTCTATGTTGTACTCTGCTCCTCTCTGTTTCTGCGCTGTTTTAATGCAATGAATAATGTGGTAGCTTGTGGAGTTCGCAACTACTCCCTTTGGCATCTAAAACACATCACCGGTGCTGAGAAGAAGACTGCCACCTTTTGGGAAATGAAGGAGATTCCCTAGAAGATAAACCTGGTGCGTACTCTGACCTCTGCCAAAATATCGCCTAAAATATTACGAAGTTTTACCATAGAATGAACACAAAAATATTCACAAATAATAATTAAAATATGTTAATAACTCAAATGAAATAGACCGATCTCACCAGTCAGTTTGACTACGCCACCGCTGCCGCAATGCATCGAGGGAGCTTTAGTCTTTCTGCTCGTGCGACGACCTCGCTGGAGCTCTGCGTGTGTAGAGCATGAGGCGGCACGAGCCGTCTTGTGCACTGCTGCCTACCTCCTGCAAACTAAAGTTATGGCGGCGTTATTCAACTGACAAAAATGCGGCATCAGCTTTTGTGTTTATTTTCAGAGCTGGGGGATACGATCAAAATATACAAGAATGATGTAAGTTTAATTATACTTAATCTAAGTGACTGCACATAAATGTCACACACCCTTACCTTGCACATATCTGACCCTGCGGGACACAGTGCGAACATTGCATCGGGCCTTTTTAGAATTTCATTTCAGATGAGTATAGGCGGTGTCAACCTCTACTGCTTAGATTAGTGCAACAAATGATCACCTTCCACCACCCTTGTAGTTCTAATAACAAACTTTTCATTCTAAAAAAAAAACCTCGATCTCTTGTTTGCGTTTACTGTGCTGTGCTGTGTCGTATTCGTTGCGAATATGAATTCCTGATTGTATGACGTACGACATTTTGGAGTTCCCAAAATTCTTAACTTTATGACAACAACTAGTTTATTGTTTTAACTGGGTTTTCCCCTGAACAATGATTTCTGTTCAGAAAAATGATAACAAACAGATCCCCGGTGGCAGTTCTACAAACCTTGCGTTTCAATTTGATTCTAATTACGCACATCGCGAAGAAACAAATAAAAGAAGAAAAAAAAAGCCGTATAAAAATTGTAAAAGTTTTTATTATAAGGTATTCCGAGGAAAACAGGGATGTTTCCAAAATTCATACTGCGCTGTAGCGTTTTGTGAAACTAAAGGAAATGGTTGGGTGTTCGTCTTTTCTGCCTTTACTTCTCTTTTTGTTCATGTTTACTGCCACCATTTTGTTTCTGGTCTCATACTTTTTATGCGCAAATTATTTAGTAGGATTAAAACAAATCCTTCGTTACGTGCGACCAAGTGTATTTCTGATAGTTTATACGTGGTGTTATATTTGGTTTTTCTAACATCATGTGCGCAACCTACAAGTGCATAAAACATGGCTTGTGAATGCGACGTGCTAGGGCAATTAGCAAAAACATTTTTTCACACCTGTCTGTACGCTATTAAGGAACTGGTTTCTTCCGACACTAACATTGTCGGAATCGTTGCACTTTAGCGAGCACATATCTGGAATAAGTGATGCCAATGCTTACGAATAGCACCCAGCTATATTATGTTACAAAACACTTATTTACTACTTTTGTATAGTTTTAACGAGGCAAAAAAGACACACCTGATTCGGGTGACATTTCAAGATGCACATTTAGGTTAACATTAGTGTTGTAGGTCGGAATATTTTGACCGTTTTTTAGACAACCAATTGATAGACAAAAGAGGGACGTCTCGTTTTTGAGAATGTTGCTTATCCTCTTAGTACAACTGTAAGTTTGTTTTTATTTTACAGGAAGAAGTGTCAGGGAGTCTTAATAATCTAATAGATTCTGCCAATAAAAGCGACACTCAGGTAAGCACTAATTTTAACTTGTTTTGCTGTCACATTTCCTCGGATCAAAAAAAAGCCTGTTTCTTCGAAGCCTCAAAAGAGGTGCCTATTGTTTTCAAAGTTTTCTCTATCAGTGTAGTAGGAGCGATATTACAGGGATTGCGAATATCTTCGTTCCACACGAATATTTGAAGACAATACTAGATGAGTCGTCAGTGTGGTTAAATCAATATGCGGTAAGAGCCTCGCGAGCAGCCGGATGCAATAAACTTGGTTCGAATCAGCGCTCACAAGAAATGGTTTTGAATATTAACATCTACAAAGTATGATGTGATTTACAGTTTGATTCTGGGCGTGTCATCGAGTTTTGACCAGGGTTGGGAAAAAATACTCTAAAATGTATTTGGAAATACAAATACTTGGATACAGATGACGAAGGCAGCTATAATACTGATACTGAAATACACCCGTACACAAGTAGCGCTGGACGTACCAGAAATACGTTTGAAAACAGAAAATTACTTGGAAATGCAAATACAGGAATACATTTTGCCGGGCCAGTAATACCACAAACATGATTCTTAAGAAAAAGCTTTTTGTGAAGTGAATTCTTGTGAAACCAGCCAAACGTTTGTATTTTTGTAAACAGAATGAAGCAACATTTTGCTTCATATTTTATCTTATTATATGAGAGCAGTGCAAAACAAAAGTCAACAAACGACTTTGACGCTACACTCGCATACATTTGATGAAAAGTAACTTTTTAATATTTCGTTGTCAGCCGCTGCCGTTTTGGGTAAACAGTTATGTTAGCGAACAAGATTAAGCGTTTCACAAGCGTTAACGAACATAGCTTCATATTAAAATGAACAAAAACTGCTTTCGCAGTGAGAAAGTTTTAAATAATGCAAATAATATCTCTGGTTTCGCCTGTATATCTATATAAATACCTCGCTTGCAGGTGGTAATAGGTAGGCTTCGGTGACAGAAGTTATACCTCTTAGACTAACACGAGACCTCCAGTGAAAACAAAAACGTGTACTAACCGTGAGGTAATGATTGAAGTTGAACTTGGGCGTTCTCGAGCCCGAAATTAGTTTCGCGTAGAATTCCCATTTTCCCTTTATCATAAAGCTGTGGGAACTAAGGGAGTATTCACTAGGTTGGAAATACTGGTTATTCATGATGCAGTGTAGTTCTTTAGATATATTACACGCCTTCGAAGCAATATTACATGAACCCATAAATTAATTTTATATACGTCTAAGTATCCTCGAAAGGTCAGCATCCTCTAGTTTTATGTCGGTGCCTTTTTCTGCAGTCACTTCATGACGTTAACTTAGGAAGAAATTATATTCTTTCTTCTGATGATCTGAAGGAAATGGGGCTGAGAGTGCAATGGGCAGAGTTGTAAAGCTCGTACTCACAGCGCATTCAGTGTTTTGATTTTACAACAATATTTGCCTAATTGGAGCACCCCGGAAGACATATGTTTTATTTTGAAAATAGGAAAAGGAGTCGCCAATGTCGGGGCTATAATGCTCGAAACAAACCTTGGTCTGCTTGGTAACAAAACACCAAGGTGCCATTTACTGTACATTCTACTCTTCCGATGACGAAGGTAGAAAGGAAGCAGAATTTTGAGCATTCGCTTGGAGGTGACTGATTTCTCGAACATTGTAACGTGATACCTTGGCTCGGTATTGTATCGCGATACAAGGCATGCACCGAAAATGTATTCCCATTTTGAAACACAGAGACTGTTTAAAAAGGTGTATATCGATATAGAAGTGTAAATACTAAAAGTGTTTCTGATACACTACCGTGATACATTTGTATTGCGACATTGCCCAACCCTGGTTAGTATTCATATTAATTTTTTTAAAATTAACAATTAGCGTAGTACAAGAATACGAGTAACCTAGACATAGTACAGCTTTATTTATTTACACACGTTGCCAGATGAGATAACGTAGAGTTAAAACAACAGTTTCACTACTAATTACGCGAAACATAGTTTCATCAACGTGGGTGAATAGTTTGTCTAGGCACCAACAGTTTGTTTCGTAAAAAACTACAATGACCTATTTACTGAGAATATATTTCTTGAGGCAGAAATTCCGGTTGGTGTTTTTCCTCGACTCATCACATAAGGTGGCAGTAACGGAAAGGTTTTTATTCTGAAAAAAAAGAAAACCTTCTGCTTGATGGTGGTCTTGTCGGGCTAGGAGTGAAAAGTGTGAAGGGAGGAGCAGGCTCAAAAGAGGGTCTACATGCCAAGAAAGGTAATGAAGGAAAAGAAAGAGTTGGGCACTATACGCTGAGAAACTGAGGGAGAGAAGGAGACAGGGCACACGGGGACGCCAGAAGGCCCCGTTTTGATTCGAATTATCAGTGGGTACACCTAAAGGCTAGTTGCCTTTCTCTCCACTGCACACAACGAACGCTTTAGGAGGCGGAACTCCGGCGTTCGGCGTTTTGTTTTCGCATTATAAAGCGTTTGACGACTGCAGCGGAGACAAAGGTGGCTAGATTCAGGTCTACCCACTAATCATTCGAACCAGAACTTGGCGTTCCGACGTCCCCGCGCTCCCTCTTCTCCTGCTCTCCCTCCGTTGCTGCCCGTATAGTCCTTAAAGTTGGGGGGTTCCTGCCAGCAGGGTTCCCTCCCCAAAGGCAGCCTTTTGCTGGTGGGCATACCATGCGACCCTCGAGCTGCTTGCTGCCAGGTTTGGTGACCGTGGGTTGCCAGGATCGGGCAGTCCCTAAACAAGAGCCGTTGCGTGACCCGTGCCCCAGAGGCACAGTATGGTCGTTTTGGCTCGTTCTGATCTGGTTGAAAGACGTATATTATCGGATAGGTCTACGGTGTCTAAAACGCGTTTTCTACCGATGTGTTTATCGCATTTTGTTCCCTATACATCAAAACGTAGTCCCGAAGTGGCAACAAACGACGTCACAGACGCAAACGTGTTATGCCGGATGTCCCAACCCTGGTGGTTGCTCGAAGAAATGCCGTACTAAAGCACTGCGAACGGCTACCGAAGCTTCCATGGACTGTCATTCTGGAGGGCAACCTGCCGCAGGACAGGCGTCTGCGGCATCCACCACCGCTGCTCTGACACCGCCATGAGCGCAGTCGGCGACAACATGATACTTTTATAACTTCGTCAAGGCGAAATCGAGGGATTACAATTTAGGACGCGGTAAACGCAACGGTCAAATACGCAATCCAGGCGCCATGGCCAGGAGCGACCGTCGCGCAGGTGCGCGTTCTATGACGTGTTATAATTTTCCAACTGGAGAGGCCTATGTCGAGCGCAAGTTCCTCTGCTCTTTGCGCAGGGGTTGCGGTGACGCCACAACTCCGAGATCTGAGTGACCCTGATTGTGATTGGAAGGATAGTGGGTAGAATTTAGAGAAGCTGGCATTGAGGTCTATTCGCTATCCTCCCAATCAGAGATAATAGGAAATTGTAGTAGACCGTTTTTCTTCTCCGCTACCGTATCCCTAAGAAAGCGTCTCAGCTGCGCATGCGCGCCGCCAGCCTTATCTGCAGAGTTCAAGCTCTTGTGGCGGATTACGGAGCGATTTCCTGGTGCTTAGCGGGCTGCGGAAACGGTCTACTACAATTCCTCAATAGAGCTCAACGTTCGGAAGTCCCCGCAACCCTTGCTCAAGAAGCAGACGAGCTTGAGCTCCGTATAGGGACGCAGGGTTATTCTCTATTTTTAGCATGCCCAGCAGTGCTTTTTGCGCGTCATCTTGAGCGTAGTGCGTATCTTACGGTCGGAATCTTGTTTGTAAGTTGCGGCGTGGGGAAGTCCTTTGTATTGGCAGAGCGCGGGTGGAGTGCAGCGCGGTGGGTGCAACGGAAGCAAGCAGACCATATCTTTCTTACCTGAAGAACGAGCAAAGTAAAGTCAAAATTGATAAGGAGTCAGTGCCCAACACCTCCAATATAACGATTCAGTGGTGCTGGATTTGCTACGTCACCCACAGAAGGCCAGCGCGGTTCACAGATTGGACACTTGTGCTGCGCAATCGTTCTGATGGAACAAGATTTCAGTTAGTGAAAACACTAGAGCCAGCCGAACACTGACGCCGCACTCGTGTCCGATTCTTGCGCCATGCTGGCCTTCACTAGGTGACGAAGCAGATTTGGTGCTACGGCCTTGTTGTCTAGAAAAGTGCTGCGTGGCCTTGCGTTCTTTGCCCCCGGTTGAGAGAAATCAATGTCTTGAAGAGAGAAAGATGGAGGGGGGAAAGTAGCGGATAGAAAAAAAAAAACTAAAAATAGGAGTTCAAATTAAGTTCAAATTGATCAAATATGAAGACTATTTTCACTCAACTGTTGCTACGGTGCCTGACAACCAATCTCGTTAGATCTGTGCGTACTCTTCACACTACGGAGTTCAGACATCTCTCCGGAAGCTCATATCATAGCCTTGTTAGATGTGGCAATACTCAGAGGGTTTCTAAAAATTTGAACAAAACGCTTAAAGAGAAACAAGAACAAGACATGATATGGCATACAAGGCTTTCTTCTTTAAATTGCATAAATATTGATTCATAAATAGGATAACTGACATATTTCATGTGCATGTTGCACATGAATTGTTCAAAACAGTTTTTAAGAAATATGATCAGAAATCATCGTCGTGATTAGCCGGACTGTACAACGTGCCGGTTTTCAACATACATTGAATTTTGTGTTAAATGCAGTAAGAAAACTCGAATAAAAAATGTGACTTAATTTATTCATGTAATTGCTTTGCGGCAGACAAACGGTAAAATAAAAACAGTTATAGCAGAAGACATCTAGAAGAGGTCTCGTAAAGTGCGTTCAGGACAAATGCTGTCAATTTTCGATACCTCGAAACTATACTACGCAGCAAAAAACGCTCAGTCTCCTTCAAAATTTAGCGCTAGCGGTTGGTATGCAGCTGCTATGCTTAAAAAGTTAGGGTTATATCTTACTAAAATCTTTAAAAAAATTACAAAACATTTTATTGAGAAATGAGGTCGATCCTAGGAGCAGATGCACATTACTTCAATATATTTCCGGGTTCCACTAGCCGCAACATTTTTAATCAAAAATTATTAAAAAAAAGTTGCTTCTTACTTTATAATAAACCTATAAAATAAGTAACGTATAGGTTCTGAAATCTTCGAATCCAATTTGAATAACTGTGCTAAATTGAAGTACAGAACGGGCACTCATCAATCTTTAGTTGATTATTTATTCGCGTCCGAATCTTCATCTTTCTGCAGACGGGGATGCTTTGGAAGCACATCTCTGCTCGTTTTGATGACATTAAAAAAGACCGACGAGAAGGTAATCGCATTTTTAAACCCTACATAAATAATAGGGGTTCAGGAACCGTTTTGCAAGTTCGATGTGTTCGAGTTGAGAAGCTCTGTCGCTGCTAAGGTGCACGCTGAAAGTCCGTTCTCGCTTGCCTGGCTTCGGTCAAAAAATGTTAATTTCGCTAAAAATCGGGGGTCAAATAAATAGCATCGGGGTACTCCTGGAGCGACTTGTAGAGATAAAGTGTTGCTAAAATTGTACTAAGTGGAAGTTGATAAAAACGCAACGGCCTAAGGTCACAAGTTCTTGTTTTTGGCCGAAGTATTGAGTGTTCAATGAGTATATTTGGACCTTCTCGCGGTATGGTTGAAACGTCTCCTCAATTATGGTGCGGATCAGTTCTAAAAGATTCATGGTGCCGTCCATGTCAAAGTGAACGTCGAAAATGCGTTCAAAAGGCGCCTTGTTGATATGAGAACTCAGCTTTTTTTCGTGTGTTTTGGATTTTGTTACAACTTGCAGTATATGGTGGCGTGCTCTCGGAGCTGCAATTGCAAAAAAAAAATATTTCTGTGATAATCCTTTAAACAGGTGTCTGATCTTGTCACCTACGGGCATGTCTTCGTCAACGCGTCAAAAGAGATGGAGGACGCCTTGGATATAGCTGGTTGATGACTCGGATGTGGCTTGGTAACGGCAGGATAGCTTATTTTTGGGTTGTTGGTCGCGGCTCTCCGGTTTACCGAATGCTTTTAAAAAAGCGGCCTTGAAACCGTCTCAGGATTCGATGTTATCCTCACGGTTGTCGGTCTACTGAAGTTCTGTGTCTTTTAGAAAAACACAGCGTTAGCTAGCTTATGAAAGTCATCCCAATTGTTGTAACTGCTGACGCGGTCGTATTGCTTTAGCCAATCATCGATGTCGACCTCCGAGGAGCCGTTGGAAGTTCGTGGGTCCCGCTGGCGACGCTTGACAGGGATGTGCGGTGGTGGTGGCCACTGCTGGGTTGGACTGGCTTGCGCGTTAACCATGACGGGGGTAGTTGTGCGTGCACTGTGATGCTCCAGGGCAGTATGGGGTTGAGGGAAGCGCAGAGGTGGGAGAGTCTACTGACCTCCACGACTTTCGTGAGTGCTTAATGTCATTTTACAATGCACGCTCGATGCCAATGTTGAAGGTGTTGCGGATGTTGTCCAGTAGAAATATCTGCCTCCAGCACTGAATCGCCATCCGCTACCGCTCGTCGTCCTTTTCCTCCTTCAAATATTGAAACAAGCAGTCGCAAGTCAAACGAGAAAAGGGAGAAAGGTAGATGATTGCTTTTAAGACATAATAGTGTTTAAGAGATGTGATTGTGCCATAAACGTTTTATGAAACTGCAATATCAAAATAATACAAATACAATAATCTTAAAGAGGATAAACGCTGGTTTAGAACGTATGCCCGCAAACGCTTTTGTATTCATTTTTTTTGGCCACAATTTTTTACAGCTCCATTAGCCTATTGAGTACGTGTCACGTGCAGAAAAAAAGATGTGGGGATTTTAAAATAGCTACTTGTATGATATTTCGTACTCCTAATATTATTTACCACGACTGACGCACACGAAGTTGTTTTGTTCAACTCTTCTTCCTAGCTTTTTAAGGCATTTTTAATGAAAAAGTGTGATATTGAGGCGACTCATGCAAAAACTGATTTCTGGCACGTTGGTTGGTAGTGATATAAGATCTTACATCAATTGTATCAGATTTCATAATGTGTTTCATAAAACGTTTGTTCGGGCACAAGAAGGTAGAACTAGAAAACAATTTGTTTTTTAAATATTATCTAAGGCTAACTTATCTTGGATTATCATAATATAATCTGAACTTGCCAGATCTGACAGATCCTAATCTAAGCTAAGCTACCGTGGCACAGTGCTTCTTTGACTTATCTAACCTGACCCTATACAATGCATTCCAACTTAGAATGACGTGGTGCAGCATGCCCTCTGTTAATCTAACATGGCGTTACTTTCACTGGTCTAGACTGACTCTCATCAAATGTCGACCGTATTCTATTCACTAAAATATTATGATACTACCTAATGCAATCTGGGCTTGATTGGCTTAAATTTCTCTTACTTTACCAATTGACACTCTTTATGCTTTAGTCATTGTCCTGTGTTTGAATGATTAATATTGAAACTCTAAAAATGTTTTTACGCAGCTGCACTGAGGGAGCTGAGCAGCATTGAAAAAGCGGTTTTTGTGGCAGAGATTAGCGCCAGAGAGAAGATTAATAAGGTACGAAGCAGTTCGATATTTGGAAGAAAAAAGACAACAAAATGTCACGTAACTATCTTGAAAATATTGCATTACCTGGCAGGGCGATTTTATTATCAATCGTGCAGAAAACAAGAGGTGATGCCTGTAAAGGGTTGAAAAAAACATAATATGCGGGGAAACTTCTCCGCCAGGACGAAACTGAAAGCCGTTTTGCGTGATATTTTTAGTTTTCGAAATTTTGACTTCTAAATGTCCGAAGACCGATTACAGTATTTGGGCGTTCGTCACATGTCGTGCATTTAGAAGCCTCTCCAGGTTTAAATACCTTCCGCACAACATATAATCTCTTTACATGCGCTTTTTACGCTACATTAAAAGCGCAAGGTATTAATTTGCTTCATTTTTATAAATTTTGTGGAAGAAACCCTGGCTCTTTGACGATAATTTACCAGGTTTTGATGATAACTGGAATATTTATAAACTGTTGGCTTTCCTTGCTCAACTCAGAAAACTTTATTTACTTGTGATTTCTTCGAGTTTTTAAAGTAAACTCAACCGGAAATATGTATGATAACCATATATTATGCATCACGTGATTAAGTATTTTTTTTTTATATTGAAGCTTACCAACACCATGAGTGAGTGCCAACAAATTTTGAACTCTCTGCCAGCGCAGATTTCTGCGACCTAGCTTCGCGTCTTAAAATAGAACTTAAAATGTATCAACTATATATTACGTGTGATATTATGGGATGTTCTTACTATACCTAGGACTCTGCATACGAAATAATAAAAACAATAAAAATAGCTTTAAATAAATTGATGTTGAAATTAGGTTTTTGGATTTTCCTCTTGTATTCGAAGTCATTTTTCTTTCAGAACCTTTTATTTGATTATAACGATATTGGTCTGTTGTATAGGCATTAGTTTAATCTTTTATATGATACATAATGTATGTAAAAATGAATATTACATACGGTATTATCATCGAAACCTAGTAAATTATCCTTAAAAAAGCCAGGTGTGAATTTTTTACAAACATAAAAACGAAACATTTTATGAATGTGATGCGCTTTTAATATGCTTTAAAGATTAATGTACACATTTTCGTTTGTTGTGCGGAAGGTATTTGTTCCTGGAGAAGCTCCCAAATACACGATTTGTGACGATCGATAAAATCCGAAAATCAGTGTTTTGGTTCTTTCATTCTTAATTGACAGGAATACCTGCTGCGCCATTAGGCATTATGCAGGGCTAATACATAAAAAACGCATTCAAAGAAGCCTTCAAGAGTAAAGAAACAACCAACAAGTAAAGCCTTTCACTCTAGAGTACTTCTCTGCAGTAAATCATAAAAAAATAAATAAAAAACATCATTATCTATAAGAGAAATCAGTTCTTCCGGAAGAGCATTCCACCCTCGGATGGTTTGAACAAAAAATGAATAAGAAAAACAGTAAGTACGATGACGATACTCTGCCGCTATCGTAGAATGATTCCGCCTTGAGGATACATGATGCGGTTCCACAATGTAAAGATCTTTTTCAATACCTGTCTCCCCGTGATATATATTATGAACATTTTTTTAACTGCCAGCACCTTCGAAATGTAAGAAGCTTCCAACCCAATCTTAGCCAGAGAAAAAAAATCCCGTGACAAAAAACGAAAAAAAAGAGGACAACCACAACACCATCTACTAGAGACGGTGTTGTGGATGTCCCTCTTTTCGTTCCTTGTCTCGAGGTTCTTTTTTCACTATGATCGTTCACCAGCTCGCCTGCGCAATAACTATCACTTCAACAACACAGTCTATTCTGTATTTTTGTGCAACTTGAGTAAGTGCTATATTCACCTGTGACAAACCTTAATGCCTGATTTTGAATTCGCTCTAACTTAATTGCAAGGTAACATTGTGGTGGATCCCAAATAACACAGGCATATAAAGATTGGTCTGATAAATGAAAAATGTAATGTTTGTCTCACACAGCAAGGTGTATCCATAAAATTCCTCCGAATAAAATGTAACAACATACTTGCCTTCGCTTCAGGATTATCTGCGTGGTCATTCAGTTTTAAATCATACGGAAAATACACTCCCGAATACCTTTGTTTATCTACCCGTTCAAGTTCATAATTGTTTAATTTTTATGTTGATGTCCTAACAGCAGATCGAGTAAAACACATGTATATGGGTGGTTTCATGTTAGCTCCGTCACGGAGTTGGGGTAAAATGTTTAATTTTGACGAAAAAAATATATGTTTTGGGCAAATCCCTTCTGTGACAGGGAGTGCAAACCTCAAGATCGGACGATTTTTTGTTCTCATGGACATTTTAAGCAGCCGAGGCGCAAACTGACCTCTTTCTTGCCTGTCGGAGGTGTCTTGTTTCACTCCTTTCAACGTTTTGCCTTTTTTGGTAGTGCATTGAAACTTTTTTGTGCAACTCTTAGAACAGGGATTATGTATGGTCAATAATTTTGTTGTGACTATTTATCTTCACTTTTGTTTTAAAAATTGTCAAAGTGTGTCCCTTTGACAATATTTGTCACAGTTTTGCCAGCTCTTCCGTGTGACCTATTTAAGATATCGTAACATATTTAGTATTTTCAGAAAGCTGAGAGTATACCATTTCTATTGATAATAAGTTTAATGTTGTGTGTTAAAGAGAAGGGGCAGCGTATTCTCAGAAAGCAAGGACTATTTCAAATTTTTTTGCAAATTGGGGGTCGATTGTTGGATAAAAACCCACCTTTTATTTGGCTGATTTTTTTTCTCTAGCTAGCTACTTCAGTGCTTTATAAGGAAATGCAAATAGAAAATGTTATATTTTGTTTCATGGCAGCTATAAAAGCTTGAAATATTATTTTGATTGACTGTTTTGCCAGTAAATTAACTTACTCGGAAAAATACACTAATTCAAAATTGGCGCTTGTAATTTTTTAATATATACGTTTGAACACACTTATTCTCTGATAAATAATTTTAACGCGATTTTTTATGCGAAATATATTTTAGAAAATTTGCCAATATAACGTTTTTGGACGATATTTGTGAAATTTTACCAGCTCTTCCGTGTGACCTATATAAAGTGTCTTAACATATTTAGCATTTTCAGAAAGCTTAGAGTATACTCCTTCTAATGATAACAAATTTGATGTTGTGTGTAAAATAGAAAGGGCAGTATTTTCTCGTAAAGCAAGGACTATTTCAAAATATTTTGCGGATTGGAGGTCGATTTTCTGAAACGCCTACCTTTTATTTGTCTAATTGTTTTTCTCTAGCTACCTATTGCAGTACTTTATAATGTAAAATAAACAGAAAATGTAATACTTTGTTTGTATGGCGGCTATAAAAGCTTACATTTTTTTTTTTGTTCACTTGTCACTTAGTAATACAAGTGACTCACAAAAATACACTAACTCATAATTAACTCCTCTGAAATTTTAGTAGCTACCTGTAAATTTCTTTAACAAAAAAATATGCAAAAAGCGGGTTATGCTAATAAAGCGTGTAGGTCATATCTGTAATGTTTTCTTTTTAATTGTCAAACCACCTTTCTGCAGCAATATTTGACGAAGTTCAGCAAGCTGTGCTTGTGACCCAATGTCCATATTTTTGTGATCTTTACATCACCGTAATGCTCCCATTAAGCTATTTCTTTTGAGGGTAATTTCGATATTTTGCGCTGAACATATAACGCGGAACATTTGCCTGAAAAACGAATATTTAGAAAAACTTGACAGTTTGAAGTCGACTTAAAAAAACACCTTTTATTCTTTTTTTTTCATTTTTTATTCACGCTTGGGTAATATATATATATAATATATATATATATTCACGCTTAGGTAATAGTCTGTCAGGAACTACAAACAGAAATTGTAATATATTGTTTGTATGGACGCTATTAGGACTGAAATCTCGTGCTACGAGAGTTTTGAACGGGACTATGCATTGACGCTCAGCTGAGCAGAATTTTGACCTATGCAAGTTTTTCTATTTAAAGTTAGTACTTACCTCAATATCTGAGCGTAAATGCCGGTGAATCAACAATATTTACCCTAGCAATATTTATTTACTCGGCACTGGCGTGATTTGCAAGGTGTGTGAGCTTCGCCCTATGTATTGACGGAGAAGATACGTAGCATCTAGAGTCCCGGACAAGCTTCAGTCAAGAGGAAAAAGTCTAAGTAACCCGGCATGAATCACTGAAAATAGAAATGAAACCTAAACACATGACTAACATCTTTGAAGCCTTACACTCTACAAAATGTTCGTTATTTTAGGAAAGAGTCCGTATGCGCATAAAATAAACCGTACTTCCTAAGCGGCAGATACTAAATCGTACATAAGTATATGCACTAAATATCTGTTTGACATAAGCAATAATGACAATTACATATCAAGTTCGGTATTTCAAACTCAAGGCCGAAAGCAAAAGGCCTCAGAGGACTTCTCTAACGATCTGCATTCACCGTATTGAGAGGAAGTAAGCCCGGGGGGGGGGGGGGGGGGGGTGCCCGCAGTTGTGAATACGGACTTCTAAGTAACTTTTTGTAAGTGTACTACTCCGAATTTCATTACTGTTTACGGTTGGATATTGAGGTAACTGCTAACGATAACTAAAAAAAACTTTACATAGGCCAAGCTTCTGCTCAGCAGAGCGCCTGTGCGAAGTCCCGTTCAAAACGCTCATAGCACGAGATTCTAGTCTTAATAGCTGCCATACAAACAATATATTACAATTTCTGTCGGTAGTTCCTGATAGACCCCTATATTACCTAACTGTGAATAAAAAATAAAAGGAATAAAAGGTTCTGTTTTAAAAAATCGACTTCAAACTTGCAAGTTTGTTAAATATTCGTTTTTCAGGCAAATGTTCCGCGTTATATGTTTATCGCAAAATATTCAAACTATACTCAGAAGAGAGAGCTTAATTGGAGCTTTACGGTGATGTAAACGTCATAAAAATATGTTGATTAGGTCACACAGCACAGCTTGCTGAACTTCGTCAAATATCGTCGCAGAGAGGCGGTTTGACAACAAAAAAAAACACAAAAACATTAAGGATCGTATGACATACACGCTTAATTACCATAAAAAAGCATATCTCGAGAGTATTCCCAAAATGTTATATTGATGTAGCGTAAAAAGTAGGAAAAACGGATGGAGTGAAATATGGCACCCCGGATAAGCGGGAAAAACGTCAATTTTCACCTTGGCCGCTTCAACGGTTGATAACTTCAGAACAAAAATCCGACGAACTCGCTGTTTGCGTTTTCTTTTATTATAGGAATCGCCCAAAAAAAGTATTTTTTTTCACACATAAACAAAAATCGACCCAAAATTTGTGCCTGAGTTGATATGAAATCCCCCATATGCACTTTCTTAAATTGGATCCAATTTTCAAGCAAACACACCAGCGCTCTAACATTTCCGAACTTCCCGCATCATGCAAACGCCTGCATAATTTTCAACAACGTTGTATAGTGCGCAATCATCCTCAAAGATTTTATTATCTGACGGTATGCTTTCAAAAAGATTGTTAATAAATATAATAAATAACTGGGGTCCTGGAACGCTTCCCTGAGGCACCCCCTAGGTTACAAGTGCAGGTTAAGATTTCTGACTATTTAGAACAACACTCTGTTCTCGACCAGACAAAAACTCAGCAACCCAATTTATAATGTTTTCATTATTACAAGTAGTGTAATGTGCCACACATTGTGTGGCACATTGTCAACAACTGTAGCCGAACCAAATGTGTCTATTGTGTCCGAGTGTGTCTATTGTGGTCCGAGTAAAGAACTTGCACAGCATATATGTATATATATTAAATATGTTTGAAACATGACCCACTTTTTTTACACGTTTGGAAATGAAATCGCCCTGCACTGAAATGTGTACTCAGATAAGGTGGCTACACAACTTTTGTGTAGGGGCATTTGATTATAGATGCGCTTCCCATGGATGTGATGCCATTTCTAGATTTCCTGCTCTGCAAAAAATATGAGAAATTATCCGTAATATATTGGAAGTGTGGTGACCGGCTGAACACAAACTAGAGCTCTGATCGGTTCACATTAACTGGAGTGGCCTAGCAGTGAAACAAATCCTGGGTGGCAACTTTCAAGGGGCTTCATCACCTTTTTTAGTAATACTTGCTTTAAAGGGGCGATGTATCGATTTTAGTACTTTGCGCAAATACAGTTCATGACGGATATCTGACGTTAATGACTTAATGACCTGTGAAACAGCTGTCCATTTTTCCACACACGTAATCTGATTCGAAAAAAAAATTAAAGAAAAACGGCCAGCGTCCATCCCCTCAACTCGCTGCCAGAAAAAGCGGCCACGTGACCTGGAACCGATTATATGCTGGCAATCTTGATCGTAGCCACGCGATGGGGTTGGTAAGGCACAGGACACGCGCTGACTTCGAGGTATTGTTATGGTTCGGCTATTCTTGTCATTGCAGCGATTTGACACGGGACAGTACCCGAATGGTTCTCGAGCTATCGATTATCACGAGCCCAAATCGAGTGCCCACGCAATGCTCAGGTCCATGCTATGAGCGGCATTCAAATATCGTCCCTGGAGGATACTGCAATCCCCCAGTTACGTCATCAAGTTTCCCGAAGGAGAGATTCAATGAAAACGCTCGCCTTTGTCTTTGAAATTACACCGCAACGTAGAGTTTTTTTTTTTTTTTTTGGCCAGTGGCGTTGCGAGCGAGTATCTTTGAGTCCCACTAGTGGTACTAAGCTCGTATAAAGTGGAAAGTATTCCAATTGAATATTGTTGCACTGCCCTTTAACTTCTCAGTTAGTTCCAACAATTCATAGAATGAACATTTCTAGACTAGTTAGAAGACTGAGTGGGGATTTATTTGATTTCTGTATTGATATTTGAAATAACCCGCATTATCTACGGTTGTCGTTAGACCGCAGCCCCAATAGTCGTATTTTTAATCCAGGCTCGTGGGAGCGTCCCCAACAATACCTTATTCCCTGGATATAGCGGAGCGTCTGGGATTGCTTTCGAAGTCGCAAGCCGAAAACAGTAAGTAGTGCATATTTTCTGATCACAGAAAGGTGAATCCTTTCTATCGTCTTATGTGTTTGTAAAGAAGCCCTATGCCGCCCACAATCGGCAGATCCCTGTTACACTTGCGTTTTCCTTTTTCTTTTCTTTTGTACTAATGCTTCGCCTTTTTTTTTTTTGTTGGGTTTAAGTATCTAAACTCGCTCAAGTTTTGAAAAAAGTGTAATCATATAATTACAAAAATAAGAAAAAATATAATTCTTCATGGTTGGGTGTTGTGGTATTGCAAACAAACACGTGAACAGAAATGTCTTGAGGCAGGTCGCGCTATATTACGTCCTCATGCAATGATCTCCAAAGAAACGCGGTATATAGCAAATGTCCCAGTAAATGTGTTACAACTAGCCGTGATAATAAATAGGGAAGTCGGTAAACGCCTTCGTGACGTCGGTCTACCAACGTCAAGTATATCGGCTGCCACCCCAAAGTGGTTTTCGAAAAGCTAATGCTGTCCTGTTTATAAAACACATGCAAGTTTTGTACCTTTTTGAGTGAGAAGGTTATTTTGCATGTGTCCAAGGAATATTTTTTTGGTTCGAGAGCTGTGACGAATATTTACATAACGAATGAAACGTCTGACCTTCTGCTTTAGGGAGTCTACTTAATGCTTCTGAAAGGTAATATAAGGAATAGCTTTCGCAATTATCCAGCCTGAAAACCTATTCACTTAGATTACTCGTTCAATCGACTTGCAACCGTAAACTTACCTGGTGTTTTTTTATCGCGGTTTCAAGGAACAGAGAGCGTGAGCTCCCGTTGTAAGGTCCAGGGATCTCGCATTTAATCTCTGCCCTCTCAAGTTTCTAGAATCACAGGCATTGTACAATTTGCAATCGTGGAACCACTACCGATGGATGAGCGTCGAAGACCGCAAGGAAGCAACCGTACTGCTCCCACACCTTGTAAAGTAGTCAAAGCCCGTCCACTAGCAATTCAAGTCATCGCGGTGAGATTGAGTGAATTCACAGATTAGAGACGGGTGCTGCGTCATTGTTCGGCTAGGCTTCGCGACCAGTCCATGTGTCGAAGCGCGTTCCGCGTGATGCTCGGACCCCATCGCTGTATCGGGGCCATCCTAAGGTGATCACATGCCGTGGAGGTCAAGGAGGCCGTTGACAAACTTTGATAATTCTGGGTGGTGTTGACTGCGCGAGCCCACTTGATCCTGTACAGCGGAGGCACGAAGCGTCAATATAATGCTCTTGATTCACGAGCATTTGAAAGGCCTCAGTAACGAAGGTTGCTTTGGTATCGGCAAACCAGCGCATTCCGAGGTGCACGACCATGTATGGTATTGCGATCTGTTGCGACAAAGCTCTAGAGGCCTTTGTTCGAAAGACGCTTGAAATGTCTTCGATCAAAGGGCATGACAAGGGCCACCTTCCAGCAGTGTGAGCATCCCTTAAGCAACTTCAAAATGTGGTTTAATACAGATAGCTCAGTGCTTTGCCGTTTTTTTTTTGTGGCTTGGGTCGTTAATATCTTATGTTTCTTGATATATAGCAAAGCTTGCTGTTAAAGGAGCAGAACCATAAAATTTGGGTCATTGCGTTTTTTTAGAGCGCAGCTCTTAGACGCCCATTTCCGCGTTGAGCCAATAGCACCTAGAACACAAGGCCTGCGCGTTTCCTCCTCTAAACGTCATCAATAGTAGATCCCCTCAGCGCCCCCTAGGTAGCCCGGATGAGCACCTTCGTCTGCTACGTCGTCTGCAACATCGTCTGCCCCATCGCCTGCTTTAGTGGTTTGTGTAGCAGATAATAAAACAGATGCTCCCACCGAGTGTCTGTTGCTGTAGCATACGATAAAGTTATACGTTCACGTGGAGCGTCAAATGCATGAGTGAAAATGGCTTACTGCTGTGCGAAGGGCTGCAGAGCCCTTGGTTGGACGCTGGACGCTGGCACTGGACGCCATTTTTGACGGCAGAGAACGCAGCCAACGCCAGAACCACGAGAGCTCGAGGTCGCTGTTTTGAAGCGTTCTTCCGCAGAACGAGAGCGCGCGCTAAAAATGCACGTCTCAAAGCCAGGAGCGCGCGCTAGCTCGCGCTCCTGGCCGAAAGAGTGTTCGCATGCACGTTGCAACTGAACTGGAAGCTCGCTATCAGCTCGCGCTCAGCACTCGCGCACACAGCTGTGGCCGCCAGTGAATGCGGGGTAGGTCGTGTTCCAAAATTTACTCAATCTTACTCCAGGGTAAGGGTTTTGTTCCTTGGCTTTCTAAAACCTACCCGCGTCCGGCGTTTTTCAATCTGTGCTGTCACGTGATACGATCCGCCAGAGTAACTCGGATCTATTTGGGTAAGATTTGGAACACAGCCGTAGTTCTGACGCGGCCCATACTCTCGTCAAGCTTCAGCCTGTTTGCCGCTTGGGGCGGGTTGGGGATCTACTAACGAAACGTCATGCGCAGGCCTTGTGTTCAAGGTGGTATTGGTTGAGCGGCGTCGGCGTCGGCGTCGGCGTAATTGCGCGCGTTGCATTATGGAACGTCACAGTTTCTCCGCTAAATTTAGCGGGGAAATTGATTTGGTGTTGAGGTCACGCGGCGTAAGTTTTCCCGCTAAATTAGGCGGGGAGATGTTCCCCTCTAAATTTAGCGGGGAAAATGTTCGCTAACGTTCTCGCTAAATTTAGCAGGAAATTTTTAGCTGAATTTTTCGATAAATTTAGCACGAAGTTTAACGAAAAGTTTCCCGCTAAATGAAAACGGAGGAGGAGAGGAGGAGGGCAGGATACGGAGGGCGAGGAGAGCCATACCGTCCCCTCCGTGCCCTCCCCTCCTCCTCCACAATGGCTGCGTCCTAAGTTCGCATTACAGAGAATTGGAAACGTCTTTCATTTTTTACATTAAATACTGTGTGTTGCAAAACTCTGTTTGAAGCAGACGTACATACGCTAAGTTACTGTTGATACCGCGTTCTTTCAACTCGGTGCTTTTGGTTTCCTTTTGATGTTAGGCGAGATATCATGATGACGTCAAAGAAGAGGGCACGCAACTATGCGGCGGTTTAACAAAACGCTTCCTCACTTCCGCCAACTTGTGTGTTGCTCTGTTAATGAACAGTTTTCTATACAGTGTTTTTCCTATTCGATTACATATGAACAAGCTGTTATTGGCATCGTTCATGGTCTCGGTAAAACACACACGCATAGAAAGGGACTCCGTCGACTACAGAGTTAATCAAAGTACGACCGTGGAAGTATTAGAGCCGTATGAAGCTATGCTTACCCTGCTGTTTCCCCCTTCAGAATTGCCCTGTTGTTTATGCGCTGGGACCAATTTTTGCTGCTAAGGAGGCTCACCCGCCGATTCGTCTTAAATCAAAATGAAGATTGATGGGCATAAAAATATAGTACCAGCCGAATTATATTTATGTCGCCGACTCTTCCGGTAGGCTCTGTTGAACACAACACCAGTAGATCTGAGCCATTTGGAAAACACTTCCTCCGCGCATAAAAGCTCCTTGGAAAAAAGATCGAACAATCACGAACCTAGCGGTTCACTTTAGGCCTGCTGGCAGCTAAAGTATTTGATACTTTGTTTTAGAAGTAACGATAACCAATGTTAATGAGAAGAAACATACATTACTTGTTTGTTTCTGGTGCAGCGTTCGGCTCACACTGCTGAACGCTTAGTCAGCATTCGGCTGGCCCGCGCTCAATTGAGGCAGATGGCGTAATAACCAAGTGCACATACCTTGTGTTGGGTAAACATCCGGCTGTGTGGCATGCAAGCTGGACAAAGTTTCCCTTGCACTTCGTTCTGCCTACCAATAGGGCAAACGTTCAGAGCATAGAATCTGGCAAGATATCGAGACGAAAGTACGTCCCGTAAAACCACCCTGCAAAACGTGCCACATGGGCCCAAAAACCTATGGCCCACTGAAGGCTTTGCCGTTTCTTTTCATCCTATAGTTCAAATGACCCTAGGTCTGAGCGCAGCTAACGGTACGACCGTTAAAAACGATCAAATAGCGCGAAATAGTTAATTTTTGTCCTAAAACAATACGGGAATGAAACAGTGTGCCAGCTTCTCTTGTTACCATTGTAGAAAACGAAACATTTTACTCTGCTCTCAACATGTAATGTTTGAAACTTTATATACTCACTTTGGATTATTGGGGCAGTCTGCCTATTTTTGTGACCAAAAGTGCGCCCAAACCGATGCTGTTTGACTTAAAAGTGTTACTAGATTTTGTATATATTATTTTATTTTCTCCCTCCCCCCCCCCCACCTTTTTGCTTGGATACCGCAACGGTGGTGGAGGTATGCGAACAAATAAATATATAATTAAATCATCTCCCTGCAGGTATTCTTGTAGTGGTTATCTGCAGTGGATGTCCCGCGACTCGCGCTTCCTATTATTGGGTCAGTGTCTGTATGTGTTCCTACTTTTGACTGCAGCCTGATATATAATAAAACAAAGCGTAGCATATCGAATGTTACAATTTTCGTCTCACAGGCCGTCGCCATTTTTCCGCTCCCTTAATAAAATTAAAAACTTAATTACTATGAAGTGACAACAATGTAAATATTAAATTTACTCTTATGGCCTCCAGACACAGTGGCGGGTTGCCGGCTTAGTAACAAGTGAATTCCGTGCACTTTCAGGACACTGATCACAGCAGCCTGCTGCGCATTGGTGCTCGTGGCCCTTGTGGTGCTTGTACTTAGCTTAACAGCGATTACGTTCGCTCACAGAGTTACACCCAGAACTTACAAGCGGAAGACACAAACCTTGCGCTGCGTCGGGTGGGGTCTCTTAGGGTAAGTTGCTCAACGTTATTTCTTACGTTTTGAACAGAGCATTTTAACGTATTTAGGATTTTACACAATCGCAGAGTATGTAACTTAAGATTTTATAACTGTGCGGCTCAGCAATGTAAAAATAAGCTGTATTCGGCGCGGCAAAGCAACAATGAATTCTACCTCTGTAACCTGTTACTGGTCACCCATATTCTAATGTAATAGTTTTATTTCTTTTTGTTTACGTGGTGGTGGTAACATATTTAATGAGGCAATAGGAAAACAATGAATAAATATCAATAATGCTGTTCGGCGAAGGTTTCACAGCTCAGGCCACAATGCCCCTCAGTAGGTTCAGAGTTCTGAAGCAAGCAAGCATTAAGAGGAAAAAGTGAAGCAGCAAGGCGGATGTAAATTATGAAAAAACAATACTAATAAATAATAACTTAAACGAACATATTTTTTAGGTTCGGCGATGTAATGTACTTGCTCGTCTTGCATAGGTACAGGAGGTTCAATTTGTTTTGCTTATACGGTAAACAGATCCCACTATGAGGTATGATTTATTGTAAACTTATTCGGTCATGGAATCAAAATGTTCACAAATGAATTCCTATGTGAAACTTGTTGACATCTGAAATAGCCTCGCCTTTTAGGGACACACTTTGCCCAAACGTCGATGCAAAATTTGGACTCTAGTTTTTTTTTTTTTTTTTGCTTGCGATGTTCTCTTTTAAAAACACTCCCCTTTAATCGTTGCATTTCTTTGTTTTATCTTCTCTCTTTCGTTCTCTTTCCTTCTCTTTCCACGTATTTTTAGGCGGAGTGCGAGAAAGTATGTTATGCTGCGAAGCTAGACCCAAAAGAACTGCGGTTCAGTCACATCATGCGACGTCCATCTTTACTAAAGTTGAAAGAAAAAGAGTTAGATCAACCCAGGGTCATCGGAAACGTTCGAAATAGGAAGAGGGTTGAGGGATTTCTTTCCCTTTTTATAAACCTTTTTTCTATAAATATCTTAATTATCTGCGGATACATCTTACATCACCCCTCCCCAGTCCCCTGCTCCAACGCTACTGGCTCACCTCTGTTCTAGTTGTAGTCCCCAGTCTCTATGCCATCCTCAGGGAACAAAATAGATGATTATTTTTCTTGCTCCAACTATACAATACTTTATACTGGCCTTCAACGACGAAGCCAGTTTAACTATCCAGACATGTGACGCTCATGCGTAGAGCCGGAAATCTGATGTTCCACATGCGCGTGTTTTCTGGACAGTTGGTACCAGTACCAACTGTCCAGTTGATTCTGGTAAACGCAATATCATACCAACCTTATAATCGTACCTTATCCTCTGCTACTATGTGTAAAAACGAGAATCGTCTAGAAAGTCTTGTACAAAAAAGAAACAATTGTGTAAACATCTACTGTGTATTAGCAATCTAAAGAAACACGTTTCATAGATAAAAACGTACCAACCACTAAATGTTGTGTCCAGGAACAATACCATCACAGAGCACTTGATATTCACACATACGTTGTTGTTTATTATTTTGTCTTTCGTCGAATAATTACGTTCTCATATTGCAGGTTCATCTATTCTTCCTTCTCGTTGTCTGCGTTGCTCACCTACGTTGCTTCGAAAACAATGCTGTTGAGCGTGCCATGTCAAGGTCTTATATGTCGGCCGTATTTCAACAGGCGTCCAAGCATCGTTGATAAGGTAGGGCTATGGAATGCACCGGTGCTACATTTATTGTAATCTCAATTAGAAAGGCGATGTGAGGCCACGTGAAACGCAAAACAAAAAAAAGATTGCTTCGAAAATAGATTAATGTAGGCTAAGATTTTAGCATGTTACATTGCTTACAAGTAAACGTTTATGTTCGTTACTTCAAAATATTTGTAGCACTGTTTCCCTAAGGTACTAGGCCTGATTTTAAAACGTTTATAATCCTAATTCTTAAAACATAAAACAATAAACAGAAACAAATTGTGCTAAGACTTGGGCGCAACATCTGATAATGCATTAACTATCCGCACTGTTACCGTCGCTTTTCGAGGTTGATGCTTTAATTTAGACGGGATTGATTGAAAACAAAACCTGGGACACTGCGTGCTTCGTCGGGTTTTATGACTGGCATTTACATGAAGTATTTGGACCAAAATATTACGACACAATAAAGAACCAACATGGCTGGTTGGAAGCTAGGATAGGTATATCTTCAAAGAAATAACAAAAATATAGTTGGCGAAGGGAAACCAGGCAATCCTTGTCGCGATTGTGATTACTTTTTTATGACGTCAACGGTATTTACGCTTCTGTGTGTGGAGAGGTTATTTGAGACCGATAAGGAAATATGGTTCAGTTATGTATTACCTCGGGCAAACCGCATTCAGTGAACAGTATACATCGCGGAAAGTACCTCATTTTTATGTGTTCTGATAAACCGTGCATGAATATGCTGCGTTTTTTTAGCCGTTGCTAACCGAAGTGATGGCGTAATATTATGCTCATTTAAGCATAAGGTATTGCCGGGATTCTGGCAAACATTTTGTCGCTTTGATACGGCTGCCCCACTTGCACGACGCAACAAAGTGTGTCCGCCGAATTATTTTAAAGATGGAATGCTATGAGCGATGACGGTTTCGCTAAATTCTGATTTTTCATCCATAAGGGGCGCACGTTTAAGTAGACTACTTAAACAAATTCCTGTGTACAACACTGCGGGCGTTGAATTATGGGAGGTATTTGGCCATAGAGAAAAGTGGCATGGTTTTAATTTTCATTGCCCCGTTGACCAAGTAGTGCATCTCTGCACTGCATGAAAATAAAGTCAGCACTCGCTTGCACTGCATCTATTCATCTTCCTGAGAGCCCCCGTTGAAATAGGGACCCCTAGCGGCCGTAATAACTTGCCAAGACTTAGCGAGGAGTATGAGTAAGGCCTGCCTCGTCCCATACCTTACTGGCGGCCTGGCTATAACTCCAGAGGGCAGCTTGACCTTCCCGGGTTACGGATCATTTACGAAGTCTAACACATTGAAACAATGGAACAGGATGATCGGTCCAGTACCCTTCTTCTTCCTTTGTTATCCCGCGCACAAACTCTAGTACATCGGGAGCCCCCCAAAACGTTCCCCTGCATTCTATTTTTATTGGTAGCCAACACCAGACATTTAAGGAAAGTCTCATATTCAAGAATGGGTGCACTGCATCTGGTCGTGACGGGATGTCGTGAATTGAGGTTGGCCAATCGCATACCGAAACGGCAGCCTAAGGTAACCGAGATGCTTTGCGCGGCACTACGTCGATAAGATCGCGTCGAGTTTGCAAGGGGTTTATGAATTCGTAAGACAGACATAATATTGCTCTCAGTTTGGGGCGAGAAATGTTCTGAATCCATTCTATATCTAGCTGTATTGTTAATGAAAAGTGGGGTTTCTAACGTTAAAAAAGATAATATTTAGTTAAACTTTTATTATTCTTGAAAAACGATTTTTACAACAGTCTTCGACATACGGTTCAGAGAGAGGTCACACCTTTTCTTAAACAGAATATCCTCCGCGGAAGGCCCTTTTATTCTTAAAAACACAATAGAACCCTTTCAAAAGGTCCACGCCAACTCCTGTCTACCATTGCTTGATCACCTGCTCTGAGCTGAGCAGGAGCCTGAGAAATTAGCGCCATTGCCTTCCCTGCCTGCTAGCCGGACGAAATCAGACACTAATATACAGACGACCAAAACCTCGCGAGGTGATTGGCTGATCGGTGTCCATTGCTATGGCAATCGCCATTTCGGCCCCTTCATACCTTCGATGCTTCGAAAGGGTCGTTCGAATCCAGTCGCACCAAGATCGTCATGGCCCATCATCGCACTGATGGCGTACCTCGCCAATATAAACGTCTTTGGCACTGTGTATGCAATTAACTCACCAATCACGCCCATCTCCACGGAACGATTAACAAGATATTCTTCTTCTTGCGTATTTCAAGTCAAGAAATTTTTTGTTTTGATGCCTCCAAGCACCGATACTGCATGTGATGGCGGTATGCAAATGTACGCTTGTTTTGCCGCTGTGTGGACAGCAAAATCGCAAATATATGTACCCGTATAAAGCTACCCGTCCCCAGCAAATTTAGGTCGGTTCATCGTGAATGAAGCTGAAGAAGAAATAGCTCAATTTATAAGCCAAAATGCCGACCATACTGGGAGCTTGGTACTTCCTTTCCAGGATTCAGTTACTTTACTCTTACCATGTACTGGACACAAAGCCTGCGTCAGGGTTCAGCGAGGAATCGGATGCATTCGTGCACTTCTTGTCCACTAGTACTTGATTTTGCATGACCTTGCCGCTTCCGTATTTTATTGAAAATATTTTTACCACGCATCCGAAAGGTCGACGTAGCCGAGGGATCTACACAGTAGTGTCTTTGAACGTCTTGTAAAACAAAAAAAGTGAAATATTTTTATATGATGTTTGTTAAAAAGTGTACACTTTCTCCATCAACGCTGAGAGTCATTCACCAGTTTTGGCTTCATTTTTCAGTTTATGCCTGTACAAAAAAATCCCGAGACAACGAAAATCTACCATATTATGGGGTACATGATGTCACCTCCTAATTTCAGGTAAGGCGAATATTTAGTTTTACGACTGAAAAAAAAGTAACAATCCCCACAGCTTTCGAAATGCACGCATGTTGTCTGAATGTATGCTGATGTTAAAACGCTTCTTCATTAAATATATTTTGTGATTAAAACTCTACATCGCAATATAATTTATAAGCTTATTGTACATATGAGCTTTCCTTCGACTCCGTACGTACCTGAAAATTAGTTCCGCATTTATTTTGTTTTCAGGAAATGCGACAGCAGCTTTGGAGCATCTCTGGCAATGGACAATGAGCTCGTGGAAAGGGTGGTGCGTTCTGCAATTTACAACTTTTCTAGATGAAATACCACATTTAGTGGTGCATGCGTTCTTCTGTTAACAATAAAAAGCTTGCGCGTTTTTTTTTTATTGGAGAGTCATAATTAAACCAATAATTTAACCAATCATTGCGGTTTACATAATAGCGGATAAGGAGGCAGACGGTTGCAACGCAGTCGACCACCGTCAAACACAAATGTGCAAACCGTCCTTAAAACTCTGGGTAGGATTGTAACGAATTGATGGTTCAAGATCGTGAGGTGTCCAATATAAACACAGGAGCGAGAATGTGAAAATGCACTGGCGCAAATTGTTTAGAAATGTAAATTAATACTGTTAGCCGCTAGTTTTTTTTCTAGTCACGTTATCTAACTTGGAGAAAGTTTTAATAGATCATTCCTACACCTCAAAATTCAATACATTGTAACGGTATGATGCATGCGGGAAGGCGTCGACGGAGTATCGGGTACCATTTAGAATAACTTTATTTCTATTCGGGACATGAGTGGCCAAAGTAAGGTAAAAAAAAGCTGAATACACGCTTAACAAACTTTTTGTTTCCTTGTTAAAATGATTGAAACGACCTACTACAACTCTCTAGTACTACATTCAAACGATGAGAAAGGTGCCTATAACATAGGCACATTTATCATCGTGTGAATGTGGTACTAGAGAGTTGTAGTAGGTCGTTTAAAAAAAAAAAAAAAGTCTCGAGGTACACCTAAGCACTTCTCATGAGTTGTGAATACGAAAGCAAGAATGTCGTTCTTCGTGCCGCGGCCGCTGATCCTGTCGGCGTCTTGAACGTTTCTGCTCTGGCGCTGGCACTCAGTGCCATGGGGTGGCGCTAATTGAAACTGACGCGCTGCGGCCCCATTTCTCAGACTTCTGCCGCTTCGTCTTCATATCACCGCCGTTTTGCGTGGCTTTTTGCGTGGTTTCAAAGCTGGGTTGCCTCAAATCGCAGCCTCGGGAATTTATCTGCCGTTTGGCGCGGCTCATGACGTCGGCTCGCTCCATGGGACAGTTAATGCTTTCGCATTAATGACGAAGCCGAGACAGTTCGCGGTTTGTCGTGCGTGAACGTGCAAGCGACGCAGAAGCGCGGGATAAGTCGACGATTATAGAGGGACCTATGCTAAAGGTACCTATATGGGGGGTATTCACAGGCGGCCATTGCTGTGTGTGCGACTACTGAGCCCGTACCGACGACGGGCTTTCGCACTCCTTCTGCAATGTGCCTTCCGCACCTTCAAGATTGCCGGTCTTAGCAGTTTATGAACGTGATCTCATTCTGAGCATGGTCTGCAAACAACGCGCTCAAATATGGCGTCCAGTGAGTAATCCCTGTAGGCTGGCCTTGTTAATGGAGTATAAAAACCACCTGCAAAATCGTCTCCACATGGAAAAACTCCCTTCTCTTTCTCTTTTTTTTTCATTCTCTTTTTGCGTTCATCAACGTCTGGACGAAGTAACTTTGGGGAACTTCGTGTTCCGAAGTGAGCATGATCGCGACGTTGGAGAGGAGGATGTGGTATGATTCACCTATAGGGCCGTTGCAAGTGACGTACTTGCGTTTCCAACTCTCTACAAACGCCACGTTAATGTACTGTCGCTCTATGCCTTTTCGTGCGAAGAGGCAGTGTTTTCCAGATTGCACGAGTTCTTTCGCGTCCTGATCTACTGCGCCAGCTACAGTAGCCGGGAAGATAAATGCGCATCGGTTGGTGCTCCATTATTATACAGGGTGTCTTAAATAATGTTCAGGCTCTTTAGATCGACCGCATAAATTTGTTTCTTAACCTATCGCGCTACGAATTTGTGCAGCGTTGCCCACAGGTGGTTCATTTGATCTATACAATTTGCAAAGAGCAAGGTTAGCTGAGAGAAAAGTAAAAAAAAAAAAATCTTTACTTCTACGAAAGTCATCGGTTTTCAAAGAATAGGGCGCCCTATTTTTTGAAGACCGGTGGCTTCGCTGCGTTTTCCTAGGAGTTAAGACGTTTACTTTTTTTTTACTTTTACCTCAGGAAAGCTCGCTCGTTGCAAATTTTATAGAACGTCCGTCCTGTGGGCAATGCTGCACAAAATCGTAGCGCGATAGGTTAAGAAACCGAGTTTTGCGGTAAATTTAAGGAGCCTGGCCGGTATTTGAAACACCCTGACCATGCCGACCTTTATTCTGATTGTATACGAGCCGGCGATCGAGAAGTCGAGGCGTCCGTGGCCAAAATGTCCACGTTAGATTTCTTCGGTGACACCGAAATAGACATTAAAAGCAGAGTACGCACGGGTTTATGAAGCCTAAATATGTCCCGAGCCATGCACACTTGAGCTTTTTGTCGACAGTCACTCGCCATGCTGGTGCGTTTCACCAACAGCAACAGCGACGCCAATATTAATACTTTCTTGCATCTCATGTCCGGACGTAACCGACGCTACGGGCTGAAGGGAACCAATTATACAGCTTCAAAATCTCACCAACATGGTGTTTGTTATGTTTCTGTCAGTGTTATATAATTCCTGAAGGAGTCATGTACAGGGATGGACAAGCGACTTGAGCTTTTGACACTGATTGGTCACGTCAGCTAGTAGCGTCAGCTGCGTTTGGACGTAAGTATAATCGTCTCCGGGCGAAATAGTGGGGTTAGTGGAGGACGCTAATAATCAGTGTTGTAGGCGTTCCCGATAAAACAAAAATGTATTAAAATGCGTTTGTTGTTACTTGCAAAATAAAAAGAACGCATTACCGACCAACGTTACCTCAAAATAAGAGGAACGCGTCGCCGTTACCGTTACCGTTAAAAAGCAACGCACATTACTTTTGCGTGACTTTTTTAATTATGACTTGACACGTTTTACTATTTCGACGGTACATGTGTGCCTAAGCACCATATTTGAAGAAACAATATGTTCATAAAGAAACTGAACATAATTACCTTAATTTTCAAGGTTTCACCTAAATACTCATGGGAAAAAAAAACGGGAAAAAAGCAAAATATACTCAAACATTGACATGGGTTGGCGAACTAAAAACACAAAAATGGTGAAGTGTAATTATTGTTAAGTATTTGGAAGAAGAAGTAACGAGGAACGTAACTACGTTAAACGTTACATGAAATAAATAACGTAAGTACATTACCCGTTACTGTTTTGAAAGAAAATAACGAGTAGGTTACTACGTTACCGAAAAAAGTGACCCGCTACAGGTTGCTTTATTCTTTCTGCCTATCCAGTTGCCGGGACTCTTTTAAGAAAGCCGAATATCGATGTGAACACAAAAATGTATCTGCGCAACGATGGAACGTTTACTTGAATATCTGATTCTTATGTCTTGCGGCAGAAACAGCGAAGTTTTCTTTATAATTACAGACTCTAGAACACATGAGGAAAATTCTCCTCGGGGGCTCCACTATTCCTGGTTCACCGCCACGAGGAAGGAGTTTTAAGAGCTCTTATGAATTCCGTACGAGACTTCGAAGAGTTCTTATTGGACGAAGATAAACGCCTTCGCATCGTAAGTAATGCGTTAATAATGCGCGTAATTCCCAGTAGCATAGCCTCCTTTATGTTCATTAAGCCTACAAGGTCAGCGCGAAAACAATAGATTGCCTGGTAGCAGAACGAGAAAAGAGACAATTTACACAGCACTAGGAAAAGGGCAGCGACCGTTCTGCGAAACGGAACGTCGTCCACAGTTGTTCCAAATACTTTACTAGGAAGAATAAATTTCACTGCGCTGATTTGCATTAGTCAGCGCGTTTAGAGTGAGAAATATTTTCCCAGCGGTGTGTGTGTTCCGCGCCAGAAAAAACGCATGCGCGTCTCGCAATCCGAGCTTCGGGAGATGGTGTGTTCTTCAACGCACTCAAATACCGGGTTAGCTACGACAGCAGTGACGGCGTTCACGACTATCGCTAGGGTATCTCCCAACGATAAATATTAGCAGCACCCCCCCCCCCCCTCCCCCCTTCCCGCGATTTAAAGGGAAGACCTCCGACGCTGTCCGCGTCAATGCCATTGGATTTTCGCGGAGTGATACCTGCTTTTTCGGAAAGTATGTGGCTTGGCGCTGGGCGACGATGCGCATGCTCCGCGCAGCACAGCCACGCAGCGGCGCTGTCATATTTAGATAAAATATTTTCGGTTAAGAAAAGGGTATTTCGAAGGACGCTTGGTATAGAGTGACCTGAGGCTGATCACTGGATGTTGGGAAAGCGGCGTCAAGTTCCCCGTATGGCCGCCATTTTGGATCATAAAAAGAGCTATTTCTCCTTGATCGGTTCATTCTTGGTGAGCCGGTCTAAATTCGATGTTGATCGGTAGCTTTACATAGACGTTTCTAGAATACCGAGTTTTTGGTATCCACGCACTGGCAAAACAACCCCAGATCTTTACACCGCTGCCAAATGCGGCGCCAGTGCTTAATAGCATTGGAGAATAATTCTCGTGTCTTTAAATACGCAAGAACAATTCCATACCATTGTAAGAGATCTCTGGAGATAAGCCTGATTATTAAGTGTATTGCATTCACAGCGCCAAAGACGCCTATATTGGCAAGGTACGCTTTGATTACGACGCTGCTTCACAGCTATGTTAATGTTAATGGTTCAGAACGACCCATCTCTCGAAGATTTGATTGGACTGAAATGGCGAGTGCCATGGCAACGGACACCGATCAGCCAATCACCTTGCGAGGCAAGGTCGTCTGTATTTTAATAATGGTTTTTGTCCGGCTAGCAGGAAGGGAAGGCAATGGGGCTACTTTGCCAGGTTTCAGTGACTTTAGGCCAGCCAAGATATACTGCGCGACACTGTTAGCGCGATCACGACTTTGGCGCTTGTTTGCATTTTATTTCGAAAGGGTTTTGCCGGACACCAAAGTGTACCAAATGGTTTAGTACTGCAACTAAACACTTTCCACTATTACTGTAGTTCAGAAGACAGTCCTGCTCTATTAAGGTAAAAATAATAAAGGGCGATGTCTTGTTTGCGCTTACAGTGTCAAAGAGTATGCATGACGTTTCGTTCACACATTCGGAGCGAGAGCGTTTTCGTATAGGGCGACAGATCGCGTAAGCGTTTGATAAGCCCGAGAAATCTAATTCAAGTAGTTTCGCATTGTACAATCGGACAAGGCGAATCTTACATTGTCGTGGTATAAATATTCACGAATAGGTCAACAATGTCCCGTAAAAAAAATTAACACGATGAAAATCAACGCGCAAGAAAACGAAGATACAACAGATGAACACTTAAGCCGGGGTTACACTGCTCACACCTCATACAAATATGTGTGTGCAAACGCGAGTCACCGCAATATCGGCGGTTCGAATGCCGCGTGCCAAGTTTGTTCCTTGAACTCGTTGCTACGTGGCATTCGAATCACGGGTCTCGTGGTGAAGCGCGTTCGAATTTGTATGCAGGCTGTCTTTAGTGTGATGTATAAGCAGTGTGATCCTGGCTTTACAGAACACATATGAAGCACACGTCCGGTAGCTCCCAGAAAACGACTTCGAAAGGTAGCACTCAAAAGACGACGTTATTTTGTTGCTTTTAATGTGTAATATAACAGATGTTAGGCATCGCTTATGTTGCATGTGCTACACTGCTCCATCATTGTTTTTTACGCGCTACCTTCGCCATGTTCAAGGATTAGGAATTCGTTCAGCTTGGCACCTGACCATAAAATTTCTCTCTCGTTCAAATTATTTTAATTATAGAACCAACAACAACAACGAAAATACCGTCTTCCGGTTTTCAAACGAAATCTACTGAATGCAATTAACACTTAAAATATTAATGGCAAATAAAGTATTTGCCATTGCTTCTTACTGTCCCTTATTGTCACTGACATATAAAGCAACGCATGGCGTGGAGAGTTTAAAGCATATTGCTATATCTGGACAGTCAATGAAATTAAGACCTTATAGATAAGAACGCTGACTAGCGCATCTAGAATCGTCAACATAACACTTTTGTGCACTTGGCACTTTTGCACTTTTGCCCCTATGAAGCTGTCTGCGACTACCGACACTTGTTCCTTCCACCCACTTTGTTCATTATTGTTTATTTACTTTGTGTGAAAGAGGTTACACTATACATTTTTGTGGCTAAGTTTTAGTTCTATTAACGGGCGCTTGTTACACCTACTATATTCACAATCAGTACCAGTATTCTTCTTTTCATTGATTTGTTTTTTTTCCATCCATTTTCACGCTATGTAGTCATCATCAACATCCTCATTTATTTTCCTTGAGAGCCCGTGGGGCATTATACAAGGGGGTTGCAATAGAACAAAACAAATAGAACAGTAAACACGATTATAACACTGTAAGCTAGCTAGGTAGGCTAGATAAAGAGAGGGTAATGACTTCAACAAATTTAGTAGTATCATTTATAGAAACGATGTTATGAGGTAGTGAATTCCAGTCCTCGATGGCCAATGGTAGTTTGGAAGTCTGGTGAGAAACAGTTGATGATCGAATTGGACGTAATTTACATAGTTGATCTAGACGCGGGAAAATACGATGGGGAGGTGATAGCAGTGATTCTTTGAGGTGGCTATTGTGATACAAAATTCGATGGAGAAGAGAAAGGCGCGATACTCGGCGGCGAAGGGAAAGTGAATGAACGTTAGCTGATTGGCGTAATCCTGATATGCTGGTATATGGTGAGTAGTCGTTATAAATAAAACGAAGGGCTCTGTTTTGGACGGATTCTAAATTATTTGCGAGGTAGGACTGCCATGGGGATATATAGATGAGGCATATTTTAACTTCGATCTTATAAGAGTATACGCTAGTCGTTTTACGGAGGGTGTAGCAAGCTTGAGGTTACGGCGCAAATATCCGAGAGAACGGTTATACTTCGTCTCACCCTACGATGGACTACAGGCAAAAGCTACGGACCGCCAGATCCAATCAGGATCCACTTAGAAATTGTGCAGTATTTCGCTTCGATGCACGTATCAGTGCCCCCATCTTGGATCACTGATGAGGGGACGGGTGGAGAGTGGTTCGAATCGAAGAGCACTGAGTGACTCAACAATTTTACAACGCAAAAAAAGACACGATATATAGGCTCTTTGCAGCGTCGAAGCTAAAGAGATGATGGGGCGCTTTTGGATTTGAGCATTATTCGTCCACCCCTAATCAATGTTAAGTGTGTCATAATATACCGTGGAACGTGATTGGACCTGGCGGCCCGTGGCTTTGGCCTTTAGTCCATCGTAGGATGAGACAGAGTATAGTATCAGAAATGACAGAAGTTATGTGGGTAGTCCATGATTGGTCAGAGGTGAGACGAACACCCAGGTGTATGTATAAGATGAGCATGCTATTACCTGAGTGTTAGAGCTCTAGGTAATACGAAAATGGTGTGGCACGCGAAGTGCGGGAAAATAATACGGATCTTCATTATTTAAGTTTAACGTCATCTGCCATTTTTTCACAAGAATGGATTAAAGACTCTAGGTGTTCCTGGAGAGCATAATGATCATGGTATTAAAGAAAGGGTCGGTAAATGACACAATCATCGGCGAAAAGTCGCACAGAAAAAGCGATATTAAGGTAAAGATCATTATATAGAATTAAATATTGTATTGTATTGAATTTTTGATCGGTTTAAAACTAACAATAGTGTATTTTAAAGTTTTCTAATAAAACGAATTGCGATCTCGCCTCGCTGTACTCTATATGAAGCTGAAAAATCTTGGGTCTAAAACGAGTAACTTTGAGTTTGTGAAAACAAGATTAGTAACACCCTAGGCCGAAATAGCTTTAGCATTAGAATTCTGTTTTAGTTACAAGCTTATACAAGTGTAGCAATTAGTAACACTCCCTGGAAAGACACCCAACTTTTGCATGTCAGTAAAAAAAAATATATGAGTTCGATTTTTTTGTTAAAGGGGCTATGCAACAATTTTTTTACTTTGCGCAAATACCGCTTAGAACGGATCCCTGACGTTAATGACCTATGAAACACGCCTTAGTTTTTCACCCGACGCATTAGAAGTCCCAGAAAAAAATTAAAAAACAACGAGCAGCGTTCACGCCCTCAACTCGCAGCCAGAACAAGCGGCCACGTGATTTGGAGCCGATTATATGCCGCCAATGTTGGTCATAGCCACGCGCTGGGGTTGGCAAAGCACAGGACACGCGCTGAGTTCCAGACATTGTTATGGCTCGGCTATTGTCGTCGTTGCAGCGATTGGACACGGGCCACTACTCGAATGCTTCTCGAGCTATCAATTATCACGAGCCTAAATCGAGTGCCCACGCAATGCTCGGGTCCAATCTATGAACCGCATTCAAATATCGTCATACGGGTGTACTGCGATCCCCGCGTTACGTCATCGAATTTTGCAAGGGAGAGATTGAATGAAAATGATCGCTTTTGTCCTTGAAATTACACCGCAACAAAGGAGTTTCTTGGCCAGTGGCATTGCATGCGAGTATCCTTGAGTCCCACTAGTGCCAGTAAGCTCGTGTAAAGTGAAAAACATTCCAATTGAATATCGTTGCACAGCTCCTTTAAAGATTGAGCTAGGGTTCAATTGGCTGTGGTCGGTCGATAGAGTCTGTCATAGTCAACGCACTGTAAAAGCGTTTTTCAGGTTTCTTTTTTGTAGAACACGAAGACAGTGAATCACGGCGAAGAATAGAAGGCATAAAGCTAATAACGAAGTTTAGAATACTATTAGACAAGAAAAATGCGATATTTATATACGCATCACGTTTCAGTTGCTAACTGTCGCTGCTCATATTGCCTCTTCTTTTAAGACCTAATGCAGACTGCAAGTCCGTCTGCTTCTTTCACAGGTGTCGCAATGACGTCAGGACGAAGCCCAGTCCTTATCAGTTGATTGAAAACAAAAACAGTAGGTAGACCTCAAGGAATCTAGCATTGAGTTCTATCCACAATCCTTTCAATCAAAGGCAATCAGAGCTCGGCGTCTTTCTGACGTCACCGCAACTCCATGATTGGCTGTCCCTGTGTTTCACAAAAAAACGTAAACTCAATTTTTTTTTATCTATTGGAACAGTTTAGGAACACTGGGCACGGTGAGGCCCGATCATCTTCTTGTCGCACCTCAGCCAATAATACTACGTATTCAGCTAATATAAGAACCTCGAGAAATGAATCTGGAGGCAAGAAGTTTGATCACAATGTGTCACGCTTTGCGTTCCTGAAGCTGTCAGTGACAAGAAAGAGTGATCGGTTTGGTCATGGTGCCGGGAACGCGTTAGCAATAACAAAAAAAAAAATGGTTTCCGCCTCAGTTTCCGCCTTATTACGTCATAGCAGTGTCACGCTGTCGCCGGCCCTGGTCCTGGCGGTGTTACAACAGCGGTGGTGGTGGCAGACGCTTGTTCTGCTGCAGGTGGCTTTCCAGTGTGACAGATGATGGACGAAGCGTCCATGGCAGTAAAAAGCTGGGACGATGCGACAACAGTGACATTCGCGTTCGCTCGTCTTTTACAGCGATAACTTTTACGGGGTGTTCCCACCACTGGAAATGACGTCCCTTGTGGATGTTATAGTTGTAGTCATTGACGTTGTAGTAGTCGGAGTAGTTGGTTTTGTAGCGGTAGTTGACGTTATAGTTACCGATGTAGGGTGTCCGTCGACGGTGTTGTAAAATTCCAGAAACGATCGCGGGGGATTTGAACCTGGTTACTCTGCGTTCAAAGCGGCGAGGTTACCACTGAGCTGCGCCACACAACGGTTTGAACTTGGGGGGTTTGTGTATGTATGCGGTGTCCACTGCACGCGCTCTCTGGAATAGAAGCTTGGCGATAACAAGATGCCGTTGTAGCACTGTCAATGCCAAGAGCCCGTTATGGGAAACGCGCTTTCACGTGCTCCAGAACAAAAAAAAACAACAAAAAAACAAAGATAAAAAGGTAAAAAAAGCGTGCTAAATTCGTAGTACCCGATGCTCACTGCCCGCTCTCTCTGAAAAATAAAAAAATATAGAGAAATAGCCAGTAACAAATTGCCGTCTTAGCATTGGCTGTGCCAAGAGCTCGTGCCGGGAAACACGCGTTCCCGCACTCTGGAACAAAAAATACAAAAACTTTCGGAACAAAACATCAAAAGTCTATTTTGTTCTGAACGCTATTGTTCATGCAACCCACGGTGCCTGAACGCGACGCCGATGACCAAAGACTTTGCCATGGCGTGTCGCAGCCATCTCTGTCACTGTAATATTGATTAACACTGAACTGCTTTTTTTTTTGCCGGCACTTCTAGCGCCAGCTGCCAGGATCGCGATTACCAACAGCATGACAATCCATTTTTTTAACGTCATTTGTTGCTATTTGGACACCAGTCGTAGATGTGTTTCATGCAGCCTAGTTTGGTTGACAGTAAGAGAGCGGTGATGCCAGGTTGCGTGTTTGAAACTCCCGGGTTTCGGCACCTGAGTTCAAAAGAACCAGAGCCGTGTATTGAGAGAGTTTGGCCAATAGGCGGAGCAAAGGCGGCCGCCAGCGCCGAATATTCCCCCCACGCTTAGAGCGTAAACTAAATTTGTGACACAGCGTCGACCAATCAGGAGACCTCTACTCCATCTCACAAATGTCTGCAGTGAAGACAAAGGCACAGGCGCGTGAGCCTAGCTCAGCGAAACGCTTTTGTTTGTACGTGACCTCGTGCGTAGGAGGCACTTTCCAAAGCCACGCGCTCGTGCCCATGCCTTTGTCTGCACTGCTAGAACAGCGTCCTGAGACTGGCTGAAAGAAAGCAGTGCAAAGGGTGTGGTGCGCGAGCGTCTTGAGACGCGGAGTTCCGCTCGGCACGGCTCAAATTATACTTCGTTTCACTTTATCTGCGAGCGAAGCCAAAGCTAGAAGCGCGAGACCAGCGCTTTTTTGGCATTTCTCGCCAGCTCGCGCGCTCGAGCAAAGCCTGAACGCAGGGAGCTTCCGTGCTCGCGCTTCCAGTTTTGCCTTCGCTCGCACATAAGGTGAAACGAAGTATAGTCGTGTCACAAATTTAGAGCACACGACCACCGCTAGGGGCTGTTTCGCGGCCTGTGGTTGGCCCCGAGATGCTCGCCTATTCAAACCAATGTATGGCCAAACTCTCTCAATAAACGGCTCTGAAAAGAACGGTAGAAGGGCGACATCTCTCGGCAAAGTAGCGTTCTGTTTAATGTTAAAAAGGCGATGCCCCAGAATTGGCCAGTCTTCCGGGTTCCACATTTTGCTAAAAAAACATCGATTTTTTTTTTAAATTGAACGTTGACTTAACATATGTTACAATAATTCCTGCTTTGTATTTTTCTCCTTTCAGGAATCAGAGCGACAGATTAGGGTAAGTGAAGCTCAGGGTTTTGACGTGTAGTCGTCTCACATTTTTTTATACTCAGTCGTATTTTGTTGTCGTACAGAAATATAATTTAATGCCGCCAGGACGTTATGCTTAAAATATCGATAATTTTGAAACCTTTACAAATAAATTTATTTTCGAAAAAAAAAATTAATGGTGACTCATGCGGAAGCATCTGAAACGTGCTGAAAACAAACAAACATTGGAATTCGAAAAAAAAAACCAAAAAACATTCAGACACTTTTTTAGATTTGTAGCCTTTGAGACACGCTTTGTATACAAACAAAATAGGGAATGCCCTGTCGTCCGGTACTACACAAGAAAAACGTATTTTAAGAGCGAGCTACGAGTAAATAGTAAGCCAACCTGCATCGTCGAGGGAACACAATGGTTTACTTCACAGTTAACTATACTTAGAGATAGGTCGACAGTCAAAAATCTTGTAAGAGCAACATTGTTTTTGTTCCGTAGGCAGGCATTACTACTGTAAAAACTCCACGCTTAGTAACAGTCTGAATATATTACATCATCTACAACAAAGGGCATGGCACTACACTCAAGGTTACTCTATCTGCTTATGTTGAACGCGAATAAAATTCACCATTCCCTATTTTCTACGGCGGTCACAGTTAATATTTCGCTTATCAATGAGTGGTAAAGTCTCCTCACTAATGAATTAATGCGTATTTTTGTGAACTTGTTAAATTGTATGTTTACACTTTTTACTGACTTTATTCGTGTCACCAACTAAGTGAATTTTTTCATGGCGTTTATATCTGTCTACATAAAGCTTGAATCTTACCGAATATTGTTTACTATAACCTGAATTCAAGTAACAATTTTGTTCTTAAAAGTAGAAACTTGCCGTATAAAAAAAGCTTAAAACGATTTCAGTATGCCAAACAAAATCGGTTACATATTGCTAGAAAATAACAAATTCACATTTTAAATTAATAACCCGTTCCTTGACGTAGGTTATAGAAGTTCCCTTAATTTAAGTATCAACAATAAATTTTTACCTCCCAATTTTTTAAACATTATTTTTGCGTAGCAGAATATTTAGAGTTTTAAGGTCGGCTCATTGGAGACCCCACGCTGAGGTGGAATTGCTTTGCAGGATTCAATTTCGTCGATCAAGAAAACGCTGGCTTTAGGACCTGAGGTTCTGGCCAGCCGCGTGTCCGAAGCGGTCGATACGGTGAGATTTCCTTGGTTTAATATATGAGGACCGATATCTTAATTAAAATAACCTTAATTAAACCGTTATCTACTTTTTCTTTGTGTTGGAATAGCCAGGCACCCATAACTGGTACCACCCTTAAAAGCCAATGCACGCCTAAGTTGCATACGACTCTCTTTGTGTAAGATGTAAATAAAATAATATTTTAGGCGCATGAAGTCTTGAAAGGAAACTAACAGTCAGTGATGTGGTGCAGCGGTTGAGCAGCATAGCGAATACGTATTTTAGTCAAAAACATTGTTTTCTGAAGGCTGCTGAGGTGTTTGAATAAAGAATGCTTTTGCGAAAGAAGTGACGTAGTCATTGAAGGAGGCACGCCCAGCACTTAGCAATTGGAGCTTAAATAAACCACAACAACTCAAAGATACCCTGCTAAAAATGAATGTTTGATATTCGAACAGGCTCATACCGGTACCTGTTAACCCTACCGGGAAATGGTCCGAACCACTGCCTAGCGGTATAACCAACTGGTCACCCCATTGATTAAACTGCACACCGGTTTGGTCAGAATGCTAACCGGTTCGGTCAAGCGGTTACTCTAAGACAAAAGATGGCTTCGAGGGACTAGTGGCAGGATTTGCTCTTCTGAACTTCCTTTTGCTCCCCGATGGGAACATCTCGTTCGAGTGTGCCAAAGCAGGGGACTAACTGAAAGGCGTGCGGGAGCAAATGATACCATTAGTCCTAGACGAGGATGCATGGGTAATTTTTGCTCCCCGGAGAAAAACGAGATGCTAGCCAGAAAGAGATAACAGTCATTTCGTCTTCAGGACATGTGCAACTCAGCCCAGCACGGCCGAAGGTGTGCACCAAACTCGGATGAAACTGGTGGAGATCTTTGCTGCGCAACGATCGTTCAGAGATTATATGGCGCACTGACCTTTGTGGGATGTGAGATTGCGAATTAATAATTGTGTTAACTTCAAGGCTACCCAACTATCTCGTCAACATTGATGTGTTGCAATTTGACATGTTTCATGGACGAAATCCCCCCCATATGAATATTTATCCATTTATTAAATATTTATGAATGCTAACAAATTTTATTTGTCTAAAAACACTACATGAGTCTGTGGAAGACGCGCTTTTAGAAAAAAAAGTTTGAGTTTTGGCACCTTGAGACCATGTAGACGATGCTATGAAAACCTCTTTAGTCGTTAAATTTTTTGAGCACATTTAAAATTGTAATATTTATTTTCAGAGTTACAGGAACCTGGTCAAAAACAAGGTTGACCGATTAGAGGCAGCACTTTCCGCCCTCAAGTTTAACGTATGTACCCCTTTTCTGTACTACAATCCTGACAACTTTCCTGAGTGGGACATGAAACAAGAAAAAAACAAACAAACAAGCGGAATGGTTTAACCGTACCTTTAAAGATTGCGAGGAAGGCAAGTATCCCACAGAAGTAGCCTAACGCTTTGGAGAACCATCTAGTTACCGCACTTTCACCCATTCACTTATGCATGATCTATTGCGTAAGTGTCATGCGTTCAGTATTGTGTGTATGAAGAGATGGCAACCCCTTATAGTTTGCAGATAGTAGTATATTCAATTTTGTATTGCACTGCAATGCGTATTGTCTTCTATATTTCTTACTCTTTTATTAAGCGCTTGACATCATGACATCAAAACCCTTACTTTTATTCATAATTCTCCTCAAATATTCTAAAAAAAAACAAGATACATTTCTTATATATACTGCTTCTGAATTTGCATCTTAATACAGTAGATGAATCCTTGTTGAGGTTGCAAAAGCAGTGAATTCTAATATAAAACATTTTCTGGAAAATGTTTCGTGGGGAAAAATAACTTCTATAATAACTGCGAGAAAATTCACATGGTCTCTTATGTTATCCCTAAGTCGGCTTGAAGGCGAAAGCCCAAGCGACGATCCCGGAGATAGCAAACCTCCGAAGACAGCGCACCCTCTGACGACGCACTTTTGGCGCCGTTAATCTCACGGCATGTCGCACGCCCGCTCTTCACCGCTTCCCGAGCGAAAGTGTTCTCCTCTCCCGCTGGGTATGCACCGCGCACGCGCCTCCGCCGATTCTGCAACAAGTAACGCCATGTCGTCCAGTGGCGAACCCTGGGTTTTGGTACCTTTCGTGTCACCGACGTGTTTTCGCTTCAGGAATGAATGATGAGACATATAAGGCTCTGGCCTTAATAAGAACAACAACGCGTGACTTTCAAACGGCCGTCCTCCAGCACGAGCTTCATGCCTTCCGCTCTGCTTTGACTGCGCGCGGGCACTCGGGATGCACGAGCTATCGAAGCCTTGTTGAAGGTAGGAAGGTCGCGTTGAATGAAGGACAGATGAAGCTCTTCTCTCCCGCTCTGACAATGTCATTGACTAAGGTTCAATGAGCTGCTTTTCTAATAATTCAAGTCGGCCCTCACCCGGCTCGCGCTATTGAAAATTACACTTCAGCCCTGATGAATTATGGAACCCTCTTCGTGCTTTAAACCCCAAGGGCCTATCCAACCCGAGGCCCTACAAACCCCTTCAACCCATCAAACATTCACACACCATCAGGCCATCAGACCCTCCAGCCTTTCAAACCCCCAAAGCCATTCAACCCTTTAGACGCCCAAATGACTGTGAACCATAGCCCTTAAATAAAATGCAGTTGAAAACGTTATTGGAAATTTATTTCAGCCACTGAGTTCTACACGCATGCTGTAAATCATAAAAACGATAAGAACCAGCGTTTGCTAAAACCCGGGCGCAAGTAGCGGTAGACAAAAGCGATCTGACCAAATATGGACAACCGGGTTCTTTGTCGGAAAGATATCTCTCAAGGTACTCACAATGCCGCTAGGTAAATTCCAAAGAAATACGGTTGTTCAAGTAACAAAGCCGAGCAGGTTCACCATACGGACACATACACACTTTCAGTAGCATGTTTAGCGAAGACCACGAAAGTGCAACCAACATCAGCCGCCGTTGAGAAATCCTGAGCACAGTGACGGTGTCGTCTCCGGCGTCTTTCTCGGTCGCTGGATGCTTTGGAAGACGCACGGACAAAGAGACGCAAAAAACAGGGCACTGAGAGACCTCTTGATCTGCCCACCAAGCTGCTTAGAAGGTAGGTCCCACGCAAGGGACGGGAAGCCGACACTGAGCGTCCGTTTGTTGTTGTGCATTTTGTTTTCGCTCGTTGACAGAGAAAACAAGGCGACCAGCTTCTGACGCAAGCTGAATTTCAACGGACTAAGAAAAAGGTTATCTACAAACAAACAGTACAACGTCCCTCTGTCTTTTTCCCGAAGCACCCTCTCTCCCCGGTGAGCGAGGGCTTGGCGAAGTAAAACTGTGCAAGGGTGGAAACTGCGGAAACTAGGGAAGCTGAAGTGGAGAGGAGCGACCTCTTTCCCAGGGCGGCTTTTCTCGTGCGCACCCATTTCCCCTTCGGTGGGGCCGCGTCAGCGCCCCGACAGGATGAGACGGGGGAACGTCCCCTAAATTTCCAAATCTCGTCGCAGCCGCCCGGAACAAAATCGCCAAGCGGCTTCACCGACGCATATATCCTGAAAGGTCACGTGGCCTCTCGCACAGACCCGTCAAAACGATTTTGATGGGTGCTGTGGTTCATGAAAAGGATTGGGACATCCCCACAGGCCTCTCAAAAAGCTATGGCAGGTATCTTACACTCGTTAGGAATTCTTTACGTCAGTACCCTTGGGAAACTTTGACGACATCTCACACACGTCAAACATTTTCGATGGGTATGCCAAAACATTTCGAATATCGTGGTGGGCTTCAAGTGAAATTTTCAATAGGGCAAAAGCTAAAATAAAAAAGCGAGATGAAGTGCCTAGAAAATTCAAATCAACGTGCATCGCACATATGAATTTGCAAGTATACGCCTTAGCAATGTTGTGGCATATTTTCTCCTTACAGATTATCGGATTTGTTGCCGACTGCGAATCACTTCAGCGGATATACCACACTGGATTTTCGGTATTCTGCAATGAGTTAGTTAGAAATATGGTAAGTCAAAATCATTTGATCTCTAACGTCCTTGCCACCACACTGGAAGAACTTCCATGTTACATGAGGCAGAAATTTAGAGATCAAAAATCTATACTTTGTTTCACCGCACACAGACAGACTGCAAGGACATTATCAATGCTTATCTCTTTGCTTGATTAGATAAGCCGAAAGATAAGCACGCACATAAAGACAGTAAACGCTTTGACGTTGCTGTTTGATTAGCCCCTCGCCTCGTAACGTCGTCACGCCTCTGACTTAAAGTGCCACTGAAAACCCTGACATCATTATGTTTTGTAAGCAAACGTTTTACTCCGGAAAAAAAAACGGTTTTTTGAGCCTCAGGTCACATGACTTATTTCAGAATGGCCAATGGGTGGCGCTGATTATGATAGCACTGCTGTTGAGCTGCATCAGCTACCCTTCACTTCGCATTTCCGTACGCTCTTTGCGTTCCTGTGAGGGGACTAACGAACGCATCCAAGAAGGAGTAGACGGTGAAGTGCACGGTGATCACCGACTGACCCCTGAACTGTAAGCATTTCTTTGAAATGAGTTTGATAGGGCAGAGAGTCTAGACATTAAAGAGAAGATTGCGATTTCGCACAACAGGCAGATGACAAGGCAGAAATGTGAAACCAGCAAAGTATATTCTGGCCCATAAATTCTACGTGGTTCTGTCCACAAACACACAAACCGTTAGCGAATGTTCGTTCAAAATCTAATCAACATGTATAAAAAAAACTATAATAATGCAATTAATGCAAAGTTGCAAGCGATCTAGACATGAATTTTTGTTCAGCTCGCTTGCACCTTTGCTTTAATTGCATTGTCATCCTAACATTAAATTGAAGGCCGTTCATCCTTGTTGGTGTTACACTGGAGGCAACTAGTAAAACCTGTTTGCTCTACTGACGTTTAACTCCTCGTTAGCTCAGTTGGTAGAGCGCTGTACTGGAAATGGAGAGGTCCCTGGCTTGATACCAGGACCAGGCGGATTTTTTCGGTCACGCACCAGTCACCTTGCTCTATTTAGAGATTTGTGTTTGTATTTTGTCCCCCATGTTCCCTTTTTCCAGGGTTTGTTTTCGTCATAGAAAACTATGTTATCGATGAATATTAAAAAAAAAACTGTCAGGAAAGGGTATTTGATAGGGTATAATGTGGGTTAAGAACTTGCTACTGAATACAATAACAAGGCTTGAACAAAATGTGTGAATAATAAATGTGATAGGAACTGCGCATACGGAGCGAAACAAAACATGCATTTTGTGTGCCAGGGCGGCTTGCAGAGTTTTATCAGATGTATTATAGTTACGAATCAATAAACTCTATTCTTAATCACCTGAACGAATGCCCTCTCACTCTTTTGGAAAGGAAACCGTTGTTTATGCTTTCTTTGCATGTTTCAAGGCTTAGAGATTACAGTTTGAAAGTCTCTTAGTGAAACGTTGGCTGCCCCTTTGGTACTCCCAAGAGGTTCTTCTAAAGTATTTTATACCAACAATTCACTCTTTTTGTTCTTCGGTTGAAAGTGTAAGTTAAAAGAGTTCACGATTAATGAATTTGCTGGTAGTATCTCGAATTGTCAGGTTCCTGATAGAATAATAAAAAGGACGGCCCGTGTTTCCAGTAAAATGGAAAAACGTTCTGGAGAAGGAATGACATATAAGAAAAAATATTAGCTAAATATTTCTTTTTACCTATTTGTTCGGGAGAAGAATACAAAGAGTTTCAAGAAATATGCACCCAATTTGATGCAAAAGTTGATTTTGGCAGGCATATTTGTGCGCAAGCTGGACATGACGCATAAACGTATGACTGAAAACTTAACTTAACAACCTTTCTGTAGTACTCAGTTCACCCTTAAGCTGAGACTGCAGCCAATGCTACAAGCGTGAGCTAGCCCGCACTCCTGGCTTTGATACGTACATTTCTAGCGCTGGTGTTCATTCTGCGGAAGAGCGCTTCAATGCGGCGACCTCGAGCTCTCGTGCTTGTGACATTGGCTGCAATCTCAGCTTAAGGGTGAGCAGAGTTTAAGTAGTTAGAAAATCTGACTGCGGTAAAAGTAACACATTTCACAGTACTAGTAATAAACGCACAAAATGTAAACTATTCGTATTTACAAATAAATATGCAATGATGATGTCTATAGAACAATATTAGAACCATCTGCTCGCAAGAAAATGCCTGCTATTGTCTGTTTCTTATTTTGTGTTCGTGTTCTGTCAGACGCTCAATACATCTCTGTGAAAGCTTGGATGACGCGAGCCCTGTTAAAACACCTACCACAGATGATGGCGGCGATCAACTCGCAGGTAATTGCATCTTTCTACAACACCCAGGATCACTGGCGTTCGTAAAGTTGTGTACATATTTGTTTAATAAATTTCTGCTATGGGCATTATTTTCATTGTAAGGTGCATGCACAAAGAGCGAATTTTACGCATCCGCACTACAAACACAAAAAACACAAATTTAAGAGCGTGAGCCTCAAGTTTGAAGGCTGTTCTTTCTTGCCACTCAATGTAGCACTCAGGATTATATGCTTTTACTGAATCGGTACCCTATGTTGTACATAAATTTAGGATACAAAGAAGCTTAGTACATGTTTGTACCGTACATGCGGGATGATTGTATACTCTGGCTCACGTTCAAGTTCATACTAACGAGATGGACTTCGGCAAACCACCAGTCAAAAAGCAGCAATATGTAGGATTGGCTGAGTCAGGAGCCCCAACGAAATGCAGGCACCAGTTTTTCAGAGATAGATCGCACAGTACACAAGCGGAAAATGTATTTTAGCATAGTTACATGATTCAGAATAAAGCGAAGATGCATTCGCAATTCGCCTTACTCACACAAACTGACATCCGAATCGTTTTGTGATGAGAAAAAAAAATTAAAGCCCTGTAACGCCGAATGGGAGCGCAGCTCTTGAGGAGGAGATGGGAACGGTACTGGGGGGGGGGGGGGTCGCGTGACCTGGGGGGTCACGTGACCTCGGGGGGGGGGGGGATATGACGTTATCAGTGACGATGACGATGACGATGCGGATGCCGATGACGTCATCAGTGACGTCACTGATGACGTCATCAGTGACGATAACGATAACGATGCGGATGTCGATGACGTCATCAGTGACGTCACTGATGACGTCATCAGCGATGATGCCGATGGCGATGCGGATGCCGATGACGTCATCAGTGACCTCACTGATGACGTCATCGAAACGATGACGATGACGATGACGTCATCAGTGACGTCACTGGTGACGTCATCAGTGACGATGACGATGCCGATACCTCGGCGGGGGGTCACGTGACCTTGGGGAAGGGGGGGGGATCCTGTGACTTCGGGGGTCACGTGACCCCCCTCCTCTAGGTCACCGAAGGTACCCGAGGTCCTCCCGAGGTCCTCCCGAAGGAACCCGAGGTCCTCCCGAGGTCCTCCCGAAGGAACCCGAGGTCCTCCCGAGGTCCTCCCGAAAGAACCCGAGGACCTCCCGAGGTCCTTCCGAAGGAACCCGAAGAAACCCGAGGTCCTCCGGAAGGAACCCGAGTTCCTCCCGAAGGAACCCGAGGTCCTCCCGAAGGAACCCGAGGTCCTCCCGAAGGACCTCGGGTTCCTGCGGGAGGACCTCGCGTTTCTTCGGGAAAATTTACCCATGATGCACCGCGCGGTTACGCCGGCGGCGACGCCAACGGCGACGGCGACGCCGCTCAAGCTGGAAACAGGCGCCTAAGAGCTGCGCTCTAAAAATGAAAGCCGCTTACAACTCCCTGTAACACCGAATTGGAGCGCAGCTCTTGAGGAGGAGGAGGAGGGAAGGGTACTGGGGGGGTCACGCGACCTTGGGGGGTCACGTGACCTCGGGGGGGGGGGGGAGGTGTCACGTGACCTGGGCTCACGTGACAATGACGATGCCGGTGACGTCATCAGTGACGTCACTGATGACATCATCAGTGGCGATGACGATGGCGATGCGGATGCCGATGACGTCATCAATGACGTCACTGATGACGTCATCAGTGATGATGACGATGACGATGCGAATGCCGATGACGTCATTGGTGACGTCACTGATGACGTCATCAGTGATGATGACGATGACGATGCGGATGCCGATGACGTCATCAGTGACGTCACTGATGACGTCATCAGTGGCGATGACGATGCCGATGCCGATGACGTCTTCAGTGACGTCACTGAATTAAGATGGCGATGCCTCGTGGGGGGGTCACGTGACCTCAGGGATGGGGGGGGGGGGTCTCGTGATCGGGGGGCCACGTGACCCCCCCTCCCCGAGGTCACCGAAGGTACCCGAGGTTCTCCCGAGGTCCTCTCGAAGGAACCCGAGGTCGTCCCGAAAGAACCCGAGATCCTCCCGAAGGAACCCGAGGTCCTTCCGAAGGAACCCGAGGTCCTCCCGAGGTCCTCCCGAAGGACTTCGGGTTCCTTCGGGAGGACCTCGGGAGGACCTCGGGTTCCTTCGGGAAAATTTACCCATAATGCACCGCGCGGTTACGCCGACGGCGACGGCGACGCCGCTCAAGCCGGAAACGGGCGCCTAAGAGCTGCGCTCTAAAAAGGATCGTAATTAATTTCTCACAGAATGATTATGCTCTTCCCTGATTCACTTCTAAATATTTTGCAAGCTTCATAGCGGCGAGTAACCTTCAAAATATTTTATACGTCACCTTTAATGCAGATATACAACGCCAATGTGTTTTCAGTAATTCGTCTGCTAGAGGTGATACCAAGCTTACCAGACTCACTAGGGGCGCAGCGGTCAACTTCTTGTGGGCGCTGACATTTTTTCTCAGTAATAAATTATATTATATTGGCTATTCTCGTGACAGTTCGTCGAGAACAGTGATTTCCCTACACCCCCCTTGTTTTTCTGAAGGCACCCCCTTAATTCGCAACAGCTCCCCTATTCTTAATGCCCCCCCCCCCCTAACCCTCCCCCTCCCCCCTCCCCCTCCCCTAAAACTTTTGACACACACCCTAATTTCAATTCCTGGGGAAGCCTCCGGTCGAGAAAATATCACGACCAGTATCACTGAAGCGATTGCCCCGAGTTACTAAAAGGGAAAGAGGTTTGTTGTCGATTAGAATACAAACCCAGTAAATAGACTTTATTCAAAGAGATATTTTTCCCTCGACCAATAACTAATGGTGCTAAATATATTTAGAAACTTTTCTTTTTGCCAACACGAAGTTCAAGTAGAAAAAAAAAAAAACTGTATGCAGCCCTCTTTAATACGTCTCGAGAGAGTACTTTCCTAGAGTAAAAAACACCGAGAGGTAGTGACCTCCGGTGGATACAAGCGAAACTTGAATGAATGCCGCCACAGTTCCTAGATGGCGCTCCCAGTAAAGCCAGTCGCTGCACCGCCAGTAGGCGGCAAAGTTTGAATACCTTTGAATGACAGGTTTCGTTCCCTTTTCATGTCTAAAAGATAGGGGATATTGTAAACGTCGTGGTCGGTGTTAGTGCTTAACACGATAGTTCCGCTGCATATCATGCCCTAGTAGACATTCGGTAGTGCTTTTACTTCGTCCGGAGTGTTCACCAGTCTGGAACGACGGTTTTTCTTCGATGAACTAATAACGAATTCGCCAGTGAGAACCTGCCATTTTTTATGGCAAAACATCTAACGCAAACGAAACACAAAATCCAAAGCGTGCAGGGGGTTAATCTACAGCAGGAGGTGGAGAGCTTGTTTAGGCACAAGCACTACTCATATTCACTTGCGTTTGACGTGCAATGGGGTGCTTTTCCAAAGTGGGCTCAATTACGTCAAAAATGAACACTTTTGTTTACATGTTGAGTTGGTAGAGAGTGTAGTGGTAACAAAAGTTCTGCTTTCGTTTGGCAGACACAAACAAATTAGTGGTTTCCTTTCAGGTAGTGGGGCAAGACCCTAATAAAACTTATGTCGAACAATGACTTTATTTCTTAATTTTTCTACAGGTTCATCTATGCAATCAGTGGGTTCAACGAGAACATATTCTACAGGCCTTCAGGACATTCCTGAGTACGAGTTGAGGAACTAGAATGCCCGAGGACGACGGTTTCCGCATCACTGTTCAACGACTACAATTTCAACACGTTTTTGCATTCAATTGTTTTCAGATAATTTCAAGTATTATATGTGTTTGTCATATAAAACTAAAATAAAACACCAACAATTTTTATTTGATGTGCGCGAGCGGTCTACACCTAGTTAATTAAATAGTTATGTGGCTTAAAAATGCTCACTCGTGGAGGTAGGAAGAAGTCAGAAAATAGTTGTGTGTGCCCGTTGTAATAAGTTTTGATTTATACAGCCACAACTTAAGGTGTTCTTATTGGCTAATTCCGCAGTGTCATTGACTAAGGAGTAATAAAAAAAACTCTCAAGACTTGCCACACATATGTTTTTAAAATAAAGTTAATAATATTATCAAAAGTGAAAGGTCCCATGCATTTGCGCGCATTCAGGCCGTTTCAAAACGGCGGGACATGGAGGCAGACATGAATGGTCTCATGGGTGGTCCCGATGAGCTAATATTGCTGGCGATGCCTTAAGGCGCAACCCCACCCTTGGTTCATGTGATTTTGAACCATCAGATGACGGTGAGATCACGTTTCAGACACGTACATCAACGCAAGAAATCGTGTGTTGTGGCGCATCGATACAGTGTGGTATTTTTCTATGTATGAAATTGACATCCCTGGTTCTTCGCCTGTTTTTTTCTGCGCAAGGTTTCTGTGGAACGCTCATGGCTGCGTCACTTCTCGTTCAAGGGATGCAGTTGCCTACACTCGGAGCTCACGTCTCCAGCAAATGACGTGATAGACCTGGGTTTCCACACTTCTGGCTTGGGGAATTAAATACCTAGAATAATAAAAGAAAAAACGATTTATAATTTCTGGTCTGGTATCTCATTTAGGTAATGTGTTGTTTATTCTGACCAAAACCATGACACCGGAAAACAAAGCAAAAAATGACACTAGGGAGTAGATATTGAGTTTGGTAAACTCAAAGCAGGATAAAAAATGTCCTCGCATCAATTAGTGATAAGAAATAAGTTGAATACGACTTAAGTGATAAATGCGTGACTGACCAGGCAAAGATTCTGGTCTGTGGATAGATTTTCCAGCGGGTTTAGGCAATGTACCACTCTTAATATGGTTATTTGTTCGCACAAGCAGTGGTGTGCAACAATTAAAATATGCAAAGGGTTAAGTCTGACGTATAAATTATGGTGTAAATGAGCACTTCGCACGCTGATCAGGACTAGAAAAGCGCTATATTTTACACTAGCGTTGAGCGTATGGAAAGTGAAGTGTGCTTCGAAGGCTAAAGCTTGCACGCATATACTGCTCAGTACGTAATGTTTGAATGTTCATAGTACTTTCTTACATTTTGATTTGGACCTGATTGTTTACAACAGAAAGAAAGAAGTATTCCAACACTTGGTTGATAGAGAAATCCACCTGCTGACAGCTACCAATCATCTCGGTGCCGATTATGAGTATTCACAGCATGCAAAGGGTAGCGTGCTGACAGCGAGTTTTTTTTTTTTTTTTTCGAAATAATTTTTTGCAGTTGTTGTTCTTGACAAACAACATTGTTCACCCACGCAAGCGACCACATGTGAAGTTTAAAAGTCTGTATTGATTGTGGCACAGGTGGTAACTAGGACAGGATTTTTGCAATCCGCGAAATAGATTGCTCCTGAGTTACCTTGGTCTATAATTCATGTCGCACACAAGAGAGCACGAGCTGAATACAGTGGGAAACAAGCAATAATAATAAAATGTGTAGTGACGTGAAAACGGAGGCATTGAACACATGCAGTAGGTAAGTTGTGTGTCACCAAGTACTTTAGCAGTAATGTATTTTGTTTAACCTGGAGAGCGAAGCGGAACCTACAAGAGAGAGCATGCTGCCCTGAATTACTCTTCCAATGAACAATCGCACGTTTTTGATAGAGCCGTCCAAAGCCTGGAGCTCTCTCAAACTTAAATTGAGTTAGCCGTGATGTGCCATCGCATGTAAAAGACCCGTAAGTTTTACACATTCTTAACATCCCGGACAGGAGATCTGTCCGGGATGTTACGTTTTTGCACAGGTTGGTCCATGGGTCAATAGACAGTCCTGCACTTCTTGCTTCTTTACACTTCCGCATTCCCGTCAGTGCAAACTCCGGAAATCTCAGAGTTTTTTACCCAGATATTCATAGCAACTTGTCACCGATATGACGAAGTCAACATGTTTTAGACACGAAGTTTTGCAATGTTGATATTTTTGTACAAAATTGCCTCTTGTTTGTACAGGGTTGCCCTAAAATTGCCAAAACTGTTTGCCTGTGTATTAATGTAAACCATATGTATACGTAAAACATGTCTATAATTTGAAGCACGTATATTTGTGATGATTATGTATTTTATGCTTCGTGCTTTACCGCAAAGGCATTTGAGCTGTTGGTAGGAACGCGAAAATAAACATTAAATTGAATTGAATTGAATTAATCATAAATAAAATCCAAATAATCGAAAATGTAGACAAACAAATAACAAAAAACGGAAACACGCGAAAACGCATTAAAATGCAATGTCACGGCGAATTCAAACTTTGTCGTTTGTTTTTTTATACAATAGGAGTTTCGTACGGCAACATTGTTACCCGTTGTAGACTATACATTTTTCCAGTGCAGTACAACTGTTAGTTCGCGGTCTAAAACATGAATCACTCAGTAATAATACACGATCGAACGCCGGCACGATGCAGATGAGAGATTGAATTCCGGTTCCCTGCAGGTTTTACAGCGTGAGCTCCGTGACTTGTACGGAGCTCGCGATTGTGCATTTCTCCACGTGCTAAGAGCTGCGGTGCGCCGACACACTCGGCCAACAATCCCCCACCGCATTTAGTTACGCTGTACTAGAATGGGGAGGTGTGCCGCCCGTCGGCCATGAGAGTGTAGCGATGTGCAAGTACGCCGCTGAGGTCGCTGTCTAGCAGAGCGCGGTAAAGCCCCTTCACGTTTCAAAAGTAGCGCAAGGTGCGTCGATGCACGAGGCACGTTCAACGTGCACCCACTGGGAAGACCATGGCGGCAACGCGCAGCACTGAGCTAGATTTCGGGCGCCATGTTCTTCCCAGAGTTGCGCGCCGCATGTGTCTCAAGCATTTCCACACAAATAAATTGTGCCACTTTTCCCAGGATAGGGGGGCTTTAGAGCGCGGCCATCCGACGGCTGTCAAAGGCCTGTTGGTCGCAGCAGAGATGCTCTACTCGGCGTGAAAATGGTCGTGTTTTTGGTTTGTTTCCCCTGCTCGGTTGTGAGAAAGAATAAGTTCCATCCTATGTCACAAGCCTGCGAAAAAGTGTTACTTAAGCGAGCGGCAGAAGATTATATTTAAAGCGCAAATGTGGGTTGGGAGTGGTTGGTTACTTACATATTCTAGATTCTGCAATTTTTTTTTTTTCAGTTGGCTTTCAATAGAAAAATAATTGTCCACCTTACCTCACATACTAGCATTAAGAAAACGAAGTTTGAGTATGATATGATATACGATGCTTTCTTCTTCACTTTAGTGTTAAAGTGCTTTTAATTTATTTTTCGAGAGCTGTAGTTTTTGCAGTCCTTTAAATACCTAATTTTTGTTCTTCCGTTAACAAACCTTTCTGTGTAACCTGGATGAATGATAGCGAGCTTTTCAAGATTTTGCATTCTCAGATAAAGTGAATACACCCGGAAATCTCTGAATTGATTTCATCTAGTGAGCAGGCATCAATGAAAATAAGCCCCAAACTGGCAAAGTAAATGGAGCAACTTCAGCTGCTGTCTTTATTGAAGAGCAATCCCACTTAAAGAATCTTGATTTCTCTGACTTGTCACAGATGCCGCGCATTCTTTTTTTATTCCTTTTTTCTGTGCACTTTTTGATGCGTTAGCGTAAGAACGCTCGCTTCAACGAAAACCACTTGAGAAATACGCACTCGCCGCCGACTGGATTCGCTCACCGAAAAAAGATCGGGCCGTTCACATTTGTTGCCGCCTGCGGAGTGCGCGGCGCGCCGCCCGCGTCTTGCAGTTTCCCGAACAGACGTGAGCTGAGGAGAGCTCCCAAACCTCCTCCTTGCCCGCGCGCGTCTCGTCGCCATCGCCGCCAGCTCGTCAGCGGGGATCTGACGTCAGCAAGCGCCACTTCCCCCGTGCGTTCTGATTGGCTTGCTGCGAGCGAAAGTTTTTTTTTTTCCGGCGTTCAAAATTGGTCCCAGAGCGATCTTGCTCTACGCCGGAAATTCTGCCTGCTTTCGTCGCCCGGCGTCAGAATTCTCGCGAATCCGGCCGCCGGTTCTGAAGTGTGAACGAGGCATTACGTTTGTCAGTTGTCGCGTGCGACGCTTCCATTGGTTCGAAGCGCCGGTTCGAAGCGCTGACGTGAGAATGCTTCAACTCCTTTCTCTCACCCCGGCGCTGAAAAACTGACAGACACCAGGGGGTCTTCGTCAAAACCAGACCTTTCGTATTCAGCAATGTCACGTGCACAGCTGGCGCGGTGCCTGAGAGGAGAAGGCGTTGCGCAACACCTCCTAGAAGATAACAGAGCCGTAGTGCTGAATAAAATGGCGTTATCAGAGAAGGCCAACGCTGGACCGAAATTGCAAACGAGGGCTGCGCTAGCGCTCGGCTTCGAGTCATGTTTGAGCCGAACGTCGACGCAATCGTCGTGTCCAAGCGTTGGACTTTACTGACGACGTCATCTCATTCAGCAAAACGGCTTTGTTATCTAGGAGATGATGCGCCGCGGCGCGGTGGAATGCTTGCGTGCTCAGTTGCGGCACTGCGCTCGTAGGATGTTCTTCGTTCTGGGTTTCGGTATGTAGCGGTGCGTGGGCTGTGATGTGTCTGTGTAGTTAAAGCGAAGGATGTGGTTACCTCCCCGAGTGATATGTTTCCGGTTAAGATCTCTCAAGAATGAAAAAGCTTTTTCCCTTGGTTTGAGATAAAGTTACAGATAAGAGGTAATAATGATTTTAAGCGGGAAACTATTTGACTCGTTACTCTGAAGCGCTTTCTGATTCAGAGGTTCAGAAAAGACCTTGAGCTCGAATTATTCGCTACGCTACATGTTAAAAGAATCGTGGGACGATAGGGATTGGAATGGTTCTCGCTTTAGATAAGCATGCTGGCAGTAGTGTGACCCATGTGTACTCGCATGCAACGCGACTTACAGGGATGATCGCTTGTTCCTGTAATTTCAAGAATAAAGGAGGACTATATATATGACTTGTGCCATACATCATAGTGTCATGCTGATTGTTATACCTTTCTTGTTTTTGCCGAGAAATTAGAGAATCAGTTGCGCAGACGTTACGCGCTCTGCAGTAAGGATACCACAATGGCATCTATGCGACATTAGTGCATATGAAGACATGAGAGGCCATTCAGAATTTCACTGGTGTCTCATAAGTGGCCATTACAGCAGCCTTCCTGTTGAGCGCGTATGTTGTGCAGCACGCATTTGGCACCACCGGTTGCTTTTACTTTTCTAGAACAAGTGGGAACGACCACCGACATGGTGAAATGTAGGTTACGTGGAAGCCACGGGTTATTTTAATGCATCCTTAACGAGAATGATTGTTTGCCACAAAAACTGGAAAGTAGGGGTCTCACACAGAGCCTATTAAGTTTAAAATCGGAACGAGTTTTCTAAGCGATGGCATAGTATAGCGGTTAAGGTGTCCGCTTTCTACGCGATGGGACGCGGGTTCGATCCTCGGTGGGCCTACTTCTTTTATTGATTTTTTTCTCGAACATTTTGTTTTGTCGAGGCATTTGACGATACTTACGACATTTCTTTTTCGCGATGAACACTAAAACAACCGAATGTTGTCGACGAAACTTTTCCAGAGGTGCGATCGGGGACTGCGGGGCTTGGGTTGCCGGCTGGACGCTGCGAAGCGGCGTGTACCGGTTAAGTTTTGTAATTAGCAGCCGATACTGTGAACGCAGGCGGAGGGCTGTGTTAACGAGCTCCCCAGTGATACACGCGCCGTTCGAAAAGGTTGGCCCGAGCGGCATGAGCTCGGAAACGCAAACTAGCTAGCGTCACCGCGCTTTGCTGCGCCAGTGACGTAACGCGACAAAAACATCGGCGGTGGCGGCGTCTACTCGCGGTCGGGAGCGGCTTGCGGGCGGTGGCGGCCGGAACAGCTTGTGGGCGTACCACGTGACTACAAGGGCCAATCAACGGCGGCCTCTCTCCCCCTTTCCTCCTCTCTCTCTCTCTCTCTTTTCCCCCTCGCGGCTCTGTGCTCCCCGCGAAATGTATATACGCCTCCCGGACACGACAAGAAAGAGTTGCACGCCCAGTTCCGCCGTTCATCCAGACGCCCTCGTAACAGAAGCCTCTACAACAGTACTTTCACCTACCCCTGTATTTCTCGATGCTGAGTTTTCTTTATAGCGTGGCAGGGCGCGCTATAAAGCTTTTCACTACTCCACCATGCCTAAACGAAACCCCACCTGGACCACTAGTGAAGGTTCGTCCTAAGCTCCCACTTTTCCATATCGAAGCAAAGCTAACCATTATCTAGCTATATTTACGGACTGTGACCTCATAAAGTCGATTGCTTATATGGGAATGCCAAAAAAAGGATGCATTGGACATAAAATTAAACCTATGGAGATGCCCACCTGTAGCTAATTGAGGAGATTTATAAATCCTTTGGCTATATGCAAATAACCTTCATTAAATCTCGAAAATACAATCACGAATGATGAACGTAGGTTGTGGGGACATCTCTGCCTAACTTACACTCTTGCATAATAGCCAAAGTTTAATTTTGAAAATTTTACTGCTATGCAGATTTAAATATTCACAAAGTTTATGTTTATTTTTACACGTACCACGCGCGCGCGTGCACCATCCCGCTTTGAAAGTGGTCTTTCCTTTTAAGAACCTGACTTCCATATTTGTACTTCTGAAAGTGTTGATGAAGGCGGGTTTGGCCCCGTTTAGCGCGGTTCTTATCGAGCACCGGTACACTGCAGAGAAGGAACACCCGCAGAAGCGAGCCCCGTGGCTGTGTCTTCTCCGCAGAGCACTGGTGCTCGGTTAGTAGCGCGCTGAACGGATGTAATCCACCACAGACAACATTTGAACGCCCCCCCCCCCCCCCAAAAAAAAAAAAGGCTTTAATATTACAGTACAATAGTCGTTCACGCTTCCCGCTTTGTGATTCGTTCTTCGGCATTCTTAACGGTGAACGACACAATCTCATGTTTATAATGCAATTAATGCATAGGCGCAAGCGAGCTGGACAAAAGTGACAATGATAGTCCCTAAAAAAAAGAATTGTGTTGTGTGTATGTTTATACAGCCTAGAACTTGGTCTGCCTCCAAGGGCGACGAGTCTCCCAGCTGTAGATGAACAATTTAGCCAGTGCAGTACAACCGCTAGCCTGGGGTCTTTAACGTGCATCACGCAGTAGTGATACACGACCGCACGCCGGTACGATGCTCATCCAGATCGAAACGGGCAGGGCCGGGGATGGAACCCAGTATCCTGGGTTCTGCAGCGCGAGCTTTCGTTCCACGTGCTCCGAGCTGGTGTGCGCTAACCCACTCGGCCACCGATCCCCCCTGATAGTCCCTAGAGAATTGAACAAATCGGACAAAGGACTAACACAAATCTCCAAACACAGCTAGGTGACTGGTGCGCGACCGAAAAAAACCTGGCTGGTACTGGTACTGGACCAGGTATCTCTGCATTTCCAATCCATCGGTAACGCACCAGTCACCTAGCTGTGTCTGGCGATTTGCGTTTTCAAGCTGTCGCAAGAATTTCAAGAAACCGCAACGAAGCCTGGTTGGGAGATGTATGTCGCAGTGAAGATATTGCTGGAGATGTTCTCTATATGACAGCGTACGTTATAACGACAAATAAAATAGGGAGTTTTCGCAGACCGCGTTACGCCCTCCGCTAAGCCCTCCGCAACGAAGAGACCGCTACTGCGCCTGCGCGCCGATGGCCTTGACTGTAGAACTCCGGATATCGTAGCGGGTTGCGGAGAGCGTTGCGGGACGGCGAAAACCATCTACGAAAACTATCTAATGACTTCCTTTGGGGCTATTATACCGTTATACGCTGTAGAAAGTGTTTTTTTTTTTTGAACATTACAGTTTTTTGTTTAAGAGAGGAGGACCCCTTTTAAATGGCACTGTCTTTCCTATGTATTTAACGAGCTGGACGGACGTTAGACGGAGAAATAATCACGATACATCAGCTAGTTCAGTGGTACTTAAATGGCGGTCCGCGGACCCTTTGGGGTCCGCGAAGGCATCCTAGGCATCCGCGAAGCCCTGCCTCATCAGTCAAGCCCGGTGATAAATGTTGTCTTTTTTTAGGTGGAGAAGAAATGTTTCAGTTTTCTGGTTAGTTTTCTCGTGTGTATGTCAATAAGAGAGGTCTACTTCACACTAGTCCTTAGTTATATCTCTTTCTTAAATCATTATTATATTAAACCTCTACATTTCCCCTCTCGTCACCTCGAACGGGGTCCTCCATCACCTCCGCCGATCCGCAAGGGGTCCGCAAAACATCGATGGTTGAGAACCACTGAGCTAGTTAATTAAAACTACATAATAAACTTTTCAAGTATTGGTTCTAAAAGTCATGTTCCAATCAACCATATTGATGGTGATGATGAGGTTACGGCTAGTCCCTTTGTAACGGGCGGGCTCGACCTGTGTCCGTGCACAATCCTGGGGGTCCATTGGAAGCTTAGTTCCCCCTGAGATGTACGTTCCTGCACCAGCCATCCAGAAGTCGTTTTGAGGTCTCAACAGCCCACCAGTTTGGCTGTACCACTGTGCGTTAGGGTCGTTTGCTTGTCCGTCACGTCCTGTATCGGTGGCTTGATGTTGTTCGTGATTGCACCCACTGAAGGCGAAAGCATGAGAGGGCGCCAGAGGGCTTTGGTGAAAGGCGCCACTAAACTGTGTAAAGGTCGGCTCCAGAGCCGCGCACTCAAGTACAATATGTGATATTGTTTTATTGTGGGCACCACACGTCTGGCACATAATTGCTATTACAGTTGCGTCAAAGTGCCATCTGTAGGACAGCGTCCATAGAGCCCCGCTCGTGCCTCAATGAGCAGTCGGCTGCCAAGACGGTTATCGTAAAGCCGAGTCTCTGAGCGATGCTCTTCTTGAGTGTCACGTCGATATCTAGCGTCGACTTTGTGCCAGCTGTAGCCACTGTTGGGTCTCACGATCACAGATCTTCTGCCGGATTTTTGAGTCCCGTTCCCGTGCCGTCCAGGCTTGTACGGTGTCAGCAAAAAAAACGTACATGGTTGGAGCTGACTTAAGCATCACTGCCAGCGGGTTTGTAGTCCCGTGAGGTGGGTGTATCGGAACAACCTACTGGCCCGACGGCAGGTGTCCCTGTGTCGAAGCCGTCCGTCGCACATAAGTTTGCTGTTCGCTTCCCGAGCCTCAAAGGGGGACCAGCCAAGGTCACCCTGCACGGCTTCATTTGCTACTGACCCGTGGCAGCCATGCGCCTGGCAGCCAACTTCTTTTTGCCTTCGCTCCATGTGGGATTGGACAACTCCTGGGACGCACAGACCACAGCGTCAGCAAATTTTAATCCAGACACCACCACCGCCTTCAACAGCTTCCGTGACACAATGAAACTGTCGCAACTCTAGAGGCTGTGTTTTTGGTGAAAGCTGGCTCGTCGGATGGCTGCTTGCCGAAGGAGGGCGTCGTGATCTTTCAGGTAGTCGTTTGCGTTTGGCAGTATGATGCCCACGTACCTATACTCGCTGAGGACTGGATGTTGTCTTCACCTAGTAAAAGTTCGCCTAGTGTTATAATTTGGAAACCTGCGAATACTACTGCTACCGACTTGTTGACATTGAATCGCAAGTCAAGCCCTGCTGCTTCTTCTGTGCAGATGTCAAATAAAAGCTGAATGTCGTTCATTGATTCTGCCGTTAGTACTATGTCGTCCGCATATGTAAATCCCGGCAGTATCCAGTTGATTTTTCCTCTGCTTTCAGATGAACCAACGAAAAGCCCAGCCCGCACGGGACGAGTTCCTTCTCTAGCCGAGCTACATAGAACATGTATGAAAGTGTAGATAATGGGCATCTTTGACGGAGACCTCTCGTTACCAGGACCTTCCCATAGTTGGCTCCATCCATCTGTGTCCTAACCTTGTTGCGATTGTATCGACGGTTAATGAGGGTGATTTACTCTGGTCGCATGGTGAACTCTTTCAGTCGGCCGAGGAGCGGGTCATGTGGCAGGATGTCGGAGGCTTTTACGATGTCCAGAAAACACCACGTTAAACTCCTTTTCTCTTTTTGGGTCACCACGATACGTTGCCTAAAATTAAAGCGGTGATCTTCCAACCTGCGGTTCCGTCAAAACCGGCCTTGGCGTTCTGTGAGTAAACCGCCCTCCTCCGCCCATGCCGTCCTGCGCACGTTCAGGATGCGTGCGAAAGTTATGAATACAGTGCTGGTCATGGTCGGTGGTCTGTAGTTACGAACGTGCCGTTGGTATTTGCCATTCTTTGGAACGAGTACGACCTTACCACGCCTCCAGTTTTCAGGAAAACACTTCTGTTTCAGAGGCAATGTTGGTTAACATTTCATCAAGGTGGTCCCTTGAATCTTTCTGTTGTCCATTGAGAATGCTAGCTAGAGTGTCGTCCAAGCCTTGGGCGGTGTTGTTTTTGAGGTGGACCATTCTGACACCTTGCTGATAACTTCACTAGTGTCACTAATATGACATCCGTCTTAAAGCGGCGCTGTTTCAGGGGGTGAGAACACCTCTACCAGATAGTCTGTAAGATGTATGTCTACTCCTTCTACAGTTAGTCCTGTGTTCTCGTTAATAATGATTGGTCGCTGATCTCCTCCGTTAGGTGTTCCAAGATACCTATAAAGGTATCTCGGGGAGTCCTTTCCGTAGGAACTGATGTCTCCCATTGTGCCATACGCAAAAAGAAAAGCGTCATCTGCTGTACTCATGTCTCATGATCAATAATAAAATTTCCGCCATATTGCAGGATTCCCGTTCCGATAGTTTCGCCTGTTATACAATGTTTCCGGCAAAATAGATGTCGTGGATCTATTATATTTATTTATTTGTTTATTTTGTTCTTCGTGCCTCAAAATGACCGAAGTCTTTTTAAGTACAAAATACAGCACGCTCGCAAACAGCTATATATTGACAATAACAAGCATACACACACCCCTACAGTCTAATAAAAAAATGTTTAAAACAATATGGTAGCTATATGTGTACAAGAGTGACTCAAATTCACGCTTAAAATATTTGTAATAACAATAATATCCACAGAGTTAATGGAGATGTAAATAAATGTAAGTTGCATGGGAGTAATGGGACAAAGATTCTCGTGATCCAAAGTATAAAATGGACAAGCGCATGTCTACTAACAGGGATAGCCAAATACGATATAGCTTCGCCAATACTGGAAACTCCTACGAAAACCTATGGGAGCGGCGGCGAACCAGGCTCTGCGGCGAACGTGACAGTGGCGCCTCTGGCGGACTCGGAGTCTACGGAAGCAGACAACGCAATGGAAGAGTATAGGCTCCGCGAAGTCCTCGAGCTTTGCGAGCCCCGTTTCTTCACCCCAACAGCTGAAACAATTCATTACGGTCAACCCGTTCGCAAAGCGGAATCCACTGATTGCAACTGCAACGACAAGCAAATAACAACGCGTGCATAAACGAGAGCCGTTTATTTAGAGGTCTCAAACGCCACTCAGGGGGATCACACGCGTTTGAAGCGCATCTGGGAAGCGGGAAAAAGGCGTTTAGCCACTCGAACTACGTCGTAAGAAGTTTTTTCTTACTTACTTATTTCTTACTTGAATAGGTGATTATTAAAACGTGCGCAAACAATATGTTAAAATTACCAGAGCAAGCGCACCAGCCTCTGCAGCATTGCAAAAACAAAAAAGTAACGAGAAAAATGACCGTGCAAACACTTTCCGAACTTTGCAGAAAAGATGGGGTCCCCATCCCAGACGAAAATGAAAAGAAATGGAGAACAGTCGCGAACAACGGTCGGCGATTGCAACGAAGAAGTTAGCAGACGATACAAAATACAAATCACCCAGCGAAGACCTCCTTCAACGACGACGATCGCACGGGGCGTCGGTTGAAAATTAGCAGGTGGTGCTCGCCCTCGGTGTTGAGTCCACAACAAACAAAGCGGAAGCAACACAACGAAACTATTAAAAACAAAAAGAGCTTCACTTTTTGTTTGTTTTCTTAACTGCACGTTATACGTTTGTTTATTTGCTTTCGCGGCATTGGTAGGAACTAAAAACAAAAGAGATGCAATCTGCTACGTGCTAGCAGTGTGTGACCTTTTTTGCTTTCGCTTTTTTTTTTTCCAGTGACTTTGTCAGGTTGTCTGTTTGCTCGCTTGGCGCAGCAGTTCAAAAGTTCATTCCAGTATTTGTTGGCGTACATGTCCAGGCAATCCTTGCACACCGTGCCTTTGTTTTAAGTGTCGATCAGCGGCCTCAAGTGCGTTTTCAGCTGAACTTTTGTTTGGTGAAATATTCGTCTGTTGAGGCGTCAGTGGCGAGTTTGAAGCCAGACTTAGATAGCTGTTCCAGTTTAATTTGAAGTAACTTAATTACTCACGTTTGTTCGGTCTTCGGGAAGGAGAGCAGACGTGACCGCGTACTCAAATAAAATCCAAATAGAAAGGTATAACGAGCTTACACTTTTTAATATATTTATTAAGTATCAAAAAGTACATATGAAGATTTCGGATTAGAAACTCAATCGAAGGCGAACATAGGAGGTTATCATAGACGACAGTGGAAAAACAACAACAACAACAACAACAACAAAGTTGCAGACGGCCCTCCAAATGTCCGGGCATAGCGTAGCAGTCGAACCGGTGGTAGTAAGCGACGAAGCGAAGGAAAGAAAGTAAAAACTAAGCCAAACAAGGCAAAGCAAAATACGCAATGGTTCGAACGTCAAGTAAGCACAAGAAAGAAAAAAGCAAACAAAAAATATAAACGCAGGAGGAAGAAAGACCGCGGCGGCGTAGCGTCACCTCAAACATAAAAAGAAAGTAGACTTTGAAAAATGGAAGGAGGTGCACGACCGTCCATCGGGTGTTCCTTTTTGTAACTCCGCTTTTATTAGTTTCAGTAATAGCGTCAGCTTGCATGTGCACAATCGTCTTTTTTCCAGAGCATACTGACATCGCAGTAAGGTACGTGGTTCGAAATTGCCTTTTGCTTCTTCATCCGGAGACGATCGGGATATAGCCAGCTCGCCTATTCGACGAAACAGGTTTTAAGCAATACAATCATGAGAAATTGAAATTGCAACAACAAAAAGAACTGATCGATATGCACAGTAAAGTTGAAACGTAGCAATGTTCTAAAACATTTTTTACATTGCCCTTTTCAAAGAAACATGACGAAGGTACATTCGTGTCTTGCCTGGCAGACATAAGTTCTGAGTCTTCTGAAGGGAATGTTTTCTTTGGGAGAGCCCGAAAATTGCACCCTACAAGCTCTAACATCTTTCCGCCGCGAAGAAAATGTCCTTGACTCATGAGGTGGAACCTACTTTTTAACATTCAAAGCAGCGAATACCCGTGACAATTTTGTTTTCATTGCTCACCTCGCACGGAGATAGGCAAAACCAATGCATTGTGTAGAATTCGTCTGCTAGCGGAGACTCCGAGCTCGCCAGGGGCGCTGCGATCACTTTTCGCCCGCGATCCGCGGGAGTTGCCAGTATTGGCTTACATGGTATTTGGGATAGCTGTGCGGAAATTCACATCACATAACATAGCACAATCAAGTTCACCGTGAATCATTCTATTATAAACTATATGTCTCGCACGACACTTCTGCTTGATAAAGATTGTAAGCCCAGATTTCTAACAATGTATTCATAATCATAAAAGCACTTTTTAAAGAAATACCGATCATAAATCACACGAATGAGCCTCTTCTGAATATGTTCAATTTGTTCTTATTCGGATGATGTAAGAAGGTTCTAAACAACACTGGCGAACTTAATCCTTTATTCATTTGTTCATTCATTTGCTTTATTTTCAGTGACACACAAACAGCTATACGCCTTCTTAGTTGTGCACTACGTCTAAATAAAAAGAATCCGCATCTCAAGAACAAATGTTGACATGTCATAACGAAAGGAAGACATCGAGGCACTTTCTAAATGTTCGTTCACATCCAAAAATATCAATACCAAGTTCATCTAAGTTGGATTCGAATTTGTTAAAAACCAGTTGCAGACGGGTAATAGAGTCAGCATTGCGTAAAATGGAAGGATAGAACAATGAGTGTATGCGAATAGACCGTTGAGGAACACGCAAATATACACTGTTCAGTAACGCCGTGCAGTCAACAACACCATTATCAAATTTATGCAAGAACTTGAAATCACGCGTCATTCGCCTATTATACAAGGAGCGTAAGCCAATTTGTTTACGAATTCTCTCATAGTCATAAAATACCTTGGACTGCAAGTAACCATCATAAAAGACGCGTATAAATTTTCTTTGCACTCGCTCAATTCTAGATGAGTTAGATTCTCCAATGCTGTTCCATACAACTGAAGAAAACTCCTTGAATGAATGAGGCCACAAATGCTGAAAAGATTAAAAGAAGAGCTGACAATCAATGATACATAAAAATAAAATAAAAATGGCCATCAAAATTATCACCAACGTCACGAACTGTGATGACCCGTAAAAAAAGAATGGTACCGTGAACGTAGTCATTAGAATTCGGTTTCCGTGTTCTATACATTTATAATACGTTGTTCTTATTAGGATTGATCATTACGTAATTGAATAAACACCTCTCATGGACAGGTGGCACATCGTCCTGTAAATATGCACAGTCAGCGAGTCACTCAATGTGTAAACACAGCTTCAAATCATCAGCGAAAAACAACAACTTAGAAATTTTATACACATTTCAATAAAATTAATAAAAAATAATAAACAATAGTGGTCCCAGATTATATCCCTGGAACACACCGGACGAGGAAACAAAAGGTTTTCGAGAAGCTGTTTAAGCTTCGCACACTGCTTCTGCGATTTGTTATATAAGTCTGAAACCATCTAATTAGCGTAGAGGAAATACCATACAAATAAAAAGTTTCTGCAGGAGCAGCTCATAGTTTACCCTGTCGAAAACCTTTGACATGTCAAAACAAACTGTGTCGACTTGACTACGGGTGAGAACAAATGGCACAGAGGAATGAAGACAAAAAGAAAGGTTAGTCCCCGCAGTACGACCTCAAAGCAAGCCATGCTGAAGAGTGCAATACTCTGTCGGAAATAGTGAGACAGACGGGTATGAATAAGAATTTCAAAAAACCTAGGAAAGGAACTTAGCGTCGAAACTGGTCAATAGTTGTCGACCTCACAAGCATCCCCGCTTTTGTGCACAGGCACTACGGCCGACGATTTCCAAAAATACGGGAAGGCGCCCATGCCGAAAGTGAAGAGGGTGATTTCGGATAAGATCGACCAAAGGGTGGGATGTTGACATTTTTAAATCAACTAATGTTTTTATATGATATTGTCTAGTGTCTGGTATAAATGAATCCAAACTTAGTTTTGACCAGAAAAATGTTTGGGGACAAGAAAAATCACAAGGCATGAAGAGGTGGATAGTTGCATTTACGCGCACTGATGGAGGGGGCGCGTTTGAGGGTGAATAACTCAAACGATAACATTAGGAGAATTTCAATACTTTTTAGACGCATAATATGGGTACATTTTGCTTGTAATGTAATATAATAATAGTTATTTAAATTTTATTTATTTTTCTAAAAATTGCCAAACCTGCCTGCTCGAACGACAAATGGCAAAAGTTGGAGGCCTGTATCTCATGAAATAATTTAATCATTATTATATAATTTGCATATAGTATTATATTTATATATGGCCATTATTTAAAAAAATAAATAAGGTATCTGAGTGATACTATTGCCAGGATACATTAAGGCAAACATGGGAAAAAATCAAACGAAAAATTGAGATGCGAATAAAAAAAAAAAAACCACCACCTTCGATTTCTTTTTTTTAAATTTGGGTAGCTTGTTATACTCTACTTTGGGAACAATTTATATTAAAAACATGTTGCATTATTTTATTCAGAAAGAAGAAACAACTCAACAAAGTAGGGTCCTTTTCGAAAGCCTACACTTAGCGGTGCCCTATGCAAGAAGTGACTCTGAGTTCCAGTTTCATGAAACTAACCCACATGTTTTATTATTTTTATTCAGATGAGGCAATTGATAACTACAGAAATCGTTCACACACTAAAATTGAGGAAAAAGTACTGTGTGCAAAGAGCTATCATATTACGAACTAGTGATCCGAGAAAAGATCCTGCAGCCGTCGGCCACAGGGGAACTTTGTCCACTTTATTTTCCTACGACACTACGTGCTACCCTCTTTTACCCTCTATCTCCATCTCTCTCTTTTATATATATATCCCTGACTTATATGTAGAATAAAAAAAATATTCAAGCATTCCATTTCTGTGTGATAGGGTTCTGTGGCTAGCAACAATCATTTCCTCGCGAAGATCACGATTGTGGCGCAATAGTTGACGGAAGTAGCAGGCGACACTCGTCGCTAGTTCTGGCAAAACGGCCCATACAATCTTTTTTCGCATATCCCCGCTCGCTCTCAAGGATGGGGGGGTTCGCTTCAACCAGCAAAATATGGCCGCCGATGCCTGTTTACTGAGCAGTCGTGCCTGTTGCCATCCCACTCGCTGGCTTCGCGGGCGATAATATCAGGCACAAAGAGGCACACCGACAGAGAGCAGAACACCCAAATACTCAAGCCCCGCCTAAATACAATAGAGCGTAAACACTGTCGCCATGTTAACCTAGAAAAGGTAAACATGGCGAGAGTGTTTACGTTTCAGGTAAGGAAAAGCATGGCGTATGGTATGTGGCGGATCCTTACACGAGGCGCAAGTTGAGCCCTGAGAACTTGTCTGCTGCCCTAAAGTACTTCACGAAGGACGCGCTACAATGTTGTGCCAAGGTCCCAACCAGAAGAACGTGATCTCTGTCATGCTCGACGGGGATAAAACATTCGTGCCAAAGAGCTTCCTGAAACGCTCAATCCGAGAGGTCTTTCGTGTATACAAAGACAAGCATCCTGATCCCGGCTTTTGGCTAACAAAACTTTATTCCTTGCGCCCTAGATGGGCCAAATGTATTCCACACCAGGACGTTCGCGTTTATGTGCTCCGCGCCAAATATTACCTTTGTATTGCCGCTGTAGAGAACGTTACAGGCTCAACATTCAGCACTGGTGAAATGAACTCAGTATTTCTGTGCGACCCACTAACAAGTCTGTGTCTTTAAGGAGACTGTGATAACTGCCACTAACAAGTCTGTGTCCTTAATGAGACTGATCACTGCTGCTCTTACACTCGAGGAACTTCATATACCAGAGCACGAAGAGATTAAACGTAAACCTTTCGGTGGACATCCACCTGGTTAGAAATGACAATGAATAAAAGGAAAACTCTAACCAAAAAAAAAAAAATGATACAACGGCCGCTTTAAAGAAGCCAACAACACCGGGCAATTTGCAAGACGACGACAAGGACAAAAACAGTCACCCGTGATCAAGGGGACGAACTGGCCTTGAAACGTCGGGCTCCGTATCAATTTTTTTTTTTTTTTTGGCTAGAGTTTTTTTTTATTCATCGAAGAAGAGATTGTGCTTACAACATGGAAATCCGGCGACCTTGAAAAAAAGCATTGGATTATAAGACTTTTTAAAAGTCGTTCAAGTAATGGTTGAAAGTTGGATATTTCACAACCATATCCGAAAAACGCAAGATAAAGCGATCTACGATGAAAAGCAGCTGTATGCAACGCGGGAGCATCGTCTTTCATGTTGACTTTGCTGAAAACTGAACCATCATGCTTCCTGACAAAGTTAAAGCATACCACTGAAGAAAAAAAAAAGGATATTTACATGTGTAGTGACCACAAAAAAATCTACAAACAGCGTTGTTATCATCAGTGACGACCTGTGTGACGAAGTCACTCTCGCGTGCTTGGCTCTAGAAGCCAAGCACGCGAGAGCTCCGGACTCGGAGCGAAAATAAAAGTTTCTTCTCTCTCTCTCTCTCTCTAGAAAAAGTGAAAAAGTGGGTTGAAGACAACGTTGCGGTCTACTCGCACGTGACGTACGTAAGTGACGGGGCTGCCAGTCATTTTAAGAATTGCTACCAGCTTCACCAGTTTGCGCAGAATGATTGCCCACAAGCCCAGTGATTATTTTCTGCCTCTAGACATGGAAAAATGCATGCGACGGAGTTGGCGGACTCGTGAAGCACCAGGCCACGCTGGACAACCTGAGAGAACGTTCAATAAACGCAGTTCAGATGGCCAGGACAATGGTGAGCGTTCTATTTGAGAAACTGGGAGCATCTTGCGCATCTTGACGAAAATAAGCCTGTTCGGTATCGTCAAAAAAAAAAAAAAGAGTGGCTGACGGTGTGCGCCTTTCCTGGCATTCAGTTTTGGCATGCGTGGCGGCAGTGCCAGTCATCAACAGAAGAAACCTGTGACATATATGTGGCACGGACAGTCGGATCTGGTTAGAAGAAACTTTATCAAATGGGTACGTCGAGGAAAGCCTTAGTGTAAAGTGACGAATTTGATGCCCCAAGGACTGCTCATTTTGAATGCAGGGTTACCTTATTTATCACAGTTTCCTTCGCGGGGTATTTAACCTACTTTTTTACTTGGTGGTAGCTTATAATCTCTATCTAATCACCATATGAGAATCACGAAACGTTATCCTCGCGCTGGATAAAATATCTCGGCTTGCCACGAACCATTCGTACACCGAGAGTACCGAGGCTCTTACAGTCCGGCGCGGTGGCACCGCCCACCTGAAATGGTTTGTCCCCGGAAATACATAACTAACCTAAACAATTGTAGTATTCTATCTTTATTTTCGTGTGTGGAAGTAAAGTTGTTTCTTTTATTTTAAATATTAATTATACCGGAAAGTAAAACTTCACACTGCATCATCTTTTCTGGATCACTACTCTCTAACATTACACCTCTTTGTACGCTGTATGTAAAACGCTGTATATAGTTTCCCCTCACTTTTAGTGTGTTACCGATTGCTCTAGTTGTCAGTGACCTCATCGCAATAAAAATATATGACAGATGTGTGTTAGTTTCCTGAAAATGGAACTCAGAGTCACTTCCCGTATAGGGCACTGCTAAGTGTAGGCTTTGAAAAGACCCTATTTGGGGAGTTGTGTCTTCTTTCTCAATAAAAGAATGCGACATGTTTTCAATAGAAATTAATGCCGAAATAGAGTATAACAGGGTACCCAAATTTAAAACAAATAATCAAAGGTGGTGTTTTTTCTTTATTCGCATCGGAATTTTTCGTTGTTTGATTTTTTCCCATGTTAGCCTAAATGTATCCTGACTATAGTATCACTCAGATACCTTATTTATTTTTTAAATAATAGACATATATAAGTAGAATACTATCTGCAAATTGTATAATAATGATTAAATTATTTCATGAGATACAGGCCTCCAAGTTTTGCCATTTGTGGTTTGAGCAGATATGTTGGCAATTTTTAGAAAAATAAATAAAATTTAAATAAATAAATTATTTTATATTACAAGCACGCTGGACCCGCAGTATGCGCTTAAAAAGTATTGAAATTCTACTAATGTTATCGTTTTAGTTATTCACTCTCGAACTTGTCTCCTCCATCAGTGCGCGTCATTGCAACTGTCCACCTCTTCTTGCCTTACGATTTTTCCGGTCTCCAAATATTCTTTCTGGTCAAAACTAATTTTGGATTCGTTTATACCAGACACCAGACAATAGCATATAAAAACATGAGTTGATTTAAAAATGTCGACCAGCCACCCTTTGGTCGATCTTATCTGAAATCACCCAAGAGGAAAAATGTGTTCAAAAACCGACGCAAATATTTCGGCACAGCTCTTCACTATGGTCCTTGGTATCCGGTCAAAACCCGCCAATAATTTTGGTTTTATTTTATTTATCGCCTCCAAAATTTCGACTGTACTTACAATTGGGATATTCAAAAAGTCCTGTACATCATAACTAACAGACGAGGAAGGGCGTTAAAAAAATCTGTGGAATAACATTCACAAAAGTGATCTGCGAAAGTATCTGCAACTTCATGGGGAGAGAAGTATATCCTATTTCCATTCGGCCACAATATACCGTTTGCTCGGTGCTTCGTATGCTGTTTAACAAATTGCCAGGACTCGTCTGGTCTCCGGAAAAAAAACTATTTTCTAATTTTAGTCCGTGAGCACGTTTGTCATGAGCATACAATTGTTTCACGAGTATTCTATACATTTTAAACTTTGTGTACCGTAAATTCGTACCTGTCGATTTAAATATTTTGTAAAACAGCTCTTTTTCGAGCATATAATATTGTAATTCCGTAGAAAACCTCGTCAGTAACCTCGAGGAATTAATAATACACTGAAGTATGAAAATATCAATACCTTTTCTGGCTATCAAAGTAAGGTTTTCAGTGGCGGTATCAACACAGTTGTTAATTACAATCATCGACCAATCGCAAGCTTGAAAATATGTATAGCCTAGGTAGTTACCAGTATTATATGAATAACTGAAATGACTCTTCCGAGAACGCATCCTTTTTAGGAAAGAGAAAGCCATACAAAAGGACGGGTGAAAAACATCAGCACGAATAAGCGTATCGCATACCGAAGTCGGACCATCAATACCAGTTAAGTTTAAAAAACAAAGAGGTCAAGTACGTTCCCGGCTTTGTTTTGTAACGAGTTGAGTTGAGCGAGAACTTTACAATTATGGAAATTAACTAAAAGAGACACGTTTTAACCTGTTTCCAAAATTCAACAGGGATCTGTGACCGAGTGGGCTAGCACACATCAGTTCGGAGCACGTGGAGCGAAAGCTCGCGCTGCAGAACCCAGAGATCCTAAGTTCAATACCCACCCCTGCCCGTTTCGATCTAGATGAGCGTCGTAGCGTGCGGTCGCGTACCACTACTGCGTGGTGCACGCTAAAGACCCCAGGTTAGCGGTTGTACTGCACTGGTTAAATTGCTAATCTACAGCGAGCGACTCGTTGCATCTTTGAAATGGCTGACCAACTACACGCTATCTAGACATTCCCACAGCCTCAATTTATATTTTTTGGCTCAGCATTCCCTTAAGGGTTAACGGAATATATTGAGGCGTGGTTCCGGCGCGCACTTTTGTCTTGCCAACAAAAATTCAAAAACGTGTTGCTACGTATTTCAAAGAGCATTGCCTTTTTGAAACATTATGTATATTGGTCTAACAAATATTGTTGATTGAGTTTAAAACTTCGATTGGAACATAGATTATAAAAGCAATACCGAATAAAATGTTTAAGCAATTTGAGTTAATTAGCAGACGGTTCGTAAAAACCTTTTGCCCCATATTGTCCGCCGAACCCGCTAAATACTCAGTGAAAACAGAGCTCTTCCATGTAAGGGTGAACCACCTTTAAAAAAAACAATATCTTACATTTCAAAATAAACACCCTGTATACATCTAGGTCGTACTTTGTTTAGTTAAATTTTATTATCTAGAGTGCTGCAACCGGCTTTTATAAATATATTTAGGATCCTCTAAAAGAGCATCCGTGTACGGGTACTTCCTTGCGAATAACACTTTTTGGATAAGAATAATATTCTTTTCATCGGGATTGTACTTCCAAAACGGGAGTTTAGCCCACAAACAAAACAAGCAAAACTTGCCATAGTTCGGCATGGCCCAGAAGGAGCGCACAACGCAAGGGCACTTACGCGAAAGGTGCGACGCGTCAATGCTACGACTGGAGAGCCTAGATCTTAGAGAACACAAACCTTGGAGAGCGTTTGCAATTGAATGGTGGACGCCTCCCGCGTCAGTTAGTCGCAAGTGCGCACGCGTTACATTGTCGCTCGGTGAGATGTAAACCGGGCTGGGACTCGGATACGCACTCAGACCATGAAGGCTTCCGTCCATTCCTCGGAGCTCGTATTGCAAACGCGACATACAAACCACGCAAGCCAGATAGAGAAGTTGGAAACAGTTTTTAATTTAGTCACACTAGCTAAGACAGGAGCTCTATTGCCATCATATATATATATATATGTATATATATATATATATATATATATATATATATATATATATATATATTTATATATATATATATATATTTATATATAACGGGCATGATGGCGGGGGGCCGAAGGCGTAGGTATAACTGAAAAAAAAAGCCTTGGTCAAAACAGCAACAACGAACGGTTTAGTCTTCGACGTTTCGGCTGGATATATATATATTGAATATTTCGCCTTCGAAACTTTTTTTATATATGTATATATATTGAATTTTTCACCTTCTGACAGCTGTAAGGAGTTCGATAGCTACGTCCGAAATACTTGTGTCTTCAATTACCGGAGCCTCCAAGACACAACTGTTTTAAATCAAAATTAGTATTAAAACGAATTGTTTTAAATAAGGCTTCTTATTAAACAGTTGCAGAATTCTGGCCTAGTGAAAAATACAGTTGCTACTTTGACAAATTAAAAAGAAAATACAGTAAACATTCACGCTCAGGAACTATTTATCTTCATCACTACCAAAGCGTACACCGAAACTAAAAGTTACAAGTTCAGTGGCTGTCAGTTTATTGTATTTTAAACATTATTGCATAGTTTTTTTTATTCAAATGAGAGCTTAATCTAACTCCCGAAGTATGATGATACCTAACACATAACATAGTGAGCTGTTACATACGGCTCCATGGGCCAAATGAGGTTGAATCGAGGCACGCCTGACGTTTTCTGTGGTAATCGAAAAAAATGTACCGCTGCCAATCGTAACTAGAATGCATGGCTTCAAGGAACTCCAGTTTATTTACCGTGGCACACCTTTCTAAAGTACAAACGTCCTTCTTTTATTGTAAGAAAAAGAAATCATCAAGACTACACAAAAAGAAAGAACTAAAAAAAGACAATATGTAGAAAAAAAGCAACGTACAGTGAGTGATCAAATGAGCAACTGCGGATGTCCCCTGGGTGCGGAGCAACTTATTTCATTGCGGCTGAACGACATGTGCTCGTATTTTGCAATTTAGATCGCTCTTGTCACACATCTTACTGAAAGAAAGTAGAGAAATATCACAGTACCTTGATCTTGAAAAGAGAAATGGAGATGGTATAGATGCCTAAGGCCAAAAAAGCACAAGACCGCACCATTTCTTAATTCTGTGCCTTATCGGTCACAAAGTACGCAACGACGACAAAACCCAGGCTAGTTGCCGATATGTGCGAAAATGTAAAATCTACATGTCGTTCAGAAAAGTCCTGTAGCTTGATTTTTACAATTATTCAGTAATTCATAGAAAGCAGTAGATAATCATAATATTGATTTATTTTTCTGCAAGTGTCCGCTAAAAGAAAAGGCTTAATGAAGTGCGGTATTGTAAAACACTGAGCAGAGTGGTTATCTTTTTTTTTTTTTCGTCTATGAATATTCGAAAGGAATCTTATTGAAACTCCTTATAAGTTTCTTTGAAGTAGTTCCTCAGAAGATGTGCCGAGATGTTTCTTGGAATATAGTGTGAATTGTCGATTTTTTTTTAAAGCAAAGGTTCAGTTAGGGGACTTGTTAGTCCTCGCTTATATAAGGCACTGCCTTTTCAAACTCCGGCTGGAGAGAAAGTCGGTCGGTGGGGTGCTTTGTTCAAAAAAAGCTTGTTCCCAGTTTGGAATTGAGGTCACTGTTTACGGGTCAAGTGAAGACCACTATGGGCTGGATTGAATGACAAAGGTTGGCATCGTGACGTTTGTGGTCAGTGAATAGTTTGTGGCTATATAAAGCTTTGAGGAAATAAACGCAGTTGGTAAGTTTTGAGATGTTCTTTTTCCTCTGTCATTTTTCTTCCATCAAGTTACTATCGTTTACCACATTCTCGGATAATCTACATCATGATCAACATTTTTAATGCAATATTGATCTTTTAATGCCGTGGTCCTCAAATGGGGGTGCGCGGACCCTTTGGAGACCGCGAAGGCATTCTAGGGGTCCGCGAAGCGCTGCTTCATCAGTCAAGCCCGGCAATAAAAGTTGTCTTTTTTCAGGTCGAGAAGAGATGTTTCAGTTTTCAGGCGAGTTTTCTTGTGTGTATGTTAATAACAGAGATCTACTTCACACTAGCCCTTAGTTACATCAATTCATTAAATCATTGCTATACTTAACTGATACCTTTCCCCTCCCCTCATCAGGAAAGGGTTCCTCCATCATCTCCGCCGATCCACAAGGGGTCCGCAAAACATCGATGGTTGAGAACCACTGTAAATTTAATGCAATATCGAAACTCACTTGCAAGTATTGAGCGCTTGCAATAGTCCTTAATTAGTTTACAATCCAAACAGGCACACCTGGCGTCTAAAATAGTTTCCCGAAATGTGCAGACAGCATTTTTGTACACTGCACGACACTGTGAGTGCGAACACAATATCAGAATTTCGCGTTTTATTGTTTGTTTTAGTAGAATTCTCCGGTTACACATGTTTGAAAGTTGAAATTTTACGTGGTGCGGACGAAGTAATAATTTGATATTTATTGTCGAAGATGCTGTTAATTTTAACTTAAGTGTAATATAAGCTTATTTGTGTGTTAATAAAGTAGGTATTTTTGAAGGTGTGCAGAGTTTAATTTCGTTTTGCGTCCGGGGCACAGACTGGGTGTGGGCTATGCACCAGGGGCTAACTATAGAAAGAGAACCTTTTTTGAAGCAGGCGAAATTTTCCTGTGCCACCAATAGACGGGCTGTGAAGGAAAAATAGGGTACTTAAGAAAGGTACCGTTTTTTCAATGACCCTTTTTTAAATGACCCCACTGGTAAATTTATGGAAAGACTTTCGATTCGAAAAAAAAAGAACAAGAAACCTTTGCAAACAAAATTAGCCAGCCGTTTATTTGCGGTAGTAGTGAATCACAGTGAGCAGGTCCCGGGAGTGCTGTACACTGATGGCCAATTTGAGCGTGAAGAAAACAGACCCGTTTCTGCAGATTAAGCTTCCATGCCCCGAAGCAGTGCCGATGCTACTATAGTCTGAGGCAGCTCACAAGACGCAGGCCGTGGCCTATACGGTGAGAAGCTGAGAAAGATGAGAGCGAGGGGTGACGCCACAGCGTCAAGCTCTGATTGGAATGATAAGTGAATTGACGCAGAGGCTAGCTGCCTTTAGCCCTGCCCCTTGTCTCTCTCCAATTAGAGGAACAAGAACAGACTCTGCGTTTCGCACAATGTATCGCGCTCAAACGCCGGACGCCAGCGTTCGGCGTCCGAACGCTTTCAAAAAGCGGGTAGAGACAAAGACTCTACCGGCCTTTGCGTCTTCTCCCTATTCTTTCAATCAGAGATGAACGTTGTAACGTCCCTGTGCTCTTATTTTATTCAAGAGATTTGGAGAACCGTCTTCGCACATCCCCTACGGTATTATGAACCCTCCGGTATGAACTCCGCATGTGCTACCGCAGAAGACTCGCATTTGGTCAGTTTTTACCGGACGGTTTATCGTACCGTATGGGATCTGCAAAAACGGTGCCCTAAAACGCTCTTTTATACCTATCAGTTTCTCACCATATTATGGTCATGCTTCTTGGTTCGTGTGCTGTGCCAACTGCGGCCAAAGGTTTGCGCCCAACCAGACCTCGCTCGAGACCCCCACGAGTGTGGCACCAAGTGCATTCACTGGCAAGGTAAACACGCTGCCACAGACCCTCAGTGTCCTTGCAAAACAGAAACTAACAATAACGCAGGGCGAAGAGTTGAGCATTTCCGACTACAGCCACCCCGGCAACCCCCCCCCCCCCTTCCCCAGCGTGACTCATTGACAGACTGGCCGGACCTGCCATCAAACAATCGCCACGCACTCCTGGCATCTTTACATCGAAGCAGAAGCAGGAGTCGGAGCTTCAGTCGCAACCGCAACCAGAGCAGGGCCAGCGCCAAGCCAGACAAGCATCCCCCTAAGAAAGGGATAGCGCCACCCTTAAGTCCTATAGTTGCATTCGCCGAAGTCATTAATCGATAATGGGAAATATCAGCGGTCCAGGTGGCGTCGGCACCATTCCGGCGTACCCGCAACAACACTCAAGAGTTATTAACGGAAACCCCAATCTTTAAAGCTTGGCGGAAGGAATCGCCACCCCTGCCGGTCATCGAACCCCATTCGTCGCAGTTAACCGCGACAGATCCTGTGAGTGGTCCGGCTCTCCCACCTCTCAACCCATTACCCACCCCCTTATCCACCTACTCCTCTTCTCTACTCTGAAACCTTCACCGCCCACCTCAAACAGATAATTCAGCAAACGGTTCAGTATACTCTTGAACGTATTATCAGGGAGCAGCTCACACACATCATATGCACAACATTTGCCCCTTACACAGAACAATATGAGGCACTTCAAAGTCGCATACAGGGTCTAGAAGAAAAGGCGCAACCACACAAACGCCCCGCGATACAGCCCGTAGAACACCCGAATGGGAACTATTCCTACACAAGCGCCACCACCTCAGCACGCAACAATACCACAGACACTCATAATCTGGCAATATAGCTTTATATGCCTGCGTCGAAAGAAGGAACACTTGCTGCAACACATGATTCTAACGGAGACTGAGGCCGATATCATCGTTCTCCAGGAAACTAGTGGAATTTTCCCAATACGCGGCTACAACCACTTTTTGGAACCAAGTATCCGTCAAAAGCAAAGAGGCACAATCATACCCAACATCCCAACCGTGACAGCCACATACGGGAGAAAATCCATTCCAACCATTCAAATAGAGAAGGCGCACATCAATACCACCACTTAACACGTTGCTACGCGGTCAGACATCTGTCAGCACACGCTCGATATTGTCAACTTTTACTAGACTCCAAATCAGCAGGACAGCACCGTGGCACAACTCAGATCTGTACAAGCCAGGCCAGGCAGGGAGCGTTCTACACTTCTGTTGGGGGACTTTAACAGCCACCACGTAGCATGGGGATATGCTCAAAAAACTTCACTAGGCCGCAAATTAGACAACCTCACAAGCAGTCAGCACTTCACGCTACCGAACGATCCTACCCAAGCTACAAGCATCGCCATGGCATAAGAACAAGATACAATACCCGATCTCACGTAGATCAGAAGTCAACTCCCGGCGACATGAGAAAACGCCCAAGATTCTCTGGGAAGTGAACATTATATCCCGGAGATTCAAATCCAACTGCCTAAGAAACGCGGAGCTCAGATTGCCAACTACAACCGGACAAACATCGTTAACTGGCCCAAAGCCCGCAGGGAACTTGAGGACCGCAATGACCCCGTCAACGACTCGGAGGAATGTACCCGACTCATCCACACTACTATCCAGAAGTATTCGAAGACGGTAAGCAACACTGAAGACCACGCCTATATTGAACACAATCTTCTAGCCCTTTGCACTTAACTACGATGCTTAATCCAACGTTGGAAAAAGAGCAATCATAACCAAAACATGCAGCACAGACTATACGATATTACACAAAACGGTCAACAATACGCAGATCACTTAGCAACGCAATATTGGAACCAATTATGCGACGATATGAACGGGCAACTGCACACTGCAAGAGAGTGGCACATGTTTCGAGCGTTGCTTGGCCAACCGAAACAACGACACCCCTTGCAACGCTACCAGCTATAAACAGGCTGTACGATGAAAGATTAGATCAAGGAGATTTGGGACACTTTCTATCCTGCATGTTACCCACAACTCATCGACATTTCAGCTGTGAATACTTCACAGGACACGGGCATAAACTCCTAACTTACCCAAGCGGAACTTCAAATGGCCCTACAGCTGCTACGGTGCAACACTGCCCCGGGACCTGACGAAATCACATATAGCATCCTTTGAAATCTACCGGACAATCACCAAACAGAACTTCTAAAGATCATCAACCGGGTATAGGAGACTGGCTAAATACCGCTTGCAATGGAAGGAAGTGCATGTAATCATGTTACCCAAGCCGGGAAAAACTTTTAAAAACACTGGGAACTTACCGTAGGCAAACTCATGGAGAAAAGGGGCCTCACAAGATTAGAATGCATCTCGAGAACACGAATCAACTGGCTCACACTCTCATAGGCTTTTGGAAACACGTCAGTACCCAGGACGTGACCTTGATGATATACAAAGAAATCTATGCTACACCCTGCGCAGTACAACTCCGGACAATAGAACGGGTAGATATCAAAAAGGCCTTCGACGACGTCCTCCACAACACCATGTTACAAAATTTGGCAGAGACTAACCACGGATCACGAATGCTTCATTACATCAATAATTTTCTCACTGACAGAACTATCCCCATTCTGGGGCCGGACGGCCAACCATCCGATGCATCTCCAGTACATTGAGGGACACCCCAGGGTGCGGTACTCTCGCCGACGCTCTTTAATCTCGCCTTGAAGAACCTTCCTCACAACCTCAATCAGGTCACAAGCCTTCACCATGCCATCTATGCGGAAGACATCACTCCATGGTGTACAAGAGCAAACGCTGGAGAGCAAGAATCAACCATGCCTCGACATTATTTCAGCACATGCACGAAGTATTGACCTACATTGCTCCTCGGAGAAATCCGAATGCGTTGCAGTCCTCAAATCCTACCACAAGATGGCTGAATCCACCAGAACTCTCATCAACCTACATCTTGATGGCCTTCACATAGACGATGTGTTATAAAAATTCTAGGCTTTTATTGGCAACAAAGTGGAGGCAGGACAATGAATGAAGGGCACTACACAGGAGGTACACCAGATCGTACACATAATAAACGTAATTGCTAAGCGCAAGTCGGGCCTTAAAGAACACGAAATTGGCAAAATTATGGAGGTGTGGGGAACGAAGTTTCTTCCCTATTTTTATTTACAGTTTATATAAACCTCCAGTCCGGTCGGGAGCTGTCGGTGTTCTGAGCTCGGCCTCTGAGCTCGTTCTCTCTTGTCCACTTCTTCTGCCTTCGTTAGAACAGCCGGTTGCTACAGGTACTCCCCCTCCAACAAGGAGGTCGTTGGAAAATGTCGAGTTGTGGTGGTAGGGGTGCCCAAGTGACGCGGCGTTTTGGCCGATTAGGATGACTCTGTGGCTTGTTATAACCAACAATTCTTGCGGTAGTAGTAGGGATAAGTGTTGGTGGATGTCCTTCAAAATTACCTGTGTGCATGCTTGATTCAAGTGAGGTTATTGGAGGTCTAGAAACAACAGGAGTGTCAAGGTAGGCTGGCTTCAGGCGATCGATAGACACGGTGTCTTTTCGTCCCTTTAGATCGGAAAAAAAATATTTGTCCCGACGCTCAATTACTCTGTAGAGATGTTGTAGAGATTGGTGACTCGCATCATGGCAGACGAATATGTGAGTGCAGCGGGCGAGCTCATTCGAAACGTATGTCGATTGACGCTGTTGTGGACGAGGAGGCGTTGCTCGGAGGTCTCGCATAGCCGTCTTGAGTTGCGTGGCATAGCTGGCGGGATCGCTATCGAAGCCGTGATCAGCCGGGATGATCAATTCACCTGGAAGGCGAAGGGGTGCGCCATATACGAGCTGGACAGCACAACAACCGATATCTTCCTTGAAAGCGGACCGGAGTCTCAAAAACAGCAATGAGAGGTGGACGCTTTAATAAACATGGTCATCGTGTGCTATTAAAGAAGCCTCGAGCGTGCGGTGGAAACGCTCTACGATGCCGTTAGAGATGGGATGGCATGACGTGGTCCGAATACGGGAACACCCTAGTTTTCTCATGAGCTCTCGGAATAGTGCGGACTCGAACTGTCTCCCTCGGTGAGTGGTAACCGATGAAGGCACACCAAATCGAGCAATCCAGCCTTCGGCGAATGTGCGCGCAGTGGTTTCGGCGGTAATATTAGGAATGGGAAATTCTTCAGGCCAGCGCGTGAAGCGATCAATGCATGTCAGTATATATGTGTTTCCACTAGATGTTGGGAGAGGACCCACAATGTCCAGGTGTACGGCATCGAAACGCGCCGTAGGTGTTGGGAAGGCATCGTATGGTGCTGACGTATGAGGTTGAATTTTAGGCCGCTCGCCGGCCAGAAAAGAGCGAGTTCAGTTTCGTACGTCATTGTTGACCCCCGACCGTACGAAGCGTTGAGTGATTAACCGCTGAGTTGCTCGAACTCCAAGCTGTGCCATGGAGTGCAGGGAGTCGAAAACTTGACGACGGAATTGCAGCGGCACTAAAGGTCGTGGTGCGCCTGTGGTGTGATCGCAGATGAGTGGTGAACCACACATTGGCAAAACTGCTTCGCGCAAATTCAGGCTGCAGTGGGATGAACGACATGTTTCATGTCGGCGGAGGCGGTTGATCTGACATACCGCGTTTGGCTTTGGCTAGCAGACGGCGCTCGTAAAATGGCGTCAGGTGTTACTGGCTTCACACGGCGGTACCATGCGTGCTTCCATTCATTCGGCGTTCGTTGCCATGGTGACGGCGAGGAAAGCAGACGTGCGGAAGAACGCTGCGGCGCAGCGATACCAGGTGCGTTCTAAGGCCCTTCCCGCGTGCTTTTCAATGGGCGGAAGGCGAACAAAAAGAGTTCGAAATAAGGACTTAACGCAGAAGGCTGAATTTCTCCAGCGCCTCATAATTTGACGAGCCTTACACGAAAAGCACGTTTTTTTGGCCATCCCGCGTCCTGTTGTTTTTATCCGCAACATGGGTCTAAAGTAGCAATCTGCCAAAAGCTGTCAACGTGATAACACGTTCGCGCCTTTTAGAGCGCAGCTCTTAGGCGCCCGTTTTCGGCTTGAGCGGCGTCGGCGCCGGCGTCGGCGTAACCGTAAGGTCACGTGACCCCCCCAGGTCACATGACCCCCCCTCACGTGACCCCCCACATCACGTGGTCTCCGAGGTCGCGTGACCCCCACAGGTCACGTGATCCCCCAGGTCACGTGACCCCTCAGGTCACGTGACCCTCCCAGGTCACGTGACCCCCGCTCCCCCCCAAGATCACGTGACTCGCCAGGTCACGTGGCCCCCATGAGGGGAGGAGGAGAAAGGAGGGGTATACCCTCCCCTCAGTACCCTTCCCTCCACCTCCTCAAGAGCTGCGCTCCAATTCGGCGTTACAGGGACGGCTTTCATTTTTTTACTTCTCTTCTATCATTTGCGCTTTTTCACCGCCTGCCTTTTGCCTGTTGCACGATTGCTAACTTTACCACACTACTGTACTTCCCAAATGTCAGGGATTTTCTTAATGACTCATATGGTGGTTTTTGATGACGCTAAGGAGGTTTTTAATTGGAATGATACCTTTATTTTTGCTAACTAAAAAGTTGCTGAATAATATTTAGTTATTTATTTGACTTATCGTGACTATAAGCCCTCTAATGTGTGTCCTCACCACAGTATATAACTCACCTAAATTGACCGTATTAGTGCGGCTCTCGTGACTTTTTTTATAACAGATATGTGCAGTTTCAGTTTAGTTTATTATACCTCAAAGGCATTTAAGATGAAATGCTTACACGAATGGGGATCAAATGACATATACAGATAGCAGAAGACTGACGACAAGGTAAATAAGAACCAACGCAAAAAACTACAAACTGATAGGACTGATATCAAAACATAACATGTAGAAAAAGTAATTTACAGATAAACATGCTAAAGATCAACACTTTTCAGGTGTGCCTTGCAGAGTTCACGGAATGTCTTAAGGTTAGATTCACTTGCTAAGGTTTCAGAAAGTGAATTCCAGTTAGTAATAGCGAGAGAAAGGGGGGAAGTTTGGAATGTATTAGTGCTGGGGAATAGAGCTTTAATTTTTAGGCTGTGGTCGTGACGCAAGATGTGAGGTGGTGGTTGACAGTTGGTGTTTCGAAAATCGGAAGAGGAATACTAAGTTTTGTGAAAAAGGACAAGACGAGCAAGTTTAGTTCTTTGAGATAGAGGGCATAGGTCGAGGTTAAATTTTAGTGCAGTTACGCTTTACGTTCGTGAATAGTCATGTGTTATAAAACGTGATGACTTGTTTTGCACCGATTCGAGTTTAGTAATGAGATATGATTGATGAGGCCACCAAATAAAGTTGGCGTAGTCCAATTTTGATCAGACGAAAGTCTTGTAGGCAGTTAGTTTAACACAAGGGGGAGTGGGGTGTAGGTTACGTTTTATGTATTTTAGAGATCTGCATGCACTAGCCACAATATTTTCAATATGAGTACTCCAAGTTAGGTCTTCAGAAAATGTGACGCCTAAATATTTGTAAGTAGGTACTTTTTCGAGAGGCAGTGTTAGTAAGGTGTAGTTGCGTGCTATAGGAGATCGCTAACCAGTGAATGTTAAAAGTTTGCTCTTGGTTATATTGATCTTCATCTGCCACGTGTTACACCAATGAGACAGAACATTTAGATCCTGCTGTAGTAGTATTGCATCTTCAGGGTTAGTGCTGCGACGGTAAATTACGCAATCACCCGCGAAATGCCTAATAGATGATGTTATCTGGTCAGGAAGATCGTTAATATATATAAGAAATAAAAGCGGCCCGAAAACGCTGCCCTGGGGGACACCCGACAGTACAGGCAGGCTTGGTGATCTGGTATGCCCAAGGTGAACAGCTTGCTTATGGTTAGTTAACAATTCAGCTATCTAGAATAAAAGAGATGGATGGATGTTAAGTTCAGAAAGTTTGTATAGAAGTCGCTGGTGAGGAACCGAGTCAAATGCTTTAGAGAAATCGATGAAGATGGCATCAATGGGTTTAGAGGATTGAAAGTTGTTATGCAAATCGGTTACAAACTCAAAAAAGCTGGGTTTCGCATGAATATCCCGACCTGACACCATGTTGGTTGTTACATATTAATTCATTTTCCGACAAATAGTTCATGAGAGGGGAGTAGACGACATGTTCAAAAGTTTTGCATGACACACTTGTCAGCAATATAGGTCTATAATTCGAGTAGTCCCGCTTGTTTCCGAATTTACAAATAGGTAAAACTCTCCCGAATCTCCACTCCTCCGGGAGGGTAGCCGAGTCAAGTGATTGTTGAAATAGTCTACAGAAAAGGTAAGATGATATGTGCTTTGATATTTTGAGAAGTTTAGGGCAAATATTGTCGACGCCAGGGCTGAGCTGCGGCAGAGTTTTTCGATTGCATTCAGGATACCATTTCGGCCAAAGACAATAGGTTCGCAAGAAGTGTTAAGTAGTCTACATATCGGATCACAGGATACTTGTAAGTCTTCAACGGTGAACACGGACAAAAACATAGTTGTTAAAGACGGTAGCTTAGGGTCAAGGTTTGTTAATACTTCGTTGAGATCGTTGCTCAGCTTAGAGAGAGCGTCATCTTTCTTTGGACATATTGTTTTCCAAAATCTCCGAGGGTTCGTTAACAATAAATTTAGCAGTTCTTGCTTGAAGTATTTGTTCTTCGTATTTTATTCTATTCTTGAATTCCTTAAAACAGTTCAAGTACTTTGACATATTGTCACGAAGGAATAGCCAAGGAAACAAAGAATTATTTGGCGGAAACTGAAACGTTTAATGAGACGAACTTGTGCCCAAAAATAAAAGGAAACTGAAGATAACAGGAGAGCGTCGGGGCGTCAAAGTTGGCGTAACAGCAGAGTCGAACACTGGGGCGAGACTGACTCCGCTCGCCTTGCGGAATCCCTTATGTACCCTCGTGGGTTTCTGGATCGTTCGACGTAGAACGTTCGGTGCGTAGAACATTCGGAACTCAACCAGACTAGAATGTTCTTGAACTTACGAGAAGGCCAAGTTGAAAGAATAAATAAAAGGGGCAGTGCGCTAACTGGAAATGAACCTACACCTTCCGCGTGACAGTCAGGCGCGGTAACCACTCGATCACGCACGCGCTTGCTCGCCAGCGCGCGTGTATTCTCATGGTATTCTGATGGTATTCTTAACCACGGCGAGTCTGTCCTCAATGGCGCTAATATCCTGCATTTGTTTCTCTAGAGTACATACCTTCAGTTTTAGTTTATTAATTCCAGAACTGATAGAGTCCAGCCTCTTTCGGGTTTTGTTTTGGTGTTTTTCAGCAGTAAATGCTAGGTTTTCGATTAGCTCGCCCAGTCCTTCGATTTCGAAAGAACCGGGATTAAGCTCGACGTTTCCAGACAACATCAGCAATACGTCTAAGAAAAGAAGGCCACTGGCATTGGGTAGCGAGAGCAAGCAGCTAAACACAACAGAGACAACGCATCTATAGAGTGTTAGTAGACTCTTTCTGTCGATGGGACACGACACATTCTAGAGGATTGCGTTGTTAGAGCGATAAAATTTAGCGTAATTCAAGTGACAAGCCTGAGTTACGAAGCGTGTTAGCGTCGGCATCGCTGTGTGGTGCCCCGAGGCTTGCGCCGGTGGTAGGTCTTCTTGTAGGCAGCCTGAAGGCGGAAAATGAAGCGTTCCTCGGTGCGCCATCACGCGGTGGGCTTGTAGGCGAAGCCGCGGCTGAGGTGAGACGGCAGTTTCCCCTTGCGTTGTGGAATCCAAGTCAAAAACGTGCTCCAGCGGCCATAGCGATAGACAGGCCACGCCCCCATTCAACGTATTTGGTGACACCGTGAAGAGCAGCTGCAGCACCTGAGTTACGAAGTGTGTTAGCGTCGGCATCGCTGTGCCGCCTAAACAAAGCACCATGTGGAATCGCTAATTATGGTGTTTCTAGAAATATACTTTAGCACATACTTTAGCACAATATACTTTAGCACATCTCTGAAAATTACGTTACATAACGTTCCAGCTCTTCTTACAGGAACCAGGAAAGTCAATTGTTGAGCCGTGAAAGTTCTTATGTAATGATCCATGAGTAAGATTCTGTACAAGTCAGTAATTTAACACGGGCGGATCCATTGGGCTGTTGGCAAATTATATCAGAAATTTTGTTGCAACGCCAACCTTCGAACTCTGCGTGTTTTGTACAAAACAAAGAAAAACCAAACAAAAAATGTTGTGAAGGAACGAGTTTGGTTGAAAACACGCAGCTTCTTTTTTTGTCGATTGAATATACTCTTTCTACAGACAAATTAATTGATGTCTTTATTAACCTAAAAAACTCTAATATTATTTGCGTTGCCCACCCTCCAGACGGTGTATTTTCAGAATATAGACATTTGCTCGAGAAACGTTAAAAATGCACTTAATATTCACATAATAAAATAATAAAAAGAGTTAAAAAGTGAAAGCCGTTTACAACTCCCTGTAACGCCGAATTGGAGTGCAGCTCTTGAGGAGGAGGAGGGAAGGGTACTCAGGGGAGGGTATACCCCTCCTCCTCCTCCTCCCCTCTTTCTTCCATCTCCTCCAGGGGGGGGAGTCACGTGACCTCGGGCGGGGTCACGAGGTCACGTGACCTTGGGCCCCCTTAGGTCACGTGACCCCCCCCCCCCCCCCCGAGGTCACGTGACCTTGGGGGGGGTCACGTGACCTTGTGGGGGGGGTCACGTGTCCTTGGGGGAGGTCACGTGACCTTGTGGGGGGTCACGTGTCCTTTGGGGGGGGGGGCTGGGGGGTCACGTGATCTCGGGGGGGGGGTCACGTGACCCCGTGGGTCACGGCTCCTGGCGGTCACTTGCCCTCGGGGGGTCATGTGACCTCGGGGGGGGCATTGGCGTGACCTCGGGTGTCACGTGACCTTAGGGGTCACGTGACCTTGGGGGGGGGGGTCGCGCGGTGCATTATGAGACATTTCCCATAATGCACCGCGCGGTTACGCCGACGGCGACGCCGACGCCGACCCCGACGGCGACGCCGCTCAAGCCGGAAACGGACACCTAACAGCTGCGCTCTAAAATAATTTTATTTAAGCTTCATTGGTAATCATCATTATAGAAAAGGTTTGAAAGTGTTGTAAACCTGCACGAAAATATGTGTGAGAAGCTTAAATCATTATTGATTTTCTGGGTGCCAGAATTTATTCGTGACGTTTTGCTACCTCAGCGAGAAGCAAATATCGTCTGGTGTTCATATTGCTCTGTGAATGAAACGAAGCATATATCCGCCTCTGTAAAAAATAGTTGACCCTTGACCGAGGATGCGAGTCAAGCTGACAATTGGAGCGGGACCGCAAACGTTTTCGCTTATTGTAACCATGTATGTTGTTCCCTTTATATAAATAAAAAGAAATGTTTCTCGTCCCGTTACTTTGATGATGGAATTAAGTTTAGTGCAATATGTTCGAGCAGATGTTTGAATTAAATTTCATTTTGAGCAAGGGTGCAGTTTAATGACCCGTGCAATGACGAATTTGATGTACTACCATGTTATTTTAAGTCGAAACCGTAGCTTGCTCAACGATTTCAATGGGCCAATATACCGGTTTCCTAAAATGCGTCGCAAACGGCGCACGTGGTTTGTGGGTTTGCTATTACCGGCTAAACCCATTTTGCGCAAAAAAAAAAAGCGCAGAATCGCGGGGCATTCACTTTGCGTTTTTCGTTATAGTCGATTACAGAAAAGGCACAAAGGCGGTGAGTGCCGCGGTGGTGCACTTTTTTTGTCCTGCTTGATTGGATCGATGAGATCGTAACCTTGGCTTCTGTCAAACTTAAAGTGAAACGGAGTATACACAAAGTGAATTTCTTATAAAGAATGGAGGTCTGTTTTTGCGAAGAGGGACGTCAACCTCCGATCGTTCTGACGTTTGAAGAATGAGACGTGAAAATCGTTTTAAAGTTTATGAAGCGAAACCTGTGGTCAGAACGTGTTTTCGTTTCTCAGTCACGTATTGTCCTAAGCAAAAATGCACAAAAAATTACAAAAAACAGACATGAAAAAGAACGTCTTTTGTAAAGAAGTTTGTGCACCAGGTCTACGAATCTATCAAAGTCTTATTGTACACAATATAGTAAAGAAAGCAACATATTCGCTTGCCTTTCTCAATCAAGTCATGTATGTTTATAGCAATTTTGGTAATATTTCCGAAAGATTCTGATGGATTGTTTGAAACGGTATAATGTTTCTTCGTGAACTTCATGATTTAGTAATTATATACTTCTTTATATAAAGGCGACGTTTGTTTTGTATGATAAAATATGTTTATTTGTATTTATTTGAATTGCAACTACGTCAGGCCTCAAAATCGAGGCAAACAGCGAATTCAGTTGGCAAGCAACGCAATAGAGAAGCACACGCACGTGCAGCGGCAGTTATGTAAGAACTGCATCTTCCGTTGCTTCAACCTATGGGCGTGTTGTCATATATTCTCAAGTTGCTATTTTTTTAATAATCGGTGTCCTTGTTCGTGAAAGCTCAAGTGCAGTTCTCACAAATATCTTGGGTAATAAAAATGCTATAAACGAGTAATCGCTGAAAGTGCTTTCGGTGTTTATTTTTTTCGCAATTCCGTCAGAATATGCTGCAGCATATTATTGCAAGTATTAATGCCTTGAGTCTATGCAGCAATGTTGGTAACATAATTATATCACAGCCTAAACGAATTAATTAAGAAATGCACGGGCGAATGCACGTGAATTTTTCAACAATACGAGGGGAAAAGATTTTTCGTGGAACCTTCGAAGACTATAACCACTTATGCTGGCGAGTCGCGGAATTCAAATTAACAATAAGCATTATATGCTTATTGTTAATTTGTTAACAGAACAGACGTAGTGCGTCTGTTCTGTAGCCTTGCACGCTCAGGTTTTGAATTTGGTTCAATTAGTTGGAAATCACTATTTTAACAAAAGTTGAAATCATTGAGCGTGTGCAGAAGAAATTTATGCGAATTATTTATGACCGATACATTGGTCGGAAACTGTTTTTTAGTTACGATTTGTTGCTGTCATTATTTAACCTTGAAAGGCTATGAACGAGGAGGGCTGTTAAAAACATTCGTTTTCTTCATAAGGTAGTGCATGGTACTGTTAATACTAAAAATTTACTTATGAATATAGACTTTCATGTGCCATTCAGAGCTAGTCGCCATTTTTTAACATTTTATCCTACTAGAATTTGTGAATCATCGCCATTGTGTCGGATGCAGTCTGCCTACAATCTTATATGAAATTGGGACGTTGATATTTTTCTTGATTTTGTTAGTTTCAAGTCGGCCTTGAAAAAGTGTATTTTATCCAACCAAGAGTTATTGTAAGCTTGTATTGGCTCTGCAAACTTGTATTGTCCTTACAAATGCCTGTGAAATTGTGTGCATGCTTGTATTTTAAATAGTGTTGCTGTAAACACGAAATGACAGTGCACCACACAAAAGGCGTTACAGCTGTTTGTGGGCACTAAAGAAAAACAAAACATTATTATATTATTATTATTATTATTAACGTGGCATATTCCCGGTCTAAATTTCAATATTTTCTGTTGCCTAAGAAATCAATTGAGCTAAGATACTTGAAGAATGGCAATCTTTTAACCTAGGAAATATTCAACCCTGAAGTCGAAACATCGTATATTATCGCACCGTGATTTGCCCTGTTTTACAGTCCATCACCTCAAATATCTGAAATACGTTAGCATTCATCGCTGGGGTGCATGCAGCCGCCTCTCCTTTGGACTGACATGGTTTACACTGGACTGGACTGGACTTGGTTTCCGGAGGCCGATGCGTGGTCCTTACCATGCTCTTTCGCTCCGTTTGTTCGTTCGTTACGTCTACTTTCTCTCTTACCACTTTTAGGCCTCTCGTGAAATTGTATCGTGGCGCGCTTCAAAAGACACGACACGCTAGCCGAAGAGTAGGAGACCCAGAGAACGTGGCGGTGGCACAACGTACGCGACAACGCTGAAAACGTAAAACCGAGACGCAGCGACGACGACGTTTGCGCGAAACCGCCAACACCCGGGAGGAAAGATTGGCTCTTCGATGACGACAGTATGTTGACCGTAGGCGGCGATCGAGGGAAGCTATGGTGGCTGCATTCGAACTCTCTGACGACAGAGAGAACTGTCGGGATCTCCGAACACGACAGTACGCGAGCTGTTAAGGAGTTAGAATTCGTATCCCTTATTGAGTTGAAACTTCCGGACAAAATGGTAACGCATTTTGTCAAGAATCAGAGTGGCTACATCGGAGATTTCGGCATAGTTTTTTAAATCTTGCTTTTGAGAAAAAAGAATTAAACTATTTGACGAGACGCGTTTTGAGAAAGGCGGAGTAAGATATTTGAAATGAACGTGGTGCTTTAAAAAGTTTTATTTGTTGTCAAAATAATGTGTGGTAAAAAATGAAAGAGCGCATGCGACCTGGTTTCGAAACGACATATTTTTAAACCTGGAAATGGGGGAAACGAAACGAACGTGTGAAGCCAACAATCTATTCTTGCTGCCTTCGTCGGCTTTTTAACTTTTCCCATCTGAGGATTTACACGTATGCTATTATGTTGTGCTACAGAATATTAAATTACGTTACTTGATAGGCTGTCAGTGTCAAGCGGAGTTGTTAAAAAAAAAACCGTCTCTGCGCTTTTAAGAACTAATCATTTTTCTATTCGTAGTCATATATTTTTTCTAAACATGCGAAGGGAATGCCCTCGAAGATACCGTACGCATCAAAACCAAATCAAGATCAAACAAACCGAAAATATCCACGGAAAAGAAGAGCCGACTTGGTGAATCTCGCTATAGAGGTGGCAAAGCGCTATTGCAGCTAGTAAAACAACATGATCAACAACCGCCGCAGAGAACATAAAAACGAAATCGGTGATTGGGAGAGCGGTTACATGGTGAGTTTTTTGGACTTCACCGAAATGGGAGAAATAAAAACCAGATAACACGAAGACAAAGCCTTCGTAGCAACGTAAAGTGAGATTGTACACTCGTTCGAGAGATTTAGCTTTAGCGAACCACAATTCCCGTAACTCAAAATAAAATTATGCGCAGCATTATGTCAATAAGATTCTGCTCGTAATTGTCGCTGCAAGATTGTTGCAAAAAAGCTGTTTTTTTTTTTACTTCTCAGCGGGCTTCTTCTTGCATTGTGCCGCACACCTCCCATATAGATGCACCTCAATTTAGGTACTTTAAAGCAGTTAGACGTGCTTAGAGTGCGAGAAGTGATTAAGCTATAGGAAAAATATTAAACATTTCAGAGCTTGAAAGATTTGAGGACTGCTGTAGTAACACTAGATTCTTAACAGATGATGGAAAAAAGCTTGTAAAAAAAACGAAAATAGCTGTCGTCGATTTGCACGGAACGGTTTGTTTTGTAATTGTTGCAACTACATGTTTCATAGTCGAGCTTTCCAATAGCTAATGTCAAAACACTACTGGAATCGATGGTAGTCTGAAGCACGTTCGTTGAACTTAAACCATAAATCTTGTAAAATTACTAGTAAAAACTTAATGTGCGAATCGTGTTTTGCAGAAACCTGTGGTAGGACTACACAAATATTTTCTTTCAAGCAAACCCAATAGGCGACGTCAATGCCACTTGGTATTTATTGCGTCCATACATAGCGTGTCAGTGGATTATGGGTGTTTGTATCACTCAAACAATAAATAATTTCAACGATCGCCTCTGCACGCTGCTATTTGTGCTTATTGCCCTGTGCAACTAGCAGTAAGAATGAGCATCAGCTTTCTTTTATGAATATTATATTTTTAAGAGAATTCTTCGAGACTGAATATGGTGGGAGTTATATTTCTGTGAAAGTCATTTTATTTTATTTCCTGCGACATTTCGCGTCGCTGGAAAGATGATCGCAGTTATGAGATGGTCCTGGGAGTCCACAAACTTCTGCCCAGAAGAGCCGCTCAAACGGTAGAACATTTTCAACATTTTCACCTATTTTAATTTTTGTGAGACCCGCTGCAAACAGACGCGTACTTTCGAAACATGAACATTAATAAAGGTCATATTAATAGCAATATGTAAAAATGTTGAGGCCAAAGGAACAAGAAAGTGGGAGAACAAAGGCGGTTCCTGACTGCCGCGCAGGACTCGTATACACCTGATTTTTTAATGTGTGGCTGAAATATAGTAATAAAAAATATTATTCAACGTTTCTGACGTACTAGAAATACGTGTTGACTGAGCTATGATACTCATACACCCGTTCAATTGTAAAAGCAAAGTGATGTTTTTTTTCGTTTTTTTTTGTGAGCAATAACTTAACATGTCAACATCGAAGTCCCTACCCGAATTACATTATAATTTTTTTTCTTCGATAAACACAAAAAATTAGTCCACGAATTCACAAAATGTTTAAATAATTCCATCTGGAGGACGGTAGAACACAGACACAACTTTTAAATCAACTTTTATTTTATTGAGAGCATTTGATAGTCATTTGTCGAGGTGCAGTATTCATTCAAAAGTTCACAACTCATGGTTTTATCTCTCAACATGGCAACACCATCGCCGCGCCTAGATAACCAATTTATTCACTGAGAGTTATATTCAGGAAGTTTAAAAATATTAACATCACATTTGTACCAAGTTTCGGATAACATGAATACGTCTAAGTGGACGTCAAGTGCATAGAAATGTTCTAACAAATCACCAAATTTATATTTCGCAGATTTTGAATTTATATTAAAACACTTAATTGAAGAGGCGTTTACTTTACCCAGACAGTCTTTTGGTTCCAGCGGCAGTAAGATGTTGGAAGGCAATTTTGTAGAAAAACCAGAAAGTAATACGAAAAGCAAGAAAGGAGGAATTCGATTATTTATTATTCGTAAGATCAGAGATATTTTCTACAACACACGCTCTATCACCGTTTTTATCGCGAACGAAACCTTTTCATTTTTGTGCTAAACAAACTGATATCTTTTCACACTCGCCCAGTTATTTTGCAGCACAAAGTAGTTCTCGTTTACTATATACAGTCAAGTATTCCAGGATGTAGAGCATTTCTGGAGTTTTTCTTGGTTCGTTCTTTCTTTGGAGCCATTGATTTCGGGTTTTCTGTTTTGCGAAGCGAACAATGACCACTGGAAAGTTTCCGGCATTCAAAGGATGCTGATGTTCCGACACTAGTTCCGGTTCATTTAGTACTGGTACATCAAGCTTAGTTGCGAAATCATTAATTTTTAAAGCAAGTTCTCGTTATTTGTTAGAGGTATTTCGTGAAATTTTAAGTTTTGGCGCTATACTTCTTCATTTAAGTTCGTTCAGTTCGTTTTTCAACTAGAGAATGTCATCTTTGCTAGTGTCTCCTCAAGTTATGCACCTCGAGCTTTTATATAATTTAGATCTGCGTCTTGTGTTTTAGTTGAAACACAATTTCGTCGTATTCTTCGGACATCTGCACACATTGTAGAATGCCATCAACGGTTACTTTAAGGCTTCTGAGAAGTTCAAGTTTTTGGCTGATAGCAGCCAACATCCCGGCAATATCTCTTTCTGGTGGTCTGGTTTTCTTCAAGGACTGACTTATTTGTTTGCCTTTTTGACACGTCGGACATCTTCATTCGTCTCTAGCACTTTCTCTTTTCCTTTTGTACAACGCTTCAGATATTCCACTGCGCTTCCCGAAATTATAATTAAAGGAAGATTCAGAGCAAGTGGCAACGTGTTCATCACCAAGAGATTTACCACATTGCGAAGATACGTCATTCATGGTACTAAACACACTATGCGGCTGTATGGCAGTAACAGCGGCAAACAGAAATACGTCAAAAGTAAGGGGTGTAAAATCAACTTGAAAAATAGAGGACGTAGTTTCTTACGTTGGTGCTCAGTTGCCGCCTCTGCTGCCTGTACCGGAACCGGAGAAGCGCAGCTGATCATATATATTTCAGGCACGGTGAGCCCTCGTGCGGACGATTGAAGCGTCGCCTATCTTGCAGATGACCTTGTAGATTGTTGCAAGGTCAACTTGATACGCGATGATCGTCCCGTATGTCGCAAGGTGACCGGTTCCGTTGTTGCTGGCCTGGTAGGTGACTTGTGTGACGGAAGTTTCAAAACTCCTCAGATAATCAAAGGTCCGGCATGTGTGTCTGAAAAATAAAAGACGTAGGCTGTCACGTTGCGTGCTCAGTTGCCGCTGCCGCAACATCGCACTTGAAGCCATAACTCGAGCGCCTGTCCTGCCATCTTTGGTTTTGCATGGCTCGGCTTGGCCAAGCCAAGCCAAGCCAAGCCGAAAGAAGAAAAAAATCAAAATTGGCCATCGTTGGGGAGGGTGCGCCCATTATGCGAGTGTATACGGTTTATTAAGACAAAACTTAAAGAGGTATCGACTACGCATTACATATGTCTTTCTCACTAAAGCCGCTTCAACCGTGCTCTGCAATGGATATGCCCACGCTGTTCGCCGGTCGCGGAGATAATGGCCGCCTATGGCAACTGGGCGCTAGATGTGTGATTGTCGTATTTTTCAAGTTGCTTGAAACAGTAGGTGGGCGCGTGATATGTCCTATGATAATATTTAAAATGTCTCAAAAGTAAGTGGTAGTCGCACACTGTGACATGTTCGCATGCTTGGAATTTTACGGTAGACGCGTCGGGGAGTTTTTTAGATGCCAAAAGCGGCCCCGATGGGCAAGACAGAAAGAGGTGAAGGAAGTGAATACTCTATCTCCGTTGTCTCGTGGGGTTTTGCATACAATAGCCGCCAGAGTTTACCGGATAAAGGCATTTAAATGGACTGAACCGTAGCTGTTAGTGCCCTTTTTTATTCGAGTATTTCTGTTTTATTTACAGAAGTGTAAAATAAGACACCAATACTTCGAAAGTAGAGGGAACACTAGGGCTGCACTTTAATTTTTGATCGGACGGAGCAGTTTCTCCTATTTCTGGGCTTGTAAGAAAAGCCCCTCTCGTACATCTTGTTTCTCTCGTATCGCTTGTTTGATAGCAAATGTGATTGTGTCTTCTTTTTTTTTTCTCTCGTTGTTTTGATTTACGGGAAACTCCTATATGACAGCTGTCCTTGTTTACAAAAACAATTTGCCAATTTCAGGCTCTGCCGAGAAATGCAGATTTTTTTAATTCTTCACAAGCGAATAACCCTAATGCTTTTCTTTTTTGCCACTTACAGGTTTGAAACAATCGTGTAGTTTGCTTAGACAGCAGAATGTTAGTCAGCCTGAATGGCCGTTTCGGACCTCAGCTTTGGATAAAAAAGAACTTTGACAGTTTAGATCGACACCTAGCGTGGAGTCTTGAACGGGCATCGCGCAGTAGTGATACACGTACACACCCCGGTACGATGATCATCCTGATCGAAGCGGAAGGGGCGGAGGGGGCGGAGGACTGAACCCAGGACCTCCGGGATCTGCACTGCAAGCTTTCCTGTCATGTCCTTTCGTATGTTAACATGGACATGTATTCACAAGGTTTTTGTTTAGGCGGTTGTTAGAGTGATTAAATAAGATAATAAATGTTCTGACGCACGAAGCCGGACAACGTCATCCGTTAGGGAACACTCCATGGTTTCATTCTTGAGATGTTTTAATAAATTGGCCTTTCTCATTAGCTCAGCTGTCTCTATACATCGCAGTAGTATTACATCGACCAGGTGCTCTGCAGAAAGGTAGGCACCTGCGCATATTGAAAGTGTGGTTTAGAGTCATTTCAGCATTATGTTGTTATCTTTTGTACTCAAATTATGCCGATTCAATTTTTGTATTTTATATTTTCACCATATTCCAGACGCATATTTTTAATTTGGTGAAAATGTTATTCAAAAACATAAAGTTAAAGTGGAAGTCGGACTTCTTGTGAATCCCAATATGACAAAGGTTTACATAGAAATTATTGTTTAATGAACACAAGAAGCAGAAAAAACGGCGAGCAGTCCTAATATCAAGTTAACACCACCATCGCCAAACGACTAAACCCAAAAATGTATCTATGAATATATATATATATATATATATATATATATATATATATATATATATATATCACGAACAGCATGTAGTCACCAAAGCTTAAAGCGTTTCAAGATCAATAGACTAAACTTGAAGCCATCACACCTTTTTTCAATTTTTGTTTTGTTTTCTGGCTCTGGAACCACAGTTATGAAGTTAATATGGCTTGAAATATTCCACGCTAGAGGCGTTCAATGTCAGGTTGTCTTATAATACATTCCTTCTCTCCTCAGTCTGCAACAAGCTTGGTCGTAGTTCCCAAATATATTTGTATCTGGAGAGCATGTCGTCTGCTTTTTGAGCAGGAACTGCGTTGACGTCAGAACGCCGCCGAGCTCTGATTGGCTTTGATTGAAAGGACAGTGGGTAGATCTCAATGCTAGATGCCTTGAGGTCTACCCACTATTTTTTTTTCATATATCCAATAAGAGTTTCGGCGTTCTGACATCATGTCAACACCTCTGCAAGAAGCAGACAAACTAGCGCTCGCATTTAGCGTCTAAACTACGCCAACCCTACGTTTCGTCAATGCTCTCACCTCTTGTTGTGACTACATTTTCAAATATTATCCTAACCTTTTGAACTTCCTGGTTCTGCTATGTACATATTATCATGCCTAATAGTTAATTTGACAGGAAAATGCAGTTTGTATTTGTAGCATGGAATAATGTTTCTATTGGTTATGTTATTTGCTGACACATTTAGAACTTTTCATTAAGGGGCTTATATTCTCAAAAAGTGTTTACATAGAAATACCTAAGGTTCTGTCATCAGCCAAAGGGCTTCCGGTCGTGAAGTACCTTCACTAAATTCCAACAGATGTTTTATCTAAATGTTTAAAAATTATGATTTTTTTTTGTGGAGCTTGTACCACACATGCACATAAAAGTGAGGTGTTCATCACCAGACATTTCAAATCAAAGCTGTCATTCAAAAAGCGCTGAAGTTTTGCGGAAAGAACTTTCATTTAGGGATTTGTTGATTGTGTACCTGGGCTACTGAGACCACGGAACTCCCTCCAAAGCAGCTGCTTTCTTTGGTAGCCTCGTCCGAGGCTACCAAAGAGGTTTGTGCGAGGTTTGGAAATCCTTTTCTTGTGTAATATTTGACCAACATAGACACTGAAAAAAAAAAAGGTTCCTCGCCGACACAAAAACATCAAATGTGCGTAAAAAGTCATACTATAAAAAAAACGTATAGTCTGATAAACATTTGAAAACACCAGGATCGGTAACACCTTTGCATAATCAATGAAACTACAACAATAAAACACATAAATAGGGACTCACCCAGCCGGGGGTAACTTTCTGTAAGCTCTGTACTGCGCTTGATTACAAAATCAATTAATTAGGAATATAGAGCAAAAAATATAAAGCGTTGAATATGCTGCCAAGACGAAAATTGTGAACACCTACTTTCGGATAAAAACAAGAGGGCTCAACTTTTAACGTTGATGATTTTCGTAATAAATTCAAGGGGAATAGACATCATCATTTCTATTCAACTTTAGTATAACCCTCGTGCTTATTTCTTATGTGTTTTAAACTACACATTAGCATTCGATGAACACAGAATTTTAATAAAGACTGGAGCAAAATTGTATCTATACGTTTTCGCGCAATATATTAGTTGTGGGACCACTTTATTGTTACGCATAATTGAGACCTCTCCGCAGACCGACAGCTGGGCATATTGATGAATACAAAGTGTACTGCTAAACTGTGTATGCCTTGAGTTTGGCCAGGGGTGAGAAGATATTGACTAGCTTGGACCACTCGTATGTTTTTTTTTCTTATCTTTTCGTCGTTAGTTTTCTTTCTGATAAATACTATACTCTTTGGAAGCATCGGAAGACAAAAGAAACCTGGGCTAGAACCAAGTTTAAATTTTTCATGTTTCTAGTTACAAATACCCATTTGGGGTTGCTATGAGGCAGCTTTGAAGTTTATATTATGTGTACAAAAAAGAGACATTACTCCTGCTATTCGCTGTAGATTAAACGTGATGTAGGTATAAAATATGGCTCGGTATAATCGAACATAAGAAACGGTGATCCTGCCCTTCAATAGTAAGGCACAGCTCACGAAATGTGGTAAGTCTTGAGCGTTTTATCGTCGCTTCAAACCCAGTTATACTGCAACATTAAAGTTAATAAAGAAGCGCAAAAAACAAAACAACCGCGATGCAAGAAGCGTGAGCACGATAAACCACTCGCAAAGCTCTTTTTTTTTTACGTTCGTGGAGGTTAAAGCGTTTACTGTAGCTGAAAACTTTAAATATGCGGAATTTCGGTAGACTAATATTGAAATGCTTGGGATTTGCCACAACCTGTGCTTCTTATTTTTTTTTTACGTGTTCAATGACGACAACTCTTTCTCTCGCTTATCAGTAGAGCCCTGTCTATCCGCAGATTCCAGCTGATCATCAGAAGATATATTCCGTCAACTGGCGGATGCGGATGAAAATGAATCATATTTTACGGTTTGCGGATCGAACTCAGATATTCGCCGGTCCGGATATACATCTTTGCTGAGGCGGCCCACACTTAGTGTGAGCCGGCACACAAAGTCTAGAGTAAATAAACAAGTGTTGCTATGAATTGCGTCACCGAACGTTTCGCGGGAGTATATTACTGTCTCAGTGAAAAGAAGGCAATCGAAAAGAAATTTGTTTTTTACGCCAAGGAAGACCTGATTCTCGTTAAAGACCACTTTAGACCATTCCATTTCACCAAAAATGCTGTCCATCGGACTGGGAAAACGTGTTATTTTGTTTGGCTTTGGAAAATCGGAAAATGTTCTTTGGCATAGAGAACCAGAACGGAAAGCCACAAGTACGTAAAACCTCCTCAACAGGTGAAACGTGATGTGTGTGCATTAATTTGCTGCAGTTGTAATTTGCTTATAAGTATGTGGTTTGGGGTTGTGTTTCTAAAGTGTCATTCAGCGAAACCAGCTAAAAAATAAGATGAGCCCATACGACTAATATTTTGTTATAAGATTAAGTAAACCCGAATAGCGCAAATCATACAAATTATGCCAGAACGAGAATGAGATGAAGGAAATGAATAAAGATTCTGGAGAGATTGGCAGATTTAAAAGCGTCAGCTATATTAGGTTGTTGAATAAGTTTAGATTGTTACGTGGGTTAAGACCCTCGTTGAAGCTTTCTGCACGTATAATACGCGTACATCTGCAAATATTTCCGCTGTGGCGGTGCGTCGCATTAATGTACTTAAAATATCGCAAATTGGAAGTCTATTTGGAACAAACAAAAAAGAAAACAATGCCACTTGTGTCCTACCTGACAGGCAACGCAAGCAATTGACGACATAACTCATGAGCTGCTCGTTCGAAAACTTGAAATTCATCGCATTAAAGGGCATGCGTCTCTTCTTTTAAAATTGTAATTAGAAAATCGACGCCAATTTGTTAATATCCACGACCACTGCTTTGACATTAAACCTATTAAATCTGGGGTACCACAATGCAACATACTGGCCGGTACTTTTAACATATATCTTAATGATATTGTTATCGTTGCGCACCAGGGTAAGTACATAATTGACGCCGATGACACCAGCCACTCTTTTTCAGCTAAAACTTATAGTGATCTGTCGCATGTAACTAATGCCACCATAAACCGTCTAGACATATGGGGTAGTGCAAATAATTTTATATTAAATAAAAATAAAACCAAGGTTATCTTTTTTAACTCCAAGAATCGAATCTTGACCTTCCAAGTGATATTTTTTAGCCTCCTTCCCTATTGAAATAGTTAGTACGCCTAAAACATTGGGGGTAATTTTCACGATTCACATAACTTGGACTAAACATAAAGAGTATATAATTTCTAAACTCGCGTGTATCAGTGGTATACTACACAGTAATCGTGATGTCCTTCCAACTGAATGGGATACAATAATTATTTGTATCCAATCTGAACTACTCTAACCTAGTCTAGGGTACGGTGACCAAAACTTATCTTGGAAAACTATTCCTACCTGAGAAAAGACTGATAAGAATCCAGTGGGGCGTAACTTATAGTCATCCTGCTAACCAAAGCTTTGAGAAGCCAGGTGTTCTAAAAACATGTAAATGCTATGAATTTCGACTTTGTATGAAGTAGAAACTGGAATGTCGTGAGATGAATACCTTTCTATTATTTTTGGCATCACTTAAAAACAAACCTATACCATACTACACTCGTCACTAGTATCCCTGCATAGTAAAGGCATCACGCACTGATTATGACCTTCAGGTGCCGACATTACGAAAGGCGCTTGAGTAATATAATTTTGATATAGAATCTTATTGCACATGTGAGATGTAGAGAACCATCGCCAGGGCATTCATCATTGAGAAAGCTGCGTATACTATTTAATCCCTAGTAGCAAAATCACTTTGCCAAAATTTGTTTAATTTTTGTCTTGCAATTCCATGCCCAGAAAGCCTAAAGATGCCAGTGTAAAACCGGGATTGTTCTTCCCCAGATGTTTGGGCATTCTAGCAATAAATCACCCAAAACACAAGCCAAGTTAGGCTTCACTCGCAGGTCGCACGGGTAGCCATCATAAAATTTTGGGACTCAATATCGGGGCAAATGCTAAAATTAGGCTTCACCACCAGTTGTTTTGTTGGCATGTGCCATCTTTGGCGTATGCCTTGCACTTTAGAAATTACGTGGAACAAAAGGAAAACCAGACTTTGGCATTTGTCTGGCAGGGACAAAGCCAAGTGCCCTGCACTAGGTAACGCCCTTGGGAAAAACTTGGAAATAGCTGGCAAGTGCGTATGCGCTGCGTTTTAGCGTGGCGAGGGAGAAAGCAGGAGGAAAGGCGGGGGCGTTTGCGGACGATAAACGCTTTCGTCACCTCCTCGGAGCTCCCATTGCGAACGCCGCCCCTAAACCACATGACCCCGATTGAACAGAAGGAAACTCTTTGTAATACAGGCTCTTTATCACCGAGTCCGTTGGCCGGCGGCTATGCTGGCTATGCTCTGGCGAAGCAAGGTTTTTCCGCAGTGCGGACACCGGAGACTTCCGCGCCTCCGCGCCTTTAATCAGGCAGTAGCTACCCGATTCCCGGATCAGAAACTCGATAAGAATTTAAAGCAAAGTGCCGCCGCTGACGGAAAGTTGGCCGACAACGATCCACCACGACGAGCCGGTCGGAAGCACAACGAAGAGACGAGAGTTTTGACCAGCACCGAAGAGCGCCCCTATAAAAGATTTCAACACATCTCGTGCGAAGATTTTTGTCGCCGCAACAAGTCGAATGCAGCAGCGACACTCAGAGGCGACTCTTCAATTTGGCACTGGCGACCGCGAAAAAAAAAAAAAGAGTATGTCATTCGCGTATTTGCGCGCACGGTACCCAGTTAAAGATGCTCTGCGAGATAACAAGAAAGCTCTTTGAGCCTTCAGGCACATAATGTGTTTGCACATAAAGCATTCTAATTGAAATGTATGTAGCATTTTTAAAATTTGATGTGTCCTCTCTTGTGAGTTCCTGTTGTGGAGCGACTGTGAAAAGTCATTAGACGTTGAGTGTCTTTTTAATTTTTGATGAATCATTATATGGGAACAGATCAAAATCAAACCAGAAAATCGAACTTCTTTTTATAAGGGCATGGGAGCCATTGGCCAATATTAAATGAATGAAAAATAAATAATACAAATAAAAAGTAGCCCAACTATTACGCTTAGGGCGTGCAAGTTCGTCTGCTCCTTCCGCACCTCGTGCGTTTGTTTACGCTGGAGATGCGGCCACGTGCTTTTGTTTAACGCCAACCTCAACCATTGACGGCGTGCGCTTGGCTGCGCAGGGAACGCTCGTCACCGCGCGTTCCATGCACGTTATCTACGCTGCCCTTTGATTGGTTTGCCTCTCCTTACGCTCAGGTGCTCCAAGGACGCATTTTGGAACACTTGCACGCCGCGTAAAATAGCTTGGCTGTTCAATCAGTTCGACAGAGCCAAATGCCACCAGTTTTGTTTTGTATTTTGTTTCTTGTCATAATTAATATGTCATCGTTATATCGTTAACAGCAGTTGCCGGCAATTGCAGCCAGATGTTGACGTAACGAGATGTCATCGCAATCGGATAAATAGTTCTTGCATTTCTATACATATTTTTCATATACTTTCGACACGGTATCCAACTCTACAAAAGCCAAATAGCTAACAATAATGTTTTAGTACATAGTCGTACACTGTAATTGTACAAACGACTACACTTATAGACTACTTAAAGAAGTGTGCTTAAGAACACTTACTGATGTAAGTGTTCTTAAGCGAACATAAGAAACGGTGATCCTGCCCTTCAATAGTAAGGCACAGCTCACGAAATGTGGTAAGTCTTGAGCGTTTTATCGTCGCTTCAAACCCAGTTATACTGCAACATTAAAGTTAATAAAGAAGCGCAAAAAACAAAACAACCGCGATGCAAGAAGCGTGAGCATGATAAACCACTCGCAAAGCTCTTTTTTTTTTTTTACGTTCGTGGAGGTTAAAGCGTTTACTGTAGCTGAAAACTTTAAATATGCGAAATTTCGGTAGACTAATATTGAAATGCTTGGGATTTGCCACAACCTGTGCTTCTTATTTTTTTTTTACGTGTTCAATGACGCCCTATTGGAAAAACCAGCTTAAGCTGGTCCCAGCTTCAAGCTCGGTTATTGCTCCAGCATGCCCAGTTTGGCATGCTGGTTGATCCGGTCATACTGGTCATGCTGGTTGATCTGGTCCCAGCTTCAAGCTTGGTTATTGCTCCACCATGCCCAGTTTGCTATGATGGTTGATATGGTCATACTGGTCATGATGGGTGATCTGGTCCCAGCTTCAAGCTGAGTTATTGCCCCAGCATGTCCAGTTTAGCATGATTGTTAAGCCGGTGGACTTCCCCACCAGTTTAACCAGTTTAAATTGATACACAGGATAAACAAGCCAAAATGTTTAGAAAAGCCAGCGCGGCATCCAATTTTATTATTTTCGTACTCGCGGCCTGCTCACATGAGCTGAGATGCTACACGTCCTCGGCGCTGACACAGTACTAACCGACGCAGACAGTGGTTCTCGGTGCAAAACAAACAATACTATAAAAACTAGATTGCTTATCTCTAAGCACGGAAATACTAGACACACGCCAAAAGCAGGCAATAACAATAAAAAATACTACACGGATAAGAGAAGCGAACCTGGGTCCCGCCAGTAATGGGGACGAAGCGGCCTCTTGCGTAGTCGGCAGAAGCGAGGAGATCCGTGTGGCTTTGATGGCATTGGCGATACTCCTCGGCACCACCGTTATTCACGAGCAGACACATGTTCGAAGATAGGAAATGATGCCTCAGTCGGGGCGTCCGACATCTTCCCGCGCTGAACGGACTGCCGCTCGCTGTCTCCTCAAATCCCGCTTCGCTTGCACCGCCGTTCAAGCAGTCTCCAAACAACGCGCACACAGCCGTCCCTTCGAAAATCTGACCAAGATAGCCAAACGTGTCTCAACTTCTCCGTTCCCACCACTCTCTCTCTCTCTCTTCTCACCCACAAAGGAAGCTCGCAGCGCGCCTGAAGCGCCCGGTCGTCTTCCAAAAACGAGAGGACAAAGAACAGGACGTGGCCTCGCCCCAGCCTAAGCCGACCTTGGCGCGCGCGCTCCCAGCAATGCCAGATCGATCACCTCTAGCCGACCTTGGCGTGCGCGCTCCCAGCAAGACCAGCTTGACAAGCTCGAACCAGCTTGGGCCAGCTTCAGCCCCAGCTCGAACCAGCTTGACAAGCTTGAACCAGCTTCAGTACTAGCTCAAACCAGCTCAAGCACCAGCTTGCCCAGCTACAGTGCCAGCTCGAACCAGCTTGAACAAGCTTGACCCGCTTGAACCAGCTTGACAAGCTTGAACCAGCTTCAGTACCAGCTTGAACCAGCTCAAGTACCAGCTTGCCCAGCAGCAGTGCCAGCTCGAACCAGCTTGAACCAGCTTGACCATCTTGAACCAGCTTGATTCCCACGTAGACCAGCTCGATTAAGCTCGAACCAGCTTAAAAACCAGCTAAACCAGCTTGGCCACCTTGATTTTCTTGCTGGTTTTTTCAATAGGGCGACAACTCTTTCTCTCGCTTATCAGTAGAGCCCTGTCTATCCGCAGATTCCAGCTGATCATCAGAAGATATATTCCGTCAACTGGCGGATGCGGATGAAAATGAATCATATTTTACGGTTTGCGGATCGAACTCAGATATTCGCCGGTCCGGATATACATCTTTGCTGAGGCGGCCCACACTTAGTGTGAGCCGGCACACAAAGTCTAGAGTAAATAAACAAGTGTTGCTATGAATTGCGTCACCGAAAGTTTCGCGGGAGTATATTACTGTCTCAGTGAAAAGAAGGCAATCGAAAAGAAATTTGTTTTTTACGCCAAGGAAGACCTGATTCTCGTTAAAGACCACTTTAGACCATTCCATTTCACCAAAAATGCTGTCCATCGGACTGGGAAAACGTGTTATTTTGTTTGGCTTTGGAAAATCGGAAAATGTTCTTTGGCATAGAGAACCAGAACGGAAAGCCACAAGTACGTAAAACCTCCTCAACAGGTGAAACGTGATGTGTGTGCATTAATTTTCTGCAGTTGTAATTTGCTTATAAGTATGTGGTTTGGGGTTGTGTTTCTAAAGTGTCATTCAGCGAAACCAGCTAAAAAATAAGATGAGCCCATGCGACTAATATTTTGTTATAAGATTAAGTAAACCCGAATAGCGCAAATCATACAAATTATGCCAGAACGAGAATGAGATGAAGGAAATGAATAAAGATTCTGGAGAGATTGGCAGATTTAAAAGCGTCAGCTATATTAGGTTGTTGAATAAGTTTAGATTGTTACGTGGGTTAAGACCCTCGTTGAAGCTTTCTGCACGTATAATACGCGTACATCTGCAAATATTTCTGCTGTGGCGGTGCGTCGCATTAATGTACTTAAAATATCGCAAATTGGAAGTCTATTTGGAACAAACAAAAAAGAAAACAATGCCACTTGTGTCCTACCTGACAGGCAACGCAAGCAATTGACGACATAACTCATGAGCTGCTCGTTCGAAAACTTGAAATTCATCGCATTAAAGGGCATGCGTCTCTTCTTTTAAAATTGTAATTAGAAAATCGACGCCAATTTGTTAATATCCACAACCACTGCTTTGACATTAAACCTATTAAATCTGGGGTACCACAATGCAACATACTGGCCGTTACTTTTAACATATATCTTAATGATATTGTTATCGTTGCGCACCAGGGTAAGTACATAATTGACGCCGATGACACCAGCCACTCTTTTTCAGCTAAAACTTATAGTGATCTGTCGCATGTAACTAATGACACCATAAACCGTCTAGACATATGGGGTAGTGCAAATAATTTTATATTAAATAAAAATAAAACCAAGGTTATCTTTTTTAACTCCAAGAATCGAATCTTGACCTTCCAAGTGATATTTGTTAGCCTCCTTCCCTATTGGAATAGTTAGTACGCCTAAAACATTGGGGGTAATTTTCACGATTCACATAACTTGGACTAAACATAAAGAGTATATAATTTCTAAACTCGCGTGTATCAGTGGTATACTATACAGTAATCGTGATGTCCTTCCAACTGAATGGGATACAATAATTATTTGTATCCAATCTGAACTACTCTAACCTAGTCTGGGGTACGGTGACCAAAACTTATCTTGGAAAACTATTCCTACCTGAAAAAAGACTGATAAGAATCCAGTGGGGCGTAACTTATAGTCATCCTGCTAACCAAAGTTTTGAGAAGCCAGGTGTTCTAAAAATATGTAAATGCTATGAATTTCGACTTTGTATGAAGTAGAAACTGGAATGTCGTGAGATGAATACCTTTCTATTATTTTTGGCATCACTTAAAAACAAACCTATACCATACAACACTCGTCACTAGTATCCCTGCATAGTAAAGGCATCACGCACTGATTATGACCTTCAGGTGCCGACATTACGAAAGGCGCTTGAGTAATATAATTTTGATATAGAATCTTATTGCACATGTGAGATGTAGAGAACCATCGCCAGGGCATTCATCATTGAGAAAGCTGCGTATACTATTTAATCCCTAGTAGCAAAATCACTTTGCCAAAATTTGTTTAATTTTTGTCTTGCAATTCCATGCCCAGAAAGCCTAAAGATGCCAGTGTAAAACCGGGATTGTTCTTCCCCAGATGTTTGGGCATTCTAGCAATAAATCACCCAAAACACAAGCCAAGTTAGGCTTCACTCGCAGGTCGCACGGGTAGCCATCACAAAATTTTGGGACTCAATATCGGGGCAAATGCTAAAATTAGGCTTCACCACCAGTTGTTTTGTTGGCATGTGCCATCTTTGGCGTATGCCTTGCACTTTAGAAATTACGTGGAACAAAAGGAAAACCAGACTTTGGCATTTGTCTGGCAGGGACAAAGCCAAGTGCCCTGCACTAGGTAACGCCCTTGGGAAAAACTTGGAAATAGCTGGCAAGTGCGTATGCGCTGCGTTTTAGCGTGGCGAGGGAGAAAGCAGGAGGAAAGGCGGGGGCGTTTGCGGACGATAAACGCTTTCGTCACCTCCTCGGAGCTCCCATTGCGAACGCCGCCCCTAAACCACATGACCCCGATTGAACAGAAGGAAACTCTTTGTAATACAGGCTCTTTATCGCCGAGTCCGTTGGCCGGCGGCTATGCTGGCTATGCTCTGGCGAAGCAAGGTTTTTCCGCAGTGCGGACACCGGAGACTTCCGCGCCTCCGCGCCTTTAATCAGGCAGTAGCTACCCGATTCCCGGATCAGAAACTCGATAAGAATTTAAAGCAAAGTGCCGCCGCTGACGGAAAGTTGGCCGACAACGATCCACCACGACGAGCCGGTCGGAAGCACAACGAAGAGACGAGAGTTTTGACCAGCACCGAAGAGCGCCCCTATAAAAGATTTCAACACATCTCGTGCGAAGATTTTTGTCGCCGCAACAAGTCGAATGCAGCAGCGACACTCAGAGGCGACTCTTCAATTTGGCACTGGCGACCGCGAAAAAAAAAAAAGAGTATGTCATTCGCGTATTTGCGCGCACGGTACCCAGTTAAAGATGCTCTGCGAGATAACAAGAAAGCTCTTTGAGCCTTCAGGCACATAATGTGTTTGCACATAAAGCATTCTAATTGAAATTTATGTAGCATTTTTAAAATTTGATGTGTCCTCTCTTGTGAGTTCCTGTTGTGGAGCGACTGTGAAAAGTCATTAGACGTTGAGTGTCTTTTTAATTTTTGATGAATCATTATATGGGAACAGATCAAAATCAAACCAGAAAATCGAACTTCTTTTTATAAGGGCATGGGAGCCATTGGCCAATATTAAATGAATGAAAAATAAATAATACAAATAAAAAGTAGCCCAACTATTACGCTTAGGGCGTGCAAGTTCGTCTGCTCCTTCCGCACCTCGTGCGTTTGTTTACGCTGGAGATGCGGCCACGTGCTTTTGTTTAACGCCAACCTCAACCATTGACGGCGTGCGCTTGGCTGCGCAGGGAACGCTCGTCACCGCGCGTTCCATGCACGTTATCTACGCTGCCCTTTGATTGGTTTGCCTCTCCTTACGCTCAGGTGCTCCAAGGACGCATTTTGGAACACTTGCACGCCGCGTAAAATAGCTTGGCTGTTCAATCAGTTCGACAGAGCCAAATGCCACCAGTTTTGTTTTGTATTTTGTTTCTTGTCATAATTAATATGTCATCGTTATATCGTTAACAGCAGTTGCCGGCAATTGCAGCCAGATGTTCACGTAACGAGATGTCATCGCAATCGGATAAATAGTTCTTGCATTTCTATACATATTTTTCATATACTTTCGACACGGTATCCAACTCTACAAAAGCCAAATAGCTAACAATAATGTTTTAGTACATAGTCGTACACTGTAATTGTACAAACGACTACACTTATAGACTACTTAAAGAAGTGTGCTTAAGAACACTTACTGATGTATAATATAAGTATGCGTTATTAGTATGATTTGAGTACGGTTACAGTGTAGTCTGACGACTGTTCAAGTGGATGTCCTAGTTTCGTATTCACGAGTATACTGTCAGTATGGCACCCTTTCTAGTGCATGGACACTATAGATACAAACAATTTAGGTACGCTTTCTGTAGGGAGAGTTCACGTATAGTATACTTGAATATATCTAAAGTGTACTGATTTTGTACTGTTTTTTACCAAGGTTACCCACAGGACAGGGAAAGGTTGACGGCGTCCGTCTGTGTATAAAAGAGTAGAAAGGGGAGCGTGCTGCGTAAAAACGAGGAGAGTAGTGAAGCACAAAGGCGAAAGGAAGGCAACGTCATAGGGTGGAAGCAAATGCACGCGCGGATGGTAAGGCGAGTTTGAACTTGCAGGTGTGCGGAGAGCGTATGCCTCGGTTTGCGCTACAAGATGGAATGGGAACCATGTACTAGCACTAGTCCAAAAAGGCTGCATTTATTACAGGTACATCCGTTGGTGGATCCTTAGGCAAGGCGTTAGGATGGCCCTTGGGAAACACCACACACGTCCCACTTTGGAAAACGCTAACACGGACTCCGTAATGAAGCCAAATAGAAGCTTTAAAGAATAGAGTAAGTCAAAAGCGAAAGCCAGAACATAAAAGTAAAGAGGTCAGCGTTAATGTCTCCGAAAGGGGGATGCGTGTGGCGTTTGACATGGGCCATGCTAACGCATTACCTAAATATTCACCAATGCATCTTCCCTTTGTTCAGTAGATATTCAAGACTCGCATATGCTATCAAATAAAACATAAAATATTATTATTATGCGAATAATTGTTTTTTTCTTTCTGATGCCTGATTTTTGAAGGAGCCATTTAACCGGCGTTACGTGAAACACCTTTTATAGTTTTATGAATGTGATTTTATATCCACAAAGTTACCGACACGCCTGGATATACACGTGGGAACTCGTCCAGAAGCCACCCTGACGAATCGTACAGCATCTCTAGGGAACAATGCAAACGCCGGTTCTACAGTTACGCTGGATTCTATCCGACCTAAAGCCGCGCACACGGAGAGGGGCTTTGCGGCTTTAGATCGGAGCAGCGGCTTGTATAGTGAAGATCTGTGAATATTTGAAACGCTGTCGTGGAATCGTTTCTTTTTAGTTTATTTTGCCTCGGCGTCAGACACGCACAAATACAAAACTGTAATATGGCTTAAATCCGAGGAAAAATGACTCCCAGCGGAACTAGAAACATATTTTGGAGTGAATAGGATTTATATATGTAAAGTACTCAACTCTCTCTACTGGCCCAAGTAAAAATTGTAGATTTGATGTAGAAGAGAAGCACAAAAATGACTCGAGAAGCTTCATGACATTGAACACAATGCCAAAGAAAGCTTTGTTTTTGGTGTAAACGTGCAGAGAGATTTAGGTGCTTGATGTACTACATGTCAAGAAAGAGGAACATTTGCTGACGGGTTGGCCGGGGTGCGCTGAAAAGATAGCTTGAAATTCGTTTCCCCGTTGAGTTTCTGAGAGGGCTTGTCTTGATGCGATATGAAAATATATTTAGGAGAGCAGAAATTCAGTCGGGATGTAGAATCGCGCACGCGGCCTGACTGCCTTAACGTACATGGCTCTAGAGTTGAGGCTGCTGCTTGGCTCTGATGATTGAAGAATCTGGAGATTCAATAACATCTTGCTCGTGAAGTGCACAACTAGAAATAAATAATTGTCATGTGTATTTTTATTTGCTTTAAACATTTTGCAGATGGTGTGGCCCAATAGTGTCCGCCATCTGTTTGGGTACTTTGAATGCATTTTCCCATTTTTTTTAGAAGTCAGGGAATTAAGCGTAAGAAAATGGAACGTAGAAACAAAATTGAAGAGAAATAGTGACCAGAATATATAAAATATCTCTAGACAAAATGACTTGCGATTTGTTTTAGAAAATATTGAAGAACTCTTTACTTCAAGTACGTGAAGTGCTTAACACCTTGTTTATATGCAGAGTCAAGACCAAGGTTGCGCAGTCTTTAATCCAAAATTATTTTCTCAATAAATTTAGAGCCTTTAAATGCCCGAAGAAGTCAAGGCAGAAGACAAATTGACCTTCTTCGGCGAGAGTCTGGGTATCTTGGCCTTAATTCGCGACACAAGGGCTAAAGTCAGGCATCACTGCTGGCTGTGATCTGGCATCTTCAGGCCCAAATTGCCAAACAAGTGTTAAATCCAGAATTCACTTCTAGTTGTTCACTTTTGACGTGGCAACTTGAGGCCTAACTTGTCAAGCAATTGCCAGATTTATGCTTCACTGCTGGCTCTTCTGTTTATTCCGGGCATCGTTGGCTCAACTCTGGCATTTGGGCAATTATGTGGGAATTTTCTGGAATTATGTGTCCCCCCTCAGACGATAAGGCAATGTCGCACTCCCCATCACGGCGGTTACGAATGCGGTAGAACTCTGCCTCCAGCACCCGCTTGTTTCCTCACGTCGTGTCTTACTGCGCGCGCGACGAAGTGTTTTCAAAGATAGTTTGCGCTGGAGGCGAAGCTTCGAACTATGGTATTGTTTTCTAACAAAATAATATGTCCAGGAACGTCACCACAGGCCGCGCTGAAAGTTCCTATATGTCCCTACCTTAGCCGCATAAACTCTCCAGGTCTGTCCCTAGATTAAAGGGTGTAGGACTATAGTTTCATATTCGTCATTAATGACGTCACGTACTGTAATTAGGAAAATAGTTTATTGCTTTGTCATGCTTCGTCTGAATACCAGTCTTATTTTTTCACGTTTTCCGTCAAAATGACTAATTATAATGATGGTTGTGAACTCACACCACAATACATTAGCAAACATTGTGATTTTAAACGGGTGTTCACAGCGTATTTAAGTTTGGTTACACATATATTTCTTACATTTATTTCACGCTTTGCACTTTTTGCCACATAAACAAGATTCATTAAGTCTGGTAATAGAGAAGAAAAACGATATTAGAGGATTTTAGCAGATCGTTTTGATACTCCCGAAAACGGTGTTTAATGCCTATAATATGCGCGTAAATGCGTTGGCGGACTATGAGGCATTGTTATCAGAGTCATTTGAACGATCTACTAACAGTGCATATTTTGGCCGGATTTGTTCCGCATCTTCTAATGCATGAATCGGTTTTCGTTTAGTTTTCATCAGTGTGTCTTGCAGAAGGGTGCGACTTATGTGCGTTTTTTTCCTCTGCCGCTCCATATCTAATTATGTACTTTAAGTACCGAAATGTGCCGTGGGGGTTACACTTCTCGTTCAATCTTCTTTGGCAAGAATATTAAAACTGATTCAGCGCTTGCAAATGTATCGCGACCATATTAAACATATGCGCGCTTATCAATGTAACTTCGCTGCGCTGACCATGCTGATGTACAAGCTCGACTCATACAAAAATGTGACTGACACACTGACTTTCTGTGAAAACGGTCATTTATTTAGGGTGCGACTTCTACAGAGGTGCGACTGATAAACCGGAAATTACGGTACTTATTAAATTGAAACATTCTGTTTTTGTTGTGATTGTTTTTTTCTTCTGTCGCAAAACAACACATTACCATAATTGCACTGTCAACTTTAGCCTCCTTCCGCGGTCACACTGACCGCTCCTGACACTATAACGACGGTGTTGTCACGTTGGTTATACAAGCAAACATAAAGCAAACATCCTTCGAACATTTCTTTAGGCGAGTCCACAGATACTTTTTGGATCATGTCTGCGGCAAATACCTTCTCTTTTATATGATGTATGAGAAGTGGGACTGCGGCTTTGGTTGTTTTTTTAGCATGAAGGTTACGCAGGGGGTGGCCCAGCAGGGAGGACCATCATCTCTGACTCCGACGGCAGGGCACCAAAGAAATGCTATGAAGGGAGAAGGAAACACTTCGTTGGTGTTTCCTTCTGTCATTATCTTTTTTGATTCGATGCAGGAAACAATAATGAGTTAAACTGGAGCAGGCAACGTCTTCACCGGCTTACGCATAACTACGAGTTATGTGGAAACCCTCACGTGGGCTTTCCAGAAGTATATATTTTATAACACAATCAAATCTCTCTTTTGGGGGGGGGGGGGGGGGGGGGGGGGGGCGTGGAACGAAGGCTTAGGCTGCAGAACCGAAGAGGCGGAGAATATAGGGTTAGCATCGTACTGGCATGTGCTAGAGTCACTGGCAGGATGAGCACAATTCTATTCTAGTTGTCCCGCCTTTAGCGGGAGTTTCCTTTCTGAGATAACAGGGAGTTTTAGAATGACGCACGCAATGTCAGCGCACGCTAGCGCTAAATTTAGCACTTGCGTTAGCGCACGCCACGCAAGAGAGTTTTATAATAGCGTTTATTCGATGCGACGCAAAAGCCCAAGCATGTCGCGCTTGCAGCGCCGCCGAGAGAGTGACAATTTTCATTCCACACTCGAAATACTGTAACTGTAGAAATACTTTTTTTTTTGTCCAGGGTAACATTTTATATTTGTTTAAACAAGAGAATGCGATGCGAGCGGTCGACCGGTCGTGTCCGCCTGCGTTGCCTCGGTAAGAAAGGTCTCGTGTACTGACCTTCGCACACTGTACCTTCGCCGAGAAATGTTCTCGCGTCGAGCACCAAGTTGCCGGTGATCGTGGCCCACCTTACTGGGTTTTCCAATCTGAGTGCTATGTCGCCCCGTATTGAAAATCGCCGTCGCGAGGATGCCGCCGACATCGCGCTCACGACGCCGGCAAAGCGGCCGCAGCCATGGTCCAGGAAGCCGCCATGTTTTAATTCTGCCTGTCTTGGCTTTAGCCATCTTCTCATTAGGAATCCACACTGGAGGCGCTCAAAGACAATTTGCGTGCGCATGAAATTTGCAAAAAATAGCGCACGCAAAGCGAAACACGTGGTTAGAGTTCAGCGCATGCGCAGTGGCGACCACGCTATTCTTTGCGTGCGCAAAGCTTTAACGTGCGCTATTCTAAAACTCCCTAACATTTCGTACCCTTGAAATATTCGAGCGTTCGCGTTTAGCCAATGCACGGCGGAAGGCAACCAGTGCGTGCTGGGGGTTGGCCATTTGAAAGAGATGCTAGGCCCCTTTCATCCTCCCAGTAATTATTAGTACCGAGCGGAACCGATTGTAGTGCGGCGATCGCTCGATGATGACGTAGAGACAAAGATCAGGTGGCGGGGCCAGGCATTTCATCCGGTTGGCATTACTTTAGTTATGTGATTTAACGCATAGCACCAGAACCTGTGCGTAAAGTATTTTTTTTTTGTTTTGTTTTTGGTATAGAGTAAAATGCGCTTAAGAGGGAACCTAAGAACAAATTCGTATTCGATAAACCATCGAAGGTTTTGTGCAGGTTACGTTGAAATCTTACGACAACTTCATGGCCGCCGACACCGCACAGATATTCCGTCGTGGAGACAAACGAACATACGTCTACATGATCTTCGTCCGCTTTTCGACTACAAGTATAGTGAGAGAAAAAAATACGTACTCAAACTACAATGTTCACTGAAGGCCGCTGTATCCACAGAGTCAGGATGTAACGATAATGATACCACCGACTTGAGCGGCCGCGCTGCACACGCCTGGCCACCTTGTTTGAATGAAAGATGTTCACGCGACCGCTTTTTAAATCCGTTAGCACTCACTGCCCTTGTGCATGCAGCCGTTTTTTTTTTCTTTTTCTTTTGACGGTCGTGGTTTGGTTTGAACTGGTTTGGACAGGATTGGACTTGTTTCTTCAGGGCGCGGATGCGGTGCGCGGTTCCCTTTGTTCTCTTTCGCTCCGTTCGTTCACTTTCCATTTTACAAGAAGGAAAAAGGCTTCTGTTACGTTTCCAACAACGCGCTGCGGGAGCGGGACAGGGTGTAATTTGTGGTGACTGGATCCCTAACCGCCGACGCTCGGGTGAACAGGCTGGCTCTCCGAACACAACAGTATGCGAACCGTTACGAGGTTAGAATTCCCATCCTTTTTTAAGTAAGAACCCGTGCGCTGAATTATAACGCATATCGACGAGAATCAGGGTAGCGACCGCTGTAATTTCGGCATCAGTTTATTTTCTAATTCAACCCTTTTCTTATGAACAGCTTGAATATTGACCTAGGTTTTCCGGTTAGAAGATGAGTCTTATTTCTTCCTCGTCCCCTCGTCATTTCCGGAGTGTTGCACGGCGGTGTTGGACGCTCTCGTCTTAGTGGCACACTCATCGATTATATTTGCTGCTTTCATTGAGAGACAGCTCAAATAAAAACGGTATGGATTACCCCCGCATGATGTGGTGCATATACTTCACTTTTTGAGTATGTTCCTTTCATGACGAGAACAAATGCCAACACGGATTGAGCTACAACTTGCCTCGGGAGTTACGCTACAGTCACGCGATATCGGACCAACATATTATTTGCCGAACGTCGCGTCAATAGGTAGTTTTATGAAGCTGTGTTGCATTTCTGATTATAACGGATACGACCGATACAATCTCCAAATAACGTCTCTAAAAACAGGTTCTCGCCTCAATCACAGGAATGCCATATCGCTGGCAAAAACAGGACGAAGAGGCTGGAAATATCACCGAAATGAACCGTCGTTTTGTAATTCAGGAGTGACGCGTAAAGTTCTGACCGAGAAAGATCACAGTAAACGAAGATTAGCGAAAAACAATAAGATCCTGCTCGTATAGCGGCGAAATATATTTATGTCCATTGTAAACAACCGGAAATAACATCTGCATAGGGGCCGAGCGGCGTGGGCCATCGCCTTCTGGTGGCAACGTACACGTAGCTTTTGGTTGGAGTCCTCCTAGGGCCATGTCTTGTTATTGCCTCCTTTGGTGCTTAGTTGTCATTCTAACGCTCAAGTACATAGTATAAACAATACTCCACCTTTGGAAGCTTTTTTATTAATGTTTTTTTTTTTATCTCAATAGTTCTTGCAGTAGCGCCTCGGTGAGAACATTAATCCAATGCAGTATTCGTTGCTATCCTGTATCCAGCTCCCTCACCACTAAAATGCTGACAACACGACAGGAAAATACAAGCACGTGTTATAACTAAAATAAATATCAGAGTTTCTAAGCTGGACCACTGCTCCATGTCCCAACCACAACGTAGTGAGTGTAGTGACGGTGGGCTTCCGGCACTGCGACTGATCGGATGTAACCTTACAGTAGATCAGTGAATGCATGTCTCACTGAAGCGCTTCTAATAGCACTAAGGAGATACAGATAATAAATATAAAAGCCTACGAAGGTGAATTAGTGTTTAGACTATATCCTTGTGCATTAGAATAAAATACACACACACAAAAAAATTAAAAGCCATGCCCCTAGAAGGATTGGAAAGTAAAATTAAGCGTAGGTTCCCTCAGTAAGGCGAAGGCCCATACCACTTGGCAACTTTGGAAATGTTCGTTTATCTTCTTCACTGACTACGGAAATGTTAGTTCTAATTGTTTAGTATATAAAAAATGAAAGCCGTTTACAACTCCCTGTAACACCGATTTGGAGCGCAGCTCTTGAGGAGGAGGTGGGAAGGGTACTCAGGGGAGGGTATACCCCTCCTCCTCCTCCTCCCCTCATTCTTCAATGTCCTCCGGGGGGGGGGGGGGTCACGTGACCCCGGGGGGGGGGGGGGGGGTCGCGCGGTGCATTATGGGAAATGTCCCATAATGCACCGCGCGAGCCCCCCCCCCCCAGGCCCCCCCCCCCCCCCCCGAGGTCTCCGTGACCCCGGGGGGTGGGGAGGCTCGCGCGGTGCATTATGGGACATTTCCCATAATGCACCGCGCGGTTACGCAAACGCCGACGCCGACGCCGACGCTGACGCCGCTCAAACCGGAAACGGGCGCCTAAGAGCTGCGCTCTAATAGATACACATATTTCGCCATTATGCAATAAGGACATTTTGTTTTTCGTTAATCACCGTTTATCACAATCTTTCTCGGTCAAGACTTTTCACATCCCTCCTCAAGTGCGCAGCGGCAGTTCATTTCGGTCATATTTCCAGCCCCTCTCGTGTTTTGGCTACCGAAATTGTATTTTTTGGATCGAGGCGAGGTGGCGTTTTTACACACATTGTTTGACAATCGTATGGATCGTATAACTAGATAAGCTTTCACAGGCTGGGGCAACCTCAAATCTGCGCGACCACACTGCCAAAAATCTGGCGATCGGAATGCCATGTTCGACGTATATTCGGCCGTCCTCGCGATTGAATTCCGCTTTCTCTGTCTGTTTTGGACGGGCTGGAAACAAAGAACATTCGCCTAGGAAACCCTGACGTTAAATAATCTTGTCGTTTGTTCACTTGTCGAGTCTTCGAAGATTCCATCAAGACCGACTTGGTCATTATTAGTACGATAATAAGAAGTTGGCTCACTAGGTCCCGTTTCGTAGGCCGCGACGCCACTGTTGTAGCGCTGCTTGAGTGCAATCTTTACGACAAGTAGAGTAAAAAGATTAGGTAAAAAGCAACATTAAACTATCTTTCAATTTAGCGAATTAAACACGAATTGTGAACGACATCTCGACCCCCATGCTATCAACGACATGCAGAAGCGGTGACGTCATACTTGCTCTTATAAGAGAAAGGATCACGTCACCACTTCTGCGTGGAGGGGGAGGAGCCGTCAGGTGGCACCACGACATTTTCTCGCGGCTCAAAACAATCGTACTACTTTGGCTATATTTCTCAATTCTATACCTACACGCGGCGCAGACGCCACACCGCTGTGGTGGTGCTGTTCGGAGCCATAAATAGGATAAATGTTTGGCCATCTATTGTCCTTGGTGACTACATGCTGTCTCTTGATTCCACACACTGTAGTGTCGTCGCACCTAGCACCTGTTTAGCAACGGCGGACGCCGTGCGGACGACGCGCTTCTCACCGCCCCGCTCTCTACGCGCGCACATGCAGGGCCACCTGTCATTCTGTATATCGACAATAGTTTTATAGGTTTTCGGCTAGAACATTGCCTGTTTTTGTGCCATTGGATGTTCTAACCACAGCCGTCAAGTTTTTGTCTTTTATGACAATCCAAAATAGACGAAAAACACGTAAAATTTTATGGTTCATAAAAACTAAGTGTACGTCCACGACAGACTCCCGACCTCGAGGGGTAAGCACAGCTTGTCATGACTTGAAATTTTTATTTGTAAAAAAGAGCTACCGTCACAGTTGTAATCATAGACGGAAGGGTATCTAAATAATTGTCAGTAGCTTCGATCTCGAGATACACGCTCTTGCACTAGTTTTTGCTCATGAAGTTACGGTGGTTATCCTGCCATAGGCAAGGCAACAATGAAGGTATTTGCAACGCGAGAGAGGGGGGTGTCCTCTGCTACACGCTGTGCAGTTTATTTTCTCCGCCTTCCTAAATCACGAACTGAATCAATTGAATCTTTGTTTTATTGTCAGTATGAAATAGCTAGTTTTTTCTGTTTTGTCTCTCGTTAACTTTTATGTACTGACACGATGCTGGGACTTGGCGTCTCAGCATTGTTAGGAAGGTACATTCAATGAAATTTAATTTATGATTTCAAAACGAGCTAGCTTACCATTCGCGTATAGTCGTCTCGCGTTGAGTCGCTCGAAGTTTATTTCGTAATCTTTCCGCTTTCTTGAAGATATTCAAATAATTAGAAAGCCCTCTCATTATTAAAAGATCTTGGTCGAGGCTTCCGGTAGGCATGCACGGCATGATTATACCATATCAGGATTAAAGTAACGGAATCGTGGGAAAGTAGCCCCACGCTACACGTATGGTTGCCATTTTAACTCATGAAAAGAGAAATTTCTCTTTCATTTTTTCTATTCTTGTTGAGGCGATCTAAATTCTTTGGTGACGGGTAGCTTTATGGAGACGTTTCTTGTATACCGAGATTTGATATCCACACACCGGAGAAAAAAGCGTACATCTTCGTACCACCAACACACTCGATGTCGCTTTTGGGAGGTAATAACAATTATTTTTCCTGTTTTGAAATATGTAAGGAGAATAATATATTTGTAAGAGACCCATGGAGTTGGGCGTGATTGATAAGTTGATTGCATACTCAGTGCCGAAGACACTTATACTGGCGAGGAACACCTTCAGTACGATGATGCTCCATGGTGATCTTGGTGCGACTGCATTATAACGACCCTCCCAAAGCTTCGAAAATTTGAAGGGGACGAAATGGCGATGGCCAGAGCAAGGAGACCGATTAGCCAATCGCCTTGCGAGGTTTTGGTCGTCTGTATGTTAGTATATGTTTGCGTTTGGCTAGCAGGGACGGATGGCAATGGCGCTGCTTCTACAGGATCCAGTGACTTTATTGTGGATTATCTCCTCGAGCGAGCCACCTCATTGGACACGCCATCTCGGACGAATGAATTTAACTCATTTTACGGTCTAACAGACGATGTTTTAAGAAAAAAAAAACACGGTTGCTCTACAGTGAATCTCGTGTAACGATGGTATAAGGGGTGTTTTATGGACGCCATATTTGAGGCGCTGTTTAGAGCATATGTCAAGAACGAGCTGATATTAGTAGACATCTAAGACCGACATTCTTTACGGTATGGAATGTACGTTGCCCGAAAACTGTGGAAGCACGCAATTCAGCAGCGCGCTCAACAGTCGCGCACAGAACTATGGCCGCCAAAGAATACTCCCATTCTGTAAAACATTGGTCGCCCGTCTAGTCCCGCTGACCCGAAAAATCTACCAAAAGTTTTCCATCTCTCCAGCTCTAAATGAGAAGTTGTTGACGTAGTGCCCCGCTCAGAAGACTAAGAGAAAGTATCTAAATTTCCGCGACGCACCGAGCGTTTAGCGATGTGTATGAACAGGCGAATATCGCAGCGTGTACGGAGGGAGAATCAACAAGGTAGCTGGGCACTAACTTACCGTAGTTCCCAGATAAACACGAAAGCGCATCAATACTGCTAGTGGCTCTTATAAAACCAAATAAAACCGTCATACTTTGAAGTAAACTGAGAGCCAAGCACACTAGTATAGCGCCCCGGCGCCGGTTGGGTCGAAGGTGGCGACCTGGGACGTGGCCACGGCGTTTGCGTGAAGAATCAGTGACGTAGTTGACATCCTCTCAAGCGGGCCACGCCCTTTGGCCTAACGCTTCCCCATTCTATGGCTCTGGCGCTGCTCTCGTCAAGGCGTATGTGCAGACGCCTCACTCCACGAGAATGAGCACGTGCAGTGCCCAAACCTGGGGCGGCTTGCTGATAAAGTGTTTCGGGGCGGCTAATATCCCCCGCAAGAGCGCTTCTCTGGTCACACGAGTGGTTTTATGGGGAGAAAGTACCTATAAGAGAAAATAAACAAACAAAAAACTCCGCGTCAAATATATTTTTCTACGTTGTCAAGGCTAGCGTAGCTTCCAGAGTGTCGCAGCTCAGCACTGCTGCGACAGCACGTGGCGTCGTCTTGCGTGTCATTCGCACGCTCTGTCGTGCGAAAAAGTCGCCAAACGAAGCGACGCGATCGCGCGAGTGGCTTTGACAGCTTTATACGGAGCGCAAGTTCGTCTGCTTTTTTTGCTGGGGTTATCGGGACGTCAAAACTCCGGACTATGATTGGCTCTGATTGAAGGATAGTGGGTAGACCTCAAGGCAGCTTGCTTTGGGGCCTACTCACTATCCTTCTATCAGAGCCAATCAGAGCTCGGCGTCGATCTGAAGTCGCCACATGCCCTGCAAAGGAAGCAGACAAACTTGCGCTCCGTATAACACTGTCGAAGTTACGCTAGCTTTAACAGAGTAGCACAAGCCGCCGTGTAGTGTTCCAGGCTAATGGCTTCTGTGGGAAAGACGTCCGAGCTCCAGGGTGTTCTGGCTCGAATTGTTCGTTTTTATTTTATGGCGCATTACAAAGTTCGCGCAGCTAGCTTAAAAATAAGGAAAATTATTCATTTCATTCCTCGGAGCTGGCTTCTACAGGACTGTCCCTTGGCAGCATGGATCACGGAAATAGAAGAAAAATTGTAGTTGATAGAATGGTGGCAATAAGAAGAGGAACGAATGTGTCGGGTTAAGTGGCCCTCGAAACACGTTTTGGTTTCTTGGTTTTACGTAGTGCTGAAAGTTTTTCTGTGTATGAAGGAGGATAATTTGATTCCAGAAACGTGGGTTCGATGCGGTTCAAAGCGACGGTTTCTTGGTGTCTGTGAATGTCAAGAGGCATGGATTTCTCGGTGCGCTTGAGTATCGTAAAAGGTCCATCGGAGAATGGCGTGAGACTCTTCTTTTGAACCTCTTTCCGAACGAATGGGTGCGTAAATATTTTCAGTCCTTGACTAACAAAGATATTCTAAAAACGGGTGATCGAGGTTGTGTGAGCTGCAGTTTTTGAATAAACTGCCTCAAGTCGCCCAAGCAAGTTTTGTGTGGAATTTTCGGGAACCACTTGGTGATGTTCGAAAATTCTCCAGGGAGCCAGAGTGGCGAGCCATAGACCAATTGCGCCGAGGTGCATTCGAGGTCTTTTTTGAAGGCATATCGAATACCGAGAAGGACGAATGGGATATGATTGACCCAGTTCAGACGTCCATGTCGTGCCGTGTTTGCTGCCTTTCATTGGCGTACCCAGGATTCTCGTCTGAAGAATTCGATCACTGGTCTGCGGCGGGACCGGGTGGGAGGCGGGGGGGGGGGGGGGGGAGGGGGAGAGGGAGAGGGTAGGGCTATGAAAGGTATGCCAATTTTTTATTCATTTATTTACGACCTATAGCTAGCCATTAAACGAACTTCGACCTGCTGCGTTGAAATTGCGGTTCTGCACGTGCAATACAGAAATCAACCTGTTTTGGAATTATTTCGCCGGCAAACATTTGTATGATCCGTGGTGTAATCGTTGTCATGGGTTGAATTACTCGCAGGGCAAATTTTTCGTGGTTATTTTTAAATCGCTAAATTGGCGAAATTAGGTATTTAGGTATTCAGGTCTTTATGAGACCCAAGTTGTTTACCGTGTACACCGTTCCACCTAACTTCGCAGACGACAAAAACCAGTGCTCCTGCGAACCAACACGAGCTGGCAGAGCCAACCACGTGTCCTCCCGGGGCTGTATTGCCGCATGGCCGCGCCTCCCATGACCATTCTGTATGAGTAAAAAACACGGCTACTTAGAGGCAAAGGTAATTTAGATAGTTTTGAAGAAAAAACTTCCAGTAATGTAAATACCTGAACACTTTTAAAATGATGTACCTAAATATTCAAAGGGAAGAAGGAGAAAACATTTAAAACATTATTGACTAAAAATTATGAAATGTAATCTAATCTGATGAATGATAAGTAGACCGACCTCACAAGGCAGTTTGACAACGCAACCGCTGCCGCAATGCACGTGCGAGAACCTCGCTGGAGCTCTGCGTGTGTAGAGCACGAGACGGCAGAAGCCCTCTCGCGCACTGCCGTCTGCCAACTGTGAACTAAAGTGATGGCAGCGTCACGGATGCGCCGAACGCTTACCGCTCATTCACACTGGAAGCGCATCCGCGTATACAACCGCGTTCGCCACCGCTTTGCGAACGCGGTTGTATAAAGGTCCAGTACAATTGTACGCACACTCGATGACATCAAGTGCGCGTGAAATTGTACTGGATCTTTGTACAACCGCGTTCGCAACCGATTTGCGAACGCAGATCCGCTTCCAGTGTGAATGAGTGGTTAGTGAGATCGGTTTAATCAACGCATAGTGGCGTACCAACCTGTTCTGGAGCGGAGGGACAAAGCAACAAACCTGAAAGATCTCCTCCCCCTTTCCCCGGATTGCGCCTCTTCTACTTGTTGCGCCAGATGTTGCTTTAAAAGCCCAGCTCTTTTAGACGCCGTTTCCGGGTTGAGCGGCGTCGCCGTCGCCGTCGGCCTAACCGCGCGTTGCATTAGGGGACGTTTTGCCGCTAAACTTAACGGGGTAATTTTCCTGCTAAATTTGGATAAAAAAATTGTCCGCTAAATTTAGCGGGACAACTTAATTTGCCCAAAATTAGCGAAAAAATTTACCCTAAATGTAGCGGAAAAATTTCCCCAGAACATTTAGAGGAAACATTTTCCCCTTAATATAGCGGAAAGACATTCTCCGCTAAAATTACCGGAAACATTTTCCTGCTAAATTTAGCGGGGAAAACTCAAGGCTAGATTTAGCGGAAACTTTCCTCTCTATATCTAGTGGAAAAATCCACGCTAAATTTAGCGGAAACATTTCTCTGCTAAATTAAGCAGAAAAATTCTCCGCTAAACTTGGGGGGGGGGGGGGGGGGACATAACCCGCTAACTTTAGCGGAAAAACGTTCCTCCTAAAGTAAGCGGAACATTTCGCTGGCAAATTTAACGGAAACATTTCCGCCTTTAATTTAGCAGATAATTTCCAGAGAGAGTATAGCAGAGAATATTCCCCGCTAAATTTAGCAGGAAAATTCCCACTAAATTTAGCGGGTAACTTAACCCGATAAATTTAGCGGAAAAACGTTCCCCCTAATGTGAGGGGAAAATTTCCTTGGCAAATTTAACGGAAACTTTCACTCTTAAATTTAGCGGAAAAACGTTCCCCCTAATGTGAGGGGAAAATTTCCTTGGCAAATTTAACGGAAACTTTCCCCCTTAAATTTAGCGGACAATTTCCCCAGAAAATCTAGTGGAAAAAATTCCCCGCTAATTTGAACAAAAAACTTCCCACTAAATTTAACGGAAACATTTTCCTGCTAAATTTAGCGGATAAAATCTCTTCTGAACTCAGCGGGAAATCCAAACCCGCTAAATTTAGCCAAAAAATAACCCCCTAAAATTAGCGAAAAATTTCCCCTGCAAATTTAGCGGAAGAATTTTCCCGCTAAATTTAGTGAAAAATATTTCTCGATAAATTTAGCGGAAAATTTTCCACTATAAATTTAGCAGAAAATTTTTCGGCTAATTTTAGCGGAAAAAGGTCCCCGATAAATTTAGCAGAAAAATATTCTCCGCTAAATTTAGTGGGGAAACATAACACGCTAAATTTTGCGGAAAAACTTGTCCCCCAATGTTAGCTGAAATGTTTTCCCGAAAAATTAAGCGGAACAATTTCCCCCCTGAATTCAGTGGAAAAATTTCCCCGCTAAATTCAGCAGAAATATTTCCGCGCTAAATTTAGCGAAAAAATTTCCACGCTATATTAAAGGGATAGGATTCCCAGCTAAATTTAGCGCGAAAATTTCCCTGCTAAATTTAGCGGAAATATTTGTCCGCTAAATTTGACGGAACATTTACCCGCTAAATCTAGTCCGCTAAATTTGACGGAACATTTACCCGCTAAATCTAGCTGAAATAATTCTCCGCTAAATTTTTGCGGGAAATTTAGCAAACATTTTCCGCTAAATGGGAGAGGAGGAGGGGGTTACGGAGAGGGAGGAGGGGCATACACTCCCTTCCATTCCCTCCCCTAATCCTCCTCAATAGCTGCGCGCTAAGTCGGCTGTGGTGGCCTTGAGGTCATACCATGTTATTTAAAGTGAGGACTTGAAAAAAGACGACGAACGACGTGCCTGCCTGGTATGGCAGCTTCAGAGCATCCTCTTCAAGAGCTGTCCGAGGCGCATGCGTGTACTGCCTCGAGCAATCTCTTTTATGTTGATAAAAAATATGGATCTTTGATACGTTGCACCCTACAGATATGCTGCCCTTAGCGAGAAGCGGCAACGAGCGATTAAAAAAAAACCGTTAAAATACAACATATAATTGAAACGCTAGCAGTGGTTATAAGTTTGCCGAGTGAACTTGAGCAGACCTCTTCCGAGAACTCAGACTTTCCTCGCGCGTCTTACATATAATTATGTTCACGGGTGCGTGCTCCGGATGGGCTGGCTTTAGATGCTCGAGACTGATGGTGTCTCGTCGTTTATTAATATGTGCAATGAATCCCCTTGGCTTCTTTTCCAGAACCGGGAAGGGTCCCATATAGCGTGGTTGGAGCGGTTTCCGTCGTTCTGTTTGGCACACGCCAAACAGCCCGACGCACAGATGCGTTGCACCCTGCAAATCTTGAGAGACGTAAGGCGTCTTCGCAGATACCGCTCGCGCTGGCACCGGTTGAAGGCCCCCGAAGATGTCTTCACCTTTGTGGTGTAGTCTTCTGGCCTTGTTGTTGTAGAGGCGTCGACCTCGAAAAAGGCAGATGGTAGTCGCAGGGTCGTCCCAAAGACGAGTTCGGAAGGTGCACAGCCGAGCTCCTGCTTCATCGCCGTTCAAGCCCCGAGCAAGACGAGCGGAAGCTGTTGTACTCACTCGCTTGGTTTCGCGTGGACCATGAGCGCGAACTTGAGGTAACGATGTAAGCGCTCAACCAGGCCGTTAGACTGCGGACGATATGCAGTTGTCCGAGATCTCGTCATGCCTAGAATTCGGGACAACTCGGTGAACAAGTTGGATTCGAATTGTCGCCCTCTGTCGGTGACGATTTTAGATTGGTATCCGAAGCGCGCCACCCAGGAGGACGCGAATGCCTCGGCGACGGTGGCTGCAGTCATGTCGGGCAATGGTGTAGCTTCCGGCCACCTTGTGAAGCGGTCGCTACACGTCAAATTGTATCGTTGCCCCTTGAGATGTTGGAAAGAGCCAGACCAGTTCGATGTGGACCTTGTTAAAACGGACACCTGGTGGCACGAAGCTCGTGGATGGAAGTACGGGATGACGGTCCACCTTGGCTCGTTGAGATGCCAAGCAGGTCCGTACCCAGTCACGCACGTCGGACTTGAGCCGAGGCGAAACATAGCGATTGGCCACTAGCTTCTGTTTCGCCTTCACGCCGGGATGCGAGAGCGTATGATTGGCATCAAAAAGCTGCCTTTGTAGAGCAACCGGAACGTATGGGCGATTCGTTCCTGCGGACTTGTCGCAGACGATGGTGATGCCTCCTGGGAACTGAACGTCCTTAAGCTTGAGAGAGGGGTTATATGTGCGGAGCTGCTGTAGCTCCTCGTCGGACGCCAGATTACGAGCCAGCAACGTGATGTCTAGTTGTGGAACAGGCAAAGTACGGAGTCATTTCGGCTCAATACATAAGCGGGGACGTTTGATTTCCCTTTATTCTGCCGGATGTCGGTCAACTGCGACAAGAAGGCCAGCTGAGGGATCGGTTAAAACGGGCGGGAGTCAGATTCAAAGCGAGACTGCAACCAAACGAAGACGAGCTCACACAAAAAAGTAAAAAAAAGCATGCAAGATGTTTTAGTGTTAGGTAGTGTACGCAATTACATTTGCTACGTGCTGACAAGACAGAGGGATTTCCAGCGCGCCTTCGTTGTAGATTCACAATTTTAGTTTTGACGCGTGGCGAAGCATGCAATCTCAGAACATCGCCGCCAGGCGTGTCAGGTCCGAAAGGTTCAACTGTCGAACCAGTTCTACACCCACGCTAAACAAGACATTTCCACTGCCGACTAGAAACGAAACTTCTTAGGCACGCAACACATGAAGTCCGTCAAAACGTCAATACAACACCGACAACACCATGTGAAACTAAAAAGAATGAAACGGCTAACCAGGAAACAGCTTGTGCCCTACCACTACAACGGCGCGGACGTCGAAATAATAAAGCCATTATTTCGAGGTTTTACGGAAGTGATGTCAAATACGTCGAAATAATGTTCGAGATATTTTGACGGCGGACGTCGAAATAGTCACTTTCAATCAACGAGGTTATACTGGGCAGGAGGTGGCATCCGGATACACCATACGTGGAGCGAAGTGTAACCGAAGTAGGCGTGGCCACGTAAAGTCTGCTTATTCTCTCGGCTACAGATGCGGTCCATTTCCTCCGTCCTTTTTTATTTTACAAAGTTCCCCATCTTTTACCACACTCTCGGTTAATTCTCATAATGATTAGAAAACTGGGTCAACGGACGTTGCCATGAAAATATGGGGCAAACAACAGAGTTTCCACGACAATGCCATGGCCACGCGGTTGTTTGCCTCATAATTCCATGGCGTCATGCACTGAATCGGTGTCGAACAGGCGAGATTTGGAGCCCAACACTTGCCTGACCAGTAGGAAGCCGTCGTGTAGCAGACACTCTCGACACCGCGCCGGGACCGTACGTCATAGCGTGGCTTTGGAAATCGAGCGTCTCAGGTGCCATTCTCAGCACCAAAAGCTGAGAATGGCACCCACAGGTTGAGAAAGCCGTACTAGCCCTGCTTCCAGATGGTGTTGGTTTCCCTCCGCCTTAATGAGAATGCGGGCTGGCATCGAAACTTCTTTTAGTGCGCAGATCGTATCGAAAGCCAGCCGAGACAGTGAGCAGACGAAGCAAACCGCAGGCACGGAGCAGACGTATCCTAAGCCTAATGCAGTCGACAGAGCGGCGAGCAGACGCTGGGAGTTTGGTTGGATTTAGTTTGGATGAGAGCGCGTCGGCGCGCAAGGCAGTCTGAGATTGGCTTCTTTTCCTGGCGTCGCTGCAGGCATGACTTTGATGCCTGGAGCTCGTCTTCGACTGGTGTGTTTCGCGTCCTATGCTGCCCATGCATCAAAATTGGTCCCGAAGTGGCAACAAACGACGTCACAGAAGCTGGAGTGTCATGCTGTTGCGTGTCGCGATCCGGGCGGTTGGTCGTACAAATGCCAACGAGAAGTTGCGAGTAGCACAAGTGAACGCGAGTGTCGCTGTCCTCACTGCGTCCCAACTTCTGGCTGCTGAACCTTCCATGGACTGCCACACTGGAGAGTAGCCTGCAGTAGAACAGACGTCTGCAACATTCACCACAGCTGTTGGGACGCCGCCAGGATCGCAACCGGCGACAGCATGACACATTTATGACGTCATCAGGTGGAAATCGAGGGACCCCTTTTTTTGGATACGGTAACCACACCTGTCGAAGACCCGTTCCAGGCACAATAGCTTGACGTCATACCGGGTCCTGCCATATTTAAACGTCCTTGCTACCAAACAACAGCTACCTTCGGATTTGTCAAAACCCGAAACGCAGGGGTTTTCAAAACCCGAAACGCAGGTTTCGGGTTTTGTTTAGCAAACTCAGCAAATGTATCTAACTCATGTAGAGAGCTTATCAAGCTAAACTCAACAATCATATATATATGCATTAATTAAAAAAAATACAATTCTTGCTTTTCGGACTTAATTCATAAAATTGCACCACTGCTCCAACTCAGGTCTGTAATAGAGAGGGATTTTTAATATTTTTATTAGCGAACAATTTCCGTGCTCACTAATGCTTTCTTTTCACTCCAATCTTCCGGAGCAAGTAAGGTAGCAGCCGAAAATACGTCGTATGCCTCGCATAGGTGGCGCAAGCTGCCGCCCGCTACATGGTGTGTAGCCAATATATATCTATTGGAGCAGAAGAAGCTCCGTTTTCAGCGAACTATTTTCTACTGCTGAGAGGTTTAAAGCTGACGCATCACGCTTGTGGAAGGAACTTCTACTTTCTTCTTCACTTGTAACCTACTATGGTGTAGAATGTGCGAGTGCGATACGTTTTCCTTTTGAGGTGATGATGTATATCGTTTAGACATGTCTGTCTTATATTTTCGTGTATTTTTGTTTTTGACCAAGCAATTATTTATTGTGTGGCTACGATCAATAAAATTTAGTGAAGAGTCAGCGCTGTGTTCGTGTCCTTCTACTTCTTGTCCTTCGTCTGTAGCACTGTTTTAATACTTTTAGTTATGTCGCACCAACCAGCCCAAGCTTCATCTTTAGCCATGCCTCTCTCCCCTCCCTCAGGAAAAGAAAGAGCAAAGCAGAACAAGAGGAAACAAAACGGTCAAACGAGAATGGTCAAAAGAGCATTCGGTATGTCACTATCAACGCGCTTGTGAAACGGACATACCGAACGCGTCCGGAACAAATAAAAAAAAAAAAGATTTTGTAAAGCCCGCGTTACGAATCCTCGAACACAACTGAAAATAAAATCATGCAAGTGGTACTGTTGCCGCGCATTAACACAAATAAACTTGCACGTAAAATAAATATAAATGGTATGCCGACAGATGGCGCCACTGGATAGTTAGAATAACTCGCTCCGCGAAAACCTCCACGGGAGTGCAGACTCGGTCCTCCCACATCAGTTTAGAAGCACGTAAAAATAGATCTTGTTTGATATAAATCTAAAAAGAAATTACCTTCTTCAACGCTTAACCAAAACTTGTGCTAGTGCCTCTGTTTTGTTTTCAGAAGGGCTCATGAAAGACAGGTTGAAGAGGCGGGCATTTGAAATAAATTCGAGCTCTCGTAGATAATCTCCGTAAAGGAAAAACTGGTAAATGTGCCAACAAGTTGCAGATGAAATTGTATTATATTTTAGACAATACCGTCCCCAGGTCAATCCGTCGGCAGTGGCCGAGGAGTAGGACCAAAATATACCATTGGAATTGCATAGGCTCTGGGGAGCTGCGATTTCTTCTTAATTTACCACTTCTGTTTTCAAGCGAGATGCAGCGCATCGCTGGGTGATAACGAACAGATGTGTCTTCAAAGCATGACAAGCATATTGCACCAGTGTTTCTGCATGCTCAGGTGGTTAAAATCTCTTGTTTGACTCGAACGACTCTCGTATATTTGTGTATACAAAACAAATGCGTTCATTTCTCTGAATTGGTAAATCCCTGCGCGAGTTTGCAGCTCTTAACGTATAAATCATAGCTACAAGAAAAAAAATAATTATTGATCCCCGGAAAATGACGATATGAAGAGAGGTTAAGAACCGCGGCCCGACATTTTATTGCAAGAATAAAAAAAAAAAAAATAGCGACCGCAATGAACGACGGCGACGTCGTTAGAGAGCCCTTCAGCGGACCCCTTAAGTCGTTGGAGCCCTGGGGTTTTACGAGCTAACGTTTCCTTAAACTGGTGCTCATTTTTATGTTCGCAATATCCAGGCCACGGCGCGGGTTACGAAGTGATTAGGAGAAGGAATATAAACTCTGATCTTTATATTTTTACCAAAGGGGTATTTAATTTCCTGATACTTCTTGTACTAAACTTTTTGAATGAGCGAGATGGATTTCTGTAAAACAAATGTAAAATTGAAATCAAATGTTTATTCTGGCGAACTTGTGCTTGACATTGTATGTATCGCGCTTTGCGACTGATGCACCGTGTTTCATGGAACGCCGGACAAATGTTTTTTTTTGTTGTTTTTTTTGCGAAAATTACTAAATTCACAGAAAAAAGGTTGGTATATTAGTTTAACATAAAGGGGGCATGTAGGAAAATTATATGTTTTGCTCTAATTATATTATTACTTACTCTTGAGTAATTAACTTCATGTCGAATTTAGAGGTAATACTTTAATGACATTATATGCCTTAAAATAACCCTATTAATAATAGTAGAGGGCGCGCCCAGGCAGCTAGCTAAATACAAATCTAAGTATATTCAAGTTTTGCAATTTAAGGAGATTAACTAGGGGATAATAAGACGTTTGTTTCCTCAAGGCCCTAGTTAGGGCAAACATTTTTTTCTTTGATTGTAACTAGCCGGAGGAATGCCAGGGTCTGGATTCTCTCTGGTTTGTCACATTTTACAAATATAGGTAAACGGAGACAAATTTACCCGCATCAAAATAGATAAGGATATAAACTTTTGAAAATATATTTGTAACCTTGAGGATCTGTAGAGATCTCAGAAAAAAGAACAACAACGTTAATTCGAATAAATACAGTATCTTTTTGACAAATTTCATGGTTATTGGATAAGAGGGGTTACAATATCACTTCTTGCCTGCTATTTACATCACCACCAGTACGCTCTGATGGGAACTCGGCATCCACATCGCAGCGCCTCTGAAAGGGGGGGGGGGGGGTCTTTAGAAAAGCTTACTAGCCTTCCTGTTTTTTATTACATACGTCAATGATACAAGAAATATTCTAACTTCCGCAGCACTCACTTTGTATGCATAAGATACGATCAAAATTTTGTGTTTAGTTAACGGACAATATATACAGAAGTCCCCAGCGAATTACTTTTTTTTTAATTTTAAACAAGCTAAATATTTGAGTTATAACTATTCCCCTCGTTACTAGCACGTTAATAAAAAAGGCTGTTATGTTTATTTAAATTGTATTATGTGTCGCCTTGTTCCATACTTTTCATTTTGGGAACTCTACAAACAATGTTTTGACAATATAAAAGCCCTTCATGTAATGCTTTACTGACACATGACATAAAACTACAAGGTTTCTTTAAAACATAAAAACACGTTGTAAAGAGTGTGAAAAAAATAGGTGCGTGCACATAGCCCCTGTTAATATTGATATGATAATATAGAGTGTGTTTGATTTTATTTAGAGCCTAGCTATTAAAAAAAAACGTGAAAAGTTTTTAATGAGATCTGTGCAGGTGAGCTACAAGGCCAGGGCACACGAAGAAGGGGGCTAATCGGCAAATGAAACAAATAATTAAATTGAATTTGGATGGTACCTTTTTAAGTATTGAAAATAAACGCATGGCTCCAATTCGAAACTCGCTGAGCGTCATCTAAAACCGCTATATCGGTCAATTTGTAGAAATATTGGAGGCATGGGGTAGGCGCGGTGGTGAGCTAAAGTTTCTACTCATGCAACAGGTGCAAAGCTGGCAACCCAAAAAACACAATTGGTAATCTTTCCATTTGCATTCTTGAGCTGCCAGCTTTGCGACTGTCGAATGAGGAGAAACTTTTGCGGACATCAGCACTCACCATGCGCCTTCAATATTTCTAAACTCAACTGATAGAGTGGTTTTAGATGATGCTCAGCAAGTTTCTAAGAAGATGTATCTGTTTAGTGTCTAAAAACAAACGTAGTCATCCAATCTAGAAAAAAAAATGTTTTATTTATTGCGACTATTATACCCCTTTAGGGGGTATTCACTGGACGCCATATTTGAGGTAACTGCTCACAGCGCATGCCCATGAAGAGTTTCCCGTCAGCTCTCGGGCAACCGCGAAAGAAATGGGGAAGGAGAAATTCTCTTATTAGCGTGACTCCCCTTTTTAGGTTCCAGGCTTCTCCAAACGTCGCTATTCTCTCTCTAGAAGATTATAGAATATTCACTTGCCACTCAAAATTTGTACAAAATCATCTTTCCCCTCTCTCTCTCTTCCCCGGTGGTAAGAAAGCAGCAGCGGGCTCAGCTATGACCGCGAGTGAATACTAAAGCCCCTTTATGTTTCAAAAGTAGCTGAAGGTGCGTCGATGCACGAGGCACGTGCAACGTGCAGCCCTTGGGGAGATCATGGCGGCACAGCGAAGCACTGAGCTGGATTTCAGACGCCATGTTCTTCCCAGCATTGGCGCGCGGCACGTGCATCGAGCATTTCTATAAACAATGAATGGTGCCACGTTTCCCAGGATAGAGGGGCTTTAGTGAATACAACCTATATAATGACCCTTTGGTCTTATAAAGCACCGGCAGAAACAGCATTATGTGTTTCCGCGTCAGGTCATACGATGTTCCGGCATAAAGTCACTGGATAGGGGGAAAGTAGCGCCAAGGTGAGGAACGCCACCGAGCAACACCAAGCGGGCGCCATTTTGGCCCCCTCAAACCGGCGAGGTCGGAGGGTGCGTGCCGCGGTAAACGCCTCGCACGAGAGAATTGGCGGTTTTTGAAGCGTTTCCAGTTGAACTAATGTCTTCCGAACAATTAAACAAAACGTTAAGAAAGTTTTGTAGTCATATGCACCTGGTTATTCTGGAAATAAGGAAAAAAGAACATCATTCTTCATCCAGCGACCTAGCGGTTTCAGTGCCGGTATCGCGGTGCAGGCCAAAGCGGATTAGAACTATGTATCAGCTGTGTGCTTAAAAGACCATTGTTTTCTCCTGCTTTGGAAAAAAAGTCCTAAATTTCACGTACTACACAGCAGCTACGAAGTAGCTACATGTTATTAGCTGACAATATACGAAGGCGGGACTCGCGGCAAGGTGTAACTCATGTCGCGCGTTCAAAAACTCTCCTCGCTCTACGTGGCATACTCGGTATTCTAGAATGAGACACTTTCAAGTCACTCACAGGGTAAATAGTTTGAGGTGCGACCGGAACTTTAATCAAAGTTGTAACGGATTTCAGTGGCCAAAATGCTGCTCGAACCGTTGATGGTACGTCGTGAAATTCGGCGAGATAAATGCCGAAAATTCGATAAGACAAAAACTTACCTTAAAAAATAAATAACCGGGCAGTATTGCTTATACTTGAAGACAATTAGATATGCCACAAATTTCTCAGATTCAGCTTTAAGCTGCACTGGGTTGTGCCAAGTAATTGAATAATTAGGTGTGAATTCAGTGACTCCAATGCCGACAGCTTGTGCACAAAACGTCAGTTGGTTTTTTTTAATTTTTTTTTTGCGCATGTAATTATAAACATTAAGCAACAAAATTAAGAGGACAAACATCTAATTGGTAATTTTGCCATAAATATCTATTAACTAAAATCATAGAAACAATGAAGTGAGTTATTTATACACAGGTGTGTAGAACAAAATCACTCCGTATTTTTGCACATGCAACAATTGCAAAGATTAAAAGAGTAATCTTTATTTTTGGGTGTCCAGAATGATTGACAAGTCTTGTTTGATGACCCAACACAGAAACAGTAAATGAGAAAAAAAAATAGAAACCCACACAATTCAACAGTACTACTCCTATAAACAAAAAAAAAACATAAATACATAATGTTATAGGATAAGCACATGACCCTTTAATTGTTGGCAATATATTGTAATTGATGCACATATGTCAAAGTGAAGTGCACCGCTGTTATATAATGACTCAATTATATGAAGTGATTAACTGTGTATCACAACACCAGCAGATATCTGAAACAAATGAGGTGGCAAGTAAGCAGAAATTGAATTCGGAAGGTAAATTTTTAACGGCTTAAGAAGATTCAGTACCATCATTTGCCACTTTGTACAAAAACTCAGCCACAAACTGTTCAATACCATTCGTCATAAGTGAACACACAATTGGTGGGTATTAATAGTTATAACAAAAGCACCTTGCATAGCACTTATCCTAAGCAAATAGAATAACACAAATTTCCATAAGACCAAAGCAGTCAAGTCGTTACATCGCTAAAAAATTGTAAAGGAGTATGAAGAAATGAGTTCCTAAAATGCAGTGTAAAAGTGTATAACTTTTTTCACTTACAATGCACTGTCCTCAATAAAAATGCCATTATTTCTCAAAAACACAATTAATACACACACAAACATATTTAACAAGTAATACATACTGCACTGGCACTCCATAAAGAAAATAAATGAGGTCAAAGAAAGTATAGAGAATGATAGTGGGCTTTTTAAAATTAGTAACTGGTCGATGCAAACAGCTCATGCTTTCCCTTTAGAGTTTCTAAAAAATGTCACATAGCAAGAACAAATAGCAAAAAAAAACTCGCCACGAAAATATGTAAAATGTTTCTAAACCTTTCGCGATGCAAGAACACAATAAACCAATCTCCCCAGCCAGTCTTGCTATGCTGCCGCGATGCATGAAGGGACGCGCGCAACAACGTCGCTGGAGATCTGTGTGTGTCAAGTAACAATGCGTGTGCTGAGCACGAGATGGCACAAACCGTCTCGCGCGCTGCTGCTCGTCATGTGAACTAAAGTTATTGCAGCGCCATGCGTCCGGCAAATGCTTGGAGAGATTGGTCTATTGCTAGCTAAAGTTGCTAACGCACAGTATTAGCACAGTGTCGCATCCCTACGCTACGGCTTCCACACTTCGAGTTTCTCTGCTTTGCTGCATGACGCTCATTGTACTTCCGCAGAGCGAAGCGCAGCCTCATCAACAAGAAAGCTGAAACAAGTTTTGTTCAACCCCATGACAATTCTGGAGATGCTCTCCTAAGAAATCAGAAAGCACCAGTGCAGTTATGCTAGGGACGTCAACAGCACTATCTACAATGTTCGATTCCTGTGGTAGAAAGACAACCGCACATTTCTCCAACAAGGCCAAAACAGGTGTTGACACCATGCACAATGCGTTTGCCTCGTTAGGGTTTCGGTAAGACTTCAACTGAGTCAGAGAGGCGTGCTCTGTGTTCTGCGGGTCTGTTAGTGAGGCTATGCACATGGCACAAAGTTTGTATTTTGTGCAGACGGCTTTTACACTATACCCATAAAGGTAGTGTAGTGACAGCTGATCGATCGGCTTCAGCCCACTTGTTGATTGGGTAGCAGTAAAGTCGTCAACGATCTGCGCTAACATCTGATCATATTCTTTAGGCAACTCCCACTCTGCTTCATCTTGGACGACGACGTCTTTCTCGTGCAGTACCTCTTTTTGCTCGGCCAAACTTTTAGAAATAAAGTCTGCTAGATATTGAGAGTCATGCATCTCATAGTTCCCTGTGTGACATGGTTGAAAAAACTTCGACAGCGTAATTGTGCGCAAAGCATTTTTAAACTGCACAGGTTGCGGAATCGGATTTTTTTGCCTAATATCACTGAACAGGTTCTCAAGTGCGTCTTGAGAGAGTCGACTTAGGTACAAATACCTGAAACTATGCTCTTTTAGGTACAGGTCTTGGATAAGGAGAGCGGCAGTTGTTGTGATTAGGACACCATTTGTACAGGTTTCCACAATGGCTTCTTGCCTGGTCCTTGAATCGTCAGTCGTTTGAAGAGGTCCAGCACAACATTAATCTCACTCATCGCCGGGCTCATCTTGCGAGATGATAACAGGCGTAACCACTTAAAAACGGTCTCCAAAAACCACGCCGTTGTTATGGTTACAGAAGACATCTGGCCCTTCACGAGTGCTCGTATTGCCGATCTTGTGCTGTGGTTTTTCACTGCCAGGGCCGAGGCAACGCTCATGTTTTTGTAGTGGCTGGGGTCAAGGTGCCTCTCCTTTAGGCGTGGTGCCAGCTTCAACTCGCTTGTCCCATCTCTTTGGGCGACCTCTCGGACATAGTTGATCGACACCTGCGTAGGAAAATGTTTACGTAAGCAAGGGGAGAGAGCAGAACGTAAGGGCGCAAGTGAGCTATGGAGAGCACCAGTGATATGTAACGACACTTATACTGTGAGATGAAGTTTTGAGCAGAAGTGGTGACTGATGATGATTGACAAGATTGCAAATTTACCTCGTTTGATGGAAGGTTAGGCTTTTGAACAATCTTGTCCGGAATGATGAGATGCTGTCCTCGCACAAGATGACCTCGGAGGTTTTTGAGGATGTGCGGTGCATCAGCTAGGAAGTAGAGCTCTCTGTCAGATCGGCTGGCACATGGATGTTCACAGGAGACACTGATCTTCCCAAGCTTAATGGCAGTAATGCCACACTCCCTCCAAAGGCCCTGGTTCCCTGGGCCCATGTCCGTGATGATGGCATCAATGGTAAGGCCAGTCGACTCGCACTTCCTGATGAGGTCGAATGTGAGGTCCTTCACTTTAGCCGAACAACTAGACGTCCCTGTAAAAAAAAAATGATTGACATCAAGTAGCTTTTAGCATCAATGTTGGAAAATACTCTTCATCCACTTTCGTCTCAAATGAAAAGAAAGATAAACCTTGTGCACTTTTCATTGGATTTGTCACATAATTTATTAGTGAGAAATACTGCCATGCTTTATTTAAAGATACTATTAGCAACTAAATAAATCTCAACGCTAGGTATTCGTCTAAAAAATGTGTGGTTACCAATAAACTCGTACGCAACAGTTTGCTTCCATCGTGACGACATTCCTCCAAGCATGAAGACGAGAGCATGAGTTGCACGTTCATCAGTGCAGACGGACCCTGGAGCCAGTGGGACAGTGATCTTTCCGATGACTTTTTTTCAGGGATGAGTCACAGTCTTTGCCTGGGGTTATCTGCACCTCGTCAATCATACGAGCAGCATGCCGCTCCACTGGTAGCATTGAGGCAAATTTGGCCTTAAGCCCCAAAAAAAGCTCGGGCAGGATACCTGCAAATGATAAGAAATTTCAAATTGCATTCCGTCACTAATAAAACCCAACAAACTGTGAGGAATATATGCCAAAATGAGATTGTTCTGCCTGGAAATAATTGGTGCATTGTAGAACATTGGATACATTCTGCCAAGAAAGTTCTAGTTTGCAAACATTACATGATTTACATTGCATATGATAGAAGACATATGTAGTTACCGGGTCTGAACTTGACATCTTCTATCCTCCGCTGAAGTGTACGAACACTGGGCAGTAGCACCATATCCTCACTGATGCACGAGTAGCCTTTGTTCCCACACGCACAACGTAGCCTCATAGCAAACTGGATAGTCTCGTCTGACCAACGCCCACCTCGCAAGCCATTCTTTCGTGTGCACTGCACCTGAATAGTAGCAAAAAGAGCTTAAAACACCACACCCATATTGAAAGAGCAAGCACAAAACACAAACTCCAAATGACCGGTCAGTGCACAATATTAATTGGGGCACACATTTCACTTAAAGTTATGGCACCAACATGCAGTACTTTATATTAAAGGTCCTGTACAGCACTAAGAGGAGCATTGGCAAGAAGGTGCTCTCCTCTGCCGGAGCAAACTAGACAAGGTGCGAGAATACTGAGACAGAGGGATTCTGCCACTGACGATTCCTGGCGACCACATGCAGAAGGCAAATTGCATCTGCTCCAGCAGATATATAAACATCAAAATTAGTCATAAACATGTACCTGATCAGCTGCTAGGAGCATTCGATGGTCGTTTAGGAAGATTCTTTTTTTTTCTGAACTTCCTCGCTTGTCTTTCTGTATTTTGTAGTTTTCTCTGAAGTTCTTTAATCCGCTCTTCATGAATGAGGCAAACTGAAACAAAAATAAACACACATCTGAATATTTAAGATACAAAAGACCGCATCTTAACCCGCAAAAAAGAGATGGATGAGAACATATCAACATAAAAATGTTTTACAGTTCCGCCAACAAGTTGCAATTTTAAGTGCTAGGGATTGACAAGAGTTCCTACCTCCAGTCATTGCACACACAGGCTTGTTGCTCAGGGCCAAGTTTTCAGGAGGCATGTATGAGTCACCTATTCAGACAAAGCAAAGCATTGACATAGACTTCTAATGCAGCAGATAAGAAATTGAGCCAATGCAGTACAAAAGCTTCCCTGGGGCCCCAAACATGCGTCCAGCAATAGTGCTGAACGACTGCAAGTCTCATGACGCCCATTTAGATTAAGCAAAAACAGTGGCAGGCATCTTGTGAGTGGGAAGGTATTGGCCTTCGTGACTTCCGAGAACTATAGTGAATTCAAGAAACTGGATTGATGTCACTTACCTCCAGCGATTGACGAGGTTGCTTCCTCGCTCACGGCCGCGTTCCCAGGCCCCATGTTTGCGTAACCTGTTTGGACAAAGCACACAATACACACACATCATTTGTGTAAATGTATGCTTCAGCTTGCACAATTTCCGAGGACAGACTTTTACCAAATGTCGACAGATTACAAAAACAACCTGTACATTCAAGTATTACCCAGAGACAACCTACGAGCTGCTGCCACAGTATATCATCAATTCTTAATAGTACGGAGTCAATACACTCGGTAAACGATGCCATATACCATATTCTCCTTTGTGGTCGAGACATTGAAGATTGTTAACGCCTAGTAACATGGGGGCCATGGCTCCTCAAAAGCAGGCATCTCATGAGTAAGTGACTGACACTCACAACTTGTACAGCATATTCAAGAGACTGGCTTGATGTCGCTTACCTTCAGCCATTGCTGAGGTTGCTTCGTTACTCACGGCTGGGTTCCTAGGCTGCAAGTTTGCGCCACCTGTTTGGACGATAAGCACAAAATCATATCATTTGTGTAAATGTATGCTTCTGCTCGCACAATTTCCGAGGACACACTTGTACCAAATGGCGGCGCATTGCAAGAAGAAGCTGTACATTTAAGTATTATCCAGATACAACCTACGAGCTGCTGCCACCGTCTATCATCAATTTTCAATAGGACGGAGCCAATACACTTGGCAAAAGATGCCGTATACCATAATTACATTTGCGGTCGAGACATTGAAGATTGTTAACGAATAGAAACATGAGGGCCATGGCTCCTCAAAAGCAGGCATCTCATGTGTAAGAAGTGACTGACACTCACAACTTGTACAGCATATTCAAGAGACTGGATTGATGTCGCTTACCTTCAGCCATTGCTGAGGTTGCTTCGTCGCTCACGGCTGGGTTCTCAGGCTGCATGTCTGCATCACCTGTTTGGACAAAGTACACGCACACATCATTTGTGCGAATGTTTGCTTCAGCTCGAACAATATCTGAGGAGAAACGTTACCAAATCACTACAGAATGCAAGAAGGGCTGTACATTTCGTTCGTGTATCACTCAGAGACGACTTGCGTGCTGCTGCCACCGTTTATTATCAATTCTCAATGGGACGAAGTCAATACACTCAGCAAAAGATGCCATATACCATCATTTCCTTTCTGGTCGAGACATTGAAGATTGTTAACGCCTAGCAACACGAGGGTCATGGCTAATCAATCACAGGCATCTCTTTAGTAAGAAGTGGCTGACACTACTCACCACTCACAACTTGTACGGCATATTCAAGAGACTGGATTGATGTCGCTTGCCTTCCGTCATTGCTGAGGTAGCTTCGTCGCTCACGGCTGGGTTCTCAGGCTGTATGTCTGCATCACCTGTTTGGACAAAGTACACGCACATATCATTTGTGCGAATGTATGCTTCGGCTCGCACGATTTCCGAGGAGAAACGTTATTAAATCACTACAGAATGCAAGAAGTGCTGTACATTTCGTTCGTGTATCGCTCAGAGACGACCTGCGAGCTGCTGCCACCGTCCATAATCAATTCTCAATGGAACGAAGCCAATACACTCGACAAAAAATGCCACACACCATCATTTCCTTTGTGGCCGAGACATTGAAGATTGTTAACGCCTAGCAACACAAAGGCCTTGGCTTCTCAACCACAGGCATCTCTTGAGTAAGAAGAGACTGACGCTCCTGAGCATTGATAACATCTATGGTGAATTCAAGGGACTGTAGTGATGTCACTTGCCTTCAACCATTGCCAAGACTGCTTCGTCGCTCACGGCCGAGATCCCAGGCTGCATATTTGCGTCACCTGTTTCAACAAATCACATGATCACATCATTTGTGCAAACGCATGCTTCGACTCGCACCGTTTCCGAGGACAAACTTTTACCAAATAACAGAATACGAAAAGATCATACATCTCATTCGACTCTCGCTCTGCACATCAATGCCACCTATATTGCATCAATTGGTATTGTTGTGGTGTTTCGATACTCATGCTTTGCAAGAGTTGTTTTCAACCATGTCAACAATTATTATCCTGCCAAAAACATGCCAGTAATGCCTCCACGAAGACATGCCTTCTGGAAACATTAACACAGCCAATTATGTATTTATCATTTTGGCATACTAGTCATAAATCAATTAAACTGCAACCAAATATGTCTCAGTTTTTCCTTGCTTCTTACAACTCCCCAACAACTACTGCAGTCGCTAATTTAAAAAGAGCAAGTGCAGAGAGCACCTAAGACGCGAAAAATCACCTGAAATCGGCCGATTAACATTCGATCTATGTAATTGGACTGCTTGTTATAAAATGTCCTTAATCCTTTAAAAAGCTAACCCTAAAACCGTAGCAATTTAGGATAAACAATAAGAAACAGAGTAGTAATAAACACATTTCACACGAAGAATGATCTACTTGCGAACCAAAATAAACAGTCCCTAGAAAGACACTTAAGAGGTCGGGAATTCTTATGAAACTCCCAAAAGACGAAGCGGTTTGATATGCGATGCAAACACCTCTTCCAAAAGCGCAGAACGAACAAGCGGCGATAATCACGATCGGAGGTAGAATAAGTACAGAGTTGAAAGTCGTACGTACTACATCGCATAGTTCTTTGTCGGGGAGGCCGCCTTGCATGCGTCCGCGGTTTGAAGTGAGCGAAAACCGACGGCACGGCGTTCGCCTTTAGCTTGCGTTTTCAGTCCGCCCTGTGTCTTTCAAACGCGTCTGGCACAAAATGATCCTGTCGGTTAAAGGAGAATTAGCACCAAGGTCCATTGAAGTCCACGTATTGCTTACCTTGCTGAGTCGTGCATGCCCCGACGGCGTGAAGTTCTTGCGGCTTATTTTCCGTAACCATTGTTTCCGGCGAGCGACGTCTCGCTTGCCCGATGGCACTCTAAAAAGGAGCTTACCCTCTTCGTAACGGCTGCTACACCCGACGGCGCAGCACATTAGCATCTCGCTAACTTTCTGTCGCAAAACGGGAGCCTGCCGTGCGGCGATACAGTGGCCTGGTTGCACAGGGGCCGTAATGGCGACGTTGGGGAAGCAGCGAGCGACTGTGGGGCCAATTTGTACCCCGTCATTTCTGTCGATCAATCAGACAGAAGCGCTGTCGGCTTCCCACCACATCAAAGAATGGCGCGACTTTCCTCCTATCCAGTGACATTAAACCGCAAAGTTTTTTTTTTTTTTTTGCATTTGTGTATAAAAATATATGTTAGAGACATGTTCCTGGGAGGAGAATTCAGCAATATTTTAACGTTGTAGCAAATTTTGTTCCGGAGATATGAAATTTCGAAGCTTGAGTCGTGCAGATTGCCAGGTTTCAATATGATATTTGGGGCAGCCGTGAATTTTGCACCGATGCATACACGTAGCCTTTTATTACCTATTTTATGAAATATTTTCAACATGCACAGATAATATTAGAAGTTACAATAAAATAATTTAATGCGAATAAAGCGATGAAACATCAAGTAATGTTCTAGTAATGTTCAATAGACACATTCACAAATTATTTAACAAGAAACTACTTCATATAAAATTACGCAAAATATATTGTCACGAAAGACAGATGATAAGGCGGCGAATAATTGGAAAAACTAAATGTTTAATGGGCCAAACTGGTGCGCAAAACAAAAGAGAAGAAGTTTAGCGTCGCAGGCGTCAATGTCGGCAAAACAAAATAGGATCAAACGCTGGGGCGAGACTTACTCCGGCTTGCCACGCGGAGCCCCTTTTGTACACGCGAGTCCTAACTTGCACAATCGTCATAGAAGGCTTGGCGCGTAGAGCATTCTAATCTCAAATAAGCAACAGGGATCTGGAATTTTCCAGAACGCGACATTTACAGCAATGAAAAAAAGGTACCTACTCTGCCAGGACTCGAAACGTGGCCATCTGCTTGAGAGCCAAGCACGGTTACCGTTCGGCCACAGACGCGCTTGCTTGGAGGCGCGCGTAGCCTTGCTCCCTTCTTTAAATGAAAGCATCGTCTTGCACGGAAACAAAACAGAGCAAACCAAACAAAAGAAGGAAAAACTACGGAGGCTTGTAAAACACGGTTCTATCGTGCGTCGTACGGGATCACAGTTCACAGTCTTATTGAGGGTAGTACGGCTTGAAGCGCACGACGTGGTCGACTTCAGGTATTGGTGGGCGGCGTGATAATGTTCTTGTTCCATTGGGCATCACTTCGTAGTTCAGATCTCCAAGTCGGCGAGGTACCTTGTAGGGTCCAAAGTACCGTTTCAAGAGTTTCTCACTGAGACCGCGGCGAGGAATCGGTATCCACACAATACCCTGTCTCCGGGTTAGAAGTGTACTTCGCGGCGACGAAGGTTGTACCGGCGGGAGGAGGAGGACGAAATAACTTAATTAAAAAAAATACTTGTTTTAGGTGGGGCCTCTAGTCTATGGCTCCAGTGCTTTCCGCCGCCATTTTTGCCCGCTCAATCAGCTCTTGCTGGATTTGAACAGACGAGCTGAGCAGCGCAGCTTCCCAGCTCTTGTTGATAGTGTTGGGTTTAGGAGGGAGAGGGGGATTAGATAGGCATGCCCACGTTACATGGTAAAGTGTTGGATACTCCCCACAATGGTTAGCTAAGTGCGTGCATGTATTTGTTTGTATTTGACGTCAGGGCGCAGCCTCCTCGCGAGAAAGATTCTGGTCGGGAGAGGGGAAATGATATCTCATATCCCTCTGATGGGCAAGGATCTCTGAGAACTGATTTGGTACCGGTTCTGGATGGTCCATTTGTAGTGAAGGTGCCCAGATTATACTTGCTTGGGCTACAGCATGTGCTTGTCTATTTCCTTCGACGGACTCGTGTCCCGGTGTCCACACCAACTTGACGTTGGGAATACCATATCCACTCTAAAAAGGAGTTGGTTTGCTTGCGGGGATATCCTGCATGCTTCGTAGCGTCTGATAGCTTTTTTAGACTCATTGAGGATTACAAGACGGGATTGGTTCGTTGGGCTGGTGATAGCAAGTGCTATGGCCATCTCCTCGGCCACTACTGGAAAGGTGGTTTTAACTGAGGCTGTGACGATCGTGTTCATCTTGTGGTCGATGACACTTGCAACCGCTGCAGTCCCGTCCGGATACGTTGCCGCGTCTGTGTATCTGACGTTCTTCTGGTCATCGTAGGTCTGTTGAAGAGCCTCGGCTCGTGCCTTCCGGCGTTCCGCGTGCAGGGACGGATTCATGTTGCGCGGGATTGGTATAGTCTGGATCTTGTCTCGGAGTACCTGTGGTATTTGAGCGGTCTCTTGATAGGTGCTTGGAAAGGGTGTTCTCAGGGAGCTTAGCACTCGACGTCCTGTTTGCGTGAGGGCTAGTCTCTCTCTCGCTCTGCCTGGCTAGATGAGCGTCCGCCTGTTCCTGGTAGGTGTTGTGGACTCCTAGCTCTAGGAGCTTGACGTTGGGTGTGTACGGGGTTAAACCCAAGGCTATCTTGTAAGCTTTGTGGATGATTACATCCATCTAGCTTTTGTCCCTCGCCGTAAGTGTGAGGTGGGGCGTTTCATACACGATTCGGCTGATGATGAGTGCCTGCGCGATTCGGATTAGGTCTGGCTCCTTGGGGCCGTGTCTACGACTGGTTATCCGGCTCATCATGCGAATTATTTCTGTGGTTGTATTCGTGAGTTGGCTAATTGTGCAGCCTGATCTGCCGTCTTGCTTGAGATAGAGCCCTAGGATCCGGACCCTCTTCACTACCGGTATGGTGGTAACGTCCCTGAAGACTAGGCCGATCTCCGATTTCTTGTCCGGTGGCTCAGTCTTTCTTCCTATGCGATCATACTAGTAATAATTCTGATTTTTCCGGGGCACACTGAAGGTTTCGCGCTTCAAGGCACCGCTGGACTGTGTCTACAGCTTTTTGCAGAGTCTTGTTTATTGTTTTCAGACCCCGACGTTGCCCATATCGTAAGGTCGTCTGCATAGAGAGTGTGCTTGATATGTGGGATATTCTCCAGCAGAGGAGGAAGTTTGCACATGGCAAGATTAAACAGGGTGGGTGAAAGAACGGATCCCTGAGGAGTACGTTTGTCCGGGACTTTTAGGACGTCCACGCGGATGGATTCAATGCCAATGGTTGCGGTGCGGTCCTTTAGAAAGTCCCGCACGTATTCATATGTGCGTTGTCCGCAGTTGGTAGATGTCAGGTTCTGGAGTACTGTCGTGTGGCTGAGGTTGTCAAAGGCTCCTTTTATATCCAGGGCCAAGACAGCTTGCATCGTGGTTTGGGATATGTTGTCCAGGATGTCTTCCTTGAGTTGAAGCAGGATATCTTGAGTTGACAGTTGGGTTCTAAATCCAAACATGGTGTATGAGAATGTACCGGTCTTCTCGAGGTACGACTGCAGGCGATTTAGGACGACGTACTCCAGCAGCTTCCCCAAGCATGACGTCGGGAAGATCGGTCTGAGGTTTTCCAGGCTCGAAGTTTTTCCTGGTTTAGGGATGAGTACTGTCTCTGCATGCTTCCACTCCGCTGGTATCTTGGCCGTGTCCCATATTCTGTTAAGGTACTAAGTTAGTGTAGGGAAGGATTCTCCGTCAAGGTTTCTGAGTAGTCTGTTTTCAACTCTGTCTCTACCCGGTGAAGTGTTGCGGGTCAGGTCCTGAGCTGCCTTTATTACTTCCGTCTCGGATAGTGGTGCGTCCAACTCGGTGTTCGGTTCCCCATTGTAGTCGGGGTAGTCTGTCTCGATTGAACTGCCAATGTAGCGGTCCTTCAGCTTCCGCAGGATCTCCTCATTCTTGCCTGGGAAGTCGTGCAAAATCTTACGAAGAGAGTGGCTTGATTGGCTCTTGCTTTTGGATGGGTCCATGAGGTGTCGAAAAAGCAACCAGGTTTTCGCCGTGCCCAGGGTGCCCTGGAGTTCGTTGCACTTTTGATGCCAGTTGTTCTTCCCTAGCTGTTCTGCGTGTTCCAGTGCTTCTTTCTCCAGTCGGGCAATGCGGAGTTTAAGCTTGCGATTTAATCTTTGACGCTTCCATCTTTCGAGGAGGCTGCGTTTGGCTTCCCACAGGTGTAGTAGACGGGAATCCACCTCTGGCGTTTGGCTCGTGAGGTTAACATGTTTAGTGTGTTTTTCCACATCCGCCTGCAGATTTCTGACCCATCTCTCCAGGTCGTCTGCTTCGTTAGCTACTCGGAAGCGCGTTTTACGAAAACCGTCCAAGTCTGTCAGGGCGTGCCTTTTGATGAAATTCTTGAGCGCAGTTATTGCGATCTCTATTTCGATAATCCAATGGTCGCTGCCTAGGGACTCCTCGGTGTTGGTCCATTCTGCTGGGCCGAATTTAATTAATGCTTGGTCGGGACACGTGTTTATACTCACACTGTTACCCGTCCTAGTAGGTTGCTCGGGGTCCGTTAGTAGAGTTAATTGGTGCTGATACATTGCGTCGTATAGTTTGGTTCCCTTTGTGGTTGCTTGTTTATAGCCCCACGTTGGGTGTACGGCATTAAAGTCCCCTACTATTAGTAGCTTCTGTTGAGCTAACCTCAGTGCCCCTGGCAAACAACCGCTCAAACACCTCTTTGGTTCGGCTTGGGGGACTGTAGATATTCAGTATAAAAAACTGGGTGCGTTTCGTTTTTTTGGTTGTAGCTCTACTATGCTATGTTCTGCCGAGGTACTGTTGAAATTGTGCTGCTTTACAGTAATGTGATTCGCGACTAACGTGGCTATCTTGGGGTTTTCGGTCGTGTGCGTGAAAGTTTGATACCCAGGTGAGGTTGGGGGATCTTTTCCTGTTTCTTGTAGGCATATTACGTCAAGAGGTGAATCTTTGCTGGCAATGAATTTTGCAAGGGCACCTCGCTGCCCCGGAAACTGCGACAGTTCCATTGCCATACAATCGTCCCTTTATGTTAGCATACCATCGTTAAGGTTTGGGGTTGTAACGGCGGTATGGAGGTTTAGCGTGGCGGGTTGAATGTAGGTTGCTTGTTGATTTACATGCTGCGGGATAACATAGGGTTGGGAGCGGACGTCCGTTTTTCTAGCCCTCTTGACTGTTTCTATCTGCTCTTTCTCTGTGGCGGCGCGTAACTGCTTTTGCAGGCAAGCTATCGTTTCCTGGAGTCAAGCAATAGTCTGCTGCGCGTCCTCCGGCTGAGCGGGTGGAGGAGTGGGAGATTTGAGCTCCATCTCAGGGGACATTAGCTGTTGCTCGATTCGATCCACACGGCTGGTTATGCACGTGAGCATGTTCATGAGGGCCTTTGCCCACTCTAGAACGATTTCGGTTTCTGGTGGGGAGTGGGGATGGGAAGATTTGGGGGGTAGGAGGAGGGATCGGTTGATTGGGGTTGGGGGGGCGAGACCCTTTCAGCTTTGCTGCCCAGCTCACCTGAGCTCTGGTGTGTCTTTGGTCTCTCGAGTTGCTGCGGTTTCTTGTCTTGCTCCGGCTCTGCCGTCGAGGAGCCCTGCCCCGCTGCTGGGGTGTCTGGCTCCATCCTTGGCTTTTTTCCCTGCCCTTGCTTGCCGGCGACTGCCTGGCTCGGCTCCTGGCGTGGCTCCTACTTCGGCTCTGCCGTCTAGAAGTCTAACTCCGCCGGTGTCGAGGAGTTCTGCCCCGTTTCTGGGGTGTCTGGCTCCTGCTTTGGCTTTTTTCCCTGCTCTCACTTGCCGGTGACTGCCTCGCTCGGCTCCTGGCGCGGCTCCTACTTGGGTTTTTCCGACTCGTAGTACGCTGGGTGGTGTTGTCTTGTCTTGATTGATGATCGTTGTAGCGCCTCTGGCACATCCTGTCTCCAGTGGGACGTTGTTCATCGCACAGTAAGCACTTCGAGGTGCAGGCGTGGTCCGGGGTAGGGTCCTGTGTCGCACACTGGGTGCGAATGCGGATGTTTGGGGTGGGGCGCACATCCGCTTTGTGCCCTTCCTTGAGGCACCTCGCGCAGATGTGTCTTGGGAGTCTGTAGGGGAGAACTCTCTGGCGACTTGCACTGTAGATTACGTAGCTGGGTAGTTTCCTGCCCTCTAATGTGATTAGGGCCTAGCTCGACTGACCCACCATTCGGGCAGTGATGATCTGAGGTTCGTTCCCCACTCGAATAAAATCGAGAAGTTCTTGTGTGGTGGATTTAGGCTTGACGTCGTGAATTACTCCCTTGATGGAATCGTCTGGCGCTGCCAGGTACGTGTACGACGGGTAGCTTTTCCCACCGAGCGTAAGCTGGTGCATCCGCGTGAGTGCTCGGGCGGTTTCTTCGTACCTCAGTGTGGACCGCCAGGATGTTCTGATTGTTGTTTATTTGGATCTGGATCTTGTAACTCATCTCCCTCGCCGAGGAGGTTCCGGTCGCTCTGGCCAGGTATTCGTTAATCTAGAAGGATTTCCACCTGCCTAGATCCATGCCGTCGCGTGGTCGCATGACGATCTTAAAGCCCCCTCTCTGTAGTGGCTCCAGGCGTTTCTTTGCGTGAAAGGTTCGCCCTTTGGTGAGAAAAGCCACTCCGTTGACGGGAAGGCCCTCGGCGGTGGCGGAAATCGGGCGTAGCTTGCCGTTTCGGTAAGGCGCCAAGTGCCAAGTGTTACCTCGGTCGCTGGTCGTTGTTTGCTCGGTTGAAATTTCCATCGTCGGCATGACGGACTGCACGTCCAGGATGTCTCTGCTCATGCTCACGGCGGGGAAACAGCCGTCGACGTGGAGGGAAGAGTTGGCGAAGTCGGCGGCGGCCGGGCGGCGGCGAAGGCGGAGGAACTGTCCTGCCTGTTCCCACGCTGCTACCCGTAGGAAGAAACTGCTCGTGGAGCTCGGGAGCGCGGAGAAGTCGACCGCTCTCGTCGGTGCCTGGAACACGTCTCCCCGGCGGGCGTCCTCACGTAGTTGCTCCTGAAGGCGGAGTCTGGCGAGCTGCCGAGCCTCATCTGTTCTTTGGGTTATCAACTGGGCGTCGCCGGTTTCGTCGTGTGTTGCGTCGTGAGGTAGCATTGCGTCGAGCATCGTTGTGGACTTTCTGCCGTGCACCAGTTCAGACGGTGAGGTCACTTAAGACAACACTTCGTCCCACGTCTTGTGCTCTACGTCAACGTACCATCAGGCTTAAATAAAATGCGAACATTGACGGAACTTCGAGCGCACTATCGGCGCAGCTTCCAAGCTTGGGTTGTGCATAGCGTGGTTCAAACACATTGGAGTAGGACGCACAACCTTGCAGAGCCCTTGTCCGATGTTTTTTGAATCTCGCCCAGTACAACCCAAGCTTGGAAGCTGCGGCGGTAGTGGGATCGAAGTTCCTTCACTGTTCGCATTTCATTCGGACCCGATGGTACATATTGATCATGTCAGGAAAATTTTAATAATGATTGAACCTTTGATTTTATGCAAAGTATCCTATTGCCCAAAGACAGTAGTGTTACCATCACTCCTTTTCATATTCCTCTGACCACTTCATATGTAGTATATTCCCATAGTGCCTTGAAATTCATAATAGATGACTTCCTTTCCACCATTCTAATTATATTCTCCTCATGTTCTTCTAGATATCTCCTTCCCTCATTCAGCCAGACTTCCGCAATATCAGTATTTTTCTACATGGTCTATTGTAATGTCTTTTATCCTCAGGGGTTCCCTCTTTTAGTCGATAAACTCAATCACTCCAGACTTGTCACTACTGAAAACCCATGCCCAAGGTGTCCCCTCCCTCTCCACATATCATAGCTAGGTCCTGTAACGTATGGTGGTTATCTGCCATAAGTACCATGTCGTCCGCATACATCAATCCTGGTATTACCTATACTTCGTCTCTCCCTCCTTCCATATAACTCACATCAAAGCGTAGGTTGCTCTGTTCAAATTTCCTTTTAATTTCCCTGAGATACATTATGAAGATCACTATTTACAGTGGACAGCCCTGCCTGAGCCCTCTTTTTATTGCTGAAAGTTGTGTAGTTTCTACTTTCCATGTTATAAATACCTTATTGTCTGTGTACACCTGCGGAAGAAGCCTAACCAAATATGCATCTAAGTTATACAGGGTGATTCAAGGGGTGGCCAGGCTCTTTCAATTGACCGCAAAATTCGGTTTCTTAACCTATCGCGCTACGACTTAGTGCAGCGTTGCCCACAGATGGTTCATTTTTTGTAAAATTTGCAAAGAGCGAACTTACATGAGGAAAAAGTAAAGAAAGAAAAAGGCTTAGCTCCTATGGAAACGCAGCGACGCCACCGGTCTTCAAACAACGCGGCGCCGTTTCGCACGGGAGACAAGAGATGGCGCAACGAACGTCGCCAACAAACGAGCATACGGCGTCGAGAGCCGTCGTCTTTAGCAGACGATCTTTTCGACTCAAAAGCGGCGCGCGTTCCGCAGGCGGCGACAGTCGCAGAAACAAAAACAGGCGCGGTAACAACAAGGAACAGCAGTTCCTTGTATGCTAAAGACGCCGGCTCTCGGCGTGGTATGCTCGTTCGTTGGCGGCAGTTGGCGTCGCGACCGCTTGCGCCATCTCTTGTCTCCCGTGCGAAACGGCGCCGTGTTGTTTGAAGACCGGTGGCGTCGCTGCGTTTCCATAGGAGCTAAGCCTTTTTCTTTCTTTACTTTTTTCTCAGGTAAGCTCGCTCTTTGCAAATTTTACAAAAACAAATGCACCACCTGTGGGCAACGCTGCACAAAGTCGTAGCGCGATAGGTTAAGAAATCTAATTTTGCGGTCGCTTTAAAGAGCCTGGCCGCCCCTTGAATCACCCAGTATTGCTTCAGCTGACCTCGAAGTGTTTCCTGGCTCACATTATCGTACGCTTTCTTGATGTCCAAAACATATAACCTTAAAAAAGTTGGGTTCTTCATTCCTATTTCTATACATAGTTTGGAGGGGAATAAGTTATCTTCCAGTCTTCTATCCCTTCGGAATACGTTTGGAGCTCACCCAGTATTTGCATATCTTCTGCCCATTGCTCCGTTCCTACTTTACTATCTGCATAGCTAATCTGTGTATAACTAAAGTTAGTGTTATCGGGCGATACGCCTAGGGTTGTCTTCTTCCTTTGTCTATATATACTATTAGTATAATTTTAGTTTCCAATCATTAAGTACCGCTGCTTCCATAATTATTTAATCAATCAGATGCCGTAACTACAATATGATTGTTTTTCCTAATGTCTTAATGAGTTCCATGGGTATGTCGTCTGGGCCTGTCGCTGTACCTGCTGGAACCTTACTTTCTGCTTTATCCCACTCTCTTGTGCTTGTGTCCATTGTTACATCATTCTACTCCTCCTCTACACTGCTGCTCTCAGTGCTGTTCACTGTCCCCCTCTGCTCAACCTGGGAGAGAGCATCTTTGATTGTCGGTCTAATATATTTCCCTGCCTCTCCCCCTCTACTCTTCTTCCCTACTCTGTGGTCAGTAAGTGTTGGAAACCCTCTGTCTTTCCCCCTGCGCTTTCATGTGTTTCCAAAACTTTTTTTGCCGCATTTTTGTTTTTTATTTACATCGTCTAATGCCCTCCCGCACTCCCAATTTCGGCCTGTATTAAAGCTGATTTCTCCCCCTTTCGCTCTTAGAGGTTCTCTCATTTTGTTGCTACTTCCGCTGGCAAGGCTCCCATTTTCATTGCCCCCTATGCTTTCTACATGCCTCTTGCGCCGCAATATGACTGCTTTGACCTCCTTTATCCCACCAGCTTTTTTGGATTTTGAGTTCGTTATTGCTTTTCTTTTTTTTTTTTTAATTGGATGCCTTCTCTAATTATTTTCAAGATTTCAATTAATACTCATACGTCCATTTCCTTTCTGGTCGTTTCGATACTATGTTCTCAATACGTTTGGATACTTTTTGTATTTGAGCTTCACTTAGTTTCGGCTTACCCGCTCGTTCCTGGTCTTGTTGTTGGGGTTCGGATGGGCCATATTTAATCTTAATTCTTTATCACAGGTAACAAGTGTTGGCGGTAACGCGTGAGTATTTTTTTTTTTTTGATAACGTCGTAACGTACTCGTTATTTTTCAGGCAGTAAGGGGTACGTACATACGTTATTTATTTTGGGCGACGGGAAAAATAGTTACGCTACTCGTTACTTCTCTATCGCAAAACTTAAAAAAAAAGAAGTACACTTAACGTTTTTACGTGTTTGTAGGCGCCAAGTTTAATGAATTCTTGCGTTTTCCGTGTTTTTATTTGCGGCTCTCCTTGTGAGTATTCAGGTGGAACTGTAAAAAGATGAGGAAATTATTGTTCGTTTCTGCATAGACATAACGTTTCTATAAATATGACGCTTACGCGTACGTATAACGTGAAAACTGGAAAAAAAAAAAAATTCAATTCATGAATAAAGTGTTACGCAAAAGTAATGTGAGTCACTCTTTTTCAGTAACAGTAACGGTAACACGGTCCTTTTCTTCTAAGGTGATTTAAGCCGGTAACGCGCTTATTCTAATTGCGAGTCACGAGTAGCGTAGTTTGTTACATTTTTCGGTAACGCCTACAATATTGCAGAACCCAGATATCTACACCACGAGGTGCAGTACAATGAGAACCCTGGGGATGCCTGGTTGCGGAACTTTCAAGGCAAGGCACCAAC